>JAMJEW010000025.1:0-660852 GCA_024713625.1 Morchella sp. 2018-W30
CCCTAACTAACCCGAACTAACCCTAACTAACCCTAAACTAACCCTAACTAACCCTAACTAACCCTAACTAACCCTAACTAACCCTAAACTAACCCTAACTAACCCTAACTAACCCTAACTAACCCTAACTAGCCCTAACTAGCCCTAACTAACCCTAAACTAACCCTAACTGACCCTAACTAACCCTAACTAACACGGTTACCCGGCCTGCGGTTGCGTGGTGCCGGTGCTTAAGCCACGGTAGTGGGCGGGGGTTACGGGGTAACGGGGGGTTACCCGGCCTTTCGGTGAGCCGGGTAACAACTTCACGGGCGGGCTGGCGGGCTAGCGGGTTAGCGGGCTCACGCCCGCACCGCGCCAAAGAGCCCGCCACGGACACGGACAACACGCTCTAAACGGGCCAGAAAACAGCCTATTGGTTAGCTAGTGCCTACGTGACTCCCGGGGGGCGGGCAACAGCAGAAGAGAGACCGACTCCAAAGAGAACCGAACTCACAACCCCCCGCTCTGGAGGCAAGCTCTATACCACTACACCGAGTGAACATGTCTTACTCTACACCACCTGAGCTATCTAACACCTGCCCGAGTCCACTCCCCAGCACTAACGCGGCCAAGACAGAAAAAACTAAGATTTGGGCCAATCTATGGCACTGATGTATATTATGCGCAAACCCCACCAACCTGATCTTTCGCACAGTCTGCACAACCAGAGATAAAAACACCAACAGTTTCCTTACACTTGAAAGCAATTTGTGATTCCTGGCTAGAGCACAAAATGCACACTGCCACGAGCGAGCCAACCAAACACAGCGCCTCTACTAGTTACTGTCCCGAGCATATTGCAAGCAACGGGGCCCTATTACCCCCCTTCTCCACATGTATTCACAGTGTTAGCAACGGGGCAGTCCATCGGGTCCTACCCATGTCTGGAAAAAGATCCTAAAGCTTGTCCATCTTTAGAAGTACGCCATAACGGACTACGCCCCTAAGGTCAAGAGCGGAGACGCCTGTCACACACGCCGACTCTTAGCAATACTGCTCAAGAACGGCTTTCTGCCCATGTCCAAGAAAGAGACACAGCCAAACAGCTGCGAAATGCGAATCCCAATCCATATATGACCACCCGCGGTCATCAACAGTCATGTGCGGTCATGTGCGGTCATGTGCGGCCACCTGCGGTCCAAGGCGATCAGCGGTCACCCAAAAGACAACTGAGTCATAAGCGCCCGGGACCACTGCCAACACCTAGTTTCAGCAAGTTTCACCTAGATTATAATCTACTTATTGAAGTGTAGGGCAATGGATGCTCTCAGTCAGCGCAACACATTATCCCGTGAAGACCGGGGTAGACGGCCTACTACACAAGGGAATTGTTGATCATCTCGAGAAACAGCACTCCCGCCTATGTTAACATTGTCGATGTCTTAGACCAAGCCACAAGCTCAAAAGACTATACATAAATGAGAGACTATGCATAGATGAGAGATTATGCATAGGTTTCGGCCTTGAGTAAGTGTTCGACAAGCCAGGCGCAGCACGTGCATGTCGACACAGAGCCGTCCAACAGAACGGATTTTTAAAATCATGACTTATTAGAGCACCCCATAGCAGCACTAAACGTGATTGAGGCACGGAAAAGGCCAAGAGAGGATAAAAACATTCTTAAAGGAGTAAGAGCCAAACACAGAACTTAGAAGAGAAGCCCCACGGTTCCAAACCGCCTCGGGTACTGGTGTAGACTAGCAAAAAGTGATTAGCGAGGTCGAAATAAAAAATAGTTGGATGTATGGGGCAGTACGTTAGAACAGCCCAGAGAGGTCAAGATCAGGGCCAGTGGCAGTGAAAGATCCCAATATACGTTGGTGTTTTGCAAACGCCAGTAGGTCGGGCTATAGAGCACAGAGAATTAGTTAGAACATAAACCAATAGCCGCGTCGAGTTACCTAACGGAATAACACAGTCTCTTCTCAGTCCCGGGAGGCTTATAGCCCAGAAACCAGGCACATACTTTGAGCCGAATAACACTCTGGTTGTCGGAAAGGGTTTATCCCACTCCCTGCTTCTGCTGGTTATGATGCAAAAGGTCAGCTTCCCATACATGAAAACATCTAAAACAAGGACTCTCAACCTACCCTCGGGCGGGGTTTCTAAGCTCCTGCGAGAGGCTACTCCCAACACAATACATCACCCGAAAGGCTAACTAACGGGCCTACCAAAGCACGACACTGGACGTGCCAGAGACCAGATCCCAAATGATGCAAATCACATCCCGACAACACGTGGCATTGCATGTCTCAAGAGATTATTTGAATGTGATCCCGTCGGTTGGGGGCGAGCCCGAGCATTGAGGACCATCTGCTCATTGTGGGCTTGCCCTGGAAGGCCTGCTCAGGTTATTAGCCCCATTCCATACGGACATTGATATAGATTGCACCTACAATACGCCCAGACCGATCAAGGCACCTAGAAACAAGAAACACTACACAACCGCTGAAGATTCACCCTACTGACATGAAAGCCAAGATGAACCCGCCTGTAAAAGTCGTTACATGCGTCCATAAAGATGTAGGCATGCAGCTTATGCTAGACCCACTAAAGTCGATCCATGTAGTCAAGAGTGGGTCTCCTTAAGCATCTCTATGGGAGCTTACTCTCATGGTTAATGAACATGAGTGGCGCAGGGGAACTAGGCTGGAAGGTGTTCCGGGAAACTACCTGTAATAACGTGTCAAAAGCACCCACAGGCCGATACAGTCTCAGGTTTCTGAGTGTGGGCATACCCGCAAACGAGGGGCCAAGATAGGACCCGCAAGCCCTGCTACACATAGATCGAAATTCCTCAGTCCCATCCTAGAGAGACAAGGACTGCAAGATGGAGCCGAACCAACTGTGAACCACTCATCCCCCCCACTGTAAACCACTAACCCCTTCACTGTGAACCACTAACCCCTTCCCCTCCATATGGATCAAAACAGCGGGTTTCTGCAGATGAGATGGTGGTTGTAGGAACCCGATTGAAATACCTGAGAAAGACCATTAGATATGATTGCCTGATCAGTTGCCCATCAAAATCATGATTCGGGTTATAAGTACCAGTAATAAACCGCCTCAGTCTTTCGATCCCTGGATGCCCAGCTAGCAACTGGTCGGTCCCTAGGATAACACAAGCCCTTATCTGGATGAGGAGCCGCTATATATTGTGGTGGTTAGTGCCGTGTGGCTATGGAATAAGGGCAGATAGGCTTACTGTATGCGACCGACCGTGAAAGGGGATGATGATGGAGATGCGGGGTAAACTGAAAGAAAGAGGGGTAATAGAAAGATGTGTTGAGATGAGGTGGGGTGCGGGGCATTGAGGACAAGTGTCAACCCCAACCCTTAGTACCTCTAACACATATGACGACATTTGTGCCCTCCAAGGAATATATTGGTAGTTAGATTTCCTAAATCAATATGCATGTTTGTGATATAAACTCATGCGTATCAGGAATACTGTCCCATAAACTGTCAAAGCGACCCCCTATAGCCGATGAGCGAAATATGTATGGAAAAAGGGTATTTGATAGGCGAGATGATATATGTTCTGCTAATCAAGCGACCAACCTTTAGATTCGTAGGCAAGCCAGCATCTCATCTCAAGAGAGTAAAAAATACGACTGGAGAGGTTTTGCCCAAACCTAAGCCTGATTCATGCATGGCAATTTTCCTTCTCTCCGGAAGGGGTCTGCAGTTATTGAAGTGGTGCTAATCAGCTATTTATGCTAGGTCCTTAACAGGGGTCGCGCCCTAGTGGGGGGTACATGTGGGGCCGCTTGACACAGAAGCCTCTGTAAATTTAAATATAGCAATTGAAAATGTGGCGGAAGCTAAGCTCCGCCGAGCTGTTTCTTGTTGAGAGGGCGCTGGGGGTGGGACCATAATACGTTAGCAGTCATATTCCTGGGTCACAATAGTAACTGTGATTTCTCGGGGGAACATGCATAAGACTAGACAAGCACGAAGGAGTGGTTGTATACATGTAGTCAAGTAGAATACTGCACTTATCTCCCAGGTATTTATAAACCACGGTTCCTTATTTCACCCCATTATACCCCAGAATCCGTTGTAGGTACCTTGGAGAAAGGCACAATGTGACCAGTTTTGCAATACCCCATGCTGTACCCCTTGTTATAAATGTGGATGCAACAGGTGATAGTAGCCAGCAGAAGCTATAAGATGTAAAGGTACTGTCGGTCCCGGGATATAAAGACATGTAATCGCTATGAAGAGTGAAGAACAAAGTACGATGAGACAAGCATATATTGTATTGAGTGAGGACGCCCATTAGAATTCAATCATCATCCTCTGATTTTTTTGCATTGATCACTTTGGGTGAGGTGGTGGCCAGCTAAGCGACCATACCACTATTGCGCTAGGAGGAGGACAGATTATGCTCAAACCACAATACATGACATCATAGAATCTTTCGTAAGACCACCCCACCCACCCTTCCATATTTTTTTTTAAAATAGTATCCCTGAGAGCTGTTTTAAGAGTTGTAAATCTGAGCTTAGAGCTAGGACAGCCAATCATAATGTGATCCTCTGATGAAAGCTTTCCGAATTTCCCCATTGAAGTTAGTAATAGCTTCTAACTAATCCCGATGGATTGCACTTGAAAAAAGGTCTGCATATTCAACCCGCCCCATTCAATCTTGTCCCAGTACACTTCGGTAACTAACGACAGCCAGAAAGACAAACCTTCCACGACACCAGGTCTTGTTAGTCCAGTCCCAACACGCAAACCGACACGTGCACACACCGCGAGGTAGTCGGCCGTTTGTTTCATAGGGCTGCATGAAAACAACACCCCCAGCATGCGCACTATCCTCCCACCATCGATGCATATGAGATTGATTTAGCAATTCAGGCGCTAACTATCAAATATGCGGCACCATTGCGTCTACTAACCGCAAGCTTCCTTCACAGTATTTAACAAACAGACCGGCAATGTAAAGTTCTTAGCCCAGTTGGGGAAAGATGTAAAGGAGTTCCAAGGAGATGTGGATTGTACGCCAGAGGACTTAGACCAGAGCATAATGGTGACTCTCAATGGGATGGTATGAAAACAAATTCGAGCTAGGAGAAACTAGTCACCTACACCGAAGAGGGACAAGCGGAAAATACCCACGGACGGAGGGGCATCAGGATCTCTATCCAAAAGATATCGTGCGCCTTTGATGACGATAGTGAGACATTCTTCAGAGGGGCTAAGCCTGTACCCCCACCTTACCACAACGAAACAATACAGGATAGTCAATACTACAGAGTGACCACCGCAAAAATTAATAATCTTTCTTTTAAGAATAACTTACTAAAGCTATATAGAAGGCTTTATACAGTACTCCAGGGTACCTACAATACAGGCTAATTTTAGAGAAGCGAATCCCAAGACTTCTACAGTTCCACTCAACCAAACCAGCTTGATGAGTCTAACTAATTGCTTGTAGTCGTGATATGGAAGATGCTGCGCCCGTGCTCGGTCGTGTTTAGAACCTCACATCCTAATAGAGCAGAATTTGGGGACCAAGTAACTCGTGCAAGGTAGAGACATTCGATATTCGCTTGTTAACTAACTGTGTGAGAGCAATCGAGCTAATGTCTAATTGATGTGTGTCTCTTACTATCAGATCGAATGATATCAACAGAACCGGTACCACTCAAAAACACGCTGCTCTACTCGTGCCTCATAAGGATCGTTGGGAATCCAGGCGGAAACGGTCAACTATATGGCCCGTCCGTCCAGTCCATGCCTGAAAACGGACCAATCCATCTAGTGATACCTACCGTATTATCTGAGAAAATTCGTTGCGCTGCAGCAAGGATTATTCACACCAAAACTTGCAGATTGACGTCTAAAGGTGACCTCCGGTTGGCCTATACCCCTGCTGTCTCGCAACGAATTTTTTCAGATAATACGGTAGTCTATTCAAAAACCCCTTTCAACATACAACATCTGAGAGGATTGGCGGAAGCTAACCAACCCAAAAGGGTTTTGGTTGGAACGGTTTGCATGAGGGGTTAGAACCGTAAATACACGCTCTCGCCACCAACATCTATGTAAAGTTGGCTTATGTGGTCCAGACCGGTCTACTATGAGTTGGTCCGGTTCAGTCTGGCCAACGCCAATCTAAAATGGCCTGGTCCGGTTTGAAGCTATCTTTTAGACCGGGTGTGGCTATTTCAAACTCTGTTGGAAGCTGGGACTGGTTGCTGAGAGAGACTACATGTACTTTGTCGCAGCCGAAGCAACCCTTAGTGCTAACTTCAAGGTAATTGCCCTTTTCTTCTATCACACTAGCCCAGACGCAGACAACTGACTTACCCTCGTATGCGCATGTCTGTATACTTACATTATGTTATTACTTTTCTCTCAGACGCACATCATAATCATTTCAAGCGCTCCGTTGTAACAGCCGTAGGATGTCCCTCTGAATAACTAATGCGAGTGACCCAGGTGTGGGAATAGTTGCTAGTTTCCTCCTGATTGATGTTACAGGACTTCCACAAAACAGCGAGACTTGATTTTTAAACAGAGACTTTAGCCACGGGTGCGAGAGTCAATAAATAAAAATTTATTAATTCCAAAGACCGTGCTACATACCTCACCCGCATAGCTCATATAGGGGCTCAAGTAGTCCAAGAGGGGATCATAGACAGAAGGATTAACTATATCCCCATGCGTATCTTTAAGTCTTGCAGTTGGAAGTATTATATCGCATCCTACCTGCAACTAACCTGCGTGTCCTGGCAAGCCTTGGGAATAAATACATGTCTACAACATTGCGCTGTTACTGTCAATCGAGCTAATTAGCCAATGAGATATTCGCCATACGATTTTTGAAAGCACGGGTTGCTAACACGTTCGTGAAGTGCAACTGACGGCCGACATTGAGTATAGTCATATCGCATTAACTTAGGGCGATGGCGGCCAAGATTGGTAGGATTACTTGAACCCACCCTCAACCCATAACGGCATATTATATACTCTTGGTGCAATAGCTTGTCCAACCTAACGCTTGGTGTATCGGCAGTCATACTAGTACGGTGCTTTCTACTAATCGATATGCTTTGGGATAAACTCGGCTCGATTTCTTGCTGTGATGGACGACATGAATGATATTTCTTTTTTCTAGCTGTATTTATTGAGTTTTGATTTGCGCTGGGGGTCCGGGTTTTCTGTACGACCTGGCTAGACTGGGAATAATTACCTATCTCTTTTGCTGGTGAAGCTGCCAAGATTTAAGGAGGCCGCATAGTGCACGGGGTGTTCCCTCAGAAATACGCCGTCTGTACTTCTGAGAGCTAATTCATGGTTGTCACGGTGGCGGAGGTGGCCCCACAAAAGTTGACAGCATTTAATCACCAGTGAAAGAGATACAAAACACGTCGGAATAGTTCTGCAGAATAGCTACCTCCTAACATTAACATTTATTTTCTATGGGCTTAACCATATACCCACTAGCCCGTTCAGCTCCTGTGTTCTAGACATAATGGAAAGGATGTATGCATTTGAAATAAGTCATAAAGGAAAGGGATACGATAGCGCCTTGTTAGCTTGTGACTCCTCTGCTGTGTTTTTCTCTAGTCTGCTAAACAATAAAATTTATATTAAATTGTGAGTGTACCCGCACAAGAATGTTAGGGGTGTTAACCTTTGGTTTCTGTTGAACTTCGACCTGTAACTTGATAGAACTGTGTCCTGGGGGCGGAGGAAGAAAGGGATGTGGTCCTGGGGCTGCCTGTCATTTCGCATGATGAAACAATCCAACAACTCAAAACCTTGGGCGCTACTGTCTGCTACACGGCGATACACTTGATAGAGGTTCCGTACATAATTGAAGTAATAGGGAAAGCTAACCTGTCACCGCAATTCAAAGAATGGAAGAAGAAGAGAAGAGGAGAGAGAATTACAGTATGGATGGGGGGAGGAGCTAGAACGGGAAGAGACTAAGTGAGGAGGATACGGGGACAGAATGATAGCAAAGCGCGGATTGTAGTAGCGATGATGCTTGGATGTTTTATTCTCTTGTGTTGTGTTATTTTGATTTGTATTTGTGTTTTTTGTTTATGTTGTTTATTTGAAGGTGTGATGAGGAAAGGTCCAGCCTGCCTCCGGTGAAGAGGGAGGAAAGGTTCTAACATAGTATACGGGCTGCGTACATGTATGGAGTATCAGTCAATCAGTCGATCAAGGAATGGGGCGCAACACTGAAAGCTTTAGACTACGGGCCTTAAGAAATCAACAACTACAATGCATCTCTGGTATCTTTCCTAGTACCCGCGGTTCTTAACAGATGAAAAGGATTCAGGCGGAAATGCTTTCAACTTGGTATCAGAACGGCGGGGCGGATGGGAATACATTGTAGAACGGAACAACGGTTCCCCCCCTTCACCCCCAAAAAGGATCCAATGTACAGAGATTTCCGGTCTCAAGCGTGCCCTCATAAGGAGCTTTCGCTGCAGACAAAAGAGTGGTGTGTAATCTTACTACGTGATATTCAAACATTAAGTCGCTAGTTCAGTTTGGTATGATCTCTGTATTTTTAGTAAACTCGACAGATCTATGTCTAGTTAAAACCGCAGTACACACTCCCAGCCCCGGGCTGGTTATCTTATTTCCGGCCCTGCGAAGCTCCTTCTCCCGGCTCATATCATAGTCACAGGGTCTGCTAACTTTAAGACCAGATACCCTGCAAGGCTACGATAGAATTCCGGGGCAGAATATATGTATAGCGCATTATATGGGAGCCTACGAAGACCTTCTCGCCTATGCTGAAAGAGGCTCGTGGAGTGCCATGAGATCCCAGCCAGGAAGTAGAACTGGTGATAACAGTACTATGATAGGTACAGCTACTGCAGAGTGTCGTGATTTAGTTTTAATATCGGTACTACGCAGTGTAGCACACCCGTTACTGGTATTGGGATTCCAAGCAACGAAAATATAGTATAGCTCTTAGCTATATATAAAAGAAGTCAGTTTATAAATCCTATTTAATGTTGATTCCAGGCACCACTCGCGACTGGGGAAGTCTTCAATTGGCGGTATTTGATAGCGCGCAATGGTTATATTTTGGGAGATGTCTCTGAAATTGGAATCACAGACACATTTGAAGAGTGGCTGAATTAAGCGCAGACCCTCAATACTGTTTCTACTTTCTTAACCTTGCGAGTCTAGAAAACTCTATTAGTTTGTTTCCCACCAACAGCCTGGGTCGACCTATTGGAAACGTTAGACCATGCGAGTTAGGGAGGTGATATATTCTCACGGTGAAGTTAGTGACTGGTGGAGCAAGGTATACTGTTCCGCCTCGTTTCTCACTGCCGAATTGGGACGTTATATTTAAGTGCGTAGCAACCCCCCGCGCCTATCATAAGGACTCAGAGTCTCCAATGGGCCGGCACGGGCCTGAAATACCCCATGCTTGGCCGAAATCCCGATGTTGCTGCCTAGGCCTCCCCCGAAGAGCACAATATTTTATCTACGCATTCATAACTAGGTATATCCAGATATGGTGGTCCGTAATGACAGGATCTGACTTTCAACATTCAGGCTCGAAATATCGATTCTTCATGAGCCCAAAGCGAGCCCAAACAGCCTGGTCTTTAATTCCCATGGGCCTGGCCTGGCCCATATTACCTATGACCAAATAGCCCGAATCAAGCCCGGGCCTCACGGTTTGGGCCACGGCCCATGGGCATCCCTGTTCGGACTGGTGTAAATGCCCTTCTTGTACTTGATACAATCTCCTCTAGTCCAATATATTAGCAGATTGCTTTGGTATTTTAACCGATAAATATTCTATTGAATGTTTTTCATACGATATAGGCCTACCAAAGCCATCAGGCCTAGGGGTGCTTAGAAGGGGTAAAGTCTAACCTCTGAAATTATGCAAAGAGCGGATCACAGCGCGGCATTAGAGAAGAAATAGTTGTCGGTGGGTAAATGCTATCAAGCCTTACTAGAGTGGACTCCCGATTCTTATCATATCTAGTTGCTACGCTGTAATATCGTGCAGTTGGCAACTTCAGTGGTATGCCATCCAGGCGTGGTGTGGCACCGTGCCCACACCTACGGTCGGCCTCCTATACCCGCCAGACTTAGACGCTGAAAGCCTTAATGCCCCATGAATTAAGAGACATCTGACACTCCGTATTTATGATGTGCGAAGGCCGTACAGTACTGGCTGTCCTTAACCATTGGAAGTGATCTCCTAGTGACCGAGCTCCTGACAGTGCGGGGCATGTGTCGATACCTGGGGTGTGCATGTGTTGGTGTTCCCAAATTTTCTCGGGCCCACCTATAAGAGGAAAGAGATACCACGTCATCGCGAAGCCTACATACCGCCGAGAACATGTGTAATATATATACTTTAGATACATTATTTTGGCAAAACAATAGGAGCCAATTTAAAGCAGGCTTTTTACTCATAGTCTCTTACGGCAGCCCCCCAGTATTAGGCCCCTGCATACTCTTCACATGTCGTGAGCCGGTGGAACGGAAAATTCAAAACCTATTATGCACTTAAAATCCTTGCCACGTAGCTACGGGCTTGCTGAACAGAACTACTACAGTACAAGAAGAGGGGTGGGATCACTACGGTATTCTCCTTGGTACACTAGCATTGGGGTAAAATACTGTATTTGTATAGTACTCTTCCTCTAATGCCGATTTAATTCGGAAATTTTGTAGTTATATGGTAGTGATTTCACACCATTTTTTCATACTGTACAGTACTCTACAGGGGATCGATGTAATAGGTATCACAGCCAGGGTTTCCAATGGTTCACATGTTCTACCAACCAAACCGGTTTTGCTAACCGGTTCAGCTAATACTTTGGTTGAACTTTTGTCTTTGAGCTAATTTGGTTTGAACGGTTCATCACAGTCAAAAACCACTTCAAACTGGTTTACTAAACGGTTCTATCATGCAGGGACCCGTCACATAGAGGACGTATTCCCCGCCTTCACCGGTTTTGGGCGGGCTTAATCGCACCTAATAAATATGATTACATGTAACCAAGGGAAGGACCCTGAAAACACATCTAGTTTATGAACTTGTAAACCAAACGAAAGAACGGTTCTAGCTCTTAAACCGGTTTAGAGAACCAATATTGAGTTTAGTTCAGCTCAGTTCGGTTTGACATGTAATTCAGTTTAGTTCGGTATGGTATGACCTACAAATACAAGCGGTTTCAGCCGTTGGAATCACTGATCACAGCAATACGATATCATGTCAAACTTTCGAATTAAATCAGAATTTCAGCTATCATGTAGCAATGCTGTAGCAATACCTTAATGGCATGATATTCTAGCAGATAAGGCACTGGATACACCCGCTTTTTTGGTACTTGGTTTTTTTTTCTACTACGCGCATTCATTACAACATCCTTCAGAAGTGTGCAGTAAGCGGCTGCTATAGATAATTACAAGTAGATATTAGGCCCCTTGCGCAAAACACTGCAGAGTCTTTTCTACTTGTGTGGGAGGGTAGGCACCAATCAGGTTACGAAAAAAGTCTCTGGAGCCTCCTGCGCAATTAAATGGCCTATTGAGTTCTATATGTCCCGAGTGTTTACTTATATAATAATATGCACGTACTAATTCTTGAGGCTGGATTTGTGTGGGTGGTGCAAAGATAGCATGGCTGCTGACTCACTAGTGTGTTCTTAGCGTACATATCCACTATCTGGCCACATCCCCAGTCTCATCGACTTCATCCTAACAATCCTGATGAATTGTCCATAGCTCCAGCCCATCACACATAGCACAACCGAGATTGGTGATTCCTCCAGCTAATGCCAGCGGACTCCTCACTAACAGGCTAGTCTCATGCAGGGGGATTGGGGCGGTGAGGAGAAGCGGGCCAATCCGCGCTCCGGCCTTTATGCAAGGAAAGTTATTTTACTCAAGTTAATAGTCATGGCTAACAGGGCTACGTAAGTTTGAAGCAAATCAGCTCATCCGGGCACTAATGGCGACGTCGGGAATGAAAAGGCTACTGGAAAATGCGTCGGTCCGAGGATCTGTCGGTGCATGTTCAAGCAGGTGTTGGATCCTATTGCATTCATAGCATAAGTCTCATCAGGCTAACCAATATCTTGAATGGGTAGTAGCAGACTGAATTTTTAGACATGCGTATCCCACAGACTGTCCCAGCTAAGTACAAACGGGCTGGGCGGGGGGGCGATACAGAACCACAATGCTAGATGGAGCCGAGCCAGAGCATACAGGATAAAGCTGCTAGGATAGAGCATACATTATTATATACGCAACAGGGGCTAGATTAATGACCTGACTCGTTCCAACCGGGCTGGACCAGGTATATGTCAATACAGGATTTTATTGTCTATTTCACTCCATGGGGAACCGGGGATCTGCGCATACTGGTCGATCAGGATTAGAAATTCGTGCGGCCCTTCTACTGAGCCGGATGGCTCCGGAAGGGATTATACGTATGGGCCCTGCAACTCAAACTAAGTTTTTAATAAACATAAAGAGATCATTTCTAGGGATATAAGTAAATATTGCCTATTTGACGTTTGACAGACAAATACCAACACAAGAGCTAACCACGAGTAGTTCCAATTACAGACATTGGTGACTCCCATTGAGGGGTTCAAATAGGACTGGCTCTTTTTGCTGCAATCATGGTGGGTGGGGACAACTCGTCGAATAGGATCTGCGTTGTCCCGGGTGGTTGCAAATAGGAGACAAGCCCCCCCCCCCCCCCCAGGAAAGCGTCGGAGAAGCGCACGGGGATATCCGGTGGGGGGTTCCGGCGGTGCAGAGTTATATCTGGTCACCAACAGGGCTCTCAATGGTACGTATCAGTATGATTTTCATGCCATATCGTACCCACTGTTATATACTGCGGTGGTGATTGAATAGCATGATACTTTGAAGACTCCTTACCATACCAGCTATGATATATCATTACTGTAAACGAGTGATGTCTTATGTTCCTGGAAGTGTTCCGGGGCAAAATCCAGGTTTTCCCTTTCTTTTCCTCCTCTTCCTGCCAGCGATTCATGAACTGCATAAATCGAGGTTAGTAGAGGTAAGTGAAGATTTATTTGGGCGCCAAGTCCCTACCATGACATCCATGCTATTATCGATACAGATAAAATCCATATCCTACCTATTATTACCTAAAAGATCATCATATCGTACTCTGCTCACTGTACTGCCAGCGAGCTTTATCGACATGTATTACAGCACCGCGTTATCATTGAGAACCCTGGTCACCAATGGGGAGGGTTCCCTCTTTGCTAACTCAAATAACATGAAGAGCAGATAATCCCTAACCGTCCAGACGACGAGTATCCATAGCAATAGGATTCTTATATGTCGCTTCTGCCAGTAACGTCTGTCGTCCGTGTGTCTTCACAGTGTGCACTAAACACCAAGAGCCTTACTCCTCGCGGCCGGAACATCTTCCCCTTCTTACAAGGCCACCCGATATAATGCTCTTATGGTGCTGATGATATTCATGGAGAGGTGAAGGCGGGCTTACACCAGCGTGAGGAATTCCCCAGGGTTTGTCTGCGCCTGGCGATTTCCAGCGCTCTCGGATATTGTGGTCAACTGGGCTCAGGCTGACTACTTCGAGCGTCCGATCACAGTGTAACTCGTAGTATAGTCAGGTGACGGTGATGGTGACGGTGACGGTGACGGTGTTTGCAATGGGGCAGTCCGTCGGTCCCGGGGGTAAGGACCGGACTGACTACGGGCTGTAGTCGGTCTTGAGCAGGTATCCGGGACCGACTACCGGCTATTGGTCTAGGACTACCGACTGTAGCCTGGACTATCGGGTTATAGCTTGGCATAGGCTGTGGCGCTGCCATGTAGACATCTACAGTCCTGCATTGAGATCTACAGCCCCGTATTGATATATACAGATATCCGCGGTCCTGGCACTGATCTATAGTCTGCAAGGGTAAGTACTCTTCCCACACACGTATTTTGTACAGGAGCTCAACATATTAATTCTCCCACGCTGATAATCCAATATAGTCCTGAATGCAATAAATGAAGTAAACAAAAAAAAAATCCAATATAGTCGCCCTAACCGAGTGATCACCCATGACTCCATAGATATCTATCGTCCGGCGCCTTATCTATAGTCTTGGCAAAGTCAGGGACTGGACAGACCATGACCATATAGTCCTTTCAGTCTGGAAGCACTACCAATTCATCTATAGATATCTAGATTCTGGACCTGACCGTTGCGAACACTGTGCAGCAGCCATCAGCACTAAGATCATCGCCAGAGGATGGGTATCCTGCGGGATGAGCGTAATCAAGGTCCTAGAGTCCAAGAACCAGTGGCGCTGGTATTAACACTTATTGGACCCAGAGCCCATGGCGTTCCTTGCGCGCCTTGTTTATAAAAAAGCACGCCGTGGACAATTGAGCTCGAAAGGCGGGGTCCAACGAATTTCTTTTCTTCCCCGGCCTCATCGCGGGTAATGGTAGAATGTCCTTGGAAGGCGAGAAGAATTTATGTCTTCTTGATAAGAGTAACAGCATACTTAACATCGGGCGGGGAGTTATTACAGGGCGGCTCGGAGGTATCGGCATAGCCCCATTAGCAACGGACACAGCCACCTCTCCCCGAATGTCGACGACAGAATCAGTGTCCCTGGGAGATATCTCCCATATGCTAGAATAGCAAAGCTGGTGGCGCGGCACCAGTCGAGGGCAAGAGTCTAAGCCGACATGGTAATCATAACACCCAAAACACTGCATGGGACTGGAAATGTTAACCAAGATACTAATATCAAAATACCTCACCGCCAGTCCACATATTTTTCGCAACTTGACATAGTGTTTAGTTAAACATGATATGCGGCTGCCAGCATTTCATACGATATTTTTTATCACGCCTCGTTAGCTTTGCCTGATATAATATACGATAATTAATCCTATATAATAATGATTTTTCTCGCTCAAGAACCTAGATACGTAAGTAGGCTAGTATTCACGCTTATCCTGCATAGGAAAATTTCAAAGACTAAATATTTATTGTTTCTCAATTAAATATGGGTGTCGATCTAGCAAAAGATGCTTGTGGGCAACACAACAAGATTTCACCAGTTTGCTACCACAGTCTACAGGCTCGAATTGATGGAACCGATGACAGAGAAATTAATTCTGGGCCAAGGTCCTCTAGGTTCTAGGAAATTTTGGAGCTTGTCGGTTTTGTGGTTCTTCGGAATAGGGATTTGGCTGTGCGGACGGTTTTCCTAGAGAGACACCCTATGTACTCAGAGTGTCGGAAAATGATGCACATTTGATAGTTTATCAACCACCAGAGGGTTACATACCACATGCGGTTATTTCCAGGTTAATATGAGCGTTGAAATACATATTGTGACCAGGAATTAAAAAAAAAGAGTCTATTCATTCTTTTCTGTGACCTTAACCACTCATTTTTACTACCTTGAAGTGAGTTCCATGTGGAGCAAACACTTAGTACCCAGCCATCCCTAGATACATTCCCAGCGGTAATGAGAGAGGAAATATATACTCGAGTCTCCACCTAGAAAGTATTTTCAATTTGTGTATTTCTATGTATTTAGTGTTAACTCAAGATCTGCATCACTTTCCAACACCCTGGGTACAGTTATCTACAAGTCTTTACTGCAGCCGTTGACCTGCCTGCATTCCGTAACATGTTTAATTCACTGCTTGATTCACCAACTCATATTCTAATAATGATTCATTGGGGAGGGGAGTGGAAATGAAGCCGTAGATGAGGCAGTGTAGGTGAAGCCGCAGCCGTGAAGCTGTAGAGATGAAGATATAGAGGATGTGTAGAAATGAGGCCTCAGAGACGAAGATATACAGAAGGTGTAGAGATGAAGATGTAGAGGAGGGAAGGGAGTGATATCTCAAAGCCCAAACGCTCCTGCACCCTAACTAACTGATCGGCTGATTCCTCCGTGAACGACTCCCCACAAAAAAGGACCCGAACTAACTAAGTTGGATCTGAATAGACGACAAATAACAAAGTTATCGCCCAATCAGGGTGACCAGGGCCTATTCTACATCTAAGACCTTGATCGCCAATCACTCTAATATTTTTATACGGACTGGCGGTAATGTACAGTCGGGACTGTATACCGTTTTAAATTTCCCACCTGTGAGAGACAGAAGCCGCCAGTGAATAGAGACAGGGACTAGGGCTAAGATCCATAATCCAAATTAGAGAATATATACCCAACCCACTTCACGAGGTAAGAACCCCTTAACAAAAGTGCCGAGTCAGCAAGAGTGATGTACTTATCTATGAGCAAGTGTGTGATTTAACCCTGGCGTGGGAGATAGTTAGTCACACAAGAGGAAATTCGATACAGCGCTGCAATTTTATAGTTAGATATATATTCACTGACAACTGATTCGTACATGTCTAAAAAGATGGCTAGAAATGGCAAATCAGATTCGGGTCGTGGCAACCATATATTGGGTTGGAATGAAACTGCCTAAATTATAAATGCGGTGGTGTGCTGATGACTATATATAGTTATATACCTGTCCATGGTTATCACCCACATGAAACAAGGTAAGAACTAATAAAGTATCTAGTACCTTTAATTTCAAAGATTTTCTCCCGTAGATGACTCCACTAAACCATAACTGACACTCTGGGACAGAATGAAAAAAATGGAACAACACCGTATCGCCGGAAGGGACCGGGCATACCTCTTGAAAAAGCTCATAAGCCTTAAGTCGTTCCAGTCGTATTACATCCACAAGGCCATAGTATCGAGGGGGGTGTTGTACTTGCAGTGCTTCTTCCAATGGCCAGCCCGGGCACAAAGTTGCCTCCGCCGAGCAGATAAAACCCCTGTATTGGTATTAATCTTTAACAATCTTCCAAGTTTCAATCATTGTCTTATCTCGATGCTGGAAATTGTCAGGTATTTCTATGGGGAAAGAATATTGGAGTTAATTGGGGTCAATGAGGCATATTTTGGTTCGAAAAAGAAGAAAGAACCACGGCCCATTTATTTATTTGGGCCAGCCGGGGCCCCAATGTACCCGGCCCAGCCCAGCCCAAGTATCAAAACCGAGGCCCAGCCCAGCCCGCTTAACTACCGGCTCGGGCCAGCCAAATAGTGCTATGCTTTATTGGAAGCTCCGTGTACCTGCACTCTAGAAACACAATAATCAATATCTGCATTTTGCCAAACGGTACGCCTGCATTCATACGCATGTCCTTTCTCATCCAGAGTCAACAGTTGCCAGTGTATTGAAAGAAGTATAACGTCCATAATGCTAACCCTCGCCGGGATTATAAGTGGTGGGTGGGATATTCGAGTGGTCCTCCATGAACCTAAATTCACCAAAGTGACAACAACTGGAGTATACTATCGGGTACTAGAATCGAATTAAGCGCTGTAATATCAGACTCACTCTAGTACAAGCGGATTCGAAAGGTTTTGGAATCCTAGGACAAAGATTGTTTTCCCCAGGAGCATAAGCGGAGGGAGGTGCGATGGCTACACCTTGGTGATACCAGGGTTCTCAATGATAGCGTGATAAGATGATACCTATCGATAAATATGATGATATGGTACTTGTGGCGAGAATAAGTTTCCGCCAAGCCTGTGCGAGAAACGCTGATGCAAGACAGGAATGGTGGCAGAGAATTACTCCCGAGGCAAGTAGCTATAGTCGGAGTACAGTATTGAGACCCGCAGTAAATGGTTGGTCTGATATTGCAGAATATCTATAATATGATGATAAAACTTGGCACTCGGAGGGACAGTTTGTCCGCCCCCCCCCCCCAAACATAACAGCCGTGAACAGACCATGATAGAGGCTTCCCCGGGCATGGGACATCACTCATTTCTACTATGATATCTCGAAATTGATACGTCATGGAGAACCCGGGGTATCATACGGTGTAATACTTCCCCTAGCACCGGGCAGTAGATACAATACGGGGCGAGAACCGTACCGATACGTATTGTGGAGAATGCTGGGATACCTCCGGTCAGTGCGCCCTAAGATGGCAAAAAGCTTCTTGCAGCAAATGCCTCGAGGTAACACGGTGTGTGTCCCCAGTGGGGCAGTATACCTTGATACATGGTATAGTCCCCGCCTCGAGTTGTCTCGAGTGAGATCAATATATTCTCTTCAGACTCATGGAATGGAAACTCCTCTAGTATACATCCAGGTGATGGAACCAGAGAAGGATTATTGGGAACACACTCCCAAGACTTGAGGCATAGGTGTATGGTTCGAGGCCACGCGCCAAAGCAGGTATCTTCAGAGGGGGGGGCGACTCGATACACCAGGTCTTCCCCGCCCCGATGCACCTCGCGGACAACACTGACTGACCTTCGATATAGCCCGCAGGGGTGGGTGCTTGTTGGTGGGCTGGGCGGGGCGTGAGGGCGGGGCGTGAGAGCTGGGCGCCAATACCTCATGATTGGATATCATACGCTAGACCCACGCCCCGGCGCCCTGGGAATAATTTCGACGCCCCGGGTACTAAACCGAGAGTATCCTTTGCCAGACGAGCAGTCATGGCAGCACCTAGGCCCCCCCCCCCCCGCGGGAAAACTGAAGTCACGTTGGCATGGGGCAGTCCGGGTGGCAAGCTGAACCTTCCGCCAACGGGGCCGCCACGTTCCATTTTCAGCAGAATAAGGGGTTTTTCAACGAAAGCCAGACTTGAGCCTGTTTGACCTATGATTAGAGGAGGCGGAAACAGCTATCCCAGATAGGTTAACCAATAGGGAATTATGGGCCCTCACAAAGGATCTAGAAGAAAAACTACATTTTGGGAGTTCGAGGAGGCAAGGTTTCCAATGGTAGAAACCAGTAGTAATATAAGATAAAATAGCACCGACCACTAAATGAAGGAGCTTAAGCTTTACCGACTCTACCAACCGTTTACCTTGACAGCTTGAACTGGTTCAACTGTTTAAACTGCGGTCTTGTATCTTTGTATCCTCACCATACTAATAGTCCAAAAAATATCTATGCACTTTCTCTAACATGGTGTTCAGGCTCCGGAACTGGGTATTCGAGCCCATGAACATGAGCTATTAAACCGTTTAAACTGGTAGTATAACCGGTTTTGCTAATTCCTAAACTATTCAAACCATGAATTGATGGCAACAAGAACTGCACGGACTGTTCCGTTAAACCACTGGAAACCTTGCGATGAGGTGACTCCCGAGCCGGTGTTCCCGGGCTTGAAGGTGCTATTCTGAGAGATGACGCAATGTGGTGGGTTAGGAAACCATTAACCATATTGTGGCGGACTATAAGTTTGCAAGTTATGTTTATCGTTGGTTATAACTGGTATACGTACCATTCAATGACACGAGATGATCATGGATCTAAGGGCCATGCTTTTCTCCAATATTTACGGTTTTTACTGCAAATCTACCTGCATATTATCTTTCATTCAAGATCGGTGGTACCAACGATGTGCACCTTGGTGATCCCATACACAATACCGAAAAACCCACCATGAAGAAATCTACCACAAACCTGGTCATTCCCCACGCACAGCTACAGCAGCGCACAACGTCTTGAGCTTCGAAGATTTACGAAAGACGAAATCATTCAGCTATCAAAGGCATTTTAGCTTCAGCACCCCCGCCGCTATACAGTTTCTACCACCAAGGCCCTCTCAGTTGTTACTGTTGGTTATGGTGGTTAATATCTCGCTCTTTGGGGCCTTTGAAGGGAATATATGCAGACTAGAAAACTCTTGGGGTGCCTAGCAATACACGAAAAAATTCATCGACACACATTTGATTTATAAAGGCAACGATTGTGTATTATCAAGATGCAGCATACTACGTGTAGGGGCTAGAGCTAATACGGTGCAAGAAAGCATTGGTATAATTCTAAATTATCAAGCTTGTAAGCTGTTGTTGAATAGGCCTTTGGTTTAGTGTCCACATCATTTGGATACAAGAACAGGAGCTTCGAGTTGGCATGTCACCTGTAGCGTCATACTACTCCGCGATCCGCCGCATAGCCTTTACTTTCATACATGTTTTAATAACCCGGCGGCAGGGGATAGGTCTTCATCTAACCCACTAGACATTTGGGAATATCTAGGGGAAGAGTCTGTTGAATTGGAACAAGATCCTTCGAAAATTTGATTTCCTAATTTAAACCGCCCAATTTTTCGTCATGCACAACACTCCTCTCACTCCTTCCAACACAGGTACAGCGCCCTGAACATCCGCCATATCTTTCCGCAGCTTATCATCAATCTGTTGGTGCAGTGCGAGTGTAACCAAAATCAAGCCAGATGATTGTACTACCGCACCAAACCCCCCCACCTCAACGCCCACGCACAACCACCCGCTCCAGCCTATCCATCCTTTTCTCGTAAGGTGCTTTGAGAGATTGTTCTCTTTTTCCTCATATATCCCGCTCTACGATAGCCTCAACTAATCGATTTCCTACCTTTGCAGGCGTTTCCCTTTCGACTGTCATTGGTCTGTTGCTGCTAGGGAACCTTTTTTTTTTGGAACTCAACGGAACTTGTAGTTGTATCTTCTACCATCCACTTTCAAATTCAACTAGTAGAGGTATTATTTTTGCTAGTTGTGAGTAAATATGCTTTCTTGGTGTTGCGCTAGTGTTCCTATCTCTTCGTTTGTCCTCCTTGCTCTATTTTTTTTTTTCGCTCTCCAAGTCGATCAAAGTAATTTATTCATAAAAACCTCCTCAATGTCATTGGATCGAGCAGCACCTCCACCCCCCTCTCCCGATATGTGTCGGTCTTGGTTCAACCTCTAAAGACCACATGAACCCCCGCAGTCTGGAATTCTACTATCCCTATTTAGAAGCCGAAGTACTTATATGACAGCCCATAATTCCTTAGCTCGTTATAAAGCTCACGACCCTCCCGTTCCCCTTCCCGCACTAGCTGCAAATAAATTGAAGCAGATTAAAGCTGAATAAAATGGTACTAGTGGGAAATCATCCCTTACGAAAATTTCTAATCTTTTCCCACGGGTCAAGACCACTGATTCCTAAACAAGGTAGAAACAGGATCAACACCCTGAGAGAGGTAGACTTTCGCCTATAATTCATAGTACAATAAAGTCTTCCGTTAAGAACCATTTCAACCAGTTCCCTTTAAGCATTCAATTCTTATCTAAGTGATACTGTACCTTTCAATGGCTGGGCCGTCAGCTGTCTCAGGGGCTGGGACCTGTCCCAAAAAAACCCATCTGTCAGAAATTCTCAACCGCTTTGATAAGACCCAGACCAGTCAGGAATGCTTTTTCTTGTCCCAAATTTGATTGCCATAGGTCAGAATGCATAGTCTATAGGTTAATGAAAGACTGCACAGGACAGGACCCCGATAAATAATCAGAACCAGGAGTCACGAAAACTTTGTCCTAATATGTAGTCAGAGAGCAGCCTGTACCAACATAGAATTGGTCAGAACCGGCTTATACCAAATTCAGCGGCTATCAAAAACGGCGGACTATCCCAACCTCATTGACTGGTACAGTAATATCAAGACTATATCTTCCAGCACGGGTAAGCGCGGCTTGATTAACTATTATATGGAGTGCAAGTAAACATTTCAGCTGGAACACAAAAACAAATAGCGCTGGTGTTTTACCCTTAACAATCGATGCGTGGACATCATCCAGTAATCATGACCTTCTCTGAATGATAATGAATATAATCTACTACTTGCTC
The DNA here is from genome assembly GCA_024713625.1 of Morchella sp. 2018-W30. Lineage (NCBI taxonomy): Eukaryota > Fungi > Ascomycota > Pezizomycetes > Pezizales > Morchellaceae > Morchella > Morchella sp. 2018-W30. The sequence continues at coordinate 21,742 of JAMJEW010000025.1, forward strand.
GTTTACTTGACTTTTCCAAACTTTAAGAAAATCAGACCGGTACCAATATAGCTCAACGCTTAAAACGGTCCGTAACATGTGATAATGCCGCACCCGAAGAACGCACCCTCCACCCCCAGCCCACACCGCCCAAGGATATTCCAAAACAATCATATCCAATTATGATGATTTATCTCCAGTACCAAGGCATGTGTTCTTTACCTTTACAATCAAGGAGTGTTATGAAAGCTGTTTGCCGCATGTTATTAACATTAGTGTTCAAGATATCCTAAAGAGTCTTGGGGGGCAGCGCCGACTACATATGAAGCATTGTGAAACGAGGAGGCTAATCCTATAGCTATACAAATGTGTTAAAGTACGGTGGATAATTGTAGAAGTACGGGCTTCACCAACCTTTGTGAGGCTATTCGAGACCTTATTTAAAACTCTCTCAAAACCGAACCGCCCAGAACATTTCAGTGGGAGCTTTATTAAATATAAGAGATAGTGACATCGATTAGTATAGTAAAGGAACTAGCAGATGTCGAGTATGGCAAAGAGAGAAAAAGGTGCTGGAAGCTAGAAATACAGTCGCCTCTCGATATAAGGATACGGTTGGGACCGGAAAATCTGTGCTGAATATATTCTTGTGAGGCGAGTATCACTATAGGAAGGAAGGAGATAGTGTTAAAAGGGTATCTCGGGACCACCGATTGTTATCCTTATAACGAGAGTATCACTATATGGAGTATCACTATAACAAGAGCCGGCTGTACAAAGAAATAAACTGGATACTTGGAAATGATGACAGTAATTTCTTCGATCCCACTCAACAGATTCTTTCCGGCGAGGTTAGAACCAGCTGTAAGCCTAACGATGCCAGGGGTTCGGTAGGAGTTTCCTTGTCAATTAACAATCAGTATGACTTCATAGTCCCATGTCAGGAAGTTAATTACCTAGGCTTTAATCGTACCGATTATAATTATGGCACACACTAGGTTAAGACCCGGAAATCACAACGGTTTGGTTGATAATTCATACAAGAAAGCAACCGTAGGCTATGTTGAAAGCTTTCCTCCCACCCAGGGGCAGAGTAAAATATTCCTCGTGAATAAAGAGAAGATGGAGTAGCAGAAATATCAATATGGTGAAATTGCAAGTGATTTCTCGCACTCCTCAATCACTCGACTCTAGCCCCCCGCCCCCCCCCCCCCACCCATACTAGATCTCTCGCTCTTCCCACATTGATATACACGTTTCCGGAACGTACCGCAGATGTCGAGGCCCCTAGGTATGCCTTCCTCTATAACCATTACGATAAGGCTGAGCTCGGCTGGGCCCTACCCCTGTTTTGCTGGTGTGTTTGGACGTGTGGTCATGCCCCTCAATGTGGCTGGCAAAGTGATTCGCCATATTCCATATGTGATTGTGCGTGAGGCGAGCTTTCATCCTCTCCGGAGGTATCGTAACATATTGGGACATAGGAGTTACAGCTCATAATTGATATAATTAAAACAAAATCGGAGATTCACCTCCGAAAAAGCCTGCAACTTGATTGTGGGCTATTATACTGATCTGATGATTTCAGAACTTGCACGGAAGCATCTGAAAACCAATCACAATCGAGCATGTATTAATAAAGTAAACAAAAAAAATCACAATCGAGCCTTTTTCCAGGGCGAGTGATAGGCCATGACCGAAATAATTATATTGGTTGAAATTATAAATTAACAGGCTATAGAGCTCATAACCTGCAAGATCACATGAGCATAGCCGACAGGCCTGTACTCTTTAGAAAGGCACCGGGAAAATTACAACCGCTGTTGTAATATGTGTTGCTTCCCAATATTGTCAACCCCCGTAGGCACTTTGTCAGCAGAGGCGCGCGTGCGCATATAATATGACTATCTCATGTAATAGAGACTTTTTGCCGCGGGTGCGTAAGGCAACGAACAAAAAGAAATCATTGATTCCCAAGACTATGCTGCATGTGTTTGCCTCTTGGCGCGCATAAGGGCTCACAAGTACTCTGAGAGGGAACCATAGGCATGAGGATCGAATATATCTCTATACCTTCAAGTCTTGTAGCTGAAAGTATTATATCACATCCTACTTGTATCCAACTTGCATGTCTTGGAACTCTTGGGAATAAATAATTCTTTGTTCGTTGATGGCTAGAAGACTCTAATATATAAGACAGCTATCCAGGCTAGTTGAAAAACCAGGGAATTTTGTAAACGAGTGATAGCAATAACTAAAAGGGCAAAGGACTTCTGTACCGCCAGGGTTGCTATAAAGGACTTGCGTATCGTGGTGGGCACGGGCGAGGCGAGGCGGGACTTGGTCTTGTCTTGTCTTGTATTTTTCATTCCGGTCTTGGAGGCCTCGGGGCAAGTGCCTGGTCTTGATAGAGTCTTGAGACCTTGTGGTTATGTGATCTTGATGCCAGAAAAGGTGAGGGAAGGTCAGAAGCAGCGGGTCGAAGATTCTTGCCAAACCCTAACCCTGATTTGGAAGTTTGTAATCAATATCAGATTGTATGGTAGTAAAAAGTCAAAAAGGTATCGAGTCTCGAAACATCCATGACCAATCTTGTTTTGTCTCATCTTGTTGACCCCCAGGTCTCGTCTTGTCTTGCCAAAAGCCTCGAGACAAAGTTCAAGATAACTTGTTTCCTGCCCACCACTACTTGCGTACCATTGATAGGTCTTATATACCACGTGTTTCAGTGATAAAAGACTCAGGTACCACTCCTAACAGTAATAATACAGTTTATATTACAACTAGACATTCATGTGGTTATGGGCATCTGGTATTTTTATGTCCTGGCAAAGCACAGGCTGAACTTGATGCTGATTTTGTGGAAGTGGACCGCCTCCTCCATTTGGTGCGGCAGTAGCTGTAGCAGCTTCCACGTTTGCTCTATTGATCTTTCTTATCCTGTTCTCCTTATAGGTATAGGTGTTCACAGATGGTATCAAAGCCATTTCTTAGTGAAGGTTTTTAAACCTCTCTCCTTGGTGATATCCGAGTCATTTTTTGACAAAAGGCATGGCGCCGAAGTCCTTGCCTCAAATAAATTGACGTTGCAGATTGTGATACCCGCTGAGAAAGACTAAACCACCAGTGATATAAGCTTAAGAAACACAACAAAGCTCCACAGAGAGTTAATATGTGAGAGTTCTAAGGGTATGGGAAGATTCCCCACATTTATTTAGGTATTTTTAGATTTTCATGAGATTGATGCCATCTGACTTCCAAGGCGTCAGCTCCTGCCGACGATTAATGTAGCTCCGCATATTACATCTCCGCCGGTAGGCAAGATATGAGAAGCCTGAGACGGCCAAAAACCCTCGCGTTTTGTAGGTAATGATTGCCACCGCCGACGTTCCCAACAATGGGTCCCGGCTGACGATGTAATAGTTCATCTTGATTCATGTCCATGGCAGAGGGGATAGGAAGAATGCGAGACCACCAAAATATTCCACTCATTGTTGGGTATTTCTAGCTGGATACGGAAGGTCATCTGTAATCCTTTATCATAACATACGAGAATATCTCCCCAAGCAGCTAGCCTTCGGGCTGCATGCATGTATGAAGTATCAATCATCTCCCCAAGTAGCTTATGGGTCCGAGTGATACGCTGTGATCTAAACAAATATTAGAATGGTGGGGCTGTTCGTAGAGTTTGAGGGCTAAACTAGAGTCTGCGTGATACTCAAATGCACAGAAAAAGGGGTGACTTTACTGCCCTTCTTGATTTGGCACAAGATAATATATTGGTGTCTTAACTGTAATTGATCTCCCATACAAATCCCGCTCTCTATTATAGGGGGTCAGCACTTAAGGGACATAACGAGTTACATACCATGCTTACAACTCCCAGTTCTTAATTAGCCAGTGATTTTCGGGCTTAAAACGAGATCGTACAAGTCGTCCAGGACTAATATAATTAGGGCGGACTGGAAGAAGAAAATAATGAGGAGAGAGGCATGTCTGCCTCAGACAGTACTCTATTGCGTGAGTTGGAGGTAGTGGTTGGGAGATGAAAAGGGTTATGCTATACGCTGCTGCCATACACTTCACGGATAGACTCATCCTTGCGGAACCTGTTGACAGATAGATGAATATCATCAAGCAACTGGCTCTCGCGCAAGATTCACAGAGCTTTCTCTCGCTGATGTGTATGGTTTAGCGATAGGTTTTGATGAGGTGATGGATGAAAGAGAGGATGAGAGGATGAGGGGAGAAGATGAGAGGAAGAAGAATGAAACAGGGAGTGATGTTGAAGGAAGAGTGGTACGTATGCCGCTTCATGTCGCACAAGGATATAGAACTGGCTTCTACCGGGCGGAAGCACAGGGATCCGAGATGAGGTAAGATATCAAAATACATACATACATGTATCTACACTACCGCCCGTACATATGAGGATTATGGCATGCCTGCATATATACGTCCAACAATATCCTCTACCATACTAGAGCGCGTTGGCCACACTCATATTTTCAATTTTTGAGTTCAATTTTTCAGCTCTTGGCGGCTATCCACACCAAAAACCGGTCGCCAAGGGGTAAATATTTAGGCCCAGAGGTTGTTGGCCAATACACTCTATTCACGTGAGTTATGAGTGATCGCTGGGTTGAGTTAGTCAATGGAAGAACTATTTTAATCTATGTGGCGATTGTTTGGGAAACCTCTATACTATTGCCTGGTCTAGTAAACAAGGCCTTTTGTGTTCATTTTGGGCTGGACATGGGCTATAGCTCGATCCAGTTCTTGAATCAAAGAAGGGCTTATACAAATATCACCCGAGGTGGTTGAGAACGGTGCTGTAGTGGTTTCTATATTAGTAGCACCTCTTAGCCGTATGAATAATACCAATCAACATGCGCTTTCCCCTGAGTCGTGAGGGGTCACTCCGTTGGCTTTATCTAGCAGATCACATATGTAAATCGATATATAAACATATTTATATATCTAACGCAATCAATTCCGGCGTCTGTTCACGGACCAATTGACCCTCCCTTTGCAACACTGTTCTCCACGCCACGTATACATCCGGCGAAAAACAACGGTACAACGAATACGTAGGCCATGTTGGAGAAGCTCCTTGATATCCCCACTGTGGTATTCACGAATCCACCCGTGGATGTGCCCTCGACCCTGGAGTTGTACCCCAATGCCACCCCGAGGGGGGTTTGACCAACGAGCAAGCCTGAGATCATAGACGCCGCCAACAAGGGGTGAGCACCCGTAGGTGAAGGTTCCACCAAGGACTAAGTTGAATGTATATATTAGCTGTGATCTTTTCTTACAGACATAGATTGTAAAATTCACAAGAGCTTGAGAATCAAAAGGGATTAATGGAAACACGTACAAATGAAGTCGGCTTGAGGCATTATAAAAGTTTATCTTTCAATTATGTTTGATGGTGATATTTTGATGTGAGTAATGAGAGAGGAAGAGAAGGGAAAGATGAGTGAACCTATAGAGTGTAAACCGCAATTGAGGAACGTGTTATTACCAAGGCAGGTTTATGCAACTATGGCAGCTCGGTCGGCGAAAAATTAAAAAATACATGTAGTCCTGTGCGTGTTATGATTAAAATGCCACATATCTATCACAAACTAAACAACACCACACTCCTCCGTAACCCATCAAACCTACGACCGAATCACCATGACCACAGCAATACCACCGCCAGCGCTTTGGATGAAACAGTGGAGAGGCAGCTGAAAGAGGAAGCCTTCACGGAGGAGGGTCTTGGATACAAGGTTGCCAATAGATCACAGTTGAAGAAGCACGCCAAGCTGACTTTGTGAAAAAGCGGGACAAGTCGAGAGAAGATATAGAAACTATCAAATGTCTGGTTACGATTAATACCCTCATTGCATGTCCCACAAGAGAAAATCATACGCTATAGTTTAGGCTGGAAGGGAGAAAGGAGAGGTCTTTGAGATGGCGAGCGCTGGATTAATTCAACACCACCCAGGCAAAAGCTAAAAGCTACCGGGAGAGTCTTTGAGATGGCGGGCGCTGGATTAATCCAAGACCACCCTAAACAGGAGCTAAAAGCTACCAGGAGGGGAGCTTTTGAGATAGTCAGCGCTAGATCAATCCAACACCACCTTAGGCAAAAGCTGAGAACGACCAAGAGGGGAGTCTCTGGGATGACGATACCCTTTTGACGAGGACCCGGAGGTTAAGCGAATGGGAGTGGGGGTTGGAGTCTATGGGTGGCGGGCATCATATTGATCAATGGATCCAACATAACTAAAGGGATGGTGAGGGGGGGGGGGTAATGCACAGGCTGCAGAACCACGCTCATGATCAGAAGTACACAAACAGGCAGAAGGAGGTTCCGATCACAGGGTTAAGCGGTGGAGACTACTGTACTGGAGTACACGCAAAATTAAACAAGCCGGAGAAAGAAGACACCCTTACATGCGACTGAAGGGAATGTAGATATTGATTCTATTTATTATAATAACTTGAATTCTCCGCAAAATTTTCCTTTAGAGAACATACAAGAGTCTATTGATTGTGTTTTGGTGATGCTGGTGGTGAAAGTAACGAGGTAACACGCAGGCGCACCAAGCTGTAACTTCCACAGGGCACAGAAAGACTTGATCCTGGTCAGGTTTTATACACCTACTTCAAGATATTATCACTTTTTGTTCAGATAATCCGTCTAAATTGAGTTGAGTACTTACAGCTTCAAGTTGCGTTGCCTAGTTGTGAGTTCCCTTCTCTTGCTAAAGTCAGAGTGGGTTAGGGTTTGGTTGCACCCTTGCCAAAAGCCCACTCCGAGATAGCAAATATTATTTGTATAGAGACCGGGGTTACCTGTTCCTGAATTTCCATACGATCCAAGAAGAGCAATAATCCGAGATACCATGTTTATAGTGGGGGAAGGGTGTAGCTGGCCGATCCATACGGGACAGCAAGAGCTCCGGCATAACAGGAAACGACATACATGTAGTGAGGTGCGACTGTACTATGCAAGACGGCAAATATTAATATCTCCAATGTATCCGGCGCATTGAGAGTATTTTTTGTGCAAACGGCGCTAGCAAAATCTTGGAGTATCGATGATGTACATGTATACATGTACATACAAATAGACTCGCTAGGCTAGGCTTGTTTAGGTTAAGGCTCCCCGGCAGGCGCAAAAACGTCAGTACGCCTCTTGTTGGATCCTACCATCGACTCTTCATCAACGACCAACCTCCTCGCCCCGGCGGGCACAGACCCAGCAAAATGCCGGCGCCAACCGTTCAACTCAGTGGAAGACAGAGGAAGCGGGTCCTCCGTGATGAGAAACTCAAGGCGAAGCAGAGCAGGAGGTTAGAAAATAAGACAGCTGGGTAGGTTTCCCGGGCCATGTTAATGTATCTAGACTGATAGCCACAGATTCAGAAGCTGCCGCTGGCAGATGTACGGTTGCAAAGATATGATATGTGTTCCGGGTTCAGGTCAATCGCATGAAATGGAATGTCCATTTAAATGCGAGTTTAAAGCAGATGAGCTATGGAGAGTCTTGATCAACTATCAGACTAAATACCCTCAAGCGAGACCGGATATTTGTAATGGACTGGAATTACATAAATATAGGAGCATCAGCAGACATATATCAAATACTCAAGTGTCAGGTGATGAGCCAGTTCTATTCGATACACAAAAATTGTGGCCAATGGGGCTGCCCGGCTTCTTTGAAGTATTGGAGAGCTGTATGGAGCATGCGAGTCTGGTATAGTCCCTGCCACGTTTAATATGAGGTTTGCTAACAAGAACTAGAATAAGAATGTGACGTACCCGAAAGACAGTTCATTGTGGAAGATCAACACTCAGTTACTGGAAGGCAAACATAATCCTTGCGACGCCTCGTATTTGCTGGATGTCATGCCTGAGTATCTACTAAACACGTATCCTATGCTTATTCCTACAGCCTTGGAAGCATCAAACTCAGAAATCATTTCATTCACGGGATATAATGCGACTCCCAGACACTCTTTCGTTGATATGCATGTTGGTGAGTAAGATTTTGAGGCGGGTGCGGGTGCGGGTGCTAATAGTTTGACAGATCGGGGTCAAGATACAATTGCATCAGCACTACATAATTGTGATAAAATATGGCTTCTTTGGCCACCAACCACAAAGAATGAATCTTTATTCTATAATATCGCTATGCAGAATGTTGCGGAGGATCAGCCAGATTATTTCCACTTCCAAGCAACAAAGCAATCCAGAATCGCTCATCTGTTGGAGGATGGTAGGATTTGCAGGACGCACAAATCTGATTCACTATATATCCCGGCGGGTTGGCTCCACACTGTCATTACAATTGAAGGGGGTTTTCTTTGTGGGATATCCTGGACATCTACCTTAAAAGTGGAGACCCTACTTCGATGCCTCAATTTGGAAATCAATGGAGGATATCAACGAAATGATATGTTACCTACAGTAAACCTGATAATCACTACCATCACTGTGGACTTTGGTCAACCACTCACAAGCTCAATAACTCGTGGCATGATAATGTGGATAAGATTTGTCGATATGCTCAATGCTTGTAAAATCAAATGGGGTATAGAGGTGGATAGACGGGTTGATATTGTTATGCAGAAACTGCAAAAAATCAAGCAGGCCCCGAAGAAGTGTCCTTGCCAGGGTAGCCCCACATGGACAACTAAACATATTATGTCGCACACACTGAAAAGAAAATAATAACCTTCACGCTAGAAACATTAATCACCGAACGTGTTTGTACATAGCATTTTCTGGCTCGCTTACAAGGCCAATAATCTAGTTTGACACTTGGGACGGCAATTACAAGCTTCTTCTTCACTTATATATGACTCGGCCCGCAAATGGCCGATGAGGTGCAAATTCGATTTGGTCTTAGGTGCCGGCTTTAGGATATGTGAGGTACTTATCTACATAGACGCTAGTATAAAGGTCAAAATATAAAGTAGGTGGGGTAGGGGAATATAAAAATGGGACGAGACGGTATGCATGGTGAACTGATACCAAGCTGTTGATTGAATGCCACAGGTCGACCTCTGCACCTTTGGGGATTGGACTTCGGAGGGGAGTTTCTATAAAGCGATGACCATAATCTTTATTTCTAGCAGAGTATTGGTTTCTTTGTTTTATACATGTATATCGAGCGACAGCAAATTGTTGTTAATGGAGACTATAGTGAAATAGCCAGACTAATAGAACATGAAATATGTCCTGCTTAAAGTCGTTACATCTTAAAAATGTTGTTCAGGTAGGTCCATAGCAACCTCAAAAACATTCATGATATTGCTAGCAGAGATGCCCCTGTAAATAACCTTTTGCTCAAGCCACAGCTTATAGTTTGCTTCAGTCATAGAAGTCCCCATCAAAGCCTCCACAGCGCCTCTAAGAGTTGGCACAAAATGAGCAAGATACGCGATAGGTCCAATAATATCACGGCCATGGGGACAGGCCCTCAATGGGTGACATATGCTTTGGGGCAAGAGACAGGTGTAGTTGCAGCTAAAGCGAGCGAACTTAAGGGAGCGGCGCCAGGCTTTATAGCTGTCAAACGTAGGTGTGAGATCCGGAAAATGATCCAATGGAACCCGTTGTTCACAGTTCTCAGGGTTGTGATCAAGAGCAATTGGATCCCTAGTTGTAACCCAACAAAAAGTGCACTGATGATTCATTGGTTTAAGCGTCTCAATCAAACGGCCCCAGAATTGTGTATTAGTGGTAATGCGGTCATGGTCCTGCCAAGAAATGTCACCAGGGCTTTGATATCCTGTTTGACCTGAAGGCTGGGTAGGTTGCCGACTGATCCTTTGAAGAACGAGAGCTTGGGAAGGGACCGCAGATATACTATTTGGCTTTGTACGTTTGAAAGGGTGGTCGCTTTCTTGTCCAGCGTCATCAGATGTGGGAATCCCCAAGAGGCTTTCGTCATATGTCCGCTTGCTGCTTTCCTGTTAGATATGCGTGAAGCTCTATGGCGGGTTTATACGTACCGTGCCACTGATTCCGGTGGTGCGGGAAGCCCAGGACGACTTTGCTTGTTTCTTCGAAGGAGGCTTTGTACGTTGCTTGATGAGCGAGTTTGCTCTGCGGGAATAGTACAGGGCACTCGACTTGCGCTTGGGATAAAGTCTGCCAATAATGACCTAGTGGCATTAGAAGGGGGAGCCGGATCACGATCGAATAGGTATCGTTGGCGTGGTTGATAAGGTTCCGCAGGGGTTGGAGGACGCTCTTCAGTTTCAGAGTCCTCGAGATTGATAACAGGAATGTCATCGATAGGGCCTTGTACACGACTACTATACGTAGTCTGTCGCCCTTGACGAGCGGCCCTGGATGGCTGTACAATTATCTCGTCATGAACCATGATCTGGTGTCGAGAGGTTGTCGATGCCTGAGAGGAGTATGCGAGACGTGCTTGTTGCTGGGCCGGCTGATCGATATTCTTCCTGCCTTTTCTGATGCAGTTATCGCAAAGCCTTTCGTGCCTATTATCGCACTGTGTTCTATGGCCGTCAAAATACTCAGACATATATAGTCTCCGACAGGATTCTGTGGAAAGGAAAGCGTAGAGCGCTAGGATATCCTTCATGAAGAAACTTTCTGCTTCCTTTTTAACCTCGTCCATACCATGAACAACTATGCACTGTGATGGTTTTCCGTCCCTCCCTGCCCTACCTGCTCCCTGCGCGAAGTCGACAAAGCTGTGAGGGCAGTTGAGGAAGAGAACTAAGCGGATATTTGGTACATCGACACCGGCACCCAAAGCTGTCGTTGCAACGATGATCTGAGACCTACCATCAAGCCAGTCTTTCAAGTAACCGTCTTTTCCTGATTCCTTCGAATGATATATGCCACAGCCGAGATCTGCTCCCATTCTTTCACAAGATATAACAGTCCTCGTGTAAATTAACACCCTATCACTCGGTTGTAGCTGGGTGTTAGATATTATTTCAAGGGCTTTACCATGGGCCTCGTGAATCCTTTCAGTGGATACCACACGATACTCAATATTAGGTCTGGTTGTGTTTGAGCGGATAATTACGGCATTCTGAATTGAAGCCGCAGCCTGAAACTCACGTTCCAGATAACCAGGTAGAGTTGCAGTCAAGAAGATGAGTTGCACGCCTAGGAGGGAGTACCACCAGAGTTGCTTATAGGCCTCCCTAAAATCAGACCCAAAAAGTAACATGTGGGCCTCATCGATCACTATTCTGGCTAGTCGTTCACTATCAATCAAAAGCTTTACGTGTTGTTTGAAACCCCATTTTGTGGTGGACTCGGCACTGACAAACAGTAGGGGAGTTTCCTTGACATGTCTCCCCGACCACTCTTGGCTTTCAATCCCGTGTTCTGTGGCTCTCTTTTGGAGATCAGCACGTAATGCAATAAGAGGTACAACTACAATTGTAACCATATTTCTGCATTCCAATGCGGGACCTTCAAACAGTAGGCTCTTCCCACCCCCAGTTGGAAGAATAATTAGGAGAGGTGATACACCTATAGACCCAAAGCTTAGCGATGTGGAGACGGGACAAGGAAAAGGGGGAGGCCCTGACCTGAAAGTATATTAACCAACCCCTGACTCTGCTCTTCGCTCTTGAAGGTAGCATTTTCCCCATAGATGCGAGTCAAGATATTTCTTGCTCGGAGTTTTGTATCTGCTTGAGGCTTCAATGTGGGCCGAGGAGAGCAAGGAAAGCCATTAGAGTAGTAGCTAACTGGAGCTGTTTCAGTATTTTGCGCGTCCTCATTTGTGATAGCTGTATCTGAATGATCGGTATCAAAGTTAGAATAAGAGAGATTATTCCGCAAGTTTTGAATTTGCCTCTGTCGCTTCCTCTTCATCCATGTTGAAGCTGGGACCTTTGAAGTCATGAACCTATGCCAAGCAATACTTAAAGTTTGGAAGACTTGAATTGATCTTTCGGTAATACCATGCAAGAGCTCTGCCCTGACTGCGTATAAGCGATCAGCAGTAAAGGAGGAATGAGATGCTTGTAGGTCAAGAGGATCCTCATTTCCTTCCTCGGAATTATCAAAGCCCTGATCCAGATAGCGGCGGCTCATTGAGATAGCTATATGACGGTACCCTGCAGTCGTGATAGCATTGTCCTGTCCGAATGCAGCACTAGTGATCGCCTTCAACTGGATCGATAGCCTAGAACCATCCCAGGGATTAATATCATCAGAAGAAAAAAGGTAATATCGGGGGCAAATATTGCTTGTTTCGGCACAGGGCTTCTGAAAGTACTGATACAGAGGAAGAACTCTGTAGATGTAGAGTAGGTAGATGGAAGTTATTTCTGTAGGTAAGTAACGCGGAATAAACTTGGAAAAACCCATTGAGTTACGTCCTTTGTAGTAGTCGGTTACCCATAGCAAACCTCCATCAAATATGAAAATATTTCGGTTCGATAGCTCGCTATTAGCCCACTTTACCTTCATAATTTCAGTAGACCTTGCGGGCTGCCCTCCTACAAGGTGGAATAGTGACATCAGGATCTGGAGTAGAGCCTGGCATTGCGAGCTTAAGAAAGCCTTTCCACCAGCCATGTAGACGATCTTATTGTCCACGATCCTTACAGTCATCTTGTGTAGTTTTTCGTTCGTGAAGAGAAGGTCGAGTGGCTCGACATACGGAAAGACCTTACTATTCCTTTTGTCCGTCAAGAACGAGTACCCTGTTTGACGGACACTCATATCATCCTTGATGGCAATGATATCATCCAAACTGTAGGCGCCAGCGTCCAGGCCAAACGTTTCCTTCAACAGGTCTTTGGCCCTCTGCAACTCCTGCTGTACCATAGCTCTAAACTGATCAACATGATACTCCGCGCCGTGGAAGATCATGGCCTCAACACCAGGCCGCTGACTCCACCCCATACTCGGAAGCCCAGATTCATTTTTACCAATGTTTATAGCCCATCCCATCATGTTCCAAACCTCGGGGAGTGGGGCTAAATTAGTGGGTGCAACGTACGTACAGTGGAGCATCTTGTAGTGCTCCACTATTGTCGAACCTGGCTGGCCCTTAGGAACCAGTTGGGAGAGATTAAGTGCGTGCGAAAAGAGGATCATTTTGGAGACATATAAGATTGCGGCCAGGTCTGATGAGACAGAGGACGGGGGCTTAAACTCCCCTTTAGGTCCAATTGATAATACAGATATTGCGTGGAGCAGGGGGGACTTCATCACATCTCCTTCATCGAAGGTATGAGCGATGAAGGTGACGCAGAATGTGAACAGCAGGTCAGTCAGAGATTCATGATCAATAGGGGCGGGATGTGTTGGCCTGAGCATCTCAACAATTGGGGCCAAGGCTTCCGCCTGAACATCGGGAAATATAACCATTTCGGAGTAAGGTTTCTTTGTGAACTTCTTCGACATTGTCATAAAGATTGTATATAAAACAAGCTTCTTCATGATAGCGTAGTATCTGTCTTCGACGTCAGAGGTCACATGCTTGAAGGGAACCTGATTGTAATCGGTAGAGGTTGAACTTGACATCCATCTCTGCGTATGCTCTGTAGCTCTGGCGTGGTATATCCTGTTGCACCTGGCTGCGATATCGTCCATGATGCCTGCTAGTATCTTGATATAACCCGAGTATATACCCTGATCTCCATACATGAAGCCTCGCATCTCAGTGGTAGAGACGTCCTTGAAAGCGACCGCCCACCCTGTCTTGACCATCCAGGGTGTTAGCTCAGACTCCGGTACTTCACCGACAGGTTTGGCCTTCTCCCTTATTTCGAGATATTCATGATAGCTATTGTATTCGGATTGGATCATCTCCTTGGTCAAACCCGGAAATTTTGTGGGAAGTCTTTGATCAGCCACCTGCGAGACCATGAACAGCTTTCTTCCTTTAGATAGGAAGAATGTCTGTCTTTCAATTTGTACTTATCTGCAGATGCGAGCGCTCTTGAGATGTGAAGCAGCGAGATACCCTAACATGCTGTTGGATCGCAGACAAATGTTTTGCTGTATAGTGGCATTTGACGCATGTATATGCTTGGCAGACCCTGATGTTATCAATGGGTGGCTCGCCTGGGGGTGGCGACACTACCTCGCCAACCGGGAGTGGGTTGAGAGAGTTAACGAGCTGCTCCACTTGGTCCTTCTGGTTTTGAGGGAGTGCATGATGTTTCTTGAAATGAGCGAACACGTGGTCTGGGTCCAGGCCAGTCTGGCACTCTAGGCAGACGATGACGCGAAACCTCTCGAGGAAATAGAGTCCAAGCTGACTCATATATTCCCTCCTACCCAACTCAGGGATGCCGCTATCGGCGGAGCGAGACACTTCATCCACCTGAACGGCAAAGGTTGGGTCGTTGGTAACATCATCAAGTTCCATCTGATCCTCATTCTCCTGATCTTTCTTTTCTTGTGATGGCAAATACATATCCTTGAAAGTCACCGCTCTTGGGGTGAGGATGTGGCGTTCATCCTGGGAGGACGGACTGTTGCTGAGAGTGGAAGGGTTACTTGACCTTGTCAAGCAGGGTGGAGGGGATGATCTGATTGCTGTAATTGGAGGATGAACTCCTGATGCTTCCATCGTTGGGGGCTTCTATATCGCTTGCAAGAGAACTGTTGTACTGATTTGCTTCATGGAAGGCTTCAGTTTGCGTTGACTGCGAAGAGGTTGCGGTGACACCTCTAGGGGTGTTGGGGACTTCCGCATGAGAAACAGGCATTTGTGGGCCGGGCGATACTATTTATATGGGGATAGTCAGTGATTGCTTCTCCTATAGTCATAGGTTCTTGTATATTACCTGACGATATGTCACGTAACCAAGCCGGGATATTGGGTTGTAGACTTGCATCCTCTATCACGGAAGTTAGGTTGATCAATTTAAAAAAGAATTATGTTACTTACGGACAATATCTTGAACCGTCCTATATGGGGACCTGTTTCCAGTCCGGGTTGGGGGACTAGGAAGGGCTACGGGAAATTTAGCACACAATGAGACCGGCTGTTGGAGTGACATACCTGTCTCTAGTGGAAGACTTAAGGATCTATATGCCTCGACAATACCATGCATAGCGGATGCATTGGTAGTTTGAACAGTACATGCAACTGCCTGAGGCTGTAGAGGGTTGCTAGTAATGGGGGCGGCCACAGCTGGCATCTTGGCTACTAGGGCCCTTGGATCAGGTTTATTGGGCTTTCCGGGTGCTGGAATCATGACACCTTCACCATTGTGAGTGATCCACTGGAGAGTTTACCGATATGACTGAGATTCATTGTTTTAATGTGGCGTAGAATCTTTCGGGGTTTGTGTTATGAGCACCACAGGTGCAATGAGCAGATGGTCAAGCGTATTCACGGATGAATGTCACAGTTTTTCGTCTCGGGTTGTGATAGTAGTAGTGGTTTGATGGACCTCCTGTCATGCGATATCAGACTTGAAATACATAAGAATGAGTGCGTGGAACCTCTTTCTCTTGTGTTTTTGAGTAGGGAGCGGTGTGGAGATCGATATTGCAGATAGAGCAGGTAGCAAATTGCGGGAGGACAGCTATTGGTATGCATATACTCAGAGATGTGAAATAAAGTAGGGTTTAGGAATCCACTCACCATTTGCCCTATCGGAATCCATGATATGTTATAAAGTTTATAATGATGGTTGAGCTAGGTACGGAAGATGAAATGGGTTGTGGATGAGGGAGGGAGTGGATGGCGGAGAGTCGAGCCATATATACACATATGTCTCTATTAAACACGTTCCTGAAGTGGAGATAATCGGATATCTGTACTTCATGAAGTCTCATATGTGGAAGATACTATCGTGGCTGAAGAGTTTGAGCTACACCTACATCAAAATATGGATGATGTATACTTCAGCGCAATCACAAGGTGGCCCTTTGACGTGTCAAGAACCAAATAAATACCGAGACGTGTTATTTCTGCATCCTGCCAGCGATTGTAGTAGTATGAGAAGCTGCGGTGGTTCGGGGGAGGCAGCACCCCTATGGGGAAGCGCTGTACCACAACTCTGTCAGGAGGCTCGCAGTCCGGAAAGGTGTCACAAAGCAGGTATGGTAGAGGCGGCGTCTCTATAGGAGCGTGTCATACAGTAGCTTTGGCTGGGGCGGCGCCGTACCACGTCTCCAGTGTTAGGAGGCCCGCAGTTGGGAATGTTGTCGGACGGTGGGTTTGGCAGAGGCTGCGCCCCTATAGGGACATGTCGTACGGTAGGTTTGGTGGACGCAGCGCCAGTCTAGAGACCTGTCTGTCCTATAGTACATTTAGTACAGGGGGCGCGGTCAGCAGAGGTGTCGTACGGCGGGTTTGGTAGAGGCAGCGCCTGCATGAAGGGGGCAGCGAAATCAGCAGAGGTGCCGCAGTCAGGGAAGGTGCAGTACAGTAGGTTTGGCTAGCGCGGCCCCGTAGTACGCCTCTAGTGTTAAGAAGCCCACAGTCAGGATTATTGTCGCACGGCAGGTTTGGCAGAGGCTGCGCCTGTGTAGAGACCTGTCCTATGGTAGGTTCAGTGGAGGCGGCGCGGTTGGCAGAGGTATCGTACGGCAGGTTTGGTAGCAACGGCGCCTGCGTGGAGGGGGCAGCGGAGTCAGAAAAGGTACCGCAGTCAGGAAAGGTGTCGTACGGCAGGTTTGGCAGGCGGTGCCTCCAGGGAGACGTATCGTACGGTAAATTTGATGGGTGGCGGCGCCGTACCAGGCTTCTGTCAGGCAGGAGGCCCGCAGTCAGGAAATTTCTCGCAGAGCATGTTTGGCAGAGGCGGCGCCTCTATAGAGACCTGTCCTATGATAGGTTCAGTCGAGGCGGAGCGGTCAGCAGAGGTGTTGTACCGCAGGTCTGGTGAGGCGGCGCTCTAGGTAAGCGCACGCACCCATCCTACTCACCCTAGGCCGAAGGACACCCCGCCAGACGTGTCTATGGAATCTCCTAGGCCTCAGGTTGGGCGTGTCCATGGGGTTTCCTAGGCCTAATCTTGGGTATGTCCATGGCATGTCCCAGGCTTCACTGTGGGCGTGTCCATAGCGTAAATTTGGGCATGTCCGTCCTAGGCGCCGGTTTGGGCGTGCCCTCGGTGTTATTTTGGGCATGTCCATGGCTTCGATTTGGGCGTGTCCATGGCACGTCCTAGGTATTGATTTGAGCGTGTCCTAGGCGTCATTTTAGGCGTGTCTATGGCGTTGATCTGGGTATCTAGCCGTGGATTTGGGCGTATCCTGGGCGTTATTTTGGGCGTGTCCATAGCGTTGATCTAGGCATGTCCGTCTATGGCGCCGATTCGGGTGTGCTCTAGTGGTCATTCTAGGCCTATCCAAGGCAGGCCGTAGGTGTCAGTTTGTGCGTGTCCATGGCGTTGATTTGGGCATGTCCTATGCGTGGATTTGGGCGTCGGTTTGGGCATGTCCTGGGGTGTCCATGGCAGGTCCTAAGTGTCAACTTGGCGTGTCCATGGTCTAGGCGTCATTATAGGCGTGTCCATGATGTTGATTTGAGCGTGTCAAGGGAGTGATTTTAGGCGTGTCCATGGCATGTCCTAGGCGTCATTATAGGCGTGTCCATGATGTTGATTTGGGTGTGTCGATGGAGTGATTTTGGGCGTGTCCATGGCGGCATAGTCAGCTATATCATCGACGACACCCCCAGGCGGCGCAATCAGGAAACCTGTCGGGCGGCGACTTTGGGAGCGGCAGCGCCCCCTACTAATACCGCCATGCAATCACTCTGGCGCAGGTGGCGCCTCCTAGGACTACCGTGGGCGTAGGTGTAGGCGTGGGCGCGGGCGCGGGTGCGAGTGTGGGTGCGGGCGCGGCGAAACCCCGCTAAAATAGTACCGGGCGCGTCCATGGAGTCATTATAGGCGTGTCCATGGAGTTCATCCCGGGGGTGTCCATGGCACGTCCTAGCAGTCATCTTGGGCGTGTCCACGGCATCCCCTACACGTCATTATAGGTGTGTCCATGGCGTTGATCTAGGTATGACCTAGCCGTGGATTTGGGCGTATCCTGGGCGTTGGGCGTGTCCATGGCATCTCCTAGACGTCATTATAGGTGTGTCCATGGCGGCGTGGTCAGCAGTACCGTCGGGGACGCCTCCAGGCACAGGCAGCGCAGTCAGTGAACCTGTCGAGCGACGACTCTGGCAGAGGCGGCGCCTCCTACTAATACCGCCGTGTAATGACTCTGGCGCAGGTGGCGCCTCCTAGGAATACCGTGGCATGTTAACTTTGGTGGGCGTGGGAGTGGGCGTGGGCGTGGGTATGAGTGTGGGTGCGGGCGCGGCGAAACCCCACTAAAATAATTCCGGGGGCGGAACCGCGGGTCGCATTATGTCAGTGCTCCACTATTGTCGAACCTGGCTGGCCCTTAGGAACCAGTTGGGAGAGATTAAGTGCGTGCGAAAAGAGGATCATTTTGGAGACGTATAAGATTGCGGCCAGGTCTGATGAGACAGAGGACGGGGGCTTAAACTCCCCTTTAGGTCCAATTGATAATACAGATATTGCGTGGAGCAGGGGGGACTTCATCACATCTCCTTCATCGAAGGTATGAGCGATGAAGGTGACGCAGAATGTGAACAGCAGGTCAGTCAGAGATTCATGATCAATAGGGGCGGGATGTGTTGGCCTGAGCATCTCAACAATTGGGGCCAAGGCTTCCGCCTGAACATCGGGAAATATAACCATTTCGAGATGGGTTTCTTTGTGAACTTCTTCGACATTGTCATAAAGATTGTATATAAAACAAAGCTTCTTCATGATAGCGTGAGTATCTGTCTTCGACGTCAGAGGTCACATGCTTGAAGGGAACCTGATTGTATGTCGGTAGAGGTTGAACTTG
Source organism: Morchella sp. 2018-W30 (assembly GCA_024713625.1). Classification (NCBI taxonomy): domain Eukaryota; kingdom Fungi; phylum Ascomycota; class Pezizomycetes; order Pezizales; family Morchellaceae; genus Morchella; species Morchella sp. 2018-W30. The sequence continues at coordinate 40,570 of JAMJEW010000025.1, forward strand.
ACATCCATCTCTGCGTATGCTCTGTAGCTCTGGCGTGGTATATCCTGTTGCACCTGGCTGCGATATCGTCCATGATGCCTGCTAGTATCTTGATATAACCCGAGTATATACCCTGATCTCCATACATGAAGCCTCGCATCTCAGTGGTAGAGACGTCCTTGAAAGCGACCGCCCACCCTATCTTGACCATCCAGGGTGTTAGCTCAGACTCCGGTACTTCACCGACAGGTTTGGCCTTCTCCCTTATTTCGAGATATTCATGATAGCTATTGTATTCGGATTGGATCATCTCCTTGGTCAAACCCGGAAATTTTGTGGGAAGTCTTTGATCAGCCACCTGCGAGACCATGAACAGCTTTCTTCCTTTAGATAGGAAGAATGTCTGTGCGTCTTTCAATTTGTACTTATCTGCAGATGCCGAACGCTCTTGAGATGTGAAGCAGCGAGATACCCTAACATGCTGTTGGATCGCAGACAAATGTTTTGCTGTATAGTGGCATTTGACGCATGTATATGCTTGGCAGACCCTGATGTTATCAATGGGTGGCTCGCCTGGGGGTGGCGACACTACCTCGCCAACCCGGGAGTGGGTTGAGAGAGTTAACGAGCTGCTCCACTTGGTCCTTCTGGTTTTGAGGGAGTGCATGATGTTTCTTGAAATGAGCGAACACGTGGTCTGGGTCCAGGCCAGTCTGGCACTCTAGGCAGACGATGACGCGAAACCTCTCGAGGAAATAGAGTCCAAGTTGACTCATATATTCCCTCCTACCCAACTCAGGGATGCCGCTATCGGCGGAGCGAGACACTTCATCCACCTGAACGGCAAAGGTTGGATCATTGATAACATCATCAAGTTCCATCTGATCCTCATTCTCCTGATCTTCCTTCTCTTGTGATGGCAAATACATGTCCTTGAAAGTCACCGCTCTTGGGGTGAGGATGTGGCGTTCATCCTGGGAGGACGGACTGTTGCTGAGAGTGGAAGGGTTACTTGACCTTGTCAAGCTCGGGGTGGAGGGGATGATCTGATTGCTGTAATTGGAGGATGAACTCCTGATGCTTCCATCGTTGGGGGCTTCTATATCGCTTGCAAGAGAACTATTGTACTGATTTGCTTCATGGAAGGCTTCAGTTTGCGTTGACTGCGAAGAGGTTGCGGTGACACTTCTAGGAGTGTTGGGGACTTCCGCATGAGAAACAGGCATCTGTGGACCGGGCGATACTATTTATATGGGGATAGTCAGTGATTGCTTCTCCCATAGTCATAGATTCTTGTATATTACCTGATGATATGTCACGTAACCAAGCCGGGATATTGGGTTGCCCGACCTGGGACGTATTCCCCTGATGAGAGTTTGTATCCTCTATCACGGAAGTTAGGTTGATCAATTTAGAAAAGAATCATGTTACTTACGGACAATATCTTGGACCGTCCTATATGGGAACCCGTTTCCGGTCCGGGTTGGAGAACTAGGAAGGGCTACATGAAATTTAGCACACAATGAGACCGGCTGTAGGAGTGATATACCTGTCTCTAGTGGAAGACTTAAAGATCTATATGCCTCAGCAATACCATGCATAGCGGGTGAGTTGGTAGTTTGAACAGTAAATGCAACTGCCTGAGGCTGTGGAGGGTTGCTAGTAATGGGGGCGGCCACAGCTGGCATCTTGGCTGCTGGGGCCCTTGGATCAGGTTTATTGGGCTTTCCGGGTGCTGGGATCATGACACCTTCGCCATTGACGAGTGATCCACTGGAAAGTTTACCGATATGACTGAGATTCATTGTTTTAATGTGACGGCGTAGATACTCAGGGTTTGTGTTATGAACACCACAGGTGCAGCGGAAGCAGTGGTCAACTGTGTTACGGATGAATGTCACAGTTTTCTCATCTCGGGTTGTGACAGTAGTAGTGGTTTGATGGACCTCCTGTCATAAGCGATATCAGACTTGAAATACATAAGAATGAGTGCGTGGAACTTACTCTCTTGTGTTTTTTGAGTAGGGACACGGTGTGGAGATCAATATTGCAGATAGAGCAGGTAGCAAATTGCGGGAGGACAGCTATCGGTATGCATATACTCAGAGATGTGAAATAAAGTAGGGTTTAGGAATCCACTCACCATTTGCCCTATCGGAATCCATGATATGTTATAAAGTTTATAATGATGGTTGAGCTAGGTACGGAAGATGAAATGGGTTGTGGATGAGAGAGGGAGTGGATGGCAGAGAGTCGAGCCATATATACACACATGTCTCTATTGAACACGTTCCTGAAGTGGAGGTAATCGGATATCTGTACCTCATGAAGTCTCATATGTGGAAGATACTATCGTGGCTGACGAGTTTGAGCTACACCTACATCAAAATATGGATGATGTATACTTCAGCGCAATCACAAGATGGCCCTTTGACGTGTCAAGAACCAAATAAATACCGAGACGTGTTATTTCTGCATCCTGCCAGCGATTATAGTAGTATGAGAAGCTGCGGTGGTTCGGGGGAGGCGGCACCCCTATGGGGAAGCGTTGTACCACAACTCTGTCAGGAGGCTCGCAGTCAGGAAAGGTGTCACAAAGCAGAAATGGTAGAGGCGGCGTCTCTATAGGAGCGTGTCATACAGTGGCTTTAGCTGGGGCGGCGCCATACCACGCCTCCAGTGTTAGGATGCCCGCAGTCAGGAATGCTGCCGGACGGCGGGTCTGACAGAGGCTGCGCCTCTATAGGGACATATCGTACGGTAGGTTCGGTGGAGACGGCGCCTGTGTAGAGACCTGTTCTACGGTAGGTTCAGCGGAGGCGGCGCGGTCAGCAGAGATATTGTACGGCGGGTTTGGTAGAGGCGGCGCCTGCATGAAGGGGGCAGCGAAGTCAGCAGAGGGGCCGCCGTCAGGAAAGGTGTATCGTACGGTAGGTTTGGTAGAGGTGGCGCCGAACCACACCTCTGTCAGGAGGTCCGCAGTCAGAAAAGGTGTCGCATGTCCATGATGTTGATGTGGGCGTGTCCATGGAGTCATTTTGGAGGTGTCCATGGCATGCCCTAGGCATCGGTTTGAGCGTGTCCTAGGCGTTATTTTAGGCGTGTCTATGGTCTTGATTTGGGCATGTCCATGCCGTCAATATGGGCCTGTCCATATCGTAGATTTGGGCATGTCCGCCCATGGCATCAATTTGGGCGTGGCCAGGGCGTCAATTTGTGTGTGTCTATAGCAATGGTTTGGGCATGTCCTAGGCGTCATTATAAGCATGACCATGGCGTTGGTCTGGGCAAGTCCGTCCATGGCGCCAATTCGGGCGTGCTCTGGGCGTCATCTTGGGCCTATCCAAGGCAGGCCACAGGTGTCATTTTGGGTGGGTCCATGGCGTCGATTTGGGCGTGTCCTTGCCATCGATTCGAGCGTGTCCTGGGCGTGTCCATGGCATCCCCTAGGTGCCATCCCGGGTGTGTCCATGGCATGTCCTAGGCTTCACTATGTGCGTGTCCATGGCATCTCCTAGACTTCATTATGGGCGTGTCCATGGCGTTGATCTGGGTATGTTCTAGCCGTGGATTTGGGCGTATCCTGGGCGTTGGGCTTGTCCATAGTTTTGATGTGGGCGTGTCCATGGAGTGATTTTGGGCGTGACCATGGCGGCGTAGTCAGCTATATCATCGAGGACACCTCCGGGCAGCGCAATCAGGAAACCTGTCGGGCGGCCATTTTGGGGGCGGGGGCGACTCTAAGAGGGGCGGCGCCTCGTACTAATAATGTCGTGTAATGACTCTGGGGCAGGTGGCGCCTCCTAGGACTATCGTGGCATGATGACCTTAGCGTGTGTGTGGGTGTGGGCGTGGGCGTGGGCGTGGGCGCTGTATGGATGTGGGTGCGGGCGCGGCGAAACCCCGCTAAAATAATTCCGGGGGCGGAACTGCGGGTAGCATTATGTCAGGTATCATAGCAACCCAGAACACGAATATTACAGTCCTACAGGGCAATGGGTTTAACTGGCGGGAATGTGAGGGCGAGTCGGCGGCGCTTAGAGGAGGTTCTGGGTGTAGACGTTGGGAACGTATGGAGTTGCAGCGGTGTTTGCGGCGATGGTTGCAGGGTATTGTAGGTTGGAGTCAGGGTAACTGAAATAAGCGCGCGCAACGGAACAGCCTGAGCCCCCCCCTCCACTTCATCATCTCTACGCCTTCATCAACACCCCCACTGCAATTGCAATTGCGCATCCTATCATCGTACAGACATGAGCTAACCGGTGAAGCAGGCAGTAAATGCCGCCCCCAACTCTACCTCTTTTTGCGCCCCCCTCAGCACCCACCTATCCCTCCTAGCATAGCGTGGGTCATCTCCACTTAATACCAGTTGGGGTTCGGTTTGTTCCTCGCTTTTGTTCAGTAAATCCGAGCCCTAGCATGGCGTTAGCGGGCTCAGTTCATTCCTCGGCGCTCCTCCAACATCATCTTCATTCGCTTTTGTTCAGTAAATCCGAGCTCTAGCATGGCGTTAGCGGGCTCAGTTCATTCCTCGGCGCTCCCCCCAACATCATCTTCATTCGCTTTTGGCGTTAGCGGGCTCAGTTCATTCCTCGGCGCTGGGTAGTAAGCTTTTTGGTGGGGGTAGCACATAGGTTAACAGAGTCCCTTCTTGATGGGGGCAGCCACTGGCGCCCCAGGGGTAACTGGGTAGTAAGCTTTTTGGTGGGGGTAGCACATAGGTTAACAGAGTCCCGTCTTGATGGGGGCAGCCATGCACTGGCGCCCCCAGTGTTCGTGCGATGGAGGTAGCCACTGGCACCCCCGGGGCAGCAAGCTTTTTGGTGGGGGCAGCACATAGGTTGACAGAGTCCCGTCTTGATGGGGGCAGCCACTGGCGCCCCCAGTGTTCATGCGATGGAGGTAGCCACTGGCACCCCCGGGGCAGTAAGCTTTTTGGTGGGGGCAGCACATAGGTTGACAGAGTCCCGTCTTGATGGGGGCAGCCACTGGCGCCCCGCACCCCCGGGGCAATAAGCTTTTTGGTGGGGGCAGCACATATTGTTGGGCACAAGCTGAGCTAATTTTAGCTTTAGCTCAGACACCTTGAGCTCTTCTCCCCATGAGCTCAAGCCAGCTTGAGCGATATAAGCTATTAGTATTACGTTGATATTGACAAAATTGTAAATATATCAAGGATAGATCCTCTGAGAATCACCTGAAAATGAAATATATATCGATATGACCATCTTTAACTACATCTTTGAGAGCTACCTATGCTCGAGCTATATCCCTGAGCCCGAACATATCAGCCTTTCTTTCTGTGATCTAGGCTCGCGCCCAACACTACTCCTAGGTAACTAGGCAGTGATTTGTAGAGTTCATAGGAGATAGACTCCTCGTACACACTTTCTATCTTTTATAGTTTAATAATTCAAAACCTTATAATCCATTAGATTATTGTGATTATCAGACTGTCCGAACGGGCCCTTAGTGTTTAGATATCAAACACTCACATCAGCAAAAGGGGAGTGGCGTCCAGGCGAGTAGGGTCTCGGTGGACGGGCCGGGTGATGTGTCGGCCTGAGAACGCAAACTGAATCGGGGCTAGAGCAGTTCGATAGTGACTAACGCATGTCGAAAACGTCATCCTTGGCACCGCTTCCCGGTCTCAAGAATCCCCACGCCACCACCTCTATCTCTCCACCTCCACCTCTCAACCTCTATCTCCACCTCCATCTCCATTTCGAGTATCTCCCCACCTTCTACCTACCCTCATATTCTGACAACTATGCTAACATCTATATAGCCTCCTAATCCACGCCCAAATTGAAGCCAAGGACACGCCCAAATCTACTCGGGTCAGGCAAGAAGAACCTGAACACAAAAACGCGCTAGCAGGGGTCAAATTGGTTACTACCAGAAAAATGATGTTCAGGTACTTCAGACCTGACCCTAGTAATATCACGGAGCTAAGTGAAGGCAAGAGCCAAGGGACCCAGGCGGAGCGAAGGCTATGGATAAGGTATAAAGCAGAACTAAGCGAGGCGAAGACTAGGGCGGAGCCTCCAAATAGAATTCGGGCCACCTGATAAGGCTAAAGAGCTGTCAGAAAGAGAATTCACGTTGGTTAGGCTATGATAGGCGAGATGTACGGCATTGTAAGGTGAAAGATCGGTAAGGACCTTGCCGCGGCTTGGGCGCTCCAATGAGGTTGGCACTCTTCTACAAGTTATATCTGTAATCTCAAGCACCTCCTATTGCACCCCTGTGAGAGAATCCATACCGGCTGTCTCAGGCATGCAGACAAGGAGTAGAGAGGTACCTTCTAGTCCTTTCCCACGGACATACGTAAGAGCTTTGATGGTTTGTGTGTACGACAAAATAGCACGATTTATCATATTACGATTTGAGCGAGGGGAGTAGTCACCAGCTGTGCAAAGTGGAGTGGAGCCGTTCCAAGAAGTCCTACACCAATCCACCAAACATGGAGTAGTTCGTTGTGGTCTTTAGGTGAGCTCATCAGCTGTAAAGTATCGAGAATAGGCCCGACAGCAACCTCTAATAACCAAAGAAGAAGTTTCTTCATTTCCTTATTTCATTGCAGACACCTACAATGCGAGCCGCTTGTAATTTCAGGGTTCATTCCTTCGATATTTGTTTCGACGTTACTATAATGCAGATGCGGTAGGGGTAGATTGGGCTTACCAGAGGTGGTAATGATGAGGCATCACTTCGTATGATACTCAGTCCAGAATCACAATGGGCCCCGCGGCTGACATCATCTGAAGGATACTATCATGGAAGGTGTAACTTGAAACTTTTTAAAACGCGGTAAGATCCTGATACGTTCCAATGTTACATCTACTTCACGGACAGCCTGCAAACGTCCTCAACTGGTAACTTATCTCCCACTGCCTGACTCGTGGATATGAATGGGGTATCAATCCTTCTTTGTGGAAGCTGAAATGCCTCACCCATATCGGGGAACTTTAGAGCAAAGTCTAATCGATCACTCTTGCGATCGATTACAAGTCTGAACATTATCCCCAATCAGGTTCTAGCACCCGGAGACAGTCAGATGAATCCAACTATTTATTTAATGCGGCATTCGAAGCCAGCGTTGGGTATCTCAATAGGTTCTCCTAATCCTTGTCATATATCGTGGACTGACTTGTGGTAGAAGCTTGGGAATCCGGCTCAGAATACCACCAAGTCCATATGTAGCATCAGGTGTTGTAAAAATTACAATATACTACAAGCAGGATTGATACACCCTTGTGGCGGCGCAAAAGAACTAAACGCATCAAAAAGGGAATCGAGACCATTAGAATTCATGATCATAGCATCCATAGCCATCGACGTCAGATACCAAGACATATTTTGCACCTTGCCAGACAATATTTTGGCCCGGAAGGATCGTCAAGGGCACTATTTCTTCATAAAGCTCGGTAGCCCTAACCCTGTCCTCGGGGCTTCCCAGCAGCTTGTACCTGTCAAATAGCTGGTTGCTTAGTCGATAGGTGTAGCAAATTGTTTGCCAGGTGAGGTTTGGTGCTGTATATTGTAATGCTTGCTCGACGCATTGTATTGCCATTTGTTGCCGTTGTCAGGCGATGGTTGTTGCCGTCTTTATCGTAGGTACATAAAGCTAAAGTATGAAGACGGCATGTCTAAGAGATCCCTATCCTCATGCTTAATACATACTGGGGGAATCACCTTTAACACTTTGGTTACTAAGGAATCTGTAATATCACAATGCTCTCTGGAACCAGTCCACTCCGATCGCATGAGATACGATAAACTCATTGAAATGAGCTACGCGCGTCGCATGATACCTACCGTTGGGCCTTTCGATACCTCTTTTTTTAGATTCATTGATCTGTCGAGACTTTCTGCAGTAGTTATTTGCTTAACCTTCTCTTGTTGTGGCGAGATGACTTGCGACGGAGGATGTAAGAGGAAAATCTTTAGCGGGATCCCAGGCCTGCTCTTCCAACTATTTGGCATGGTCAGGAGCTTCCTGCCAGTGGCGCCCTAGTCTGCTATACCTGCAAGCTAGAGAAGACCCTAAGAGTCACATACGATGTAGCTGAGATTCATCTGAGAGGTCAGAAAGTTTCGAGGGAGGTACTGGCAGCAACCCCTACAGCAGTTCCACCGCCTGCCCTATATCCAAGTTATCTTGAGATTCTTCAAACAGGGCGGACAGTAGAGAGGCTAGACGTACTTGAATGGTTTCCAAGCGTCCCATGTTATACAGGTATGGTCCCATTACATCAACAGCCAGCATCTCCTCACCCACTTCAATCCCACGCCCCCAACACATAGATCCTCCTTGGCTTTATGGCATAACGATTCAAATAAGAGATTTAAGAGCTGCCCCCTGCTCCCCCAGTCAACACCCCCACCATTCGCCTAGTTTCCATATTCTACAGGTACTGTCGCGAGCACTCTTTCATTAGGTTTGTTCAAACACTCTAGATCACCGATGTTTCCTAGCTACTCATATCTAAGAAATGATGAATAAACCCAAAATACTCAACGCACTACATTCTCGAAGATAGCTGATAGAGTCAGACGCAATGATAGTGTCCACAAGTTTGGTTGTTCGTTGGTGGCCCCGCCGGCTTTCCGTGAGCTGGGAGTGCTCTACTAGTGGTCTAGTCAGCGAGAGGTTTCTAGGCAGGTCACATCCTAAGTTTTCATCAGATTCCCAGGATATTGCGGCCTCCTATGTATCCATCTGCATCAAATAGACGTCAATAGCATCACCTGGTTTAGGCAATAATTGTCGCTGCCGTCCGACTGTTACCTCTAGCTCCGTAGTGGTAATTTATACATCTTCTCCCGGTTATAGACAATAGTATTTGTACTTTTCTTTGGATATAAGTATAGTCGCAACTCTTTCATGCAAGCATAGATTTCAAGAAGACCCATCTAACCATATAATAATCTGTACCAATTGATAAGTCTCTGGGAGAACGTACTCACCATCACTTCAGCTGACGTGAAGATACCAATACCTGTCCTAGATTACCCTGCATATGTTGTACCGGTCGAATAATCTGGTGGATGAAGAGATCGAGGTTTACTTTATCAGGCCCACCAGCTTACGCCAACACCGTTGAGCCTGAGCTCCGAATGTGGTGTTGGTCAGGAAATGCTGATATCATTTAGATAACTACAAAACCCCTAAATAGCCACTCACCACTTGATTACGCTTGCATTTGTTTGCAGGTGACCATGACAATTGCAACATCACGTACTTATCTGTTCTCTGATAGTGCTATACAAATAAGGGCACTGGTGTCATTCAACTCCCCGTATTCAGCGGCTGTTAAGAGGCCCTGGATGTAGTTACTCCGGACGGACAGTCAACTATATGATATCGATTCCAGGCCAAGATTATCCCAATAATTGGGGGTTAGGGTAGGGAAATCAATGAGAATTATGGATATATACGGAAAAGGGACCCTAGTTAGACCCTAGAGCTTAAGGCGAAGGCCTATAAGAGTACATGTAGAAGGAGGGTTGCACCTAGACACACTGAGATGTTATAACCATCTAAATAGGGTGAGTTTGGTCAAGGGAGATGTTTTATGTCAATAAAAAGGGTGGAGTCATGCTGGAGACCTTGAGGCTGCCCCATGGTTATTGAGGTCAGGTACAGGCAATACTACATGTAGTCATCTAGCTTCTCCTAAAAAGTCTTGGCAGTGTCTTGAGCGCTCATAGGGTCGTGGCGCACAAGCTGGAGGCGACAATGTTGCACCTCAGTTACTTCCACACCCCTAGTAACTACTTAGTAGGTGCAAGCCTTCCTCTCTTGTGATCGTGGAAAAGGTATCCCACGTTCTTTTATATAAATAGCTAACCCCCAGCTTACATTTCAAAACAACAAAGTAGGGAAATACTTTATGCATGTTCTAGGTCTTCTCGTCGCGGGAGCCGGGGGGATCCTGGTCTTGGCAAGCGTTAAAGTTCCCTAAACCGTCAGGAAAAATTATTATAATAAGCGCGGGGAATGAAAACCTAAGACGACCATCACCCGTACTGCAGGCGCTGATTCCACCACGCTTTCCGAGAAGGGTTTCAATGCCGCTGATTTTTATTCTGACTGATGGTTTAAATAATAGCTATGTGGTTAGTTAAGTGGATACGCGAAAGATTCCCTAGCGCCGTTTGCACCAAGAGGTGCTCAGGTATGCGCGCCTACCCCACGTCCGTACAGGGACCTCCTGGCAGTATTAAACTGTTTCATTCCTACCCGGTAAATAATGAAAGGCTTGTCTCTCGCCGGTGTTCCACTCTCTAGTAGAACAACCCTAGTACATGCACTGGCGGAAAGTATTCATACACATCTCTACTAGCTGTCTATCGAATTTTGACCATGAGAGGAAGTCATCTACTCAACAGAGTATTTATTTTTAAATAGACGAACGAATATAGCTAACAAGTAATGCATCAACGAATATAGCTATCAGGAAATACATAAATAAATATAGCTAGCAATTCCCCATCATAGATCATATTGCCACATACAAAGTCTGTCCCCCGATGTGTAGCCAGTCGGTTTCTCATTGGACTGGGACGTGCCTAGTGGTGATATGTCTGCCTGAAGCGTTTGTATAATCAACTGTGAGGTGGGTTCTATGATCGCGTGGACTAGTGTGGGCACCGGGGACCCTGATGTACGTAAAAATGTGTTAATGGCGTGGTCTCTCAACGTAGAACCGGTGCCGTACCGTATTGTTGCCACGGTTGCACCAGGAGGTGCAGGAGCGGCTTGGACGGCTGCTACATAAACAGCCTGGGCCCAACCTGTTGGCTGCCCTTGGACGTAAATGGTGTCTAGGTAGTTCATATTGAGCTTTAGAGGCCGCGGGATGACTGGTGAATATCTTAAAGGGCCCTGTAGGTTTGCTGACTTCGGATTGAACTCTGGTGCGCAGCAGCGGACTGTGAGGGGAAACAGTAAATATACCACGGACCTTTTATATTAACTGTCACCAAGACCAGCCACACGATCGGGGCGTAAGGCCGTTGCGGGGCATGAGACTCTGCAATTTTACAAACGTCAGGTTAACGTCATTCAATGGGCTGACCACTCAATGTCCACGTTATGGTGTAGCGCCTGGAATACACGCGGAGGGTAGGCTAGCTTGAGAACGCGCCAGTCCACTATTATATGGCATGCAATAGTAGCACATTTTTTAAAAACTCCAGTAAACTACGAGTATTCTACTCTACATGTACCTCCATGTACCTCATACCCGATAGTTTAAGTGGCTGGCCCGGCCAATAGGACCATAGGAACCTGAAAATGCAGGTGCCAATATTTGTATGGGACCAAGACAATTCTCCATTCAAATCATCCCTCTCTTTGTCACTTGCATTTTCAGGTTCTTATGGTGGATGAAAGATATCATATGATAAATTATTTCGCCTTGTGGCATCACGCCAGCCTTACTTGTGACCTGTCATTTTTTACCAGAGGCAGCTTCGTCAGTATTCCTTGGCCGTCAGACAACTCTCAAACCTGGCACAGACCATCACCACGTTCTGCACCACCCCAACTCAGCTCGCACCCGGGACTGAGTGCCGGCGCATACAGCGACTGGAATAATCTACTCTAGAGTGTGGAAAAACAGGTTGGGTAAAATGTCTGTGCACGACTGCGCGACGTCGACCACTGTAGACTACTGACCTACGTACCGGGTGTTGAGGGTAAGTGACTAGAATCTGATAAGTGGATGTTGTGGTGAATACGTGTAATTGTCTTATCAGATTCTGATCACTAGTACACCCGTAGTACTACGGTGTCAAGGGCAAGTGAGTAGAACGTAGCAACGTAAACCGCACCGCCGCGTTCTACTCACTTACCCTAACACCGGAGTACATTGAATCGTTCAGTGTGGCGCCACTTTGTGTGTGTGTGGTGCGGACTGCACAAACATACCCCCAATCATTCCCCCCCTGTTATAATCTGCAGTCTGACCATATTGCTATCCTTTGTATCGTAGATGTGAATTTTGATTGTTTCTTTAGTTGAGGTTAGCCTCAGGCTGGTGAGACTCGCGGAATCCAGGACTTCCTGTTCGGGCTGTGGCAAAGTCACTGAGCCCGTCGCTTTCTGTGGGTGTTTGTCAGAGATTGGCGTTTGTTAGCAAAAAGTGGCACTATTATTACTGAAATAGGAAGTCCTGGATTCTGCAAGTTTCAATAGCCCAGGCCGGGGATAGTTGCCGGTCGGGTTTCTTGGGCCGAAGCTAAGGATTAGAGTCCCCGACCGCAGCGGTATTCCCAAACCTTGCTTTTTTTCATGGGTTAGCAGACAAAATGGAGTTTCCAAGGATCCAGCCCTAACAAAAGGATCGTTGAAACGGAGTTTACAAGGGTGAAAACTCCGTTTTGGCCTGTTTCCCAACAGGCCCTTATAATTGAGCCCCCGACTACAACGCGGACCTCACTTTTACCTTACGACTTAGGACAGCTGGCAATCGCACGTCCCTGATAGAGGAAGAACGTACACTCGTTTTTCATAATCGAGTCGGTGGGGCTAATTATCTTCCTAGATAAATGCGTTACCCATCTTACAGGCCATGATCGAAATGACGATGTCTTTTTCAAATATTCAACATCACGACGGGCACGGACAACTGGTCGCGAAGGCTGCAACAAGAATACATATAAGTGGATGTATTGTAGAAAAGACGCAAATATACGGCTTGCAGACGGCAAAGTTCTTGAATATGCCCTTGCCCGACGCAGTACACACTGGAGACTTCATGGGGGTAGCGTGAGCTTCCTTCAGTTCTAGACCCGAAGCACTAATATAATCGGTCAGGTATTGCTCCATGTATGGTGGGTTTCCACAAGTAAGCGAACATTCACCTTGCAACCAAAATTTGTATGGGAATGCAACTTCAAAGACGTATTTCTCCACAAGCGCAAGGAGATGGAGCAAAAGAACCTTAGATATAGATTCTCCAGCTGTGATAGTACCTACGACTAAAATGTCAGCTCGAGAGTGCGACTTTGAAATTTTGATGTTGTTAGGTGGTTTGTATGGTTACTACCCTCATGTTCAACTACTTGTGGCACCGTGCAATACCGTTGTTTTTGAAATTATTCACGGGAATTGGCCAATGTACAGCGGTGGGTAGTAAGTCATTGGACGACCAGCCACAGTTTTGCCTACAAACATGTATCCTGGTGTATTCCGTCTGACGACTTATTACCCACCAGTATGGCTAAGTCCTTTATTAACAGACATTCCGGCACATAACCTAACCAAACACTCACTCGCAGGAGGTGATATCTGCAGTCTCTAAGGGGCGCCAATGGGCCGTGGCCTAAACGGTGAAGCTGGGCTCACTTCGGGCTATTTGGGCTGGGCCTTGGGATAGATAGTATTGGCCGGGCTTGGCCTCGTGGTAATCAAGGCCCGGGCTATTTTTCCTGTCATTGGGCCCATGAAGGATCAATATTTTCCGCCTGTATAGTGTAAAACATGGCATACTCTGCCATGGCCTGCCTGGCCTCCATATCTAGGTGTTCCCGGTCATGTACTGGCTGGAAAAAAGAGTATGGTCTCAACCCGAACATCCCCGTGACCGGTTGCTTTCCGGCTCACCTTGGAGACCATACTTTATCTTTCAGCAAGTATAGGGTAGGTATAACATTGGGCTCTTTAAGCCCCAAGCCTGAGCATACCGGCTTACGAGCTCTAGGTTACAAGAGTCCATATAATATAACGACAGAAGCATTAATACCAATATCCGCATTTAACAAACCATGTTTTCTATATTTGACGATTATAATCCCAGCGCTGCATCTAACTGTGGGTGCTCAGGTTTCTAATTAGTCAGCATCGTTGTCTTTAAATCATTGAATGACCTGACCTCTAGATGAGCTCCCCCCCCCCAACGCCTGAGCACATTTCATGATCAAATGCCTTCATCCCATCCGAGGAGTCCCCGGCCAAGCTCCTTTGGGTTAATATTAATAAAGACCTAATACTGTCCCTACTAATAATGAGGACCCGATTCCTATATATAGTACAGCAGAGGCATAGAGAGAAATAGATTTTTTAATACCTAGTGAGGAGTTTCTCTGGCCAACAGCCGGATAAAGGCTGCCCACATAGGAATAAGATGAACCTTACTCTCTCCAAATACGCCTGGTGGGGGAACAGAAAGGCTGGAAGTCGTACCATACGGGCGCTAGTTGAGAACTGTACTCGATCCAGAAACACAGCACATCCTAGAACGAAAAGGTATGTCATCTCCCATAAAAGGGCTATTTAAGTTAAGTGGTAACTTTAACCTTTTCTCGATTATAGCTCTCGCAAAGGCAATAGTGCCACCCTCTACGTTACTCCAGGAAGCACTACATCTCAGTAAGAAACAGGGGGCCCTTCAGACCGAAGCATTACAGCTCAGCAGGCAACCGAAAGCCCAGGCAGAGGCTCCAGCCTTGACACAAGCCGTACATACCACAAGGAAGCCTCCAATCGGCTAGCCCAGGGGCAGGAACCCCTCCACCCAGTTTGGCCCAGCTAGTTATGTGCATGAGATAAGTCAAATTGCGACTTGGATAGGACTCGTACACGAAATAAATAAATTAATGCGCGGGGAAAATATTACAGAAGCCCATTTAAGCTTGCGGTAACTTGTGATGGTCCTGAGCACAGCCAACCTTGTGCCTAGGACTATATGCCCAGTACCCACGTCTCGAATGGATTACAGATGCTGAAACCCGTACCCGCCAACAGTGGGAGCCTGACCACAAACACAGAACACATGCTGTCACTCCCGGGTCCCCATCTCCCGCAGGAGGAGATAAAATCGCCTCAGTCCCTGATTGGAAAAGAAAGATAAGGGCCCGGCTTTCAGCCTGTTCTATTGACGAATATGATAGATTCCAAACAGGAGATGATGATGAGGGACTATCTGATGGACCTCTACAATACTGGGTACAGAGACACTCTGATCCTAGGAATTCCTCTCTGGCCTGTATGGGTATAGAAATTCACAGCATACCCGCCATGTCTGTAGATACTAAACGCCCCTTCAGTAGGGAAATTCCCTCCTCTATAATGAACTAATTCGGGTTCTGACCTTACACAGTTCAAAGATTCTACTGCCAGATAGGAGAAATAGATACTGTCGGTATGCTAGCGACAGATGTCGCTTGCTAACTGCATCACTGTCATGACAGAGGTAAGAAATAGGATCTCGCCAACAATGTATAAAGCCATTCATATTCCCTGGTTCACTCTACTAAACTAAACAAATCCTCCACACCATTCAGCCCCGAATCCATTTCCTATATAGATTCATCACCCCATACATCAAGACCTAGGAATAAAACGTGAACTCCCACTGCTTTGCCTTATCCGGCATAGTCTTTGCCTCTGCATTCACCTTGATTATAACATCGTTTCCGCATCCCCCACATGCACACCCCATAGCACCGACCTTTAAAGACGGGTCCAACACACTCTTAATCTGGAATTTCCTATTCCTTTAATCAGCCACCACACCCTCACCGTCATCGCAGGAGAAGGTACATACCCAGGCTTCACCTCCTCTAGGGTCCACCTCTGGTTGGGCCCGCCATGCCTTTGCCAGAGGAGTACCTGATTGTTCTTCCTCTCGAGATCCACAACAAGGCCGCTGTTAGCGTGCGTGATTATATAAGAGTCACCAAGGAGCTCTAAAACCCAGCGGCAGTGCGCGCCGAACATGATAGCGGCGTTGCCATCGACGGAGATAAGTTCGTGATTGCCGTGGAGGACGTTGTTGATAAGGTATGTTGCTGGTCTAATGGGTGGGCTGGCCATGGCTAGGACTAGGGAGTTAGTGGGGATTTACTTAATAGGTACGTGGAGGGGGGGGGGTGCCCTACCTTGATTTGCTAATTGTTTGTTGCTGGCTGTGGTGTTGAGGTGCTTCTGGTATTCTTATTGTGTGTTGAGCGCTTGGTGATTGTAGATGTAGGGATAAACGGGATACTTTATAGTTGGCTTCAAGGACACTTCCTAGCTAGGCCATTAGTATACAAACCCTCCACATCACCTTCACGGAATGAGTTCCTCGCCTGCGGGATAATCCACCGGAAACAAAAAGCATCAGCTGGACGTATGTAGCACGGCCCTCGAGTAACCTGCTTTCAACACAGTAATATCAACCCAGCACCTACCAATGGAATATCTTAATGCCTTTGTGTCGACTGGAACTCCTGGGGCGGTTTCACCTATTGGTCACCTTGCTTGTGGTTACCAATGAAGCGGCCGTCATTGATAGGGAGGCGTCAAGCAAGAGATTTTGGGTGGGCTTCAGCATGACAGGCTTTCACAGGGAGTGGGGACACCATTCATGGGGTGTATTGTTCAGATTATCCCTGGTCCTGGGACGTTGTAACTTCTTGCAAGAGGTGAAAAGGTGAGTTAAGACCGAACAACGTTTAGACCATATATATCATTTATTACGGCAACTACAGGGCTCTTCCCCCCATAATCGCTACTACTACCTAGGCCTACCGTCATTTCTACTATATTTGAAAAGGAATAAACCAAAGAATGAATTTCCCAGCAATTCCAAACTGGGCCTTGTTTATGGTAATTAGCTAACCCGCATGATACCTTACCACCTATAGTAATGGGTAATGTCTTGGGCTACCGGACAGGAAAACCACCAAAAAGGTTGCTGGGGATCATAGTAAAGGGACACTGACACCTATGGAGTGTTATAATGGGAAGGCATCATGCAAAAGACATCATTTGGGGAAATTTCCCAAAACTCGTTTTGTGGGGGAAAGAATCAAATGATTGATTTCTATGGCTAGTAGAGCTTGCGGTGATGTCTATGTGATGGAGATGTTATTGTTATGTGGTACGTAAGGGGAGAGAAGAGGGGGTGCTTATGGTAGTGACCTGATATGAGGAGGGCGAGAAAGTAGTGTTTCACTAGTGTGATGTCTCAAACGTTTCGTCCAGACGCCGGACAAAATACTGCTCATCTAGCCAAACGATTAGCTAGTTAACTCAACCACCCATCGTTGTTCGCTAGAGCTATGTGCTCGTTGTCGTGCAGGTGGTTGGGTAGCCTGCAATCCCCCCGCCGAGGAGATGCTTAGTCTCTCATTTACTGGTAGAGCACTTGGTGCTCCTGGAGCTGCTCCGGCCCATCAAGGAAGGCCTTCACCCAGGAGCGCTCCAATATGGCAGCCGCCAACTGTAGACAGTTGCATTTAACGGAAGATGCCCCTAGAATTGCTTTCTACCGGCTCTTAAGAACGCTATTATATTTTTGTGTGTTTCTTAAGTCTTTGGCACAGTTCAGCATGGTGGGTGACAGTTGCCAGAGCGTATATACATTTCAGGAAGGGATGGACAGAGTACGGGCGCTGTCCAATAAGAACCACGTTCCACCAACATCAAACAGAGTCAAGTTATCCCAAAAGGAAGGGCTGCGGCTTGACTTACCTGCACATAGTATCTCGGGCTGAAAGATAACCCAATATAACCAGGCCTAGGTGCTACTGGTTCATGCTCGCTGTATCAGAGCGTTCCTGGGTCAGAGGCGCTCGCGTATGAACCAGGAACTATTCAAAAGAGTGCACGTTATCAGAGAATCACCCATGTTTTACAGCGATCATACAGGCGTGTGAGCCCGAACTTGACGCACAATTGCAGCAGACCTCCTAGTAGAAGACTTATCTGAGGGGGAAGAGTTACATATATAATTCTTACATCGTGGGACCCTGCGAAACGATAAATCAATGTTCAATGTCCTCTATTTATTGCGCCGGCTTGCTCAGCCAGGCTCTTTGTGACCTGCCGTAATTAAAAAAGAGAGAGGTGAGAGAAAACCAACCCGAAAATGACGTAAGCCGCCACCACTGAAACGTGAATATCACTGATACTATACAGGGCAAGAGGAAGAGATTGCTTTACGTGGATGTAATTTTAGCTGTGCCTATTTAGGAATTGGGTAATCAGGGGGCCACGGGGGATCACTCGCCCGCTAAGACCCGAAGCTTATTATACGACGGATTCAATCCGTGGTCCCCAGGTCCTGCCGTATGTTCCCATCCAATTATGATTTTGAAATTTGGATTTAATATTTATGACAGGTACCTGTAAGGCATAGAAGTAAATAGTTACGCCTTTCAATGCCCCCTGCAACTGGGAAACTGCGTGAGAGGTTGTAGGAAGCCTGACAAGTCGTCATCACTTGATAAAACAACCTCACTGTATTTCACTGAGATTATCTAGTTTTACTCATGTCCAATTATCCCTTAAGTTGTCGGTGCTGACCCCTATACTATAGGGCCAGGATTTGTATGGGAAATCAGTTATTTGATAAGAGAGATAACAAGATCTACTAACAAAAGCCACCAAACCTTGCCTTTTGCCGGGGGTCAGCATTTACCGGCAACTTAAGGATAGCCTGCTACTTGTATGCACAAAACTGTTGACGATTTATGATATTACAGAGGGACCGCTGGTGGCCGTGGGAGACTGGTGGAGTGTCCTGGGCTGTTCGGTCGATCTTCTCAAACGGATCTAAATCCACTTCTTAGCGAATAAGATGCTGGTGTAGCACACGACTGCTGAAATGATCAAGTCCGGTACCGAGAATGAATGCTGGACACCATACCGAAGTGGGCGGGACAAATAAAGCCCCTGGAATGAGAATACCGATGTAATTCTATCCTGGGCGTCTGAGACTTTTGCAAGATCTCTCTCATGCATGAAAGCTATGTGATATCTATTTTGTGCTACAAAATATGTCCAAATAAGCTGTTTGCTGCATTATCGGTCTGGAAATTACTTGTGAAATGCCATAGAGCTCGGAAGGCTGTTTTATTCTAGTTAATCACTTGCTACATAGGCAGCGCTAATGCATGAGAGAGATTTCGCGAATGTCTCATACGCCCTGGAGATAACGGAGATTCCCTCTTTGTGCCTCCACCTTTGCCGTTTCGTGTAAGGCAGTTGATTTCTTATGGATGTAGAGGGTAGGGAAGGTGGAGATGGCTGTATGCCGGGGGTCTCTTGACAATACTAGGGCACTTTATGATCAGCGACTTCCAGGATGTACGTACGTGAGCTACAGCTAGCTATATATACTAGCTATTTGATATTGATAAGTCCTCTCCCTAACGCCACCGTAGTGTTAAATCAGATTTGGAGGAACAAACGAAAGCGTCAGTAATGAAAGATGACAATGCGCATGTTATTACCTCTGTAGCATGCTCACCCTGTCCTGCCTATTATTTAAGCTTGAGTACCTAGGGTGGCGGACAGCTGGCTGACTATCGTAATAGAGGCTTAGTTAAGAAGGCTTTAACCAACTAGTATTACGTTGCTTATGATATCCATAGCTGCAGGGTCAGGAGGAACTGTGGTACTTGGACTGCTAATGTCGGAGTACCGCAAAATCTCAGTTCGTTCGGACGGTTGCCAAGGGTTGTGGCTTGCAGAATAGAGGCCAGATCCAGTAGTGATTCAGTCTATCAGGCAGGAAGCCCAACGTACTCAGCTGAGAGATAGGGGGCTAGCGGGGTAGAGAGGTGTTGAAGTTGTTGACATTCACGGTCTTGCACCAGTAGGATTGACAATGGCAGCCACTCCTCCAAAGGATAGACTCCGCACAGTTGCGACCAGAGTTTCCACCCGGGAAAGAAAGAAACCAGGTCCCAAACCCAAACCAATCCGAGACCGTTCCTTGACGACAGTTAAACCTGTTCAGCGAGTTGAGAGAACCTACAGCCGTGAGACAAAAATCAAAGTACTGAAGTTTTACTTGCTTTATAAGATTCCAGTAGCAGGAGGCAGGAGTAATCAGTACCGGAAACCTACTTTGTCAGAAACTTCAAGCACATTCCTTATCGTAGAAAGCACAATCTACTATTGGGTTAAAAAAGAGGATTAGATCGTTAAGCAGGCTTGTGGGAGTTTTGTGGGTTCACCTGTTTCCTTTATTTGTATGTGGCCTGAAATGGAAGACAGACTTTATTCTTTGTTTTTGTCCCGAAGGGCAGAAGGAAAGCTAGTCAGGAGAGGATGGTTTAGGCGTCAGGCAAACAAATTATTCTCGGATTGCTATCCACAAACTCAACCTGGTGTGTTTGTTTTTTCGGTAGGATGGTGTAACAGATTCCTTGGTCGACATCATATCAGCCTACGGTTTACAACAAATAAAGCCCAAAGAGTTCCTGAAGACTATCGAAGATTGATAATCAACTGGCTACGATTCAACAGACATGTTGCACAACCACGGAATTTCTAGGAAACTATGGGTTTAATTGCGGATGTTGGACGATTTTTACTCTCAAATATCGCTAATCTTGACGAGACACCAATCCCTTTTGAGTTTTTAGACGGAAGAACTTATGATACAAAAGGACTTCGTACTATTTGGGCCAAATCTGTGAAGAGTGGTTGGGATAAAAGACAAGCATCATTAGTCCTAATGGTGCTTGCTCATGGAATTCCACTTGTTAAGTCAAAAATTATTTTTCATGGAGCGACCGGTGAACAAATATTGAAAAAGGAAAAGCACCTCTACGATACACGAGTTACGGTAGAATTCAACAAAACCGCTTACAATAATGAGAAGCTCTTCATAAAACAAATAGAAGAAGAGATTCACCAGCTTTTGGATCTGGTAGTAGACTTTCTTTTTTTGCCGTTGATGCAGCAGCTTTTCACCGAAGCGAAAATGTCCTTGCATCCCTCCATAAATACGGAATTACATCCTCAATGATAGCAGGTGGCTGTACTGGGTTGGTACAGCCTCTTGATATTTCTATTAATTCGCCTTTCAAAGAACTACTTCGTGAATGTGTTGAAGAGTATATAGAAAATGAAGAGGATACTAAAGGAAAGACTATCTGGTCTGTAAGAGATAGACGGGTCATGATTACCACTTGTGTGGGCCGTGTTTGGGAGAAATTCTGTATAGAGAAAAGAAGTATAATACAGGAGTCATTTCGTCATGTAGGATTATCTCTACCTGTTGATGGAAGCCGGGATTATGAAATGAAGATTAAAGGCTTCACTCCGGAGGAACTGGTTGCGGGAGACTGGAGCGCATCATACTCTGTGGAGGAATATGGTGTAATTGGAGAAGTTAATGACAATTCCTTAGCTGTAGAATATCATTAATTATAAACCCGTGAACTCTACCTCATCTATGGACTCGATCTCAACCTCACCCATGAACTCAACCTCACTCTTGGATTCAACTTCACCCGTGAACCCAACCGCACCCCTCACCATATCAAGAAAAAGCAAAGCTCAGTCCGATCCGTATTTCCTGCAAGCCACAACCCTTGGCAACCGTCCGAACGAACTGAGATTTTGCGGTATACCTGGATGGCCTGCTAATGTCGGAGTATACCTGGAATATCTTGGCACAGATACTTGGTAAGCATAAGACTCTAGAAACTATGGTTTCTGGGGAAGGGTCTCTTCCTCCCTCGCATTGGTTTCACTCCCCTCAATACTAATCCCGAAAGGCGGTGTGGGTGGAGCCATTCGGGTGCGGGGTAACACGCAGTCTGGGCACGCACTCGTTTCGTTACATTGGCCACCCTTAGGTTTTGCCTGTGAATGTAACGAGACTCACTTGACTGACTCTAGGTAAGATAACTGTCTTATATATCTCTTATATACACATATAAGAGGGTCACATAATATGCCTATGTACTGGATAAATAGTCCTAGGCGCTTAGGGTAATCTTACTTTTCGTTTGATAGATGCAGGATTGAGGGTGCGAGACTACAGGGACTAAATCACCTTACAGTCTCCTTAGACCTTTGCCATGGTTTAGGGGAGTGTAAATAGATATAATACTTTCCCACTTGGAGCTAGCTTGGCATATTTTGCATGCTCTGCTAGGTTTGTAACTGGGCAAGGTATTAAGAGGGGCAATTTTTCTAGGCAGACTCTTGATATCCCGTCTGGCTAAAGGGTTATGGGTGGTTGAGATGTTGTCACTTTTAAGATTAGGCGCCATATATAACCCTCGGGTTGCATGCGTGTATTAAGTAAAATGAATAAATATGCCGAGGTGGGGGATGGGGATTGAGAGCTTTCGGGATCTCCCGGGGTTTTCTCATAGATCATCCGAGTGACGCAGGGTTGATGGGTATGTATGTACGGAGCAAGCAACTGTATCACATCCAACCTCCGTAAACGAATCGGGGGTAACCGGTGTAAGCCGGGAATAATGGTGGGCATGAGATGAGAGAAGGCTTTATTCACGGTGGTCTCGTTTGGGTTGTATGTAGTGATGAGGACGCCAGCCTCGAGAGTACACGCCTGGTTAACAGCCTGGAGTCTAGTCTCATAGCTGGTCCCTGTAAACGATAACTACGAGCATCGGTGGGTAGTCAGATGGAGGATAGAGCTGGGCAGCTCAGTGCCGCGGATCGGGTAGGGCCACAGGTGATAGTTCGGTACCACAAGGTTGCACCGCAGCTTCACACTCTCCGAGAGACCTATTTTGGAGGTGTTTGTTAGAAATTGAGTAACGTAGCCTCATAGCTTGCTTATCCAGATGTACGGTTACTAGAAATGTTGGTTTGTGATTTGGCGGAGAATGGTTTCATGGTAAATACGTTATCACATAGGGGCAGTGGTCGCCAACAAATACGCGTAAGTAACCGGGATCAGTAAAGATTTGAGTCTCTCATTATTACCTTATTCAACCTTCCCTACTTAGCTATCACCTTCATCATTGTCTTCCGTATCACCATCTACCCCTGCTGCACCCCCATCATCCGTCTCCACGGACCTCGGAATTACCGCTTTCATCCCTCCTGCGCAGGGAACATCAGCATCCGCTCCATTCGCTGCTTGTGCCCAAGAGAGAACCGTTGATCACGTCGCGATAGCACGTGTTCAGCAATAACCACCACGTTGTTAGGAAAATGGGAATAGACACAAGTTGTGTGTGCGGCGCCGAGACTCCGCGATATCCGGTGGGGCCTTCCCCGTCAGGGGGTGGTGGGGGTGGGTGTCCGGCAACATACGCCGGCCCGGAACTAGGTTGTGGAACGGGGTGGTAATGCCATCCGAGACGACACCGATAACTTGCAGCTACTGGAGTTGGGACGTAACCTTTACCTTGACCGGCTTTCGCAAGCACATTCAACGGAGCTTATGACCCGACTCGCTAGTGAAAGACCAGGAACTGTAACAGAGGATGGGGGGCAGCAGTTTGGCTATTTGACGCTTGCTATGATGACTCGGGATCATTGGCATATGACGTTAAGGAGGATATCCATGCGCGAAAGAGGGACTCGAGGCCGTCGGGCTCCTTCAGGGTGGAGGCGCTGAGGGGTGAAATAGTCGCGGATCGGCCATTCTTTAACTTTGGTTGTGATGAAGTAGTTACGGGACCGAGTGTGAAGAAAGGGACTCTACAAGATGTTAGCTGCCTAAATGGGGGCGGGAGCGGGGGCGGGCTTAGTCCATGGTGGTGGGTTTTAGCGCGACCGCTGAGGCGTTGTGTGGCTGGTTGTGGCACCATGAAGTCAAGCCACCACCCACTCGTATGGCGCCCAAAGTTTAAGATATTAATCTAGGCCTGGGTGAATACAGTCTGTTCCTCCAAAAACACGCGTTCCCACCGGGGAGCGGGCGGCCTTATGGATTTATGGATTGGATGCTGGGCGCCATACCTCACGCCCCTATCCCATAAACCGTCGTTGCTGACATCCCTCATGTGAGACCGAAAGCCACACCAACAAGTACCGAAGAATTTACTAGCACTAGCCACTCGTTGGATAGTAGCCGGACGCGGGTATGTACCCAGGTATCTTTAGTCAGCTGTATTTTTATTAAGAGTAAAGTTCACTGTAGGATATATAGTTCTTACCTTAGTTTCGTTTACATCATATTAATCTCATTGTATAGGATTAAAACATTTAAGTTCTACACTTTGATCCACAAAAATAAGGCTATCCCTAAAGCTGTCGGTAAATGCTGACCCCCCAGGAAGAGTGAAAGTTGCCAACAGATCTTGTTATCCCCATTATCAAATAAATAATCTCTCATACCCTCTATTGTAGCGAGGCCAGCATTGATAGCTTAAGGTATAAGAAGAAATAGCAAATTCAAGGCGTTCCCGGGCAAGGAAACCTATAGATATCGATATCGGCCTCTAGTTTCAATAACCCCTAGGGTGGGCTTTAACTTGGAAATGTACAATGTGGGCTGGTGCCTCGAGCTTCCTAGATAAAGGACCTAATAAATTATATCGAGAACTAAAACTAATAAGGGATGCTAGATTTACTCACGCCGCGATATGGGCAATCCAATCATCCTTATATGGATATAAATATAATTACACCTGGCTAGGCGCTTAAGCAAGGAGTCCCTCCTTTAATATTGATTTCAAGGTCGAAAACTAGGTCGCAGTCAACCTTTCTACCAACCTATTCAATCTCTATATATATGACAACACATAATTGACCCCTAAATGCGACCTCTGCATGCGACACTTAGATGCGACTCCAGAATTCCGGTCAAAAGATAAGTTCCCCCACTCTCCTGACGTGTCCTCACACCTTCTATTGAGCACAGAGGCTGCCAAGATGAGCACCACCGTGACGGCCCATTAGGTCAAGCAATATATGGCGGTTGAAGTTAAGATCATAGAGGGGATTGGATTATATGGCGGGGTTGTGATGTAAGCAGCTCCTAGTCGATTCTTTGCATCCCTTATAATATATCACCTTTGCCGATCTCGAAATCAACCTTTACCTCGACCTCAGAAAAACCCAGTCAGGATCTTCCTTTCTATAATGTTCAGTTAAGGTTTGACAACCCCAGCTTAGTCACTTTTATTTCGAGGGGTGATAGATACGTATAGAGAGGCCGCATTCGTAGAGAGGGATCCGGAGGAGCTCTATGACGTTGTATACTACCAAGGGGACTTATGCGGACTATTGGTAGTGGACAGTATTGGAAACTCTAGCGGGGCTGGCGAGGTATCGGGGGCTTTTTGGCGGCAAGGGATATTTGAAGGCGGCCTAATTCGTGGGGATCAAATTGGTATATAATTTATCATAAATTATATTATTCATTCATTCGTGTATATAGATATATGGGACTACAGTGACCAGTACAGAACAGATGATAAAAAAAATTATAATGAGTCGAGTAGCTCTGCTGTTTGTTACTATCCCGTGATACCCTCGGATGTGTGCGGGGCAGGCGCATAGAAAGAGAAAGGAAGAGGTACCCAATGATGACATCTCACGATCAAACTTATTTCAGTTAGGGTTTGATCAACCACCGCCCAGAGTACTGAAGTCCATCCCAGCTACCTCTCTCCGAGTGCAAACCCGACTCCAATAGTATCCAACTAAATGCCCATATTGCCCCAGCTACATGTAACTACAAAACATACTCGCAAAATTCACACTTTCGGTTTCCCTCCTTTCTAATATAATGCTGACAAACTGTCTAGTCTATTGATTATTTCGTCACCTTTAGGCAACCCGGTGGTTATGACGAGGCAAATCATTATATTAGATAATACAATCTAACTAAATTATTAAAACAAAGCAAAACAGAATAAATATTGTTATCCAGCGCAGAAGAAACTATTATACGCCAGCCCCTAGAAAATTACTGTCCCCTTCTTCAATCGATTTCTTTGTTAATTCCCTTAAGTCTTCCTACCCTATTTCCAGTTCTCGACCTCCGCCTTGCCAATACTTCCCCTTGTGATCCTGTTCTTCCATCCGAGTGATTAGTCGTGATAGAATAAGTTACGGTATTCTACTAGGAACTATTTAGCGTTTATTCGTTGAAGTAGGTCCGTCAGTAGCCCCATATTAACAATAACCTTTGCAATTTTGACCGGATATCCGCTCAGGGTGCGGCGATGGCGACTGTAGAGCAAGTGATACCGTATGACTTACCACCCGAGCTCGGGCGTAACAAATTCTATCTCCTAGAGAGTCTAGCTAAGAATGTACTCAATGACATAGAGTATCGTCAATGGCAGACTGTACACTAATGAGGTGTTGATACAACAGCATATCTTTGTATCTGGTAATGTGGGTATTATAGGATGAACTTCCAGAAGATCAACTTCGATTGATTGATTGATTACTCCATTACTGATGTATCCCATGGCTCGTAGCTTGGTTTTGACCCTTTGACTACAGCCCTCTCCTACAACCCACAGGTCATGAAACGATCATACCCGGGCTCCACGCACTAAAAACCATGTTGATGAGTCCTGAGGTCGATCTGAGAATAGGAACCATCGGCTACTGGCGAGGGCTCCAAAGCCCTCTGCTACGGGTGATGGGATAGAAGATCAATTCAAGAATATGAGACCTCTGCAGCCTAGTCTATGGTTTCTTTAACAGGGGTAAGGGGCAAATCCGCTAAACCCGAACTAATGTACATCGATCTGAATCCATCAGACTCTTGGTCTCTTCGAACTCCAACCTCATAAAGACAATGCTGTGGTGAAATATCTCTAACTACCATCCCTGAAATTAAAAGCACGAAATGGTTGTTGGATAACCACTTGTGATCTCCTTTTTTTACCCCGGGTTCCATCACTCTCAGTACCTAGCGGCAACCTTTTCACTAAAATATCTTCCTAACAACTATCAACCCGAATATCACATTCGCAGCCTAGACCATACACATATATATATATATATACACAAAGTCAGATTACCTCCTCCCTCCTACCTTTTATATGCGGAATAGTAAGACACCAAATAAAAAATGCGCATTGGTTAAATATAGAACTAGAGAAATCCACGGTATGGGGGTGGAGGTGAGGGCGGGGGTGGGGCGACGGTGGGAGACCATTAAGACGGCAAGACAGACATCTCACTTAGTGACGCCAAGTTCAATTACAGTGCAGAGGACAAACAAACCAGATCCGCCTTTAGAGACTGTAACCGAATTCTAACTCTACACTTTGACAATAGAGTATATTTGCCAACAACCTTTGTGCCTAAATATTTAGTTCTTGGCGACCGGTTTTTGGTGCGGATAGCCCGCCAAGATCTCTCAAAATTCGAAATTATTGGTATGGGCAATACACCCCGATACCCCAGAGCTGCCCCTCCCTAAAACCGCTCTGTACCCCATCTCAACGTTGATTCAAGGGATTGGACAGGTAGCGAGTGATGATCCGATCTTATTTATCGCGTATCATATAGTCTTTAGTGAGATGTTACCTACAAATAGGCCAGGTTTCTTAGGCTATATAACCTAGTAATCTTTTCTTTTTGGGGGGGAGCCTTTGCGCGGGGTGCTGTTGAGCTAACGCTAAGTTTCTAGAGGGGGCGTCAGGCGTGCCCCATCGCTTCGGGGAGCATGGGAATTCCGGTTCCGTATAAATCTGAGCTGGTTATGTCCATCAAGCTGTTTGTGCAGGCGGGGATGGCATTTCTTGAGATTATTCTTGCGAGCCTGGCAAAATATATCCTGACTGTAATAAATGTGGCAAGGTCTAGACCACTCCCGTGTGACGTCATTACTGCTTCTCGCCAAGGCAACTACTATTACTAAATTCCCTCCTGTATTAGAAAGTGACATGACAAGAACTATATCCCCTGCTAGAGAGCCAATACCTATAACAGATTAGTCGTAATTTGTGTTGCTTCCAAGCACAGTCAACGATTGTGCCTAGGACTCTATATCCGGTACACATACTTATATGTGACTGTCCTATATACCTATATATATATAAGACACCTCCTTTGTACTCAATAGGCCCTTTGCGCAAAAGACTCCGGAGTCTTTCTGCTTGTATGATTGGGTGATGGGAGGATAGGCACCGATAAGATTACCGAAAAAAGACTCTGGAGTCTTTTGCGCAAAGGGCCTAATATCAAAGAAGTAACGAAGTCTAGTATATATATCTTGACTATATATATTTCCTCCCCTATATTTTATTCATAGGGTAGTGAAGTCGAGTGCTACATGGTGACCAGAGGTCGAGTGATATATGATGATCGGATCTCAGGCACATTGATTGATTGATTGATACTTCATACATGCATGCAGCCCGTAGGCTATGACAAAACCTTTCCTCCCACTTTACCGGAGGCAGGGTAAATCTTCCTCGCCAAAACAGAAAATAAAAATAAAAATAAAAACATAAGGAACCTAGCAAATTACACAACCTATCCTTCCCCGTCACTTTCTCTTCCACTCTTCCTTCTATTCCTCCACTCTCTTCAGCTCCCAACCGTATTGCATCTCCCTTTCCTCCTCTCTCCTTTCTCCTTCCTTCTCTCCCTGTTCGTGTCGGTGTTTCATTTACTCACTCCATATCTTTAGGCCGGTTTCTATGCCTTCCGTGCTCCACAGCAGGTGTACCAGGTTGTTTTTTTCTGGTGATGGCCCCGTATTTCGGGTTAATATATGGATTTCAGGTACATACATGTAGGGACGAATTACAAAGTGCACAACATGGTGAATAGTTCTATGAGGCCAGAAACCAGGTAGGTGTCTTAAGGAGAGCCTAGTGCGAACTGAGGTGTGTGTAAGGCGAGTCCGCTTAATATGTTGCATAGGGTGGGGGGGGGGGGAACAGGAAATGAGCGGTAATCCAATCTCGCTTACCTGATGTCACGTACCGAAGAAACCCATGACGATACAGAAGCTGGCTCCACCTATCTCTGCGGCGGAGGAGGCCGGGGGGGGGGGGGCAGCATACCTTTACTACCAGAATATCACCCCCCCTTCTACACGTCGATTGACGATTGCCTCCCTTCGCATACGCTTAGCTGCAGGCCTGGCACTCCAGGAGTTGAAAAGATGGGCTATCTCCGGCTAGGGATTACCGTCAGTTCTCAAAAGAACAGTCGGCCTTCAAATCTTAAATCTCAGCCAGCCTGTTTAGTTGCTTCACGTCTTGCCACCACCTACTACACTATTTCTCCGCCCTAGACCCCGGCCCCTGTTTCGAGACTTGAAATTGCCTGCTTAACGGTCGGTAGAGCGGTGTAGACCGCTAATCTCTCGAGCTGTGGTAGTAATATCTTAGCCACCATAGGCAGATGGTAGCATTTGGCACGGATGTACTGAATTCATAACGTATTCGTGGGCGGTTTATTTTTTTTATCGCCCTACATTGGGGTCGGAGCCAACTCACCTCCGAATAGAATACAGGTGTGGGTAGGGTAGTAGGTGTGAGTAGCATGGACGTATGAAGAGCAGATGTATATAACAAGTGCCAGTCTGGTGTGGTTGGAATTTTTTGAGTAGGCGGGGAGGGTGGCTTTGTGCGTAGTGCGGACATTTGCACTATAATTGTCCCAGGTTGTCTAGACTAGCAGGCGGCGAGAGGGGCGTTTCGCTTCAGTGCGGGCCGGGGGCGATGTGTGGGGTAAGTGGGGAAGGTAGAATGGGGTGACCCGAACCCCACACCCCAAAAAACCCTGTTCAAAAAGAGGGTACGATACCCGCGGGGGTACACTCAAAGAGAGTAGGCCCAAAGTCAAGCATCGGGGTACAGTACTTGGGTGGGGGCGCATCCATGGGAGATATGGCGTTATGTTGGACACTTGCAAGACGGGTCCAGGCTATATATACGGTCCTATAGTCGGCACTGCATTATAGTCAGTGAACTTGACGGGAACCCTGGTTAAACAGGAAAGCCATGAAACATTGGGAGTGCGGACAAACTCCTGAGATGCGCCCAATCACATGTTGGACACCTCTGTTTGGTAGGGAAAAGGGTCGCATGAGCCGCACATATCGGTGACATCTATGGAGTCGTATGTGTGGAGGCCGCACAAATTATTTCAGGGCCGGGAATTATCCGCCCACCATGCCGGGCGTCCTTACCGGACTGGGGCTCCCAATCAACCTCTTAAAGGAGAACGCTTGCTAGCTCTTGAGCGCAATGCTTGTCGTGGACGGAGCGTCTGTTCCTTTGCCCTACCCATCCACATCCTTTGAAAGGTTTGTTACTGGCCTTTCCCGGGGATAGAGTGCTGGATACCGTCATAGCCCGCGCGCTGCATACAACAAACAGCCTGACGACTTCAATCGATCACAAGCTCTTAGCAATTGATCAATCAACTAATAAATCTCCCAGGTGCGTTGCACGAAATCAATGAACTGATAGCAGGCGGCAAAGCTTTTGAAAATTAATGAATCAAACGAGCAACAAAAAGGCCATGCATGTATGAAGTATAAGTAAATAAATAAGCAACAAAAAAGCCCTCAAACCAGTTCGAGTGATATTAAATGACCGAGTGAGTATGCATGATTTCAAGTCAATTCAACCACCTGCAGCTGGTCTCCCGTAACCCCTCAACCCCAAAGGTATGACTCAAATCACACTCTAGTCTGCCAGATCTTTACAACACTGAGCTGTGCAATATATCTGTATATCTTCTTTAATAAGAGGCGTCAGCAACGTTAACGGCGAAAAGTACATGTATTATATCAGTTAGGTCCGCCAAGGTGAGTCTGGATTAGTCCGATGGCGCTTACAAACCATTGGCACACCGTCCCAAAAGTTCATAATCAAGACAGCCAAGGGTGAACGCCGCATACATAACTAAAAATATATACATGCCATTGTAATAAAAAAACATGCGACGGGTACATAAAAACTATCGAGTGATAGTTGCAAGTACACGGATTTGGTATGTAGATCAGAGGGACTACAGTAGAGAAACTAGGTACCTTTGTGTTATAATTATCTAACTATTCAGTCTCGTGCCTATCCCCTATTTTAGTATAGATGTAGTATTTTATGTAATGGTCCACACCAGTAGCTATAGGCGCACCACCTAAAGGAATACGGGGAACAAGACTAGACGCACCCCTGGGGGTATGGTTATCCTGGGGGTACGACTAACTCCTCATAAATTGAAAACCAGGTTCGACAAAATACTGCTCTTGATGGGTGCTGATAATTAAAAAAAAAACGTTCTCCACATTCTTAAGAATTTCGTTTAATTCGTTACTGAATTTCGGTGGTATTAGTCATACCCCCCCGTCTAACCACACCCCCAGGAGTTCGTCTACTAACTATTACGTAATCCATTTTCTGGGATTCTTTTATTATATGACCTTAACCATTATTACATGTACTAAGGGACCGTTTAATTTGGCAACAGGCCAAAACGGAGTTTTCACCCTTGTAAAATCCGTTTTGTCTGGTTGTCAAACGGACCCTAAGTAATAATACCGCCCCCCCTCCTGTGCTGCTGTTGATCATCTGGCATGGGGTCACTGGGATACGTACTTTATTGAGTGGGCCTTAATGTCAAAATTATGGATTATTATAAATATCCACGATGGCTCAAGCTATCATTCTTCTAGGGTTTCTAAGCCGACAAGTGTTAGATGAGCGAACATATTTCTAATCCGAGAGGATTTTGTATTTAACCTACTGTTATCCTCATCTGAAATCCTTCTTAAATGACATATAACATCATCATATTCCTGAAACCCTTGTTTAGTATTATCTACAAGGATAATATTTATAGCAAAATTTGAAAACACCCTCGTTATTCATTGTGTAGGGAGCTACCTTCTAATTAAAAGTCTACCCATCCGATACAGCTAGTAGAATACATATACGAACTATAGAAACAATACCAAGCCATAGGCAAATCAATAAAATCCGCCCTCTATAATTGACATTCATCTATATATCTAGTTACATACATGTATGGATGTCGACTTGGTAAAAGGGCCTCCTACATAATTAAGTACTTGACAACGCAGCGAGGCTTGATTACCAGCTCACTACATCACTCTATAGCCCCTAGTTAAGGGAGCAAATTGCCGGGGGGGTTGATTCCGAACCCTCTCTAGCTGGGGTTATCTAAACTTTAGGGAGATTTGGAGTTTATTGTCTGTACTGGCCCTCACGGCTGCCCACTACTAGAGTACCTACCTGCAGAGGCCGCTAGTAACTACATGTAGGCATCAGGGTGCCAGTATAGAGCTAGGGATGGAGATCGTCGGCCAAACTGGGCATTGCGCCGGGGGTGGTGCGCACTAGTGCTGGCCGCACCGATATGCCACTTTTTTCTACGGGCTAAAGACGACCTATCGCTTTTTAGAAATGCAAGACATAGCCCCGAATTGCTCTAAACTTGGTAAGCAATGCTAGTTGGTGATTAATAGGAGATGAGACGTTCATGTGGTGTGGAGGCTTAGGTGAAAATATCGTTATTGTATATGGCGTATATTCTAA
Source organism: Morchella sp. 2018-W30 (assembly GCA_024713625.1). Lineage (NCBI taxonomy): Eukaryota > Fungi > Ascomycota > Pezizomycetes > Pezizales > Morchellaceae > Morchella > Morchella sp. 2018-W30. The sequence continues at coordinate 72,766 of JAMJEW010000025.1, forward strand.
TATCTAGCTCAGGCTCTTGAACATGTTGAAACTCCTGGTTGGACTAGTCATTTCCCGCCATCGATAGAAACATGAATTATATCAGATAATAGGTTTTTCAACTGAATCTTCCGTCTAGGAACCAGTAAACCATTTCCATGTGTCCATATATCTGGATAATCTCAAAAATAGACAGTGACAATATTCACAACACATGTCAGATCTGGTGGAGGTTAGCACATGGCAAACGCTCTTTATCAAGTAGAATATACTACTTAAGATGGGGTACTACCGCTCGGGGGACTGAGTATTTTGTTGCCCGCAATGCGTCTGTTTTACTACAATTAATTATTGTTGCCTATATATCCAACAGCCATGGTTACGTCAATCTATAAATTTTTGTCTTCTTTGCAATTGGGTTCTAGTCAGAATTCTATGGCACGATTCTAGGATCCTTTACGTGAATTTTATTTACTGATCCTTTACTACTTAATTTGTTCTATTGAGTATGATGAGGCTCTGCATATGGTATTTAAATTTACTGACTGTGATGAGAGGGCACAACTAGTGTCGTCTAAATAAGCACTTATCAGACACTTCTGTGTTGGCTGCATTGGCAAGATGGGGCTCGGGGGTTTTGTCTGGGCAGTTGATGTAAAAGCACTCTGATCTAAGATCACACAACTTTCGCTGAGCTCGGTGACCACTAGTGACCTTTGGGGGACTTCACTACATCTGAATCTTCCTATGAGAAGAAGAGGAACTCAAAGGTGCCCCCTACATCATGTGAGCATGGCACTTAGCAGCCGGAAACCCAGACCCAAGATCAGCCCCAAGATCCATGCCCAAAATCAATACAACAGAGACACTAACAAACTGATCCAGCCTAAGACCGCAGGTGTTTCTACTTCTCCGGTTTGTCAAATTGGCGTCGAGCCTCAATCACGGCTGCCGAAAGAGCACTCTATATTTCCTGGTCTTGACCAACGAGAATGCAATAATGTAGTGCAGCCCCGTCTGTTGTTATCAGTTGTGTGTTGTCTAGAATTCAAATGTCGATCTTGGGATTTTATTAGCCTTCCTTGGGAGGGGCTACATCCAGCCAAAACAGACTCGAGCATGAAAGACCTCGTAAAAGTGAGCTTTATTCGGGCTACAAAGGCTTCCTGCTAGACTATCCTAGGACTAGACTATACTCAGGTAGAGGTTTCGATCGGCCATGATCACTTTCTCCGATGTGGCCATCTCAAGCGGAGGAACTGGTATTGTTTTTGGTTCTGTGCGGTCCGGTAAGGCCTAGATATGTAGTCTAATATGCCTCCTTGATTAGGAAAAGGCTATGTTAAATTAACCTAATATTAATACCAGACTTATCTCGTTATACTCCGCACCACAAATCACACATTAGGTTTCTTTATCTCGTATACAAATTGCAAAACGGTTATCACAGGGCGCTTTGGGGTTGTTGGGCGCGTTTTCTTCAGGACAGTCTCGATCCATAATTGTATTTACCTATAGTAAGCTAGGACATAAATTTTGGTATTACAGCAAAAGTAGCCATGTTTAGCGATCCAAACCAACCACTCAGTGTTAGACAAAAAAATTCTACCACTTAAGAAGACATTAGGAATTATCTCAAGATGGAGCTCAGAGAATTCTAGAATTTTGAGTCCACTTTCCAGGTGTGTGTGATGTGTTTTTCAAGATAGTCTTTCAAGGATTTCTGATTTTGTATAGTGTTCCCATACGAATTTTGCGTTGCAACTGCCATAAAACTTCTGTACCCCGACTGTAAATAGTCTTAAGCTTGTATTACTAAAATCTACCTGAACAAGTTTAATCTGATAATAATACAGGTGCCAGACCAGGCTGGTGTCTCGTTTTTCATCTGGTGAATATAATACAGACATTAATTAGGGCCGATGGCACCTTGAGATCTTCACAAGGTCCTGCGCACTATTGCATGGGATATGGGATCAGCTAGGTACATACTTGCGCAAAAAAGTTATTCTTTTAAGCGAACCAATATAAGCCTACCAGCCCGCTTGTTCAAGATCGAAGAAGATATCTCTCTCACCAACCGTGAACCCCGGCTGCGACATGACGCGGGGGCAATCGACCAATTAACACATGACCAGGGCCATGACCGCTAAGGTACCCTTGCGTTACATGTTGCTAGCTACTCGTCCCTCCATGACGTTTCCGAACACGACCAATATTGCATACCATACAAATAGGGGGACTTGGCACTTTTTTGTATGTATGCAATATTGGTCGTGTTCGGAAACGTTATAAAATTAGTAGTACAGGTGAGGTAATTAAAGTTTATCCACTAGTTGGCAAAATCATCCACCCAAAACTTGTTTTCAGACCCAGTTATCACCTAGCAGGCCGAGACATACTCAGAACCTACTACACTCCAGCCTTGGTAACTTTACGCCAAAAAACACTGTTAGTTCTATCATTACCCTACGTAGCAAGTAAAGAGCCGGGTTTGTATAACATGCAGTGCGCCACATTCTGAGCATGTTTCGGCCTGCCAGGTCAATCAATAATGTACCTTTCGCCTACCTCCAGCTCTGATAGGAATATGAAGACGGACGTGTCCAATACGGTACGTATTCCGTAAATCCTGCCCCCCCCCCCCGAAAAAACAAACCCAGATAACTTTTGATCCATAGCCTCCTATCATGATTGGCTTCTCTTAAAAACTCTCACCCTCTTTCATATATAGGATATATACGTATTATGCAAGTAATTCCAATGGCGTAGCCGCGCAATGCTCTATCCCCCAGCACTGGCTAGATCTGTTGAACTCCTTAGAGTAGATATATGCAGTAGGCGGTACGAATGGCGATACCTGCATACGTCGAGTAGAATCATTAAAGCACACTTATGGTTGGCCTATGTGAGTGAGTCATTATCAGCTTTTGCCAAGAGCGGGGCATGTTCGACTGTAGCTATGAAACAGTTGCAACTCACAACGTGGCGAAAAATTTAGCCACAAAATGTCTCATATGCTGTCTTATCTGGAAAATTCGCGGAGGAACGAGATCAGAAAGTTTTGCGCAGAACATCTCCTTTGCACTCTTAGATTCTGCAGTAATAGTAAATATATTCCAAAAGAAAGCCCAGAAATTACGTTTAAAGCTATAATGCCTATCTAGTCTAACAATGTTATGGCCGTGATCTGACGGAAAGAATCTCTATCCTGTGCCACACATCTCTAATCTTCAAGCGCACAATTGGTGAGTTGGTGCCTATTTTTCATTGCAGGGTTTTAGATATTAATATAAATCATGTGCTCCAACCACCAAATATTGCTCTGCTTAACTTTCCAGGGTGGATATACAGATTCTACTCTAGCCATACTTAGGTATATGAGGAAGAGGATCGACGCCTACGGTCCAAGAAGGCCTAGAGGGCGAATGTCAACTTCAGGGGAATTTCTTTTGTACATGGCTCTGGCATTAGTTAAATGCTTGCATATTGTGCGTTGACAGGTGAGAATCCGTTCACCCACTCAATGCCAAAGCCATGTACGTAAATCGGAGGAAATGCCAGGCTAGGGCTGGTCTAGGCGCTGCTACAAGCTGGTACGTACGCGGTACGATTGTGGAATAGGTCTCCCAATATCTATCCCTTAGAAGGACGAAATGGTCAACTTCGTGGCCTAGTCCGTGCTTCCGCTAAGACCAGCAGCTTTTCTACCCGGCCCTCGAGAGCTGGGCAGCTGATCATATGTTGTCAATTGTTGCCCAGAATGGATATGATATAAAATTTTAGGTAGGTCGCGAATATGACCAGTGATCCTACCATAGATATAGATCTGCACATGCAAGTCACATATGTATTGGGATCGCAGCATGTATCTCTTCCGCACCTATGTTCTAGATTGACCTCTAATTTATGTCGTTTTTGAAGTCACTATTAAATAGCCCTGGACACTCAGGTACATTTTAATAGGCCCATTCGGGGTTTGAGTAAACTTTAGGATATTACACATAGGTCCAGAATTCACCTGCGTACTTGAACAGGCTCTCACTTCGCCGATTTTTTATATCAACCACTTCCTCGCATTAACTATGTCTATGCGTGACAATCAGCTCTTCAGTCTTCATTATTCAAAGTAATCCCGTTCTGTTCTTCCCATCGATATCTCAGCTCCTGGTAAATATCAAAGAAGGCGCCGCCAGATTTTTATCATTCTTACAACTCGTTTTCACCGAACCAAACTGTGAGACCTCAAAATCATTCCTATTAACCTATACAGTTAACAATTCGGTCAGCTAATTTGAATTAACCATTTCCAGCTCAGTACGTACTTCCAATGCTCCCAGACTCGGGCCAGGCGCCAACCACCCCACCACACTCTGTGGACCCTGTCCCTCCGGATAGCTCCTCCCCCCAGGGAGGGGCAGACCAGAACCAAAATCCTACAATTTACAGAACATTTCGTCACAATATCATATGGCATACATGGACAATCATTTCCGTTGCAGTCGCAACAATCCTCGTTTACCTCAACCTCACTGAGTATGTAATCGGTCCAGAGCTTGGTCGGACAAAGGCAGACACCAAGGCAGTACTCAACATTCTTCAATTTGTTGCAAAGGCCCATGAGATAACCATGGTTTTGAGTCTTGCCAACCTAGCCCGTCACTTGATTCAGAGCGCACTCATCAGTAAAAAAGGAACGATACTGGCACTTGTCGGTGCGGAGCAAGTCACTGCCTCTCCAAGTATTCTAGTCTCCAACGGCTACACAGCCGCCATAAAGTATGGCTTGCGTTACTTCAGTCGCTCCAGTAAAACTGAGAATGACATAGTTAGGGGCAGGAGGTTGGCAGTTCTGACTACATCATCATTTCTTCTCGTCGCAGGCCTCCTTTGCGCAACAGTTGGTCCTTCAAGTGCGGTACTATTGATTCCGGCTCAGCACTGGAGCAGGCATAAGGAGTTAACGCAGAGAGAAATAAACGACCTTTATCATGATCCCAGCAGCGTCGACACAACATACGACTCTCGCCCGGGGCATCCATACATTTTCATCAGCCCCTTACAACTGAATATCGACGATGTCGACGAACTCAATACTACCTCTACTATGTACTGGAACGCTACCAGCTACTGGTACCAGTTAAGGACGTACGAACAAATCAGTTCGGATTCGGACCCACCTCCCGCCCCTGTTAACAGAACTCACGTTTTCGAGGTGCTTTTGCATCGGGTGACTGTGAACAGCACCACGGTGAAAGAAAGGCCACTAGTTATAGATGATCGTCCTGAACCGACGGACGGTACAACATTTACAACCCTCATGTATGATGATGTTACTTACGTAGGGCGAGGAAACATAACCTATAAGCCCAAGCCTTCGTACAGCCGGATACCGACACGTTTTATATCAAAACTGACGGCCCTAACATCGGCAACTGTTTGTAGACGCAGGCGTCGGGTATCCTGCGTAGACCGCCGTCCACTCACAAACTCAAGTAATACCACCGAGTGGTGTTTTCAAGCCGTCCATAGAGCCAAAGAACCCAGCGATGAGCTTCTTAGAAACCGGGATCTTTTACTTCTCCTCGACAAAACGTCTAACAGGTCCAATCGTCCATATAGATCAGAGGGTTCTTATATTAGTACTGATATCCCTCTCCCCAAGTTCTATATCACTGAAGGTCACCGTCTCCCATCGAACAAGGACTTTACCGATTCCATTGTATTTTTATTTGAGTTCGAAGAGGACCTCATCGTCTGTACCAATACCGCTACACTCATATCGGCAACTGCAACGCTCTCTGGTGCTCTTTATGATGTCTATGGAGTCGATTATGACACCGAACTATACTATATCAATAACAGAACCCGGAAGGCCGAACCTGCACCATTGTCTACAGATCTTGTCTTCCGTGATGGTTGGTTGGATTACGAACATTTATTTGGGGGCTGGCTGAACGAGTCGGAAACCGAGTATTCATATACGTATAACCCAACGATGTATGAAAACTACACCCGGACCACTCTCGACAAATCTCGTAGCGCGCGTGGCGAAACGAGAAACAAGGATTTACAAAACTGGGCCAGGAACATTGTGGAGTCCAAAAATATCTACGATACGTCAATATGGAGCGTCCCCGAGGCCTATTCGGGATCGTCGGCGGCCATGGAAGAGATTGAAGCCTCAAGGGTTGAGAATGTAGTCGGGGGGCCCTGGGTCACACTCTTGTCGTTGATGGACCGCACTAAAAGCCAGTACATGATCAAAGATACGATGGTCCTACCAGAAGCGTCGTCATTCGATCCGAACTCACTTATTCAACCCATCCAGGACTACCGTTATAATGTCTATCCGTCCGTTTTGGTCTACCACTTCATTTATCGGTATTCGATTAGCGTGACAGTGATACTCGCCATGATAGTAATAATTATTTACATGTTTGTCGCGTGCTGTGGGTCCCTTTGGCAGCTTTGCAGAGGTGGTAGAGTTATATTAGCCTGGGCATCTGTCCCTGATTATCTCTTATTAGGAGAAAGTACCGCTACTGAGCTAAGAGACCTGGGGTATACAGAAAATGGAGAAACCAAGAAGCAATTTCATTGTGGTGTTAGAGTTAACTGTTTGGATGACGGAAGTCGTTTTGGTGCTATAAAGTTGGGAGATCCGGATGCTGGAGCGGTTCATGTCAATGAGCAACATACGCCGAAATAGTGACACATCACTCTCATGTTTTCTAGGTTCTCTTTGTTTTGTTTTGTTTTGTTTCATTAATTGATGTTGGCTGGGTTGGAGTAAAGTTTATCAGCGCGATCGCGAATCTTTCCTTTTTTCTACAGTAAGATAATCAATTGAGGTCTCCTTTCCTGATAATCGAGAAGCGAAACAACCACATATCAAAAGGCCACCGGGGGGATAAAAGGTACATGTATTTATGCGAGACTTGCTAGCTCTCTAAAACCCGCTTGACTGGAGTAACAATCAAGATCAGATAAAGCCCCTAAGACCACACGGGGGTCTACTTACAAGTTTAGCCCATCCTTGGGAACCTATTTTACGAGCAAAAGGAGTTGTCTCGATTGATCTACCGGCTATCCAAGTAGATTTAGTTTAGATCATATATTGAAATAACAAACCTAGATATCTTCTTAGGTGGATGCAGGGCGGAGGGGGGAAGCTATGTTTGTTACACACGCACGCATGTATAGGCGTAAAGAATGAAAAGCAAGGTATTATGGTATACCGCAAAAGCTCGAAGAATTGGCTATCTCCAGCATTGAGTACCTGCTTAACGATTGGCTCATGAACGGTGTACACCATGTCTGCTAATTGTAATTCCGATCTCATATGCAAGCCAGCTTTGCAATTAGGTTATGGCGGTCCTGATTGCTACTCCAAAACCGGAGATAAAGCAGTGAGAAACAAAAAGGAAATACACATTCAATACACTCTAATCGTCCAATTGATGTCTTCTCCCATGCATACTAAATAAATTGGTAAATGAACTATCTACATGCAATGTCTGACGTAAAAGTATTATATTGTTTATATTATACACTCTTGCCAACGATCCCGCCAGCAAAATTATCTGTAAAGTGGTAAAAAGCTGTCAAGCTTTCCAAAATATATGTCCAGAGTTAAACTAATTTGCGGTATAGCAAATAGTATAAGTTCAACTCCCCATAGCTAAAGTTTTTCCTCACAGGGTTAGGGTTTTCTTAACGCGTATATATAAAGTTGCCTAATTTCCCCAACTACACGTTTCCAGATCCATTTGCAACGATTCATATACTGACGACTGTACATACTTTGTTCCCCGGACAACTACAACTATACTTGTCTTAGTATAGGGCAAAAAACGAAAACCGAGAGTACTGGCAACCCGGAGAAATACTAGAAGTACTATCAACATTGGAGGAAAGACTTCAGATGATATAGGGAGGACTAGAGACATAATTTAGTCCAAACCTCCGGCTGTTTGGGAAATCCGTACAGATTGAAAGAGTTATACTTTCATTTCAATTGACTAAGTACCTTCGTTTTCTATTTTTCCATAACTCCTCATATACCTATTTTGCGGAGCTAGAAACAACGATATGTAACAACGTCAACGACGATACTATCTACACTGCACCAAACACAACCTCAAGCCCCCGTATGAATAAACGGCGCCCAGGTAAGCGGCCTATCAACACAACCCGCCCTCACCTTCCTCACTGCCTCATGCAGCGCCAAGCTAACCGCCAAATTCCCGTCCCCTACGTGACCCCCGTCCTCATCACTGTCATAAAGCTTAGTATAAAAGTCCCTTGCCACAGCTTTACATGCCTCATTTTTCGACTGCCACAGCGTAGCAACCACATGGTTGAACCCCGCAAGCTGGAAAGCACTCGCCAGATGAATCGTCTCGTCCGCCAGCTCAAACGCGGCATTGTCGGCGGTGCTGCAGGCCGAGAGATATGCCAGTTGGGCCTTTGAAGACATGGCTGTCGATATCTGCCGCACTGTCAACCTATCAATGCCATCTTGCTCCCCGGGCCCGCTAGAGTGTTTCAGAAGCAGCAAGCTGCTGTTAGAAGGGTCTTTGGCGTCGGAAATGCCGTGGCAGGCAAAATGGACTGCATCAAACTCCGGAAGCTCCTCCATGACAGTCCTGGCATCTGGCCGCTCCAAGACCTTAGTTTTGGCGGGTCCAATGCTCTCGGCGCCGTCTTTGCCTGCAACAATACTCACGAGGGTGGTGAGCTCTTCTTGTACCCCGGGTAAGGCGGGATGCCCCGGCGTCAAGGGCATGGTAACTAACAGGAGACGGGTGCCAGCTATTGAGGTCATGCTCAAATTCCGCTGCCGGGCATACATGAGGGACTTGACTGTGGGGATGTAGGAAGAAATGACCTTGCTCATTGTATATCTTGCCTTCTTGTCATGTCCGGCTGCATGGAACGGGGCCCTACTCAGCTCCCCAATCCCGATCCACCATATTCTCGATGTTTTCGACTCTGGCTTCACCTTGTCCAATACTGGCTTCACAGCCTCGTCCCAAAGCCACGCAAGATGCTTGACCATTGTCTTGTTTCTTTTATCTCGGGTTCTGAGGCTGCCCTTGACTAGATTTAGAGACATATCCCGCATCTTTGCCTTGGCATCCTTATACAGCAGTGTTTTGAGTTCAATAGACTCTATCGCGGACCTTGTGACGATGATGGCATCGCTCCGGAGCGAAGTAGTACACATAATCACAATTGCATCGTCCTGCGCCATCTCCATGAGAGACTCCTCGCTCGGCGGCAGAAGAAAGCTAGCGTACTGAGGTATTTCACGGATCTTTTTCAGAAGCTCCTCCATTTCATCCAGTGCCAACCTCCGCTTTGCTGCCGGGGAATTCAGATTGTCCGCCGGGATCCCCGGGCTCTTCTCTGGTAGTTGTGTGTTGGCCTCCGTCCGTAGGGTGACCAATTTTGGTATAGAGTCGGATGTGTCGTTTTTAGATCCGACATCTCGCTGCGACTGTCGATTGCAAAGCCCGTGATGATGCCTCGCCCAAGCTCAAGGAGCTTCAGAGCCGTATATGCACCTCGGCCCGCCTCGAGGGCAAAGGAAGCTGCCAATGAGGAGAGGCCATACAGATGTGACAGTAGCTGCTGCTGGTCATCCCGCTCCAGGGACCGCAAACTAATCTTTGGTAGCATCTCGACCGCCTTCTCGAGCAATATGCTAGACTCCTCCAGCGAGACGAGCCCATGCGAGCCAAAGAACCCGACTGCGCGCCAGATCGCCTGCACACGGACGTTGGGGGGCCCAGCCTGGCAGTTCCATGCGTCTATGAAAGCATTGAAGGCCCTCGTTCGATCATCGTCCGCATTAAGGCCGTCTTTAGACTTCAGTTTGTGCCTCAATCTCAGATTGGTCCCGAGGCAAACAAGTCTGTGCGCGCGAGACGGCATGTCCAGAGGTGTGGCTAGCACAGCCTTCTGTTCGCAGTCGATTGCTGCATCGAGGTCATTCATGTTCTTGTCAGCGGCATTCGAGTTCTCGAACCGGACATGGTAGCATTTCCCTAGTGTCAACAACCTGCCCGGACGCTCGGGATCATCCTCCGCAGTTATTTCTAGGGCCTTTTCGATATATTGAATGGCCTCGTCTAGATCGCAGGGAGTGTGCTCTTTCATGTATAGAGTTGTCAGGTTGTCTGCCACGGATTCAAGTTTATCAGTGAGGGAAGGGTCACCGGGCTTTGTTGCCTCAAGGCGGGCCCGACTATGCCGGATTGCGGCCTCGAGGTCGGCCGAGGCACCCAACCGGGAATAACGAGATCCCAGGAACGGCCCCAGGCTATTGACTATCCGCTCCCTGTCTGGATGATCCATCGGTGTCTCCTGTACGGCCACCTTCACGTACTCAATTCCTGCCTCCAGGTCTGAAAGAGCTCCAAACCGACGATATTTGCATCTGAGCAGCCCACCCAAATCAACAAGGCTTCTTGTACGCTCGGGGCTTCCCGGGACGGTATCCTCGAGACAGGTCACTGTATGGCGGATCGCCGTTTCAAGGTCCTCCAAGTCCCCGAACCTATCGAAGCGGGCGTGAAGAGCGTCGCTCAAATCGCCGAGCCTGCTCTTGTGATCAGGATGCTCCGCCGGAGTGGCTTTTGCAGCTGCTTCTGCACACCTTACGGCAACGTTGAGGGAGCCCACGGCGTCCAGCCGCCTGTGCTGCCAGCGGAGCAGAGCGCTCAAGTACGTCAGGTTCTCGGCACGCTTCGGGTCATCCTCAGACGTCAATCTCAATATCTCCTCGACACGCTCAATGCCCTCCTTAAGGTCTTCCGGTGCCCTGCGTCGACTGTAGCGGGAAACCAGGATAACTGCAAGCTGGTTCAACCTACTAACGCGGTCAGGGCTGCCCTCGGGGATCTCCTTTAGGCATTCCTTCATGTAATCTGTAGCTGCGTCAAGGTCGTTCAATGTCTGCTGTCTATTGTAACGAGTGATGAGGAATCCACTTAGATCATGGAGGAGCTTTGGGTGGTCAGGGTGGCTGTGCGGCAGCTCTTTGAGTGTTGTTTCCGCATGGAGAATGGCAGAATCAAGGTCCCTGGAGGAGTTGAGTTTTTGGCTGCGGGTGTAGAGTAGATGGCAGAGTGTGAGAGCAGCTTCAGCAAAGGCGTGAAGACCTCCGGCTCTTGTCCTCGTAAAGTTCCGGCTTGCTTCTAAAGCTTCCCCGGCGTACTTGATGGCATCATTGAGGTCGTCTACCGCTTTGAGCTCTCTGTAACGGCTGTTTAGGAGGGACACCATATTTCCTAGAATGTTGGGGCGGTCTGGGTCCGCTTCATGAACCTTCGGTATCACATCACTGAGGTTCTGGACTCCCTCGTCTAGATCGCCCACTTCACCGAGCAGTTGAAAGCGAGAAATGAGGCACGCTGCTAGATTGCCCAAGATACTGGGTCGGTCCGGATGATCAAGGTTTTCTACCCCAATTCCTTCAATAGCAGACCTGCTGGCACCGGCAGCCTTCTCGAGGTCGTCGGCATTGTGAAGAATCTTATACCGCGCATGATAGAATATGCATTGATTTGTGAGCATACTAGAGAGATTTTCTGTCTCTCCAGAAAGTTTAAGGGTTTCGATAGCCTTTGTTACATTCTCGATGGCCTCATTCAGATCGGACTCAGAAGGCCGTTCCTGGTGCCTGGCCATGAAAAGTGTGCTCAGATTGCTCAGTCGTCCAGAGCGGCCAAAGTTATCTTCGGCTCTGCTATGTTCGACGGCCCTTTGACTGTACTGGATGGCCGTGTCGATATCGGCGAGATCCTCTTTCAGGTTGTACCTGGTTTCCAGCGCGGTGCTCATGTTCTCGGAGAGCGTCACCACCAGCGGATGGCCCGCTGGTATAACCTCCAACGCCGTCAGCGTATGTTCCATGGCCGTCTGAAGGTCATGGAGATCATGTAGCCTTTCCCATCTCTGCATCACAGAACAGCTCAGGTTATAGAGCAATGGTCCCAGGAACGGATCGCCCGCCGGTGTCACCGCGACGGTGGCCTCCATGAAATTTATGGCCGACTCTAGATCCTCCAACGCCCCGAGACGTTCATACCGGATATCAAAGAACATTGCCAGGTTCCCCAGCATCACCGGGCGGTTCGGGTCATCCATCGGCGTGTTGATCCTCCCCGCGGCCTCCTGTAGATGCTCGATAGCTCCGTTCAAGTCCTCTATCCCCTGTGAGTGCCTGTACCGCTGGTGCAAGACCCCGCTGAGCCTTTCCAGGAACTCTACTCGCCGGGGGTGAGTGATGGAGAGCCGAAGACACTCCAGGTCTCCCTCCCGGCGGTAGCGCTGGGCCAGGCAAGCGCTGAGCTGGCTTAGAAGCTGGGCGCGATGTGGCCTGTGTAGTGGGGTGACGGCCAAGGCGGCCTCGATGCGCTGAATGTCCTCCAAGAGAGCAGCGGCGCTGGGATCCGGGGGGTCCTTGGGCTTTGCTCCCATAATCCGGGAGAACCAAGCGTTGAGCTTTCCCGGGGAAAGAAACCGTAGTATTGAGAGAATATTTCCCATTTCGGATGCAGGAAGTCGTATAGTCAATCGATTTCTGTAGTTTTTGGCGCAAATAGGTTTGATATTGTGGAATCTCTGCAAATGTTACTCTACCAGCAATGCCTAGGTAGCTCCCTTGAGGGTGTTTGATAATTAACCCCCCAGGTACGTACCTATAGCCCTCCCTAGACTCAAGAAAGAAATTAAGGCTCCACTGCAAGAAACAAGACACGAATAAGATGAACGTACTGCATAGGATAAGAATGGTCGGAGATACGACACACATGCACATGAGCTGTACCCAGAAAGTGATGCAACCTTTGGCCTAGAAACGCGGAAGACACTCAGGATCTCGGCTTTTGGCACGAGGTACGGGATGGATATGAGTCTCTGGGATAGAGTTTGTGTTTCCCCAGGTCATTGAAAGAAGGTACGACGTACAGCTATCCACTCACATTAACCTCTGCCATAGCTTTACTCCCAACTTCTAAGCTGCCATGTTTTTGTACTCAGGATGTCTCAAGGTTATGATTCATCAACCACCAGATGGTTACATGCCACATGAGCATTTAGATTCTTTTTGTGGCCAGGGGCTAAAACACTGAGTCTGTTACCAACTCTTTCCTGTAACCTTTACCATTCATTTACTACCTTGGAGTACTGACTTCTATGAAGCAAGCGTTTAGGGCCCGCCCAAAATGGAGCTACGGGGGGGCTTAAAACTGCAAACTCCGTTGATTGTGTTTGGCGAGCCATTTTGGGGCCCAGGATATAACGTCAACTCCATTGAAATGGGGCTTTAATGAGCACCTTTCGCTAAAAAAAAAAATTACAAAAACTCAGTTTCAAAATTTCCCCACATTCCACCCACCAGCAGAGTTTACTTTGTTCGAATGCCGTTTTCTCCTGGGCCAGCTCCCGAACAGGTCCCTAGATATTTGTATGTACATACTAGGCAGTAGAGGGAGTATATACTCAAGACGTTGGGGTATTTGGGTACATTTAGGCACCTCAAGTGGTACGTCTTGGCGGTAATAAACCCATCAACTAGCCTTCTCCTCACATACAGGTATTCTTCAGAGAAACAAGGTTATGTTCACCTAGGCCTAGGTTTTCTCTATGAGTATCTAATCTTTTTATGCTATGGTGGAAAGCTTTAAGGATTCGAAACGAGGTGTGGTTTTAGACCCGGGCGTAGTCACTTTGTGGTGGATCCCAGAATACGCCAACCACACAACGAGGTGTGACTGTAAAGACTTAGCACCCCGTCCCAGACCACGAGGGGGCCATAGTCATAGAAGACTGTAATATCGCTATCACGGTCATGCCTGTCAATCTTGAAGGATGGTAGGACGGCTACAGAACCAACTAATCGCACCACACACAGCAGAGCACACCCCCGGCAAAGATCCGAGCCTGGATAACAGGTACAGCACTGCCCGACTACCAGGGCAGGCGTGTACCAGGTAATAGGTTCATGTATTATGGTGGCGGACTCGATCACACAAAGCTCCGGGCCTTGGGCACCAACGAGTGATATCTGGTGATCCCGTTTCTACCTGGCCATATTTCAAACCGGCCCTGACAAACTCTTTCTACTGGGTGAATCCCATGATGATGATGATGATGATGATGATGCCAATTGGAGATCACGATTCCACTTCACTCCGCACTTCGCACAACCACCACCACGGTGATAATAATACACTAGATCTGTGTGTTTGTAGATCATCGACGAGCTTTTCAGCCCCAGGGCTAGATCTGTTATCAATAATAGAGTCTTTGAGCCAACGACTGTAGAGAAGTCCAAACGGTAAGTCCCATATGAGAAGTCTCACTCTACATGTAGGTTGTATGTGATATGTCATTTTTAATCAAGAGTCCTCAATATTTCCGAGACATGCAGACAGTAACACGGGCCCTGTTCATCCCATCAGCGGTGGTTCCCTAGCCCCAGCACATGCGGGCCCTTCTCTTTTCGATCAGCTCTGCGTAGAAGTGAGATATGTGTAGTGCGCATATTTCATTGGAAGACTGCGCATTGAAAACAGAGCCATCACCGCCCGCGATCGAGAAACACACATTCTGATCGATGATGCTATTATTCTACATACCCGGATAACCATCCTATTCGTGATATATCAGGGCTGAACCTTTATCTACATTTATACCTACATTGATATCCCACTGAGACATCCCCCCCCCCATCCGAAACACCATGGTGAAGAGCATCCTCCCCACCACCCCGCTTCCCCTCACCGCCATCAAACTCGGTCGACTCATGACCAGCACCCGCTACCCGCGCCAAGACTACACTGACCCACCCACCCCCTCCCCCGCGCCGGAGAGCACCCGCACCGTGCTGCACGACTTCGAGGAGCTCCGGAGCTCGACGCGGGCCTCGGGCCTGCGCACACGCCTCGCCAGTTTCCTCTCTCTGGCGCTCGCAACCCACGGCGAGACCCACCTCGACCTCTCCGCCGCCCAGTCGTACACCTACACGCTCACCAACTCGGGGGCGTGGTTCGGTGCGGCAGGCCACTCGCCCGATGCGCGCGCGTGGCTCGAGGCCGCGATCGAGAATGACAACACGGTGTACCTGGTTGTGGGGTACCACACGCTGGTTGATGCACGGGTGACGGAGCGGGCGGCGGTGGCAGGGGCGGCGGGGGTGGGCGCGGGGATTAGTGTCACGGGGGTGGTGGGCGTGGCGGGGGTTGGGGGGGTCGAGGTGACGACTGAGGCCGTCGCGCGTGTCGGGGGTGAGACGGTGTACCAGAGGGTTTTTGCGACCCGGAGGGAGTGCGTCTTTGCGGTGCAGTACCGGAAGGTGAGGTTTCGTTGGTACTCGAGTCGGTGTGTCGAGACGGCATTCTTGGAGAGGGGTAATCGGTGGAAGCCGTGCATGGGGGTTAGGGGGCAGGATGACGACGGCGTAGACGATATAGTCGAGGCCGAGATCTCGGAGGATTGGAGTGACGGTGATGAGGAGGAGGAGGAGGAATAAAAGTGCAATCTGTGAAGCCGCACCGAATACCACCACACTGTCTATATGAGTAATATATATCTTCTGCCAGCAGCAGCAGATATCTTGTAACCGTAGACAGCCCGTACCATCTATCCGCATACAGCAGCTAGGCTCTCGACATGGTGATATTCGTATGGTGATATTCGTATAGTGATATTCGTATATAGTGATATTCGTATGGTGATATTCGATATACTGACATTCTCGTCACAAGGCTACAATTCACCAATCCTAGGCCTCAAGTGCCATCTTGCTGGTATCCCCACTCCGTATAAGAATACATATCCCCGCCCCCGACAGCGAGAACATACTGCCCACCACAATGTCCGCACCAACAAACCTAGCGGACCAGGCACCTTAATCCGCCTCAAATCAGGGCCCACACACCGCATGGGGGCAGGTATATATACCAGCCACCGGCTTTTTTGAAGCACAGACAGCCAGGAGCAAGCCGTACACGGGCAGCCGGCACTCCTCGGCGCTGGAGGACGTCGTCGGTGGTGGTGGGCGTACCACGCCTGCGGGCCGGGGGTGGAGGGCCCCTTTTCGTAGCTGTTTGTGTAGAGATGATCGGGTTTCGTGGACTGGGGTTTCCAGAATGACCAGCCACCGCTTTGGTGTGATGAGGGTTGGAAATAAGGTGCTGGTAAGATCTATGGTTGGTTGGAGGTGCGTGGTTTTAGGTTTGTAGTGGCAGTACAGGAGGGGTTCTTGTATAAAACCTTTCATATATCCCGATATTATACAGCTAAGTACGTGGAACGATCATAAATACACCGACCACTCCTCCTACGGCTGTAAAGATCACCTATGACCAAAGCAGTAAACCTCCGGAAATAAAAATGGGCGTGTCTTTATAAACGAAAGCGGTGGTCATGCACTAACATAGCTCTGGTTGGTTGGAGATTTATAATTACCTAAATGACTACATTTTGTAGCCTTTTCTTGGACACTGCGCCGGTGGACCATTATTTTTGATTTACTAGAATTGGGGTTGTGTAGGACCTCTCGGCCATCTTCTATCTTTCCCCCTTTCTCCCGCAGCAGGGCATTACCGTCGCCGCCGCCGCCATCACCCCGCTATCAAGGTACATCGGATCCATCGTGGTAAAGTAGAGCCATCACTAATTGCTCTAATGGTGGTAGTAGTAGCAGCAACAGACCCACAGGGTACAGCTAGGTGGCAGGTATTTTTGGGGGCATGCGGGGGGATTTTTGGTGGTATATCTACATACATGTATCTATGTGCATAGTTTCCTCTCCTTATATTATACTATTACGTGATGTAGACATACTTCACTGGAAATATTGGGAGGTTTATCACTGATTTGGGTACGAGAAAGCAAAGAACAATGCGCTTCAAAAAGCAAGTAGGTACGTACTTAGAGTTAGTCAAGTTTTATATACAGGTAGCGATCAATCAACAATTACAATAGAGCGATTTGGCCAATCCCTGGCTTTCAAACCTTGGGCTCAAGTTGTGGGATATCACAACAAAAACTATCGCCAAGAAAATCTAAATTCAGAGGTTATTAGCCAAATCGCTCTAATGAGGGAGGTTTATATTTTGTCATAACCTTAGTTGTGCATGTGTGTGAGGTATCAACCAACCAGCTGCAACCAGTTAAAAACCATCAGCCAATCAAGTTTACATCACACGCTATCACTCGCCTCTGAGGGTTAGGGCTAGTTATCTACCCCTGTTGGTCCTTACCTTCTGTCAGTCTAGGCACGAATTCATTTATAAAATAACATTTTGATACTATACTTCGGGGTTACGGGTTGTCAATCTTCGTTATGTTTTCAAACACGAACAGGAGAATTGATGAATTAAACAGGGGGGGGAAGAAAAGAAAATCGCGGGTGGCGGTCGTGCTCGTTACGCTATTAATTGAGCTATTGTTGGGCTAGCCATGAGCACAAGACAAGACAATACGAGAGTTGATGTTTCTTCCTTTCTCGGAACTGCCAGTACCGAAGCCATATATTATGCATCTAGGTATGCATTTCTAGCGTTTCCTAGGGTTAGGGTTGTATAGTTGGTCCCTTGCAATTCTGAGCAACAGCCAAGCTGCGTGATCTGCCATTTTTGAAAAAAGATTCTATTGGCCCAAAGTACCCTGTTCATCAACTGCAGTCTCCCTCACGTAGTCGGTCAACATTTGAACCTTTCTGCGGACATATCAATATTGTATCTGGACCAACTTTCACAGATATTGCCATTAGGAAAGCGAAAGTAAACTTGATGCAGACAGAGTTGGAGGCAAAATCCGGGTTTTCCGGGACTTTATCGCGAGCAATTTGCAGTACCTTGAAAATAACAGAGAGGGAGAAACTGATCAGTTCAGGCAACATAGAGGATTCTCGACTAGTTTTATTGAAAAGGTGTAATAACATGAGAGATACCGGCGGTTGCGGTCGGTGAAATAGATACAAGAATAAACAGAAAAAAAGATTCGTAAGTCATTTGGCCTAATGATCTCATAGAATTGACACAAGGTAAGGAAATTATAACGGAGTAGTCTGATTAAGAATGGTCACAGGTTAGCTGGAAACCAGATTGAATAAAGGATGTTAATAGTGGAATAGAACTACCTTCAGTAATTATGACTATATTTCCTGATTAATAGCCGTCGTCGTAGCCGTATTCATCGTAGTCATCATAGCCTCCATAGTCACCATCACCACCTTCGTATCCGCCTTCGTAGTCTCCTGAGTACTAGTAGTTTGAACCCCAAGAATTAGAATTGAATATGGAAATTTAATTAATCATTGTAGGGGGAGTGGAGGGAGAGAGAGGGAGGGGGGTGGGGGGATAGAATACCACTTCTTCTTCTACCTCGACATGAGGTTCAGGTGACATGGCGCGTGGAGTTGACGTCCGCCCATAATCTTGCACTTCCTCGTCGTCGTTGCCGTTGTCGTTATCGTTCGATGTTGGTGCGCTAGAGAGATGTGATAGTTGCGTGGTTATTTCTAGAGGAGTTCCATCTTCTGGCAGTGCAAGATCTCGGAGTAGGGTATGTGCTCGAAGTTGGGTTTGTGCAGACTCTGATGAGTGGATATCATCGGTCGGTGCAATATCCTCAGGAGTTTGTGTATGTAATTTTGAACGAGTACCATCCTCCAGTATTACACATAATTTGATATCATCATTGGGCGGTGTAATATCCTTAGGAGTTTGTGTGTATAGTTGTGAGTGTGTACTATCCTCCAGTATTACACTATCGCCATGTGATGATTTTGTAAATACGCGGAGCACATCCTCCGGCATCACTCCATGAGATGTTTCAATGATCGTTTCTGTACGGACATCTTCTGGTGATACGTTATACGATGACTCGATGAGCGCTTCTGAGTGTACATAATCCTTTGTTCGTGGACTATACGATGGAATTTTGAAATCTAGTCGCGATCGATGGGCCTGGGAACCCAGAGTCCTTGCCCCCTATTTCATAATAGGATTAGTCGTATGCATTATAAAGGTACGAAATGAACGAGAGTGAGTAATACCTGGTGGGTATCGTTATCGTGAGTTTGACTGCGTGAGAGTGATACAACTTCCTTTGATTGTGATGTCTCTGCGTTGGATTCCTGGTCCGGATACGGCTCCGTCTTGACCCTATTCGGCTTGCCCTCTAACATGAGCTGCGAACTCCTGGTGTCCTGTATCTGGAGCTGCGAAATCCTTCGTACTTCGATGGTCTTAGGAGAACTGTCGTACTCTATTAATCGTTGCCGCCAGATGACTTCGTCATGGCTGGCACCATGTTCTATCAGGAGATCCAAAAATTCCTCATATCCCTTTCGTTTAGCCATCTCGGTCGGTGTTATCCAGGTGTACAACCTTCCTTCGACCTTAGCACCTCTCTCAAGCAACAACTCAAAAACATCAATATCCTGGTCGAAGATCGCCGCATGCAATGGCAGAAGTCCCCGATCGTCTCTCCCATTAACGTCGTTGTCATGTCTACCCAAAAGTCCCCAGTACCTGGCTTCGACCCCATCCGCCACTGAGATACGTTCTGTACATGTAATTGTTTTGGTCCTCGTTTCAGTTTGGGTTTGGGTGCGCTTTCTCTCCATCTCTGCTCTCGGAGACCTTTTGGTGGTTATTCCAAGACCATTCTCAAAGCCCGAGACTATCTCCGCTACTTTGCCTTGAGATGTGCGACGGTCCCCGAGCCCCTCTATAGATACACGGCGGTTGTCCTGTCTGCGCGCCCTGGTCTTCCGGGTAGTGTTTTCTCCACTTCGGCTGATGAATGGGGAGTCGCAGACTGAAGTGATAGTAGTCCTTCTGGAGGTGCTGTCTTCGGAATAATCTTCCTCATTCATGCTAACCGAAGAGTGACTACTGACACTTTCTGTGCCAGCAAAAACTCTATCACTTGGCTCTTCCTCGCTTGCAATGACCGGAGAGACACTTCTTCGTCTATAAGGTTTCCTGATTGTCCTGACGATGTTGACTCCCTCCCCCGCCTCTTCCTCGCTTGCAATTGCAGGAGAGACACTTCTTCGTCTATAAGGTTTCCTGATTGTCCTGACAGTCTTGACTTCCGCCTCAGCCTCTTCCTCGCTTGGAATGGCTGGAGAGACACTTCTTGGTCTATGAGGTTTCTTGATTGTCCTGACAGTCGTCTTGACTTCATCCACCTCTTCCTCGGCCGAAGATTTACTTGGTCTATGAGGAGTTTCCTCGATTCTCCTGACAGTCTTGACCTCATCCGCCCCTTCCTCGATCGAAAAGACCGGGGAGACACTTCTTGATCTATGAGGTCTCTCCTTGACTGTCCTGACAGTCCTGACTTCATCCACCACTTCCCCGGCCGAAGATTCACTTGGTCTACGAGGTTTCTTTGTGGTTTTTCTCGTGGTAATACTGGTTTCACCTTCCTCTTCCTCGCTTATGCTGACACTTGATCCACGCCGCAATTTCATTCCGATAGTCGTTACTGTGGCAATGTGACCACTAATCTCGACAGGGGTTGCGGCTTCTGGGTGCTCCTTCTTCTCTGGCGCCTCTAGTATCTTGTTCGCACCCCATTCGATCAAGAGCCGGACAGTTGTTTGATGGTCATTTTGCGACGCAAGATCCACCGCCGCATGCCCGTTTGTGTTTTTGGCGTGTATATTTATTTCGTTCTTCAAAAGCACGATGACTGTCTCGTTGTAGCCTCCTCTGGCTGCATAGTGTAACGCCGTAAAACCGTCCTTGGTTGCTGCATTGATATCAAAATATTTCGTCTTCACGAGTAGAGTCACTATTTCCGTATAACCGCCCCCAGCTGCCATATGTAATGCCGTCTCCCTGTATTTGTTCGTAACGATTGGACCGGTAAGGACCATGTTTTTGAGGAGAATCTGCACAAGAGCCAGGTTACCATTCCGTGATGGGCTAAATAAGGCTTCTTGGGGAAATAATGTTTTCCCTTGGGAGTTTGTTGTAAGGGTGAGAAGTCGTAGAAGCGCATTATCAGGGTCGTGCTCGTCCATCTCGAACATGTTCTTGTAGAAAAGGGTTGGGATGACATCGTTGTCCTCCCAGAGTGCTTCGTGGTACGCTACATCGAATCCTGTCTGGCCACCCTTGGACTTGACACTGATATCCAGTCCCGGTAGTGAGAGACAAAACTCTGTAAGATCCGCCAATCCATTTTTACAAGCCCAATGTAGTGCCGTCATACCTTGGTTGTCTGTGGCGTTTACGTCGGTCTCTTCGTATTCTGCTAGGGTCTCGGCGAGCTTGAGATTGCCATCTACGACAGCTCTAAGGAACGCAGTTCTCCCTTCTTCGTCTTTCGTCTCCAGATCAACGCCCTTCCAGATTGTCCCTAGCCTTGTCTTCTTCGGGAAGCCATAGGGGTCGTAATCGCGGCTCTTGAACCACATCGGAATATCTTTGAACTTGATGATCGCAACACTAAGCTCATCATCAAGCCGGGAATCTTTTACAGTTACGCTCTTTACGAGCCCCTGGAAATCACCAAACTCCCCTGAAGACCGGCTCCTTGGATTGGCCCCGATATAGTGGGTGACATCAAAATCGGCCGTTAAAGTGCCACTCGCGAGAGATGCGAGGAAGGAGACAAGCCCATCCCCCAAAACCCCACGTGGAATATCGTTCACGAAGTAGGTCAAAGATTTGGTCATCGTGGCGACCTTTGTGGTTTTTTTCGCAGATGAACTGAATGCGTATGGAGAAAAGCTACCTGACAGCGGAGTGCCAGAGGATGATGCCTTGGTAGCTATATGAACAACGCTGGGGTTAGGTTGCAACTATCCTACGACGTAAGAAGAGGATACTCAGGATAGTATGCACGATTGGCATGGGTACGCGCATGCGCAGGAGACGATATATACCCAACCCGGGCTATGCATTCATGGAGGATTACAAGAGTCGATATCCATAAGGGTTACACAAACATATCCTGGGATGTCAATATGAACACACGTCTGCTCGAATCTAAGGACAGCATTGAGTTTTGGTGCGAAGAATTACATGAGACATGCAGCATTAATAGGCACAGAGCACATTATCTACATACAATATGTAGGTACCTACATATATTGCCAACCATGATTGTCTCTACGTGCAGGAGTTTTGAGCTGTGGGTCGACATGGTCAGCCAGCTCAACGATATTTCCTCTCGTAGCTAGTTTCTGTGGGAGCCTACCTGCATCTCCAAGGCTGTGTGGGTAGGTCGACTTCAACTCACACATCACTAGCTGCGTTCCAACTTACAACACAGGACCACATGTATTCATGTATCACTTAAGATTTCATAAAGTGAATGTCTTAATGAACAATTGTAAATATCGATCGATGGAACTATTGAATTTATTACTCCCCTATAAGCTAAAAGTTTCCTTATTAAATTAGTAATTTATAATTAGCCCTATTGCCAAATATGTAAGAAACCTACCTGACTACATAAGTTGGTGTGTGGACCAAGATGCGTGACCGAGAGCTTCATCCATCCAAGAGATGGATCAATAGATTGTTATTGAGGTGTACCAGTATCCCTATAAAACAGAGAGTCATAGTTCCTACACGAGATCGGGGTCGGTTGAGTAGTACTAGAGTAGCTAGCAGGTTGGAGATACCAACCTAACGACCGGGACCACTATCAATGACAATGACAATGACATAACTGCTCGGAAAGAGCATCTGTATCAAAGGTCCAATTACGTTTGTTGGCCAATTGGCTTGCTAATTGGTACTGTTCCGGCGATCTCCCCACAAGCTTGGAGGGTAGGCTGGCGCATGGTATGTGCAGCCCCATCCCCGGAAGTTTCAAATATTCAGCCGCGAAAAACTTTTAAGCAAATGGTGTCAACCCACCTAAGAGGCCTCCATCACCCCCCTCCATCACATCTCCACTTCTACCAGAAGGATTTTGATATCCTTGCCAATGGTTAGCGATTGAATTGAACTTTGTTGTCACTCTTAATTAAATTAATTAAGACCGATTGTAATTTAATACTGATCTGACGGTACGTTACTATCAATTGATACGTCACGAAAGGAAAGATATCAATATTCAGCCAGCATATAAGGCTAGCTATCATTTATTCACCCCTTGCGGGATTGACAACCAGCCGAGTGTGCCAGCCTGAGATATCCCATCGATCAGAGCGAAGCTCGATGACTACAGATGGCGCAGTATACGCAATATCAAATGGATGAAAGATGGGGCGAACATTCGAATAGCAATGCGTGGAATAGCACTCACAGATGAGTCCATCTCCTTCCAAAAGGAACAAACTTTGCATATATATATCCAATTACAAGTCTGGTAGGATTATATGTCTAGTCCTGCAGACCCGGCCTTATCCGAAAGCCTTGTGAGGCTGTTAACATATTAGACCGAGTTCTAAGCAGAGTTAATCATAATAGGGGTTTTTTTTCTTTGAATTCTATAGGTTTATACACATTGTATATAGCTATCTAGCGCTACAGTCTCCGCTGCATGGGAATTTTCTGCGCGTGACCATTAATCCGCATTCGCACACGTATGTATCTTTCTCTCAGAATATTGGGTGGGGTGTGCAGCACAATATTTTTTTGATCAACTCTTCATACGTCGCGATATGTACGCTAACGTATGTACGCTAATGTATGTACGTACATATTGTATGCGGACGTACTCTCAGCTGTTTTCATAATACCTAGGTACCAGTCGAACAACTCATACCACGATCCTTGATTATTCCTATATCATTGGTTATCTCTTCTGGTGTCTCAGAATAAGTTTTCGGCAGGATTACCTGATAAGTGTGAACGCGCAGTCAGAGCGCTTGACACACGTTGGTTTGTCCAATTGAGCAACCAATACCTAGTAGTAGCCATTGAGTACCACGGCCACCCTAACGCCAGGCTGAGTCTTTAGACCCACCTGCGTCTGGCTCGAGCATAATATCATATGCAAACACCTGTAATGTTAGAATATTAATCATACATTAGGCTCTAGCTTAGTTACTTGAATTACAGCCACCAATTCAATTATCCGACCCCCCCCCCCTCCACTGGTAGTTAGAACTCAATAATCTACTCGGCCGATATGTCCCGGAGGCACCAGACACTGGCGAAATCTCTCTTTATGCATTAGGCATTAGTGTGGCATATGAAGGAAATGATTGACTGAAACAAAGCAGCAATGTGCGAAGTTTATGATTTCTAAGTATATGTATTCTAGAGACTTTGTAGTACCTACCCGGACATTCTCTGTAGCGAAAACATGAGAAATTTCGCCAGAGTCTGGTGCCTCCGGGACATAAGGGACGGACAATTCATGTTTTTGATTCACCAATTGCAACCAAGGGTGAGTGCTTGGCGCGACTATACTACTGCGTAAAACAATTATCCCAGAGACAAGATTTCCGTTGTCCAGCACCATGTACTCGTGACAGGCATGAAGGATCTGGACATAAAAACGCTAACAGGGGCCAAAGTGGTGGCTACCAGAAAAACGATGTTCAGGTCCTTGATGCCTGCCGCGAGTATGTACGAATTGACCTGCCACGAATAAGTCATGTATAAGGCGGCGAGAATACGGTGGCAAAATTAAAAGGGAGTAGGATCAGCGGGTATTGTACGGGTGTGTAGGGGTAATTCTAGCTTGGGCTTCGATCAATAACCATTTAGAGTAGCCTCTATCCACTCCCCAGACTTGTCAAAAGGCATGGCTATAGAATACTCGTGGGATTGTATTGTAGGTCTGGGGATGTCAAGTTGGAGGCACCCATTGTCACGCTTCTCACTGTTTCCTCACTTTTTTCCTGCGGGTGTACCTACATTGGCTCTGTAGCCATAGAATTTTGTATGTAGAACCTCGGAAACCTAGCAAGCTTGATTATAATATTCCGCCAGGAAAGTTATTTTGTTTTGGTACTAAATACATGGAAGCTCATGGATACAGACTAATTGACTTATATTTATAGATTAACTTGAATATATAGAGTATGTGTGCAAGTGCATACATGAATATGTATAACATGTAATTTACAAGTACCTACATGTATATACCGCAAATCTAGCTTCATTCGGACGGTTGCTAAGAGGACAATTTTGCAGAGGGGCTGAGAAATATCGCCCCTTAAAGGAGAGATCAGAGCCTATTACAGCCAACACTGCTCTTGGCAACCGTCTGAACGAACTCAGATTTTGTGGTACTTGTAGAGTATGTAGTTAGACATACACGCCCCGCACAGAGTTCTACACAAGAATTGGCATTCTGCTATACCCAGAAAGAACTTTAAAAACAATTATTTGAGCGTTTAAAGTGAAGAGTATTTTGAAAATTATGCTAAGTACTCAACTTATACGTAATTAATTAACCAAAGGAATTTAATTTCATAAACGGTGTGTGCTTATGTCCATGTGGGTTGTACAATCATGTACGTACAATGTAGTTTAAACTTCTTGCTCCTTAATGCGCCCACAAAACTACATCATATCCTTTTGCTCGACTTGACCACTATCTTTTGTCCCCTGCCGTTAAGAATTTCTATGAATCTGGCTTGTCGGCTCCGGATTTCGATCGCTAATAAGATGCAAATCTTTTGGTTGCTATGTAACTTGGATCCCTTGTATCGTCCCCAAGCACGCTGTCCTATTTCATGAGTTAGTGATCTAGCTGCTTAATTGAATAATGCCAAGCCTCTTGTACCTTCGTGCCTAATCTCGCTATTGGTGAACTTTGTCTGTGATCCAAGCTTGTCCAAGATGTACCATAAGACACCCCCGGTTTTCTCGTATATGGGCTCGGCGGCCCCAGTGGTATTTTGTTTACTTGACTTCAACCTGAACCCCTTCTTATCTGGCCTGGGGTGGTAGACATCGTCTTCTTCGTCATCGCTGCTGTCATATCGATCATCCCTATCGGAATCTTCATCATCCGGCGACGAGTCGCTGCTTAGCCCAAAGTAGCGCTGGCTTTGTTTACCGCTTGGCTGTAATATTTAAGTTTCATACCGGATTACAAATAGATTTACTAGGTTCTTACGTCTTTGTGAACTGCGAGAGTGCAGTGAGTGGTTTTCTATTATATATTCCAATTAGCTCATGATCATGAAGAGATGGAAACTTTGGAAGTAGACAAATATTACCTTGTCAAAGAATTGAGTCACCTCATTTATCAAGGGGTTCACCTTTGTCTTTGAATGTTCTTTCCGCTGTTCGGGTGTCATGTACCTTCTCGTATATTTCCTTTTTGGCTGTGATATGGTGAGTGTCGGTCAAATTAAACCACCGGCCCAGCTATTGTACATACCGGAGCTCCCTTAACCGGCTCACTAGGTGCTGGCTGGATCCGTATGTCAAACTTTCTTTTGACTCTTTTCGATTCCATTGCCATAGAGAAATTGCTAAGTGAAAATAAAGAAAATTGTTCAGAAAGCGGGTACCGTAGCTGAGGACTGCACCGGGATATTATGATGCCAGAGGATTAAAATATAGGAAGGAAGACTTGAGAGAGTTCTGTTGTAATCCCAGTGCAGCTTAGCCTATGGGCAGGGGAGACGTATTATCTCTCAGGGATAAGGTTTGCAGATATCCAGAATTTAAGGTCAGTGGCCATTAATTACGTCTTATGATTATACATCGAGGGCAAGATTGTCCAGATCCAGTAGTCCAGCTGGGCCACCCAATTTCCTTTGAAAATGAATTAGAGTTGAACCTATGATCAATTGTAATAGTGTAGTAATTATTCTTAACTCCTCCAAATTAGTGCGCATATCAATGATATAAATGCACGCGCAAGCATACACTAGCCTGCCCGTTTACATGATTGATTGTAGGGGTCCAGTGCTAGAAGTGATCATGATCCAGTCCACAAACGTCACACCAGGAATCATATCTTGTCCCTCCAATTAATTCACCTCAGTGATCTGTATAAGGCGATTATCCATCTCTACAGAAGTAGCTACAGCTTGTAGTTACTAAAGTATGTATCGTAGAAGCGTTGGAAAAACCCTATTGGTCTGCCCGCGATTCAAACTTTGTTTCCGGTACATAACTGTATACCTAAAGACACAATATAAGTTAAGACACGGAATATCTTTCAATAACTTTACCTAATTCCGTGGTCACAATATGCTTAGTGAAGCATCTAGGTGTGTATCTCCGCTTTGATTGGTACCACTCATCAGGACATCCCATGACACAACCGGCGAACAAAACTTGTGATGCTAGTAGTGATACGTGTATCGTAGGCTCGTTCCCAGCCGGCTGGATCATGTATGTATGCTAAAGAAGCTCTATACAACAAATTTATCATCATCGAGCCTAACCATCGGTCGATGCTCGTGTGTCATTCAAACCTATTCTCCAACTTCATTTGTAAACTTAGTATATGCAAGTCAGCCCTCTACAAGTTGGTGAAATCTAGTAGACCCTGATAACTATATCAATTTTAGAATTTCAATCGCGTCTGAAAGGCTGAGCAGCGCATGGATACCATATGCTTTGTACACATGCGCAGTGCAAGTTGATAATTGGTATATACGTTCTGCTTATACTAGCTAACTACATACGCACGTAAATGCATATCATATGCGGATACAACAAACCTATCAGAACCACTAGGGTAATGTTTGGGGCGTCACCGAATCTCAACCTCTCTGGGAAAAACACAGTTATTGGAAGATAGAAGATAAAAAACACGTACCTGTCATCATGAGGCTTAAACGTCTGATGTGTCGCTGCATGTCGTGAGGTTGAAGAGCTTTACCCTGCCTTTAACCACTTACGAATACTGCGCACTCGCTTACAGCTACCACTCACCCTAAAACCTGCACGAACATATGCACAAGTACCGAAAAAATGCAGCTACATTGCATTAATGTGTTTTCCACTTTTAAATCCAATAGCAATTACATTAGTACATGTACTTGCATATCCGGGTACCTCTTACATGCTGCGAGTATCGAAAAATATACGTGCACCATTACCCCACATCTTTATTAGGCTATGTGTCCACATCAACACCATCATCACCGTGATACATACATCCTTCCGTCCTAATGGTCATAGATAAAGAGATTTATGCTCATCCCATTCTACTCGAGCAGAATCTTAGGGGCAAGTTGTCAATTGAGTTCTCGGATCGAATTCTACGAGTGAAAACACTTTGAAGTCATCCCTCCGGTTGGGTGATGTGGCCCAAGGTTCAGCTGATTGTGAAAAGCCCCACGACGAGGAACGATCCCGTGTAAAATTCGATGCCTTGTGGAGGGCTATTTTGTTTCTTTTTCCTCCTCCACCTTTTGACAATGTTGGTATATGTGCATCAGCCCATTTAAGGGACACAGCATATACTACTGAACTAACATTTTTGAGGCCAAACTACAATACTACATGTAATAACAATCTTTCAACGTTATAACACAAGGTGTAATCATTAGGTCTATTATACTCTACACCAATCTTCTATAGCTAGTCTAGATCTACTGGGATATATAAGAGATTAAGCCATTGATCAGATAGTACAAGTCTAGCAATATAAAGGTTCGGATCCCAGGGAACTCCTAATATGACCACGGAAACATTCCCATCGGCCTTCTGGGGGATTTCATGGCATCACATAAAGTGAGTAGCTAGATCAAAATTCTTCTCATCTCCCTCCGCACTACAATTGGTGCTATGGACATGCATACCATGTAGAGTAGCCTTTGATATGTCACGGTAGCCAAGGTTCATTAATACCACGCGAGTGCGCACGGAATACGCATTAGAGTATTCGATTCAAGCCTAAACGAAAACCTAAGATCTTTGTGCATATAAATTGCAAATGACATGTCACTTTTCGACATGTAACCAAGGAAATATCTTAGGTCCTGATACTTAGGACTGCTCTTCAAAGGTATTTCTGATACTATGCGGCCAAGTCCTACTAAGAAATGCACATTTCATTTGGCGGTTGGTAGCTAGAAGGCTCTATTAGATATTCTGCTCACTTTACTTCTCATGATCCGATGCGAGATCATCGTATACGCGTAGTAATTTCTCGTGCTGAATACATGCAAGCTATTATTTCATACTACATGCTGTGCTGCACACTAGCGCATGATCTATACATGTACGAAGTGAACAAGGCCCCCATATTCCTGCAGGCCCAGGATAACACTAAAGAGCTCATCTATTCAGTTGAGGTAAACCACAGTAAAGAGAAACCGCCAGTTCCTCGATCCTATTAAGTTAACAGTGTTTGTATTAATGATTTTAGAGATGGGATATACTATCCCTTCTACGGGCATATGAAGATTGTCAAATCAGTGATCTAGCCCTGTCGTTACCAAATCGGCAACTTTTCCGATCTCGAATTATAGACTATTCCCCAAGGCAGCTATTTGGCAAAATTTTAGGTAGGCTGAGAATTTGACAATATTCATGTGTGGAAAGGATAATCGATGGATCTACTTAGATCTAGAAAAGCCTACATGTAGCCTTATAATACTTTTGTATGGTATGATTACTGGTGAGACGATATTGTGGATATAAAAGCGTCAGGTCCTACGCTCTTTACATAAAGGGGAATGAACTCGAAACATAGATTGCATTACCTCTTTTGACCTATCACAATTGAACCGATCCCGAGCCCCAGCTAGATCTCTATCCACAACTCTGAGAAACCTCTCCACCAGCGACCTAAACTAGGTTGCAGGATCTCCTCATCTCCCAGAGTGGATTTTTGCTCCAACACAAATATCCATACCCACTCATCCCCGACAGTTTCAACCTTCCAAAAAGCGCCTCCTCAAGAACATTGTTTGTAGGCTCCCCCGTTTCTTGAGCTCAAATATATATATATACTGATAGTAACCGCTCGTAACTGTCTAGCCCATCGTATAAATCACTCGCCGACAAGCATGTGGAATAGTTCATCCAGAAAGCAGTACGAAAAGTTCCGACGTCTTGTCCGATTGTCGAAAGGTGCAGACGAGTCAAACGAACTTGCGCGAGGATTTCATCCAAGTTACGCCACAACTTTGTCGAAAGATGGCTTTACTTCTCCCATCTCAATTCTAGCTCTACCACTACCTACTTTTGTTTCTCGTGTCCAGCATGGCATTCCCGAGAAGGACGCAACGGCCATTTACGACCGTGCAGCTAGCATCTATGAGACCAGGGCTGCCACATCATATGAAGCTGTCCAAGGAACCGGATTGGCTGCAATCGAAGGTCCTATCTCGGCAAGGGAAAGAGTAGAAATGGTAAAGGAGGCTGGAGAGACCCTGGCCGAATTTGGCCTAGAAAATCTCTTCGGTGATATGGATCGCGACCTTTGTGATGAGTGCAACTCATTTACCTCTCCGGCCGCCTACCTTGTAGAAATATTGCAATTCCTTCGAAGCAGGGCTGCGGACTCTGGTCTTAAACATGAAGGACAAGAGCTTGTCCATGGCACTGCACTCGCTTGCCTTTTTGCCCGCCGTCCTGACCTGAGGAAACTCGAATTGACCTGCACAAACACCAAAACAGTCATACCCTATCTGGATCTCGTTAATGAGACTATGGAGTTGTTTGTAGTCTATTTATGGGATCACGCGCACCCCCAATTAAAACGTTCGAAAAATGGTAAAATCCAGCCATACAATAACCCAAGTCCCATTTGCCGTGAGATCTCAACGCCGCCAATCCAGGTAAGATTCTCCCAGTTTTAGTTACCAACCTTTCTTTTGAATGTTTCTGGGACCATTTCTATCTAACACTATATCCAGGAGATAAACGATGATGCATACTCTATTCTTGCTGAGGCAATGTGCCCTTTCAACAAGCTCTCTTATCATCAGCCGCTCGATGAGATCCGGGCATTTCTCAAACATCTCCAAACCTCACGCTATGAGCTTCTTGACATTTGCCGCCGAGCATTCCAGTCTGGAACAGTTATGGCTAGGGGCAAGGAGATTTCAGGCTCAAAGGAGACATTCGTCGCTGGACAAGCCAGGGCTGTCACCGCTGAATACCTGAGCCTCACCGAGTCGGAATACATCTGTCTTACGGGAGAGGACTACCTAGCCAACAAGTATGATGCTATCAAGGACGACGGATCTACTACCCACCTGGAATTGGGAATGCCTGCCCGACTTCAAGCGTGGTGGCAATACTGGGGCTACAAGAAAGAAAGCGATGCCCGCCAGGTGAAAACTGGGCCCGAGATCATCAGAACTGAGTTCCTTAGAAGGACCGGGCTTAAATCCTCAGACCTCGTTGAACTGCTGAAGACTGAGTTCGTAAACCCACATGTACCCCGAGGAACCGGGCTCTCTATACTCGAGAGTAATCAGTTCGGATTTGTTTCACTCAGCAGTCTTAAACCCAAGGGAGGTAGTATTGAAGAACCCGTATTTCGTTATAAGGCTCTCATCAACTTTATGGCCGCTCAGCAAGCCAGATCTACCTCAATCACTAGAGCTGGCGAGTTTAGTCGGAAGCAGATTGAAGAGTGGGTCAAAGCCAATCACACCGCTTTTGACAAGATCATTGTACTAGATAATCCCCACATGTCAGAAGGATGGCATGTAGGTGACGCCCGCCTCACTCACCTAAACGAATCAAGATTAAATCCAACAGAGCTTATGCGAATTCAACAATTTTTGCGGCTGCGGTCAAAGTTGGGGTGGACCATCGACGAGCTTGATAGGGCAATATCTGCGCTATCGAGGCACCAAGCAGAAAAACCACAGTCCGGTGCTCCCACCACTATCCCAGTAATTACAACAAAGGTCCTTGATCAGTTGGTCTGTGTGTCCAAACTAATATCTATGACCGGCCTGGAGCTACCGAAGCTTCTAACCTTTTGGTCCGCAATAAGCACTCGGGGAGAAACCAGCCTTTACACTCAACTATTTCTTAAACACAGTTTCCTCTTCACCGATCCAGTCTTCAAACCCGATGAACAAGGTCACTATTTCAAAAACCCAGAAAAGCTCACAGCGCATGCGTCTATCATTATGGCCTCGCTTGGCCTTACAAAGGATGGTTTGGATGCTTTGTTGAACGCAGATCTCTACTCAAAAGGCAGCATGGCCCAGCAAGACATCTCGATTGAAAATTTGAGTTTTCTCTACCGCCATAACCTGATGTCAAAGATCCTACAAATCACACCATCCAGTTTCTGTCAAGTAATTGGAGTCTTTGGAAATATCTTTGAGAGCCCCTCTCAAACACTCGACTTTTTTGTGCAATGGAAACGGATGGCAGATGCAGGAATATCCTTCGAGCAACTGAACTATATGATCAAAGGTGTTGAAGACCCACTCAACCCGGTAGGGCTGTCAAAACCAAAGATACTATTGGCAATAAAGTCCCTTCTTGACGGGATTGATGTTATTCATACTACCCATCCCATCATAAAAAATGAGGAAGAGGACGCTTTGACAAAAGAATCCATCACAGAGAAGCTCTCCTTACTCTATGATAGTTCTCAGGTCATTGAAATTCACCAATTTCTAGAGGGAAAAACAGCTGAGTGGGTTAAGGGGAAATTGCCCAGTTGGTTGGAGCTTACGCTCAAGTTCATCAAGGAAGACGATAAAAAGATCTTATATGCAGCAGAGTCGACATTGGCAAAGAAGCGATTCTACTTCCTGAGATCATTTGTTCCGCACTTGCGGCAACAACTCGTTGAACGGCTGGTGATCTCTATTATGTCAACAGAGTTTAGTATACCGTTTGAGATGACGCGAATGCTCCTGACTGATGTTTTGCGTGTCAAACCTGAAACCGGAGGCGGGGACGGGAAAGTGGAGGTTTCCGCACTCGATGCTATTAGCAGTATCTGGTTACTAGGAGAGAGAGAAGACAAAACAGGTGTGCAAGGGAAAGTGGAGGTTTCCTCACTCGATGCTACTAGCAGCACCCAGGTACTTGGGGGGAAGAAAGGCAAAAGTATTGAGACGAAAGTGGAGGTTTCCGATGCTACTAGCAGCACCCAGGCACTAGGAAAGAGAAAAGGCAAAACAGATTTCGATGGGTACCTAGTGCCGAAATCCGATGATCTATACACATTTGTTAATTCCCCTGAAGCGAAGTCTACCGTCCTTATTAACGACCTCAAACTTGCATTTTCCAATCCAGAACTACCTTCAGCTGAACAGATACACCTTGAGGGCGGGCGCACATATCCGCTTAAGGTTACCAACGATGCCGATCAGAAGTTTCAATGGAAAACACATGCCTCGCCGCTTCATCCACTGCCAGATAACGCCCTTCTCCCCCGGTATGCCGAAGATCGGTTGGCCCCTATATTTATTCAACTATCTAAGATAGCATTGATTGTCAATAACTGCAAACTTTCTGCCGATGAAGTCAAGTTCATAGCAACCTATCCGCATGGAGCTCCAATTCTTCACTCTGGTCCCTTGTCCTTAGAGGGATGGAGACAGCTATTAAATTACCTTGGACTTCGGGACGGGTTACCTAATAAGCCTAGTCGAGAGCTAATCAATCTTTTTAGGTGGGCCTCAAACCCTGAAGATGTTGAGGCGGATCCACGAGATAGGACACTTTCAGAAAGACTAGCGAGCCTGATGCACGTTAAAGAGAGCACAGTTAAAAGTCTTCTTGCACATTTCTCATGGAATCAGCGCGGGTCTTTCAAGGGTTGGGCAAATTTTACAAAGTTGAAAAAGGCATGTGATTATTCGCAGAAAGTCGATATTAATGTGGATACTCTGTTCTCATGGGCCGAGCCATTTAGGGAGTTTGAGAAAGTTCGTAAGCTGGCTCATGAGATTCAAGGGACCATCAAGGCACGCTATTCGGCAAAGGATTGGGAGAAGGTAGTCAAGCCAATAAGATGCCAACTCCGCTCCAATCAACAGGACGCACTTGTGGGATACCTTCTCAACCAGCCAGAGATAATCAAGTGGAAAATTTCTGATGCCCGCTCACTCTTTGGATTCTTCCTGATTGATCCGCAGATGGGACCATGTCTTGATACGTCAAGGATCAAGCAAGCAATTTCTACAGTGCAATTATTTATTCAGCGGTGCCTATGTGGACAGGAGGAGAAATATGGGGTCCCAATTCACACGTTGGATAGGAGAAGATGGGAGTGGATAAAATGTTACCATACCTGGCAGACAAATCGGAACATATTCATGTATCCGGAGAATTGGCTTGAGCCTTCTCTACGTGACGATAAGTCACCCGTGTTCCAGGCGTTCGAAACAGGTAAGTTGATCTTGATTCGGTCCTTTGAGAACAGAAGCTGATTATCAACAGATATTATGCAAGGTGATATGGACCCAAGAAGTGTCCAAGACGCAGTAAAAAGATACCTTTCAAGGCTAGACGAAGTGGCGAACCTCCACACCTTATCAATGTGCTCAGATACAGAGAAAAATGTTGTACATATCTTTGCCCGGACACGCGGGGCACCATACTTCTATTACTATCGGTCCTACAACTCAATGGAGGGGGCGTGGAAGCCATGGGAGAAAATGCACCTTGATATTCCTCATTACGAAGATAACGACATAAACTCAGCAAACAATGGAGGGACGTTCCTGAAACCTGTTGTCTGGATGGGGCGCTTGGTTGTTTTTATCCCACGATTTGTTAAACAGGTTGGAGGAGGGAGGCTTGCTGGGCTGGATAGAGACAATGAGCTTAGGACAAAGTCCTCACAAGATGGTACAAACTATGAGTATTGGGAGCTCAAGGTTGGGTGGACTGAATATCAAAACGGCAAGTGGACACCGAAGCAAACGACATCCAAGGCCTTTCGTACGGAATCAGGCCCGAGGGGTGTAGGAACATTGAGGGAAAGCGTTTTTACCACTACATTCTGCAATGACGACCTCTATCTGTCTGCCCAGATTGAAGAGCGACGTACTGCTTGGTTCCGGCTGAGTAAAGGGCAATTCGATTGCGTCGAGGCAACGGATCTTCTCACCCAAGAATATGCAGCAGCTACGCCCCGCCTTACTCCCCCCAAACCCGGAATTCATCACGAATTCGGCACGATAGTGGACAAGGACATCGTTTTTGTTTCAACTGTGGATCCCTGGGCCAGCGATGCACACCCTTCTACCTCTAACAATATGCACCAGTGCACGTGTTCGAACAACGCCCACCCGTCCGGTCACTCCCCTGGCGGAGGCCCAACTACGGTTGAGTACAACCGCCGTAATCCCACATCTGCTGTTTTCTCAACCCCCCTGAATTACCAGGCGCCATTTTACCATGAGTTCTCCGGTCATCTTCTCCGTCATACAAACACATACAGCACACTAGACGATCTTTATTGCGACCTTTCCTCGGAAATTTCCAAGTTCAAAGAAAATGCGCTCGGGCATGCTGGGACACCCTCCGGCGTTGACACCGACATGACACAACTCAGTTATCACGAGCTCAAATCTCCATACGGCATATATAACTGGGAGCTTGGCCTTCATATACCAATGCTCTTGATGGATAAATTCAGAAGCTGTCACCAGTACGAGCAGGCTCTCAAGATTGCTCATTATGTCTTTGACCCCATGAGTCATCACTCGAAATATGGCAATGACTATTATACAAAAGACGATGGCGGGCACTCCGAGGTTGATTACCCGAAAAGAAGTTGCGTCTGGAAGTGGGCTCCTTTCAAAGAAATATCCGCACAAAATGTCCTTGGAAGGCTTCTAAACAGTCTCAAGGCTAGCCCTGCTGAGAGAATTGGCGGGCACGGGCAAATAGAGGGCTCGAGGGACGCTCCGCTTCATCCTCATGTACTTTCACGGTCCCGACCGGTGGCGTATATGAAGTGGTTTGTGATGAGCTATATCAACATTCTCCTCGACTATGGTGACCATTACTTCCGTCAGAACACGCCTGAGTCTGTACCCCAGGCCTTCCAGTGCTATACTTTAGCTGCACACCTATACGGATCCCCAAAAGTGAAACTTCAAAAAAGAGGAAAGAGGCATCCAGGGACATATGAGACTCTTGTGCGGTATTCCCCCGCAGTATTAAGCGGCGAGGTGACCTGCCAGACTACATTTCCATTCACTCACTCCACAGCCGCCATCCAGATCAATCGCACTGTTACTACCCCCACCTTGCTTGATGGCGACGTCTCTTTATACTTCTACGTCCCGGAAAATGATAAGCTCAAAAGCCTTCGTGCAAAGATTGACGACCGATTATACCAGATACAGTATTGCCAGAATAACAGAGGGCTTTCCATTTGCAAATTTGACCTCCCACCTCCAGTTGATGCATTGGCTTTGGCGCAAGCGTCCATTGAAGGGCCCAATATCCACAGCATTCTTCAAGGGCTAAACTCCCCAATGCCCAATTACCGATTCAATTACATCCTCCAAAAGGCGCTTGAGATGGTTCAGGAGCTAAAGTCATTGGGAAACGCGTTCCTCGAGGCAATGGTAAGAAAGGACTCCGAGAGGTATAATCTCATTAGGGCCGGGTATGAGACCAGCATAAATGCTATGATACTTGGAATGAAAAAATTGAGCCTCGAAGAGGCAAACAAAGCTTTGGGTAAGTTGTCGTTATTCTCCTTGGGGTGCCATTGATGTAACTGGATATTCTATAGTTTCGCTCCAAGAGGCGCGTAAAGGCCCAGCGTCGGAACTCGAATATCTCTACCGCCTCCTGGGAGAGAGCGAGAAACGCTGCCCATCTGAGGGCGAGGAATTTAAGGGGCTCATTGCACCCATTGTGAGGGTTAATCAACATAGTGGCTACCGGCTTACCGCGTCTGAGGCATCAGAGATTGAAAAAGCTGGAGAGGCGACCGAGTTTATCGAAAAGCGCAACGCTGCCGAGACAGCCGCTGCTCTATTACTCGGACATCCGGCTATTTCAACCTCCGCAATGCAAACCTCAAACTGCATGGGCAACCAGATTAGATTTGATTCTCTCAACCTAGGCGAAGCGGCTTCTGCATACGCACGTGCTATGGCAGCACAGATGGACCTCCTTCAATCGCAATCCATGGGTGCCGCTAGGAAAAGCTCTCTGTTGTGTCAGTACCAAGATCGCATCCAAAAAGCAAACTCCGTGGGCAACGAGATCAAGCATATCGACAGCCAGATCGAGGAACAGAAAATTCGCATCAAGATCACTACTCGAGATATTGAGTTGCAACAGAAACGGTTCGAGTTCACAGCACGCTCGGAACAATTTCTCAAAACGAAATACCATAACCAGGATCTATGCATATGGCGAGAGAAGCAGCTCCGTAGTCTATACCACCAAACATATATTCTTGCATACGACCTAGCTAAAAAGGCTGAAAATTCATTTCATTTCGAGCGTGGCCCAGCAAACTCTTTCGAATTCGACCATGGCCCTGCAACCACAAACTTCATCCAAGGAACATGGGATACCAACAAAGATGGGCTATTCTCAGGGGAACAACTCCATCTAGGCCTAAAAAGACTTGAGATGGCCTATAACGAGAACCGCGGGTATGATTACGAGATCACAAAGCACATTTCACTTAGGCAGCTTTACCCACGAGCATTCCTTGAACTGAGAGAGCTTGGAACTTGCGAATTTGATATTCCCGAAGCCATCTTCGATCTGGATTACCCTGGTCATTATAAACGAAGAATTCAAGCTGTTTCTTTTACATTCCAGCCACCACAGCCGCCCGGAAAGCCTGGACCGCCACAGGGACCGCCTGGGTCGCCACAGGGACCGCCTGGGCCGTCACAGGGACCCAGACCAGGACAAAGGCCACCGCCACCGCCACCTTCACCCCCACAAGGTGTGAGTTGCACAATGCGGCTCGTTAAGCATAGTTACCGGGCCAAGATTCCTACAGACAAGCTGGCATACGAGAAAGGATCTTCGGGTGAAGACAGCAATGGCTTTCATACAGACGTCATCCCGATCGATCATTTTGCTACCACTCACGGTGTAATGGACGGAGGAGTATCCAGGTGTGGCATCAGCGTTGATGAGAGATACTTGCCATTTGAGGGTGCCGGCGTGATTAGCAGATGGAAACTTGAGCTTCCTCCCCATTATCGAGCCTTTGACTACCGTAAAGTACCGGACGCGACCGTGCATATTCGATACACCTCCGTCTATGGAGGTGACACATTGAAACGCATTGCGAATGAGTACGTCGATATGTATCTATCGACTATCAAGGCCGCCAGAGGGGGAGTCTTTGCTCTCTTTGATCTCAGATCGGACTTTGGCCAGACCGAGTGGGGTAACTTCGCCAGCGGGGGTGTCCTGGCTATGAACAATCTAGCAGCCTTCCTCCCATTTTTCACAAATGGAAAAGTTCTTGTGGTAAAGGAGATTCAAATTTTCACGAACTCCCCCAACCTCAACGAAGCTAAACATTGGAGGTTTAAGGCAGCTAAAGGAAGTGACGAGAAATCGATTGATTTCCGGGAAGTTCCAAATCAACCCTTTGGATACCTTACCTCAGGGCCGGTCGAATTAGGGTTTGCGGGCTGGTCGTGGTCTATTGGCCTAGCAGAGAAGCCTGATAAAGATCGCCTCCGAGATTTCTGGGTTGTGGCGCATTATACGGTCAAAAGAATCATGCCTAAACCTCCTAGCAAGGCCTAAGACTTTTTCTTTATCAATCTTTTCTTTATGTATCGAAGTACGTGATATTTGGTTATGGGTGGGGTGATTTATATATTCTATCTTTAAGGTTTCCAACATTTGCCCGCACTGCGCATAAATTTTCCTTTTTTCCTTTTCCTTCCCTTTCCCTCTTTCTTTTCCTTTCTCTTTTTTTTTTTTCGGACTGGGATCTATTCTTCTATCAGTAGGCTGGGGATAGGTTGGACTTGAACGCATTGTATTCTCTTAGGAAAATATAACTACACGTATCTACATGTACATGTATACATGTACTTGTGCATTGGACTGATATTTAGCCCCACCTTCCCTTTCCGGACTAGCTTATAATTATACCCACCATGAGAAGTGTTCCTGCATAAGCGAGTCTCGTTCCTGCATTAGTTCAAGATAAGAGCGATAAGAACAGGATGAGGCTCAACTCAAGTATGTAGATGTATCAGCAAGGCAGCCTAGACGTGCTGAGAGGGGACCCTTATTTATTTACATGGTAAGTGTTTACATACATGTATTCAGTCTCGCTAATAAAAAACATCTGTTTCTGCTACGTCTTCTTGTACTAGTACCGTCTGTATATCCTCTTACAAAAAATTAGCCCCTTCAAGGCTTAAAGGCTACACCCCGCGCACAATCAAGCTGTTGGCGCAAGCAACCTGAGAAATTGTACAAAGATGCATACGGCAGTTATGCAAGCGGCAGTATATACATGAACAGCTTACTGAGACCTGCAAATGATCTACATAGTGTACAAAATTCAATTCGTCTCAAGTGATGGAAAGTTTATCCCTTATCACTTTATAGTATACGTATTTATAGACAGTTTTCTGTCGATATGATCTCGAGTATTAAGTACAGCTCTATGTCCTTCATGTTCTTGAGAAAGAGTCTTGGCGCACACTTTGTCACTCGCTTGAGCCTCGCGTTGCCCTGGACCTCACACAAAACTACCGTTACGGAGAACCCTTTCTTAACTCATGATCAAGGCTCCATGATCTACGAGAGATGTAAGCGCCCTAAAAAGCTTTTTCCTCTACTCCCTTGAATGAAAAATAAAATGTTGAAGATCGTTCACATATATACCCAAACCTCTCTCAGCCTTATACGTAGTTACATGGGCTGACAAAGCTACTTTTAGGACATTACATGTACAAGTAAGTACATGTAGTTGCGATATTTTACAACTACATAGTAGGTCACGGGACCATGGAACCGTGGTTCACCTTATTGGTCGTATGCAGGCCAGCAAAGCTACCCCGCTCCTCTCCGTTAACATCGCCATAGCTCGCTACCTCTACAAACTATACTCAAGACACTTGTATTTTTTCTTTTCCTTTCTTTCCCTTTACCATCTATTTTCAATACAATCTTCACAGATATGTCTTTTTCCGTCGGCGATTTTGTTGCCGTTTCTCAGCTTGCCTGGAACCTCTACCACTACTGCTACAAGGTCGCACGGGGTGCCCCACAGGAGTTTCAGCTACTTCTCCAAGATTACTTGATTGTCTTCATCCATCAGACTGCTCCAACTCGAGGCAGAGGATCCGGATTCAATTCTATCCCGCTCCGGCGAGGACCGCGTCCAATTGGTGAAGGATATGATGAGCCGTGTGGAGGTAACGCTGAAGGAGCTAGAGAAACACGCCAAGAAGTATAAGAAGCTGGGGGAGTCCTCTCAGTCGAAATTCAGAAAACAGCTATGGTCAAGGTTTAAGTGGTCCACTGATGCCTCGGAACTAGATTCGTTACGTAACAAGGTGCCTAATATATAACTGCGCCTCTAGTTTCGCACACTACCAGGCCAACAAGTCCTCAGTATCAACGTCCTGCATTCTTCTTTTTGCTGCGCAGAAGGCTTCAAACCGTGCCAGTATCATTATCAGAGACCAGAGCTGGACGACGCTGGCAACGTTTGAAGGTACAATTCCTTCTCTTTCTCCAAACTGCATTGGCGGTCGAGTTTTCTTTCCCTGACGTGTCTATAGTGGGAAACACATCTCCGGAGCCTGATGGGAAAGTGATCGCAATTAGAGATCAGGAGATTATGTCACCCACCCATCAAGGTAAGAAACCATAGGATCCCCGCCTCGCCAATTCTTATAAGTGCTGACCGGCTTCAACCGAATGTAGATGCACAATATTTGAGTGTTCTATGGGAAGCGATTGAGGAATATGTTCTTCACTGTACCAGAGTTGAATATGATCCTGGAATTTTGAGGACGATTGTTTTTCTCTGTGCAATCCGAAGGGGTTATAGTACACTTGTCGCGTCACTTCTTACGGACATGCGACGCCAGGATAAGGAAAACGAACACTCAACGGTCACCTCATCTGTGGGCTTAGGACGACCAGCCACTGGATTGGCGGCGTTTGGCGAGCGGGTTTCACCGACCCCTCCAGGGCCCAGCATGGATCGTTCGCTTTTATTGTGGGCTGTAAAAAATGGACACGACGAAATAGCATCATACCTCCTGGAACGAAAGGGCATATCAAAGACTCAGCACCCATCTTCTATTCCCGCCTCGTTTATCCGCCAAGGATATGGAGATATTGCTGCGATGCTCTGTTCCGAACGGGGATTTACCCTTGACGAACGGGGGGATCGGCCCACCGAATTGCAAGAGGCGGCTGGAGGCGGGTATTGGGTGCTAGTCGACAAATTACTTGAGTTCGGTGCCAATGTCAATGCACCAGCTCGTGGTAAATAATTTACCGCATTGCAGGCAGTGGCTAAGGGGGGCCACGAGGCAGTGTTCGACAGGCTTCTTCAAGCTGGAGCTGATGTCAACGCAGACCCAGCAATTGATGAAGGGCTTACAGCATTGCAAGCAGCAGCTCAGGGGGGCCATGAGCTTATAATTGAAAAGCTACTCCAGGCTGGTGCTAATCTCAACGCACCAGCTAGCAACGGAGGATTCACGGCGCTACAAGCGGCAGCTCAAGGAGGCAATGAGACGGTTGTTGACAGGTTACTTCACTTTGGAGCTGATGTCAACGCAAGCCCAGCCAGAGTCAGAGGGCGTACAGCATTGCAGGCGGCGGCTCTAGGAGGCCACGGGGTGGTAGTGGATAGTCTTCTTGAAGCTGGGGCCGATATCAACGCACCAGCTAGCGACGAAGAATTTACAGCATTACAGGGTGCAGCTGCAGGTGGCAAGGGGGCAGTGGTCGACAGGCTACTTCAGTCTGGTGCTGATGTCAACGCAAGCCCGGCCGGAGTCAGAGGGCGTACAGCATTGCAGGCGGCAGCTCTAGGAGGCCATGCGGTGGTGGTCGATAAACTTCTTAAAGCTGGGGCCGATGCCAATGCACCAGTAAGTGATGGAGTGCTTACAGCACTGCAAGCAGCAGCCCAGGGGGGCCATGAGCTTATAATAGAAAAGCTGCTCCAGGCTGGGGCTAATCTCAATGCACCAGCCGGTAACGGAGGCTTCACCGCGTTGCAAGCGGCAGCTCAAGGAGGCCATGAGGCGGTGGTTGACCGGCTACTCCAGGCCGGTGCTAATCTCCACGCACCAGCTAGTGACGGGGGATTCACAGCGCTACAAGCGGCAGCCCAAGGTGGCCATCAGGGAGTGGTCGACAGGCTACTTCGAGCTGGTGCTAATATCAACTCACCAGCTAGTGGCAGGGGATTCACAGCGTTACAAGCGGCAGCTCGAGGAGGCCATGAGACTGTGGTTGATAAGCTGCTAAAAGCTGGAGCTGACGTCAACGCAAGCCCAACTAGCCGCGGGGGGCTTACAGCATTGCAAGCGGCGGTTGTAAGTGGTCACGAAGCAGTGGTGGACAGGCTGCTACGGGCTGGAGCCAAAGTCAACGCACCAGCTAGTCGTGGAGGATTTACAGCCTTGCAAGCAGCAGCCCAAGGAGGCTTTGAGGCAATTATTGATAAGTTACTCCAGCCCGGGGGTGATGTTAATGCGCCAGTCGGTTTTGGAGGACCTACAGCGTTGTATATTGCAGTTGAGAGTGGTCACGAGGCGGTAGTGGACAAGCTGCTACGGGCTGGAGCTAAAGCAAACCCACCAAATAGGCGTGGTGGGTATACAATCTTGCAGGTGGCAGTCAAAAGGGGTCATAAAGCGATCGTTGATAAGCTGCTCCTGGCTGGAGCTGATGTCAACGCAGAAGGGGGGGATCTCGGATCCGAGCGCACAGCACTGCAAACGGCGGTCGAAGGAGGTAATGAGGCGATCATCGATACGCTGCTAAAGGCTGGAGCTGATGTTAATGCACCACCCGCGCGAGGGAGGCTTAGACCACTGCCGTTGGCTGTTCTGCACGGTAATGAGGCGGTGGTTGAGAAGCTGCTCCTGGCGCCTGGCAAACGGACGTACAGCACTACAAGCTGCTGCCCATGGTGCCCACGAGGAGATTATCGATAGGCTGCTACAGCTCGGGGCCGATATCAACGCAGGACCTTGCTCGAGAGGTGGGCTCACAGCACTGCAAGCGGCGGCTCGGCGCGGTCACCAGGCGGTCGTGGATAAGTTACTACGGGCTGGGGCCAACGTCAACGGAGCACCGGCGCTCTGTAGTGGTTTGACAGCACTACAAGCAGCATCTCAGGGGGGGTACGAAGCAGTGGTCGATATGTTGCTAGATGCCGGAGCAAGGGTCGACGCAAAACCATCCCTTTTCGGCGGGGTTACAGCAGCCGAAGCGGCACAAAAAGGAGGTCATGAAAAGTTGTATAAAAAGCTGAACAGATAAAGCCAGTTTGTGCAGAGCCCAAT
Source organism: Morchella sp. 2018-W30 (assembly GCA_024713625.1). NCBI lineage: Eukaryota > Fungi > Ascomycota > Pezizomycetes > Pezizales > Morchellaceae > Morchella > Morchella sp. 2018-W30. The sequence goes on from JAMJEW010000025.1 coordinate 116,111, forward strand.
ATCAAACAATTCAATAGGGGCTAGTAAGATTGAGTGGCTATAAAGTTTTTAGGGCTTGGTCCCAGGTTGAGGGCGTGTGAAATTTAGTTTGAGAACTGTACTTGGAACGAATACGCTGGTTAGCCTATTTATGTGCGGTTTCAGGGTGCGTGTATCTAGTGTACTTGTAAATATTTTTGATATCTTCATGTATGTGTCACTTTAAATAAGCTTAAAGTTACTGGGAATCTAAGCGAGGACGCGCGCTCGGGGCTCTGGGTTATGTACATGTGTGGTACTCGCACACGAACACAACAATAACTCTGGTCTCCCCCCAGAACACACCACCCATCTTTAAGTCCCGCCAACCTCACCTCCTACACTCGCAACAGCAAAACCTCACCAACTAAACAGTATCAAAACGGCTGTTTAATCCTACACTGCCCCCACGAACAAATAAAAGGGCTATTGGAACCCTAACCCTGGGTGAGTGAATCATGGTGTATCACTCGGCGCTGTGTTTGTTCTGGGGCGGTGCGGTGTTTGGTGCGGTGTTTGTGGTGGCGGAAAGTGGCTTAACCAGAATAGCGGGACCGGCTACGGTGTTGGTGGCGGATGTCATGATCTGGAGGAGGAGAATGTGTCCCGAATACATAGAGGTATACCCCACCCGAAAACGAGGCTAGAATCAAGCTTTATTGGCGCCGGCTTTACTAAGGGCATCAACATGGCCTGAAGGGCAGTGTTGAAAGCCCGTCTCGTATTCCCCAGAGGGAGTAGTAACAGCATCCGGTGAACCAGAATCATCATGTGCCGACGCCACAATCGACCCCGCAGTCTGCGCAAGGACGCAGACTAAAAGAATTCTGTGAGGCCAAGACCGCGTGTGGCGTGACGTGACGTGACGAAATCTTATCTGATCTGATTGTGTCTGATATGAGTGCTTCCAACATTGCAGTAACCCCCAAGCAGTGGCCAGTGGAGAAATTCATGGTAATATCTCGAAGGCAGGCCTCCGACTACACTGCAAGCTGTCAAAGCAAGTACTTAGGCACACCCACGAATTTCTTACTGAGCTCTGACACTACCAGTAGAAGGCAGGGCTATTCAGAACTTTATTCTCTTTGGACTGCTTCAAAGGTTTGTAATTGGTTAGTACACACGATACAACCATTCCACAGGGTGTATGGGGCTAAACGACTTTGCAGAACCGACTTGATTAGTTTAAGGCTGAGATTGAGGGTGCTTCGGGGATGGAAGTATATAGAATGGTTGCTATTCAACCTCTTGCATGTGGTGCTTGCGAATTAGAGTTAAAGTTTCCTCAACAGTGGGTAAGGGTTGGGGTTATCACAGGCGGCAGTGGATCTCGCACTCTCCCCATCTCCACCACCAACCACAAGTACTCCCAATGCCCCCTACCAAGCGCTCCAAAAAGTATCAATTGCCTACCGTTAAGCTGCCTTGCTGTACAACACGTTATTGCCGATTGTAGTACTGCGGAAGGGTGTAATCAGTTCTTTCCCATAAGATGTTAGCTGTTGCTGGGACGTAATCTTTCTATATACAAGAAAGGGTACAACTTGCTTGTTTATTCTAGGTACAAAAATAGGCCGTGGCTATGTGGGACTGTGGGTGTGTGGGGGACTTGTTTTCAGTAACCCTCACCATGAAACTTCCACCGCCAAGACAAAGAGATAAATGTCCATTTTCTGGGCGCTCCCCCCCACCCATCAACCATAATCCATCAACCATCAACCATCATCTATAAACCATCATCCATCATCCATCATCCATCATCCATCATCCATCATCCACTCAATCCCTGTCGCCACCATGCCAATCCCTAACTTCCTATCACTACCAGTAGCGACACTTCCAGCGTGTCCACCCCCACTTCCTTGCCAGCGGTTACAGTCTAAACAGGGCTTTCAGCTGTAGTTGCACTGACAGTTGCAGCAATCCCAGTCAAACCAGTCGAAGCGGTCACAACTGCGCCAGCTCCAGCAGCGGAAAAGAGAATGAGGGCATCACAGAGCTAAGCAAGGCGAAGGGCGAAACAGGCTAAGGTACACAACCAAGGCAAATCGAGGACTAGGCGAGGACGTGAGACTAAGCAAAGAGGATAGGCAAAGGTGAGGTACTAGTTGATCCACACAGACATTAATGTCTAAGTGGACGAGGCTCGGCGATCACAGTTTCTAAAGTCTTATACTACTAAAGGGACAAGGTTGCATGAAGAGGAATGAAAGAAAGAAATCCCTTCACTGACTAACCTCATTACCAATCCCTTAGGGACCGATAAAACCTAGCGGAACCATACTACGAGTACAAATCATAACCTGAAACTCTTATACTAACTGAAACCCAAACTTCATCACAGAAATCACTTAATAAAGAAACACCCATGACTCATCCTTTCTCCACGCAACATAGCTCAAGGCCGTAACACTCTGTGATAGGGGGTTAGGAATTGCAGCCCTGTTCTAACGGGGCGGAGTAGGGTCCGGGAGTGACTCAAGGTGCGCCAGAGTACTGTACGCTGAATGGGTATTTTACCTACTATTTATTTGTCAGGAACAATATGTTTTTTCGTCAATTTTTTAAGGTATTTATCTATATACTATCAGATACAGATCTTGTCTCCCAAATCCATCATAAACCTAAAAAAAAAACGAAACACTTTAACATATGTTAGAGCACCCACTGGCGAAGACTACGCCAGAGTCGAGACTAGTAGGTTGAGATCTAGTGATGGAATCAGAGACGAACTCCAAATAGGATAATTCACAAACCGAAGCCAGAGGCCCAAAGTATATATTTACTAACAGATAAATGTTACATAGAGAGCTAAAATCTAAGGGAAATAGGACCTTATATATGTAGATAACCATGCCTTCCGACAGCACCGCTGCTAGCAACCCACATCACAAATACTAGAGAAACCCGTAGAAGATAAACCTGAAAGAAATCCAAAGATAGCGCTATCCCTGAAACCGAATATCTTTCCTGTCACCATCCCAAAACCATACTAACGCTTACATTCCAGCCCCGAGCCTATTCCCAACCGAGCATCATACTTCCAACAACGACCGATCTTAATCAACAATACCATTCTGAAGCCACCTTGGTGAGGTGGAGTGTGCGGAGCTGAGCCATGATAGTAGAGAACTTGAATAACCCCTTCCTTACCCAACCTTCAACCTTATCCGTAATGCAAATAGTAATCACCCCATAAAATACGAAGTATCCAAGTTCCCTCAACTAGCCAGTGCAAGCAGCCAAGGCCTACCCAAGAGCCACTGAACCCACTCTCCAAAAGCATTTGGAGACATTGGAACTTGACCCTAAAACCACCGATCCTTGATACCATGTTTGTACCGCATGACCTCGCTCATATTCCAAATTGCAGAAGCCAAAAATTGATATCTCAAAGCTGTATCGTCGGGTCCTCTTCCCTCTTTTGGAAAATATTCCGCATATTCATTCATCAACAGGGCTGTATCTGTCTCCCGATATTTTCTGGGTGTCAGGGGACTCTCATGGGACCAAGGCTGTCTGTGACCCGGACCCGATACTTACCTATCTGCCAGTACTCGGCGCCAGAACAGGAACGAGGCACACAACCCACAACCAATCAACTCCTGGCCCTTTCCCCCAGCTTCTAGGACACCGAGCGCCGGCGGTGTCCGTATATATACCCAAGGAAGGTGGTCTGGTCAGCTGTTCGGTCATCCTGAGACACTTGTATTGTGTCCCTCCCATCCCCGTAGCTTGGTCACTTGGGCTACAGCTATCGATGCTCTCTGTCCGTACTCCTGTTCTTGTGGTCTAAACTGCCGGATGGCTCTCATGTAATAAAACACAAATATCTAGCCTTATACTCAGGCCTGCATTACACTCGAATACCTAATCGTGTGTGATCACTTAAATGCGTCGTCAACTTACTCCCAGGCCACCTCCCAAGTTACCTTCTAGTCCTGCCAAAGCTACAGCCCAATTAGTGTTGTGTCGAGATCTATTAGTTTTCTATTCATGAGCCGGATCGAGAATTTAAATAAGTGTTAGGCTGCGATACAGCCTAATATACGCTTAGGCATACATTCCATCCCCCTATTAATTGTATTTACTGCAAGCTTAAACCTGCTAGATAGGTTTAGCTAACCTTGTCCGATACTACATGTAAATTAGCTACAATCGCAATGTAAGAAACTATTAAAAACTAACAACCACAACCATGTACCAGCCTCTAAGTCCAGTCACTAGTAGACAGTAATCTAAGTGTTTTTCAACACCCCCGATATTCCATCTAGATATCAATTAAACCCCCCGCATGCCTTATTTCTGCTCTAAGGCTTATCCTACCCCGGGCCACTCCTCAGCCGATTCCTCATTGCGACATGCCCCGCTTATCTCAACCTTTCCGGTGGATCTAAAACCGATCACATGGCACAGTCTCCACAGAACCTTCAATCCCTTCATCAGAGAATTACCCTTGGGCTCTCCCGGGACACCATCCTTCTTCATTTGCTTTGCTCTCTTGTAGACTTGAGTCCACAACTGAGCCATCACTCTACCATGCCACCCGCCCTCCGGTATCCTTGCCGAGCGTGTAAACCCAAACCAATGCTCAATTGCTGTCCACTCTGACCACATCTTGACTTTCTGGTTCCACTTCTTGTTATCCACTCCAAAGCTGCCGTTGAGTAGTGTATAGTCCTTTTGGATGAACTGAGAAAGTAGAACAATGTAATACTTCAACACTGCAAGGTGCACAACATCATGTGGATCAAAGACGGGCTCGGCAAGCACCATCTGAGTAATGTCAATGAGGGAGATGTCGTCGGGCGGGAGCATGGGAGGGTGGATGAGTGTTGAGACATAATCTCTGAGTTCAGCGATTTGGCGTGCTGTGGCAGAGTTATTGCGGAGAGCGATAAGTCGCAGCGGTGCCTTTTGTAGAGCTTTTAGATGTGTGTAGCACGGTCCGTGATCCATCTTGATGGAGAAATCGAAAGTGCGGGGTAGGTAGATCTTGAGCGTTTCGTAGGACGGGATACTACTAGGAGGATATATGGTATAAGATATGATGATTTGTCTCGATTGGCCTAGATGGATATTATAACAAGCACCGTTCAGAATAGAAGGGGAATATGAACCAGATGCTTGAGGATGGTAGAGGTGAGGAAGAAGAATGACGTGGGTGTATGTAGTATTACCAAAGAGACACACATATGTATGTAGGATATATTTTTAGGAAACGGTTGCCTGGCCAATCGCAGCGTTCATTACATGTAGCGTGGGTTCGGGGAAACGATGCGCGGGATCTGGAAAGATAACGTTGTGTTCACAAAAAAGAAACATGCAGCTGAGGTTTGGAACTGCAGAGCCTCATCGAGGCAACCGATGGAACGGTCCAGAATGCGTTCACTTGTTATCACTCGGCCACGGTATATCACTCGATGCCAAGAATTAATTACCACTAGAATTAATTGTTTTGTTTATTCCTACAGCCGCAAACCGGTGAACACTACTATCACTCGTAAAGAAATCAAGGAATTGAAGATAGGTGCCCTCCTAGCTGGGGGGTATATGAACTTTAATTAACCTACAGCCCATAGAATGCTGTCAATTGATCGCATAGTTAACCCCGTAAACCTAATTGGAAATAAGGTGCTCCCGGTTCGTATACAACTATTCACGGGATGATATTCTAACCTGCAACAGTAGTTATCTGCTTCATACCACCTCAAGAATCTACTTTTTTTTCCGTTGAGATTATCCGCCGTCAATGCTACGGTAATAGGTAACCAGGAGACAGAGCGGCAACAACCCCCTAAACAGGAAGCATGTATCTCTTCAGGTAGTATCTGAATTTTGGGCATGTTTCCACATTCTCTAATCCAGGTAGAAATGTGAGCTGATGTGTGGGAGTAGCTTTCCTCCTCCCCAAAGGCCCGCGCCTAAGAACATGGTGTTGGCTTAACTAATATTTTCTTTTTTCGATGTCGATTTTAAATATCGAGTACGTTAAAAAGATATGAGGGTCACAAGTAGCTAGAATCCCTTCTCCAAGTAAATATATATATACCTAGGGCCATTTGGACGCTTCGAGGGGTCCTAAATACCTCACGAAAGTGTGATTATCGACTCCATTCGTCGCCTACTTTAGCTTCTTTTAATGATTGATCGACGCTCCGAGCGGGAGGCCGTCCACACAGCAGTGGCTAACTTCCCCCTCAAATCTTACCAACCCGGAAGTCTTCAATGGCATGCTAGGCTTGTTGGTGTGGAGCCAAGCCCTATTACCCCTCAGTCACAAATCAGGGCAACCATTTAGCTGCGCCCTACCCTCGCATTCCCCGTGTCCTTATAACCCGCTATTCAGATCTACCCAGGCAACGCCAAACCAACCAAACCCTCATAGAAAAACGCTGAACTCCCCCCCACCATAGACCTCTGGAGTATTTGACCGCATCTTTGAAGTGTTGTAACCTCTGCGGCTGTGTGCACTCCCACCCGCAAACCGCGCTGCTCAGGCGTTCCATAGGAGGCTCGGAGCCACGTGTGAGAGTTGCATACAAGTATGCATAACTCCACCTCTGAACCATGGGTGGAAGCAACCGGGCATCGGGAGTTAGTATACCAATTCCGAGAGAGCAAGCTCGTACCGGCCGTAGTGTGTCTTCCCTAACCTCTTGGCCCTTTTCCGACTCTAGATTCACCCGGCCTCATCAGCAATCGCTGTGCAAAACCGACTTGCAGGGCTGTAGTAGACTACGGTCAAAGATTTTGGACTGTAGGGTGGGCAGGGTCACCGGGCGGGGTCTTGATTGTTTAAATCTCCAAAGATTAAAATATGTGTTGTGGTTGATGAGCTGTAACCAGACAGCCCAGTCTAAAGAGTCTATCTAGTTTTGGAGGGGCTGTCTTAGCTGGGGAACTGCAGTCCATAGTCCACCAGCCCGTCCAAAAAGTCTTGGCACATGGAAATCTCAGTCGACTGCAGTTGGTTACATTTACCCCTCCTTAATAACAACACCTTTACTTACACACTTTATACACATCCCAAAACATTGACACCCATCTCCCATGCAGGGCCGCCAATCCTTCTTCTACTACGCAATTCCAACGCCTGCCAACCACAAAACGCACGTTGCACCGGTAAAGCGTAAAGGCTGGCCGATGAGACCTGACCTGTCTCAACCCCCCACACACACCCGCCCCCATGAACAAACTCACAGGCGGTCACTCGGCCCCCACTCCCCCACCACATCCGGAACATCTTCTACCAGAAGGGGGGGTGGTCCTTATATATACATGTAGCAATCCTTGGCTTGGAATAGTAATGACAGTAACGGAACCACATAGACACGATTATCAAGTTATTACAGCTATGTAAGTACATACAAGTAGCTAGCCAGGATACAACCTCCAGGCACGAACTTCACCATGCAATGCTGCCAATACACTCTTCATTCTCTACAGAGATTTTGGTATACGAAATGCACTAGCATTAGCAGATGAGCATGAGGAGTAATCTATCAAGATAGGTGTATGTCCCTACACAACCACCCCAACATCTACTCAATCCGAAAACCCGCACAGCTACCCAACACACCACGCCACAAAGCCGAAAGAGACCACCATCCAGAAAAAAATTATAACATGGCAACCCCCCAATCAGCATAATTCACACAAAAAAATATGGGTAAAAAATATCAACTACCCAGCCACGACCAACATCACCTGCCAGCACAAGCAATGCCCCTTCCAGCCCACCAGGAAGCCTGGCAGCGGTGAAAACACAACCGCCCCGTGGCCCTTTCCCCCATTTGCCACAACCACAAGCCCAACCTTCGCACCAGCAAACGCCTTAGCCCTCTCCGGGCCATCAAGCGTGCTACCCCGGGGCCCCACGAGGAGTGTCGAGACGTAGCCTAGAAATTGGGGCCGACACACTTCCACCTGAGGTATGTTTCCGATGACGGCCGTAGCCGAACCTAGCTGTGAAGGCCACAGAGAAAGTACCCAGCCAACATACCACGCCAGAACCCGTGAGATGTAGCGCCCTCGATGAGTCACTTCTTTAGCTATCCCTCATGGCCGCCGCTGCCCAGAGGAGCATATTCCGGGGGGTCTGGACTTCCCAATCCCTATCCCATAGTCTAACACCAGATCAGCATCTCTGCAGAGCCGGGGGTGACGAACCTCGCAGAAATCATGATAGCATTCAACGGCACGTTTGGGTAGCAGAATAGTCCGCTACTGCGCTTTTATATATATACTTGGACCCATCCCCCGACCCATAGTCCGAGACGAAGCTAACAGACTAGCGTCAGTCCTATCAATCAAGCGGGCCGATGGTTCCAGAAGAATGTTATGTCGGGAGTGTAGAGAAGGCCAGAGTAGTCTTCATGATACCGTCCGAACAACCAAAGGCAAAGTAACCTGTCCCCAAGCTAAAACACGCCATAGTGCTGTAAGGTTTTTCTTGTCCTGCTGCACCCCCCGGCGTGACACATGCCCAAACAGCAGCAGTGGAATCCGCGGCGCCTACCCCCGGGAGTAGTCGTATTAGAGAGATACTATGAGCGACGCGTTCGGGTTACTATGTACATGTCTATACAGCGCCTCTAGCCAAGATACGGGTCATATTTGCGGCCGCTGTAAATGCTTATCTAATCCCAAACCCGAGTGCTAGCTTGTGATCCACACTCGTCAAATTCCCCACCCTCCGAACACACCGCCTTTTCACGCCAGTTACCAACAGCAATAGGCTCCCTAACAGGGCTAACACGAGGGGACAAATACAAACAGCACCACAGCTATCTCTACACACACGCAACACACCCAGCCGCGCCAGGCCAAAGGTGTATATACCACCCCCCCCCATCTGCGCGCGCCAACCAAAGGCGGTCCTGCATTATGTGGCAGGCCGGGCCTTACCCGGTATTACATACACAGAGTTAGACCACCTACCGGTTGAACTTGTTGCTGTGTGGATGGTTCATATTCGTTGTTCGTGGATCATTGACACCCTGCCCGTGAAGATCACTGAACTCGAGAGAGGGGAGAAACCTCCGGAGCCGAATATAGCATGTAGATAGAAGCCAACCTTTTAGTCGGTAGTAAACCTAACCCTCACTCCGGGACCTCCATGGCTACATTGTTGTCTCTAGTCTGTGGATAGCTACATTTCCTGGGCGAGCAGAGATGAGGTTCAAAACCCACATGAAATTAACACTATATGCCTCATTCTACCTACATCCATACATACAATACAATACAATTATATGCTTCGCCACGCTCTAATTCCCGGCCCACCACGTATAATTGCCCGTCTCCTCCGCCGAGTCCCACACGAGTGCATTGCTACTATTCGCCGGTCTCTCCGGCCACGCGTTCTTCAGCCCTGTCCACACCTTTACGTTCTCGAACGAGACCTCCCCGCTTCCCTCGCCCGCCCACAATCCCACCTCTGTCGAGTCCAGCCGCGCCGGATACACCCTGGACGTGATTCCCACGCGTTCGTTTGCAAACACCTCGATCATCGAGTTGTCGACAAAGATGTCGAGCACCAGCTTCTCGCGCTTGCCGTTGGCATAGTCGAGGAGGAAGAGCGGCGCGACGTGAGGGTATGTGATGACGTAGCTGGCGTTCAGGCTGGACGAGCCCTCACGGACGACACTAATCTCCTTTGCGGCAGGGTCGTAGACGATGAGGGTTTCCTCCTCGCCGTCGGGTGAGCGCAGCACTGAGAAGCCGACGGGGGTGGTGGCGTTGGCGGGGATGCTGATCTCTGCGTGGATGTTGGCAGAGATGTGGGCCGCAACTTTCTTGTATGTTCCCGGGGCCACGCGGGTGTCTTTGACAGAGATCTTCTCTGCGCCCTTGCGGAGCGCCTCGACAACGTCGGCGGCGGGCTGCATACCCAGCGTCTTGATCTGCCAGGTGCCGTCTGCCTTGCGCTCAGAGGTCCACGAGCCCTTGGTGGTCAGGATGCCGGCGGTGTTCTTCAGGCCCTTGTAGACCTTGACGTAGAGGTGTCTGGGGAGGGTTATGACTCCCTGCCAGCCCTGAGCCGTCTTTGCCACGGTGAGGTCCTCCTCCTTGGCCCATCCCCAGGCGATACGGCGCTTGTTCGGGGCATCCCAAAAGGCGTTCCAGGCGTAGGAGAGACCCCAGTCGAGGACACCGGATGAGAGGATCTCGCTGTGGGCGGAGCCGTTGGCGGCGCGGGTGAGCGCAATCTCAGACCAGAGGGCCCATTGCGGCGAGGGGTGCTTTGTGGTGTTGCCGCCCTCGGTCCCCATAATGGCAAAGTGGTGGGCGGTCTCGCCGTCACCGCCGTTCTTTCCTGACTCGGTGAGCGAGAAGGCGCCGGCGACCTCAAAGTTGTAGGCGAAGGAGCCAGAGTAGGTCTCACTCCAGCTCTCGTTGGCGGAGCGGGCAAAGATGGGGCCGAGGTAGCGCCAGTCGGTGATGTCATCGGGAGGGGCGTAGTAGAGCGGGAGACGCCCACCGGCACCCTTGATCCCCGAGCCGAGGACGGTGTAGAAATTGCCGATCGAGGCGTCACCAAACAGGATGTCGTCCATCTCCGGCCACTTGTTGTAGATGGGATCGCGGAAGCCGGTGATGTCCAAGTTCGGGGGCGGCTGCGGGATGACCGGGTTGACGCCCTGACCCTCGAACTTTGTGAAGGTCATACCGCCGTCGGTGGAGACGGCAAGGCTTTGCGTCTCGGTGGAGTTTACGTATGGGATCCTCCAGCCTGTGGGAAGGTATTGCACGGAGGTGTAGAAGATGGCCATGATGGTTTTGTCTGTTGGCCCGCTGGTGAAGTTGAGACCGGGGAGGCCGTAAGACTGGTTCGCGGGCAGGAACTGGGCGGAGCCGGAGAAGATACCGAGGTGGTCGAGCGAGCCCTTGGGGCCGGTACCGAGGCTTTGAGCTTTGGCGTCTTGCCAGCCACGGACGTCGGCCCAGGTTACCATGTCCTTTGAGACGGCATGGCCCCAGGAGATGTTTCCCCAGTTGATGTGGTGGGGGTTCCATTGGTACATCTACGGGTGCTGTTAGCCAAGTCCATATATAAGAAAGAGGATCATTACCAAGTGGTATAATCCAGTAGCAGGATCGTAGGATGGAGCACAGGGGTCATTGAGCCACGAGTGAGGTCCCTAAAGAGCATCCAGTAAAGTTAGCACCACAAGATCCGTAAACCCCTCTCCTCCCTTTCTCCAGAGCGGCAGGACAGTACCAGAAAGTGTGAGGTCGGCCTCCACCTCGTAAACAGCGTATTGTTCCCCGCAGTGGTGATATCCACCTCCGTCAGATCATCAATCGTCGCAAAGTTCTGCGCGCTCGCCGCGCCGGCAAGCAACGAAGCCAGGGCAAAGGAGTATTTCATTTTGTCTCGTTTCTTGTCTGCAATATCAATTATACTGCTGGTGCTGCTGCTGCTGCTGTGGTTTTTGAAGGTGGCAGGAACAGTGTGGTCTTTATACCCAGGGGGGAGGGCCCGTCTACCCACTCTGGTGAGGGAATTGTGGGGTGCAACTGGTTTAGCTCTCCATGGTGCAGCGCCGCGCCGGGGATCATTGCGGAGGTTGTGCGGATTCTTCCGCCTTCACATACATATGTATGTAGGTACATGTGCTACACACATGTAGTTTTTCCGGTGCAGGTGCTGGGTTAAAAGCGGGAAAGGAACGAATGAACGAGAGATGGATAGATGGGGAAGGAAGGAAAGAGGATTGTGCGAGTACTGACTGCCAAGGGACGTTAAAACAGGGCGGTGATGAAAGTACCACCCCATAGACAGATGTTGATGATGATGATGATGATGATGATGATGATGATGATTATGAATATGATGGTAGTAGTAGTAGCGTCGATGTCTCGTTACGATACCTAATCCACCAGGCAGGCACACGTAGTTAGTATTTACTATAGTATATCTTGGGAGTGGAGTGACTTGGGGAGAGTACGAGAGTGTTCTGTTCTGTTTTGTTTCTCGTCACGGAATTCGGTGTCACGACAGGTACCTACAGTATGTAGCTCTTCAGGGACTGTCTCCCCTGTAAGAATATGTATTTCCTACAGCTACATGTAACACTCCCCTGTAATTCATCTATCTTATCGCATCAATCAATAGCAAATCTCCCAGGTGTGACGTCGCCGTCGCACCCTTGCCAGAGCAAGTGGATAAAACATCCCATTCATTCCATTCACAGTTAGCAGCACAGAAGAGCAGAAAGAAAAAGAACGCAACAACAACATCAACAACGGCGTGAAGACCGACCTGACCTGACCTGACCTGACCTGCCTTGAGCGAGGGCGGGAAAAGAAAAAAAAGAAAAAGAAAAGAAGAAAAGAAAAAAACAAGCGTCGACGGGACGGGAACCTCCCCCTCCAAGAAGATACATCCACAGCTTAGCAGCACTACATGTAGATAAAAGTACATGTAGGTAAATGTATGTACTCGTATGTTCCTGACGTTTGCGAAAATGGCCGCTACTATTGCATGCCATACGAATACGCGCCAAGCCCAAAATTTAGTATGGTCTGCAATAGTGGTCCCCTTTACAAACGTCAGGAAAGTACGAGTACGGTACATACTTGACTTGGTCCCGGCCGGCCGGGGGTTCGAGTCGGCTTCTAATCACGCTATTCAAGATCACTAGACAGAAGACAGACAGGTGGTTCTGAATGAGCTGATGGGCATGCCTTTCTGTCTGTCTGTCTGTCTGTCTGTCTGCCTGAAGACCTCAATTCCAGAGGATGGATGGGTGGGTGTCTCGTATCTCGGGTACGTACATACTCATACATGATGTATGTATGGCGGCTATCTGTATGTATACGAGGTGGGGGATTCCTGGGTGGCGGTAAAAAGTACCTACATGCATGTTTATCTCCGGGAGGTGCTGACAGCTGTACAGCGCCCCTCTGCTATGCCGAACGTGCATAATCCAGTTTGTTTAGTACAGCAGAATTAATTTGAAGGCTCACAACAGGGTTAGGGTTTATTCCAGCAAATTTACACAAGTGAGGGTACATAACGAACTTTCCATATGGTTTTAGTAAAATGGAAGCAGAACTGATGGTAATAGGCAGTTACGGGCAGGAAAGTGAATTTTCATACTTTCACAATGGATTGGGGGGAGTATGTCTCTAAACTGTCTACCCCCAATAGTACTAGCATATCACCAGTAAACCTAAATTCATTACCGCAGAATTATTTATATGGGGGTACAAGGGGGCACTGATCCGGACTAAAATTCGGTTTAGCAGCATAGTTTTCAGAATTTTGGCTGGGGGAAAAAAACCCTTCGTTACAGCGAATATCCGGTTCACTGGAGTTCGCTATAGCGGGGGCCCGCTGTACCTACATACATGCACCTGCGGGCACCGCTCCCTTCGGCCTACCGTGCAGACGGGACTCTTCGGCGTCCGTTGGTAGCTCTGCTGGTAGCTCTGCCCCCGGGGACACAACGCCGTGGTGGCTTGGCGCTTAGTAACAGCCCGACGTGCGCAGTTGAGGTTCCTCTACACAAGTACGTGTATGTACTGTAGGTTCTTGGGTGGGAGTCGAATACCCGCCACAGCACTGGCTGCTATACTAGTATATAGATATACATGTATGTACCCCCACTCCCCCACCACCACCACCACCATCTGATGTTGTACATGCACCCCGGCGGGGGCGAGTGACCGTGTGTGAGTCGAGGGCTACATACTTATGTAGGTACAGCCACTCATCAAAAGTACTGAGTTCTTGGATGGTCCAACTCTGTAAGCCACACTGAGCACTGGCCATGCACCTTATATCATGTATGGATCACTTGAAGGCTGGCTGTACATAGGCACATGTGGGATGGGATGGGGTTTTTCGGCGGGTATGCAGCTAGGAGTGGTAGGTACATGTAGGTTTTGTTTTTTTGCCTGTTAGTTGGCCCCCCACCTCCCTCCCTCCCTCCCGGAAAGAGAAAGAAAGAAAGAAGAAGAAGAAAATATCTGTGTACATACTTATGGCGGATCATGAAGCCGTGAGAGCACGAAAAAAAAGAAAGGAAAAGCACAGGAAGAAGAAAAGAAAAAAAAACAGAGGGGGAAAAAGAAAAGATATCAAAAAACTGCCCCCGTGAAAGAAAGAAAAAAGAAAATACATTACTACAAGCACAATAAGCCAAGAGAGAGAGAGAGAGAGAGGGAGGGAGACCGTCACAGAACATACTACAATGATGCCAAGTACATAGATTCCTAAGCTACATGTATAACCAGCTCCCGTCACAAAACGCATCGAAACAGTACACACACGCGCGCCCCCGAACACGCAGAGCAAAGTGATAAAGATAAAGATAAACAAGGTACTCCGGAATAAACACAAATATCTGAACCCAAAAGTAGCCACCCCGGGGGAGAGACAAATAAATAAAAAGGTAAATAAAAATAAAAATAATAAAAAAAAAAAAAAAAAGACAACTCATACAGCCATCCCATACATCATAAACTTTTGGTCTTCTTTCCTTTTCTCGTTTTGGTTTTTTTTTTTTTTTTTTTTGGTTTTATTTTGTTTTCCGCCCACTTCAACCGTGCTCATTCCCAGTTCCCATACCCATCTAGCCCACCAAACGTACCCGGCCCGCTCGCTGCCTGCACATTCGGCGAACCCTCACCCTGCGTGACCTCAACGGGCTGTGGTGTTCCCCCAGCCCCGACAGCGGCGGTGGCAAGACCCCAGTCCATCCCCATGCCCACGCCTAGCTCGCTCGCCAGCTCCGTCTGGTCTCGATACCACCAGTCCTGGTTAAAGCCATCTGTATTCTCTGGTGTGCTTGCGCTTGCCGTGCTGGGTGATGGTGCGCTGAAGCTCATGAATGGCTGCTGGAGGGAGGTGAAGAAGGGTTGCTGCTGCTGCTGCTGCTGTGGAGGGCCGAGGAATGAGGGTGAGGGGGCACCGGTCGGCACGGGTGCGACGCCCGGCTGGGGGGCCTGCTGCTGTTGCTGCTGCTGCTGTTGTTGCTGCTGCTGCTGCTGCTGCTGCTGCTGGAAGTATGGCTGATATTGTGTCTGGGGTGCGCGCGCGGGGGAGGAGGCGGCGGCGGGAGAGCCTGCAGAGACGGATGATGTGTTGTAAATGTTAATCATGCTCGGTGGTGGTGGGCTGCTTGCACCAGCGCTTGACGGTGACATTGCCTGGTTCGGGGAGCGCTTCTTACTCTTGCCGAGCTTCCGTCCAAGAACACGTTCTACCTCTACGCCTAGGCCGAACCGGCGTCCCTCTGGCCAGCAGCGGCTGAGAACGCCTTCGGCTTCCTCGGGCAGCTCAATACGCCATCTCTTTACCAAGATGCCAACAATTACTAGAGCTCGCTTTGCGACGAGCCAGAACTCGCCAATCTCTTCAAGTGATTTGAGGCCTTGTACTATGTCCCTCTTTGCGGTTTTCTGGCCCAGATTGAGGAGATGGATCGTGCACGCCGAGTGGATGAAGTAACCCGCGACATTACAGATTTGCCGTAGTCCATAACGACGCCTATAGAATCGGAGATATTTCGACATTGTGGTAGCCGCGCCTAGACATGCTTTCCGGGGGTCAAGATGAGATAGTGTCGATGTTGTGGCAGCAGAGAATTTCAAAAATGGCCGGAAGAGATGGATGTAGAGGGTTTGATGAAACATATGCATTAGAAGCACGCTGGGAAGACTGCCTTCCTTCGCTTCCAATTCTGGGGGCAATTTCTTGCGCCATTCTTCAAGACGCGTAAAGAGCTCACCGAGCTTTTTAAATTCACCTAGAGCGCTGTTCTTGCCTTGCTGCAAAACCTTAGCGATAGTGGCGGATGCATCGATAGAGGTTGCACTGCCAGTCGTGCTGCCGGGAGTGGGGTTGTAGAAGGAGAGAAGTATGTCATTACTGATTTCGCAGAGCATGGTTATGCGGAGCGCGACTGCGCGTATGCGGGAGGGCTGCGGATTAGCCATTGAGAGGCCAGTGTCGGTGTAGGGATGCCAATTGTCCGAATCTTCGCTAGGGAAAACATCAGGTTTGGGGACTGTTATCATCGAGGAAGGCAACTGCGGCATCCGACCCATATAATTGCTCCAGCACCTGTTTCTGTTAGTAGATTGGCATAGAGTCGGATGAAAGGTCGCCCTTACTTGTCGAATAGATAGCATCCCCAGAATGTCACTCGCCGAGCGTCCACTTCCTCATCACTAATCCCGCTAGAACCCGAACTGGTACCAACGCCTTCTTTCAACGAACTGGGATCTAGATGTAGTCCTAGGTCCATTGCCATCCTAAAGCTCATTCCAGAATACACCCATCCCTTGGACTCCCGCCCGCATCCAGCTTCTCGTACACTCATCAACGCGAGCGCCTGTACTGTTGGCAGCCGTGGATTCTCGTGTTCATCGTTCTCATAAATTAGCCTTTTGGCCTCCTTGAAGAAATGGTCACCGGCTGTTGAGGAGTCGTTTGGATCCGCCCGTGAGCCTTGTACGGAAGTAAAATGGCATCCTAGGGTCAGCATAGCATTGACTAGCAATGGCGTACAATATACCGTCCCCGAGTGTGAGGACCCCCGCATCCCATGCACAAACTCTTTGTAAAACAAATCTTTACTCAGTGTTGTAAAATAAGGATAGTGCCAAGCGAAATACATGGTGACCAAATGATTGATGAGCTCCGGATCATCCGTAACCTGTGTCCACGTCGTGATTGGGTTCTTCTCGTATATATCCACACCATTCTTTTTCCCGTCCTCTTCTTCGTCTTCATCCTCATCGCGCCCTGTTGGCACGAACATCAGATTGCTCGTGGCCCCGATGAACCTCACTTGCCCATCCTCGATCCGCAATTGTCCCATCTTTCCACTAAGCTCTGCCTCCAAACTCGCCGGATTTTCCCCCTCGCCACCTGCAGCTGTACCATCAAAGTTCGCGCTCTCCGGCGACTCCCCTTCTGCATCGTTTGCTGCATCTGCGACGATGGCCTCTGCAAGGTCTTCGAGTGAGTCACAAGTTCGGATCTGCCGAACAAGCTCGTAAACACGATCCTCAGGGTAGTTCAATATCGCTTCAATCAACGTCTGCAACGTGCTATTCTGATTCTTGAGATTGTCGATGTCGGCTTTGTAGACTCCCTTGCGACGGTGGTCCGAATTAGGGTCATATACGCACTCGGTATGGTAGACAGAGGCGCACGCGGCGCACGCCGGGGTATTTCCATCGCACTATATAACACTTGTTAGGGCTGAAAAGGTGAGAAGAGAAAACGTAGAGTTGCAGCTCGTTATAATGACAAAGCAGGGGGGGGGGGGATTGCTTACCTTGGACTTTCTTCGCCGACACGCGATGCAGGCGTTACTAACACAGCGGCGTTTTAATGGCCGTGTAGAGCTGCTATCACCTGCAAGCTTCTTATCGCGGCGGGCATTGGTCGTTCCAGTACCAGCGCCAGTGCTCGTAGCCGTGCTGCCCGTGCCCGTCGCATTTCCGGCGAC
The DNA here is from genome assembly GCA_024713625.1 of Morchella sp. 2018-W30. NCBI lineage: Eukaryota > Fungi > Ascomycota > Pezizomycetes > Pezizales > Morchellaceae > Morchella > Morchella sp. 2018-W30. The sequence goes on from JAMJEW010000025.1 coordinate 133,606, forward strand.
ATGACCCATTCTCTAACGGTCTCTATCTCTCTTCTCTCTTTATCTTTGTTCACTCTCGCAGTATCTCTTTCTTTCTCTCTCTTTCCTGCCTTCCTATTCCTGATAACTGCACTATCAGGCGAATTACCGTGGTCTGGTATGGATCTCCGGATACTCCGGGGAGTTTTTCTCGTGATTCGTGGTTGGTGGTTGTTGTGGTGGGGCGACGGCGGGGGGGGGGGAGAGTGGGTGGTGGAATGGTGGATGGGAAGGGATGTGTTTGTGTTATCGCAGGATTCTGTGACGTTTTGGTTACTCACTCGCGTGGTTATCGCGTGCCTTACTATACTCTCTTTCTTTCCCTCCTTTCCCTTACTTCCTTCTTTCTTTCTTTCTCCCTTTCTTTCACTCTCTCTTTCACCCTCTTCCTCTTTTTCTCTCTATCTTTCTCGCTCTCTATCTCTCAATCGCTCAATCTCTTTTTTCTCTTACACAAATCTTGGAAAAGAGTTAAAGGTGCAACGGACGACGACGACAACAACGTACAGAAAGAAAGATTGGTAAAATATCTATCTCGGCCCGTCTTATTATTCAAGGAGAAGAATTCCCCGGAGAAGTCGACTTGAAATCGCCCGACGGGTTGGGAGAAAAAAAAAGGAAAAAGGAAAAAAAAAAAAAAAAAAAAGGAAAGGTGGAGATGAAGAGGAAGGGAATATAAGGATCACGAAGAGGGGAGAGTCGACAGAAAAGAAAAAAGGGGAAGAGTGAATGGTTCCTTCCAGAGCTGGGAACTTCCTTCTCTTTCTTTCTTTCCTCTCCTACCTATGAAAAAGCATCAGAAAAATAGAGTATTACAAATTCCGCCGCCTCTCGACCAACCTCTTCTTTGTTACACCTCTCACCTCTCACTTCTCACCAGATCTCCTGCAGCAAAAAAAAAGAAAACGCCCCGAACACCAGGATTGGTTCTCTGCACCACTGTTTAAAAAAAAAAAAGCCTTCAACCATACACACGTGAGACTGTCAACTGCAAGGGTGGACAGCATCTGGAGCAAAACACCTCCCCATTTATAATTTCCTCCCCACATGCAAATATTTCAGTCTTGCACCCCCATGCCGTAACCCCCCCCCCTCCCAAAAGCACGGTTCGGCGCTCCCAACTCATCGGTCCAGTAACGTCTACTATGTGGGGGTTGTCATACTCGTCATCATCGAACAATGTCTTTGTCGCGCCAAGAAAGGCCCCCAACTCATCGTCGATTGCTCAATGTCTAACTAGCAATACCCACATACTCAATATTATTAATATAGGTATAATAATAATAAATCGCGATTTCCAAATAACCCGGTTACAGACGTACTAAACCACTGAACCACCCGGTTATTGCTGCAGGGCACGGATATTAATGTGGGGCTTATCGCGGATGCTTTTGATATTGGTGGTACGGTGGGATGGGTGCACATCTATCAGCACCCAGTCAAATAAAAAATAATGATCTTTGGGACGATAAGCAGCGATATTATGTCTCTATATACATATGATCACCGCACCAAGCGCACAAGAGGAAATATTTTGTCAGGAAATAGTTGACGAGCACGCGACTCGGTAATAAAAACAAGTCTAAGGCACACATGTGAGTTTGTCTCAGTCTAACTGAAACATCCGTCAACATCATTCAACAGGAACCGTTGGCACAGCTGAATTATTACCCATACCCCTTACTTTACCGCACGTGAGCTCTCAGCGAACCATCATCCAGGGTTAGGGTTGCCATCAGGTTCCTGTTCGCCACAACTCCACCAGACACAACACTATCTGAGGCCGCAATACCAGAGCACACGCTAATTGACCGGGCACAGCCAATTGGAATGGTGAGAAAATGATATTGAGACACGTAATCAATAAATCTGACATTCTAATGTCTAAATCGAACCCGATTATACACGGATTCCCACAAGTAGGCCCGAGCTGGGAGTGGGGAGCTAGCCATGTTTGTTAGATTTCGGATAGACCGGTCCACTGGGAGAACCGGGGATGACAGGATTTCAGTTCTAGGATTCCCGAGCACGGTGTATGTTCTGGAGAGGGTGGAGTGGATCATGGAGTCTCACTCGCATTTGGCTACCCTATTGGTTTAGTCTTTTCTCTTTTTCCTATCTATTTCATTGGTACTGGTCTCTATGTATGATGGTGTATCAGATAATAGAGTTGAATGCAAGCCCAATTACAAAGAAGAGACGAAGCCAGTCCAGTAGATGGTCGTGAATCCAAGACATTAAAAAAACGTGGTATCATTGATGAAATAACTAAAATGAATTGGTCTCAAAAAAGGGGGGCGGGAAACTTTTGCAATGAAATGAAACATATGAAATAAATGACCCTACGAAATGACTGTCGAGTCTGTATATCCCCAACTCCTCAAACACTTCAACTTCCCAGAAACAGCCAAACCAAGGAAAGACGACCCGAGTCCTGCTAGGGGTAATATTTGAGCGTAACAGTGGTAAGAAGGCGCTCCTCCCACAGATTCCTAGAATCAAACAATCTCACACCCTTATATCCCGCACATTATCGCCTGGATACCACTTCGCCCTCTCTTTGACGGTCTTAGACAGTGCCTCTGCGCACTCCTCCAATTTATTCACTACCAAAGGGCCCTTCACCCACTTCTCAAACAGCGCAAACACCCTCTCTGGTTCATCCATGAGCTCGGCCTCATATTGAATATTCGGGAGTTGAATCTGGAAGACCTTATCCATTTTGGGCACCTTCTTTAGAAATCCGTCATGCTCTTTCTCTCCCGTCCTACCCAAGCTCGCGCTGTGGAGAGAGTTCAGATACTCGCCACCAATACGGACAACGACGCCGATCGGGCGGTGGGCGAAAATAGCGTTGGCTTCGTCGAGGATGTCGAGGATGGCGTTCGTGGCGGGGTGGGGTGAAGCATAACTACGTCCATTAATAGTCTTGGGTGCGACGAGGTTGTCGTGTGTAGATGTTGCTTGCGCGACGTCGGAGATATAGACATTGGCACGGGAGAGTGTCGGATCGTAGGTGCGAAAACGCTCCTTGAGGGCGTAAGAGCCGTCATCAGTGGTCACAATCGGGTCGGTGATCTTTTCGGAGGAGAAGAGCATGTTGGAATAGAATTTTCCTGCTTTGAGGCGTGAATAAAGTCTAGATATCCATGTTAACCTTTGCCAGGGTTGTATTAGAATGAGTGAAGTTATATCATACTTCATGGGTATAACTTTAATAGCACTCCTTATGCTCTCAGCCCAATCCTTGAGCTTTTTCGAAAACCTTTTCCCTTGCGGGGCTTGTTCCAACGACGCAAGTACGCAAGTACGCACACTCTCCTTGTTGTAGTATACTTTTGAATCCTTGTCCTGCTCGTCCAACTTCTCAAAAGTTGGTTGGACAAAATTCGCAACAAATGGCCTATTTCGGTGAATCCCCAAGGCATTACGCTTTGTTCCGCCCCATGGGCAAAACTTAGACATCATATCTCGCAGTATATCAGATGCTGAAGCTCCGCTGAGACCGAGACGACCGACGAGAAGCGCCACTATTCCACCACTTCCTTCTCCCCCGACCAGGTCGAAAACATGCCGGATCGGAGTACGCTGAGTGGTCTGTGTATGCCGAGCGACCCGGGCGGTGAGGTCGTCCACCAGGAGTAGAGAGAGGAGACAGCGGAAACCGGAGTCTGGTTCAATGCAAAGAACGTTGACCGCGACTTCTGAAGTTGGATTATCCATCTACTGAAGTATACTGTTGTAAAATTTCAAGTGTGGGTTGAGTTGAGTTTCTTTATCCGAAGGTTGAATTTGTGTTTGTACTTGTGTTTCCTGTTTACCAAACTACCCGTAGTTCCTGTGGTATATATTAAATCCACGGTGCCCTTGGTGCGCACTGAGCGTAAGTTTCATGGTGCGCAAAGGCCTTTTATGAACCACTTCCAGAAGGAAAATTTTTCGTTAGTGTTTGTTTCCACGTACCCACTGAGCACCCAAGCGCACGATGAAATTGGGGCTCGACGGTGGCGAATCTTACATCTGCATTGCATGACATCTATGACATCTGCAGTTTAAACATGAAATGTCCAAGCTTGAGGCCCTCCATGTAGAAAAAGAGGTGTATGATGGTTGGAGCACCGCCCGGAAACGCCCTGGAGAACGCCTTATTACATATGGTTGCGAGATTCCCACCAACCGGGTACAGCAACCAATGGAAAAAGCTTGCTTCAGCCGCTACAGACAGTCCAGTTTGAAACCATTGGTATGCACATGTTTCAACTGGTGCGCAGTGTATGTATGACCTTTGAGAACAGGCCTATGTGTGAACATTGCTTGAAACAATGGGACGCAAGAGTAAATAGGAGTACATACAGCGCAGAAAGCTTCTACATAGAAGCTCATCCGGGATTTCGAGGGGAGAGGATGGCTGTTCGAACACCAGGATATATTTTTACTTATCGGTCCCTCAATTCTCCTACACGTAGCGGCCAGCAGTAAAACAAATGCATTGCGGCCCACACAGTCGGGAAACCGAGTGACGACTAATGATTCAAACTATGCGGAATCCAGTACCAGGATATAGGGGGGTGCGATATGGTTGTTTGGGATTTTTTGCGCAGCCACGGCTCCTGGCTGTGCAAGATTCTTCCCCTCTGCCAGCGATGCAGAAAAAAGCAAAGCCATCCATACATATGCATAAGTAATTGTTGTTCGGGAAGCGATCTATGCGGGGTCGCTCACAACCTTCAAAACAGATTAGAGGCTCGGTTCTGAGGTGGCTGATGCAATGGCGCGCAGACCACAGTGCATGTCGATGCATGTATGTACTCCGTGTCAAGGGTAAGTGAGTAGAACGCAGAACGCAAACCACACCGCCGCGTTCTACTCACTTACCTTTGACACCGTAGTACATGTATGTATGTGACACGAGCCACAGTGGCTCATTGGTTTTTTTCCGGATGTGACGCTGAGGATTGAAGCACCCAGTACATGTATGTCTTAGATACGTGTTGACACTAAGTGGAGCTTGAGGATGGCAGATATCCTCTAGAATGGGTGGGGGGCATAAGTGCCGGTAGCTAAGAATTCTGTTCCTGCGCATAACGTGTTTGAGATGCGCGTTACTTTTAATTAGAAGACTTAGTTATCAAAAATCAACGACTCATCAATGGGGGAAAGCAGGTTTGGACGAATACTTACACTGACATTGTCATTGGCTTTAGCTGTCTCCGTGCTGTATGTTGTTTGCTAAACGGCTCCGGTTTTTGGTACTGGATTCGGAGCTAAATTTTGGTAGAATGCGCCGTTTAGCTTGACCAGAGATGAGGTATGTCCAGTTTCAGGGATTGTGGTGCAACATCATCGAGTTCTGAAGGCATTTTCTCGCCATTATCTATATATGTTTGATACATGTATGTTAGCTATAGGTCAGGTTATCCACTAGAAGAGAGCAGAATTGAGAAACTTACACGTAGAGGTTGATGGATACATGTATGTAGCACGTTCTAACGGGCACTACCAAATGCACCCAAACGGTATAATGCGCAGTGCGGGGGATGTGTATTCTTGGAGTACCGGGTTAGGGGTCTGGGTGAAGTCCCTGTGGTTTGCCTTTATCTCTCGGTACCGCACCACCGGGACGAATCCATTCTTGGTCATAGGGGGCCACGAGTGCACTCGTTGACCTGGGTCAATTCGTGCATCTTGCATGAATTCCAGGAAACTTACCTCATAAACTGCTTCCTCCTTATTTTCAATCCTCATCATCATCATCAAGGTATATATTCTCAGCTCTATCTTCTTCTTCGCACTTGCCGCATCCACTGTCATAGCTTGAGCACTGACTAACTCACTCGGACTCTAATCCCCACAGTCCCCTTTTGATCGATCTGACCTGGCGCTGACCGCCGTCCCGACTTCTCATAAATTTTACTCGCTATCTGAAAACCTGCGACTCTTTGTCATATGATAACTCAGTCTCACCACCAGTTGGCTAGAAAGCACAACACTATGGGTGGGATATGTGTTAAGACTATCAAGGAAGTCGGTAGGAGATATATGGGGCACTAACTTTCGGCAAAATCGCGTAGCCCAAGCCCCCATGGAGTCGATTCGCATCGAAAGGCCACATTCAGTAACGGCCCGCAAGGGAGTCGATGGGGGTGGAGGTATCCAGAGTAAAAGCTGCCAACGGGCCCTGGGGTACATGTCGTCTAGGAATCTGGAAACCCGGAGGATGATCATGACGGTGGGGGTGCCTGTGGAGAGGCTAGGTCCTCTAGATATAGGCTACCAACATTTGACGCCTTGTAGGGAACCGAACTGAGTGTGTGGATTATTTAGGTGCCGCTACCTGAATGTTATGCAGTCGCGGAGCCTTGAGATCGGAAACTCAGGCGTTACGGAGGTTGGAGCCTTGGCATGGAACCTACTTGGTCCCTAAAGTGCATGCACTGATGTGTGAAATCAGACTCTTTTCTCGCAGGAGCTAAAATGTTTGATTTGGCAATAGGTGTTATCACCCATGATTAGTCAATTATTAATTATTGCTACCCCACAAGCAGATGTATTTTCATCATTGGTCCACCAACAGTCGTACGGGTAGTCCATATCAATAGTATCCATGCAGGGGGTTAGATCCACTTGAATGAAGGTCGATCTGGGAACCATATTTGAGCTTCTCGTTGTGTGTGAGCGATTAAATCTGTTACTTTGTCCTAGCACTCCTACATGATGCATATATGTATGCACCTACATTGTGCAATATACCTACAAGAGAGGAGGCTAGCTTCTGTCAAAGTACGCACAATTTTGGCCTATGGAGTGGAGAAAGATATAGCACAAGCTGCAACACAGAGCAGAATTCATCACTATAATCGTTACTAGTGGGCTAATAGTTAGGGCCCGCGATCCCAAACGAAACCACTACAGCGCGATTCATAACTCATATATTCATCTGACTTTATCACCTAGCTCTATTGTAATCTCATGTCCACTAATAACGCGCAAACTTTATCAGAGATAGTTAACTGAATGCATTTAGTTCCCTAATGATATATCATGTCTTGCGGTACTCCTCCAAGCACGGCAGAAAAGCCCGAATACTGAACTCTAGTTGAAGGAGCGTTAGCCCTGTATACATTACCTAGAATTCAATTGCCAATATCCAATAAAAAAAACTTAATTTATACGTCGGTACGGTAGGTAGGGTACATATTCCCCTCTTAGTTATAGTGCCATCGTACCAATGGGAATGTTTCTGTGGTTGTACTGCATACATACATGTAAGAGCTGCACGGCCAGTTGAGACATCAATACCCTGCACAGCCTCAACTACATGTACATGTAGGTTCTAGGCCTTAAGAGCCAGCACCACATACATGCTGAACAGCAAGTAGCACTTTGCCGTGGTTGGCTGTGTGCCCGGCCAGTAGCTACAATTCTCTAGAGTAGTAACAAAAGTATCTAAAGTCACACAGTTCAAGAAAAGACAAGCCGGCTACCTAGATATCCCTAAATTCACATTATGTACTCCTACATAGGCCTTAGTATAGATGTGACTACCACCAGGAAACGCCACTAAGACGCTAAGTACTTACCGAGTCACTAAGGGTACAATATTATCATGATTAGATCCCGTCTGTATTTTAAATTCTTACATGGTATCAGACTCTTTTTGATATTTTCCATTGTCATTATGTACTCTGCAGTGTTGTAATGATTTATAATAAATATAGTTAGGGTTAGTTAGAGACCTTCCACTGCCATTGATATCTCGGACCGGTGTAATGGAGGTGAGAATATTTGATAGATTCAGCTTGCCATCAAAAAACCTTTTGGTACTAATCTGAAGGACTCTGTAGCACATCGTTCACCCATTGTGTCAATCCATTCATACATAGCGAGACCGATGATTAACGCGGACATCAACCTTTACGTCGTGAGAAGGATCGGTGGGAAGCATTATCTAATATTGATGGGGTTCCCTAGCGTTCTCTGCTTAACAAACGGGGCCGGTGTGCCTAAGTCGTTATTGTAATACCCGATTCCCTGCGTTTTCGGGTTTGGCCCATGTGAAAAGGACAAGACTTGATTGGCTGACTGGCTGTGGTACAAGAGAGATGTCTTGTCTTGTACACCAAGTACAGGTATATAAGATAGTTATATAAGTACAAGTATCTGTGTACCGGACAAGTAATCCTAGGCACAATGGCTTACTCCTAAACATGGAAGCAACCATATTGCAACTGCACATTCGCAGGCAGGTAGTCGTTCGTAATCGGTTCGGCCACTAACTATAATACGGCCTACTAAGTACGCTGCTAGAAATAGTCCTACAAGCTAGCAACCTAAACGTTAACGGCCCTATGATCGTTACGGGCGTGATTTAATTGGACCAGCTCGCAAGACGGATAAGGAAACTTATGAGAGGCTGGGGAGAGCTGGAAAGAGGAGAGAATAGGGGCGCAAATATTAGCCCCAGAAATATTACGACTACTTTCGCTCAATTAAAGTACAAGGAAAACTTTGTTATAAGCCCACGGGCCACACTCAATTGGTTAATCGAAGGGGGGAGGGTTTAGCTTAAGTTTAACCCTAACCCTGACTACTAATGAGATCCTAATACGGACAGCTAAGTACGGTTTGCACAAGACAATGTGCCAAAATACACCTACTTCAATTCACCAAAACAGTTCGAACGTGAATCCCAACCGGGCTAATCCCTCGGCGGATAGGCTATTCCCTTCATCTCAAGCATCTTCTTGAACAGCACTGTGTCTATGGGTACCTCCCGCCCTAGCCATGTGGCGCGCTGCGTGTGGTCGCGCAGTGGGTTATTGGTGTTGGGGTGAAGCAGTACGGAAAGTGGGCCCCGGTTGATGACCAGCCAGGGGATAAAGGCGCCGAATTGTGCAGGTGTGAAGATGTTCACTTCGAACATGGCGAGCGTGTGGGGTCCGATAGGCTTATCCCAAACCTTGTAGATGCGCAGCTCGGGGACTAAGGGGCGTTAGTTGTGCCTGGGAAGAGGTAATGTGCGGGGGAGGGGAGGGGCTTACATTCGCGCCGAATGCGCTCCCAGAGCTCTTTGGCAAAAGTGACTTGCGCGGGATTATTCTAAAGAATGTTAGTAAAAGGTTGGGCACAAAGGGCCGAGGACTAAAGCGCACTTGGTAGAAGTAAATGTGGGCGTCGAAACCACCGGGGGAGAGGGTGTTATTGATTGGTGCGGTGAACTTCTCGTACGCGTCGCTTAGCTTCTCGGCCGGGGGGTTGTAAAAAGACTTTCCATCCTCGTTGAGATCTCTAGGAGCTTGTCAGGTATGAAGAAATAGGAAGCATGGAAGGAGAGGGGACATACGTAGGTAGTGGGGGGAGGTCTTCATAGCCGGCGAGGGGCGAAGGGAAAGTGTAGAGTTCAGGGTCAGACATTGTGGGTTAATATATAATGTGGAGCTGTATATTGAGGCTTATGATAGTTTTTGAGCTTAGAATGTACTTATATACTTCCTATATGTACCTACATGGAATTCATTTCGGCCGATATAAAATTGGCTGAGGCTCGTTGGTTGGTTGCTTACCAAGTCACGTCATAGGTGCTATTAGCAATGGTAGCGTAATAAGGCTGCGGGGGGTGCCGAACGGGTTTATAAGCGAGTGAGATGTCTCTGAGAGACTCCGACACCTAAGACAAAACAAGAACCACGAAGGGATCCGGGGGTGAGTATGTCATGTAGTATCACTCGTTTTGGTAGACATTATTAAACTTGAGGTTTCGTCTAATTGATGATAGAACCAATTGTCACACTGGAAAAAAGAGCTATTGTTAGCAAAGGTCGACTTCTATAAAGGAGATAAATTTTTACAAAAATTAAAAAAAAAAAAAAGGCCCCAACACCCTCCAAGCCAAAGATTCTTTGCAAGGCAAGGGCAATGTGATACCACAGAGGATTTCAGGGCCTAATCAGACCATGTTAAGAGCTTCATGGCGCATGAAACTTATGTAGTTTATCATATTCGTGAATGGTGGGTCTAAGAGGGGGTCTATTAAGGTCAGTAGTTGCTGCATGCTTGCGAAAGGTAGTAGTTAATTCTACTAAACTTAATTATACCTAAGTATATTACTATATATATAAGGGCGGTTTATTGTATTGTATTCCGGTTTTTACTTGCGGAAAGAATTACATGTACTTACAAAGTACATGTATCTCTAGGTCCTCGTGGGTGCATGCGCGCATGCACGTGATGCGGATGCCTTGGGGTGGAAATAAAACTAGCCATATATGTACGCGTACGTAATACACAGGGCAGAGAAAGGTACGATTAGACAGTGTGAGCTGATGGCTGTAGAGGTACCATACATGTATATAGAGGGCCAGGTCCCCCACCCCCTTTCATCAACAACGACATATTCCTGGCAGGCCCTTATCGATCTCAATCCCCGGAGAATGTCATCAATCATAGGCCACATATTGAACAAGGACCGACCGACCCGACCGATCCGTTATTTCTCAGAGAACCTTGGGCGGTTATGGTCACTATTTCATTGGAGTCATGGTTAATACAGGAATCAGCAGTTGGGTTTATCAGATAAGATTAGATCATTAGTATGCGTTCGAGCAGCGGTACCAATGATTAGCTTGGTAGGTACAACGTGATAAGGGTCATGGAGGCGTCTCAGATCTCTGCATCACAGCCTGCCTACATGTAACCTACGATATAGGAGTTAAGTACTCTTCAGTGTGCCCTCTATTCTCGTGATCTACCATCTCGCACTAAATTACAAGGTATATCTACATAGCTAAATTCTGCTAACGTTACTAGCTCGAATTATACTAGAGTGCCTACATAGTCATGCAAAGGGCATGACTGAATATCACTGAAACCTTTCCTTCGACTGAAATATATGTATATCAGTCCATGTACTACATGGAAATAAGAAAAGTGGGGGGTGTGGTGTGCGAAATGACAGCCTTGTGAAGAATATATTCTGATAACGGAGCCCCGATCGAGAGCATTATCTCATCACGAACTAAACTGGTTTCAGGCTACGCCTATTGGATCAACTATTGGTCGTTCATTCCCAAGAAATGGGAAATTACATTTCGATCTTCGTATTTCGTGACACATGTGTGTACGCGCCATGGTTCGTTGTTTCTTTTTTCCCCTCCTTACAACACATACACAGTAGCGAGGAGCCACATCTATTTATTAATTGATAGAAGGACTCCTTCTCTTATAATTCCTTGCGGTATCGATCTATCTTTTTCAACCACATCCTACGAGTGCAAATCAAACGGGAGAGCAGTCGACTCAATGGATCCGCTTTCTGTCTCAGCTTCAATCGCTGGATTAGCCACAACAGCCGCGCACATTACCACTACTCTTTGTGACCTGACTATGAATATGGAGAACACCCCGAGTCTTGTAGGTCAGATAATAGCTGAGATAGCGTTGATCAACCCGGCGATGTGTAACCTTCAAATGTTCCTGGTTGGTGGGAAGCGGTCAACAAGGTCACAAGAATCAATGGTACTTGTTGAACAGTTGGTTGCTATTCTAACAGGGTGTGTGTGTACATTTTCGGAACTGGAGAAGGAGGTTGATGGCCTAAGAGATGGTTTTGAGATGGTAACTCTAGACCGATCGAGATGGATATTGAGAGAGGACCAACTCAAGATACTTCTTGAGAGATTGAAGGATCATAAGTTATCAATCGTCTTGATACTAAATATACTTGAATGGTAAATATAAACTCTACTAGGACTATTTAGAGCTTTCTAACGACCAAATTAGTAAATCGGCCGAAGAAGCCGAAAGTAACATTCAAAAGCTCTCTGATATGGTTTTTAAGTTGATGGAGAATCAGAAGACTATATCAGACTTTATGCAAAGAATAGAGGCAACGCCGGAATCATCATTATTGACACCTGGCAGTACAATAGCATTTTCTGGGGGTAAACTGAACAGCGAACATACCACACTGTCGAAGGGGGGAAAGAAGATACAAAAGCCCATGTATTTTACAGGCTTTGCGCTGCGCGGCCTTTTCACTCGCCGGTCTTTTATATCGTTTCTGGGCAGTAAAGAAGATTCTGGAATTTATAAAAGCGCGGCAGACCATGGAAACCAATCTAGGCCTTTGCGCTCCACTACGGGTCAGAATAAAAGGCCTTCGACTACACGGTTACGACTGGTAGATATAGCGAATCCATCGTTTTTGTGTTTGCCGTTGTTTGCATCAGAGATAAGCAACAGTCAATGGTATGATTTTGGGTCTGGGAACTTGTTCTTAGACATGGGGAAATGGAGAAATATCCACAGTTTTCTTCCATCCTTAGGAATCCAAAGCAAGAAAAAGATTACTACAGTAAGTCTTTGAAGAGATGAAGTGTCACTATATTCTACCGTTTAACTAATATATCTATGCCAGGGGGTTCGAAGTGGAAAAATAATATCCGCATCTGTCGAATCCCTCTCTCTCGGGAATGAGCTAGTTTACTATTGGTTAAATGCTGTTACTGAATATAACACAACTTTACGCCTCTGTCGTCTCTATCAAGACTTTTACCAGCTCCATATTGGACTACTCAACCTATTTCCAAGCGAGGTCGGCCAGACAATCCCGTGGCTACCTTGTCCAACCCTCTGGTCCCTCGAATCAGAGTCATGTTCATCTTTTATGGCACCGGAAGATTGTCCTGATCAACTGCGACAGCAATTGGATAAATATATTATGACAGTTCTAGCGATATCGACCAAAGTCTCGAGATCTCCGCCAGTGGAGGTATTCTTTTGGATGAGAAACGAGGCACACGATAAATATAAAGATTGTATGGATAGGCAGGACTTAGCCGAGAAACCAGTGCCTAAGGATGAAATCGACCTTAGGACCCCCGGCCCCATGGCCTCTAAAACAGCTGAGGAGGATTTCCCTGAGCTCATAGATGTGGATGCAGCCCCCTGCCAGGGTCTGGGTGTCGTTTTTAAACGAAGACCTCCAGAAGTGTTAGACGCTAGATCTAGTAGTACACATTCTGAGAAGGATAGATCCCCTTGCAGGCCTCCAGTCTACCTAGAGCACCTTTTTGATACCCCTGCCTGATAAATCAGGAAAGTGAAAATGGTATGGTAGGAGGACTTGGCTCCGGATATTTTATGTGTGCGAGTGTTCTTGGTCGCTGTTAGGCTGGTTCCGAAAAACTGTTGATCTGTACCTGCTATATCCCTGCGTGGAATTATGCATATAAAGTTGTATATACCAAAAGCGAACGCTGTGCAGCAGCAAGCTTAAGAAACAAATATTAGTCGGGCACTGACCGTCCGAGGTCCTTCATTTCCGTTGTTCCGGCCCCTTGGCGGCCCGTAGTACCGTTTCAACCCTAGCCCTGCATCCGTCAGTAGTTACCCCGCTGGCCGAATGTTCGGTTGTTTCGGGTATCGACCGAACATGGTATCGTGGTAACATAAATATACTTGAAAGACCAAGAACTTACTATGATCGAGCCATGGTTCCGTCTATAGTATAGATTCTTCATATACAGTAGAGGGCGTTGTATTGGTACACATACATCTACTCTAAACGAGGTTCGTACTATTAATAGTGACACTTGACTGATTCTGATTCTAGAGCTGTTGGATGATATACTACATGTAGCTACATACTTGGATACATGTATGTATTGTTTGGTTAAATAATTTGGCCTACTCAGGTATTGAAAGCTACAAGTATAATATCCCGGGAGTGAAAAATGGCTGCTTCGTGCAGGCTACTGCACCACCAGCGTTAATTGTATGATGTACCTACCTTAATGATTTTCGTTAGGCTGGGTGTGACTACATGTACATGTACATGTAGCTATATACGTGATCCAGCAGGGAAGAAGCCCGAGAGGCCCTTCTATCTACATAGAACAGCTGGGTGAATGGAAGTCTGTACCCCCCCTTGTACCTTTAATCTGGCAGACCGTCAGCCCCACACAGTTCCTCCGGCAGGGCCCTGGGGAATCCATGCATGCATGCATGTCGGGTATATAGAGTTATATAGGGCACATACAGCACACCAGTATATTGGGGGGGTATCCTCATGCAGAAATGTTTACAGTTTTCTTCACCTTGCTAGCCCTATTAACGTCGCGGAAGATCCACCTTTATCTTCCGGATTGTGGCAAGTGCCGAATTGGTTCCTGACCATTCTAACGAGGATTGAAACACCCTGATATTCCTTCCAAGAGATATGGGGAACTCGCGATGAATTGTGCCAAAAATCCGACTCAGCAGAATTCCTCTATACCAGGGGTCTTTCTTTCATATATAAGAACCCCTCCTCAACCCTCACAAGAGCTGTCCTAAGCATTCCCTTCACAACCAGCAAACACGCTAAGCCATACACCTGCATACTCCCAAGAAATCCCAATATATCAAAAATGAAGGTCTCCTCATCCATCCTCAAAATGTCCGCCGCTGTTGCGGCCATTGCTATGGCACCAGCAACAGCCAAGATTCTCATGGCTGGTGACTCGACAATGGCACAATCCTCGACCAATATCCAGGGGTATGATATGGTTCCCATTGTTCCGATTTCTTCTTTGAATATGTGACTGATTTTCCCGCTTAGATGGGGTACACCATTCGCAAACTACATGTCTCTCACTGTGGTCAACTTGGCCCGTGGTGGACGTTCCGCACGCTCATACACCCGTGAGGGCCTCTGGGACACTCTCGTTTCCCAGATCGAACCCGGCGACTATGTGATTATTGAGTTTGGACACAACGACGGAGGCAGCGTAGCGACCTCGGACCGTGCAGCCCTCTTTGGCGACGACACCTCAACCACTACCGTGACATTGGCCGACGGTACTGTTGAGGTTGTCCAGACATTTGTCACCTACGAGAAGTGGATGGTGCAGGATGTCCTTGCAGCGGGCGGTATTCCCGTTGTGAGCTCAACTACACCTAATGGTGACGCTTGGAACGCTGCCCACACGGAGGTCAGCGAGGGTAACCGCTTCGTGCCGTACTCGATGTATGCGGCCGGAAACTACACTAGCCAGGGCGCAACCTGGATCGATCACTACGGCTGGGTGGCTGTTGCGTACGAGGATTTGGGTTACGACAATGTGTACCCGGCATTGTTCCCCAATGACCACACACACACAAGCCCTGAGGGAGCCGATGTTGTTGCAAAGGCATTTGTGAATGGATTGAAGTGTACCAACCACGCGTTGGCAAATTACTTGACCGCTGCAGGAACCGCAATCCCTGAAGTTTGCAGGTTGGTGTCGTCCTCCTCTAGCACAGTTCCTTCGAGCACTACCGTTTCTCCCACTAGTACAAGAGCTACTACTACTACTGTGACACCTGCTGAATCAACCGGTACTGTAGCTAAATATGGACAATGCGGCGGTGTCAACTATACCGGATCAACTACCTGCGTGGCTGGGTCTACTTGCACTTTTTCGAATACCTACTACTCACAGTGTCTGTGATTAGGTGCTGGTGGAGCAGGGGTTGTTTAATGAGAAGGTGTATAGTTGGAATGGTTTGTTGGCCTGTGTTTGTAATTTTATTTGTAATCTTATAGGTGGAGGTGTCGTATATATATCGAGTACTTTTCTATCAATGTTATTTTGAGATATGGGGACATAAAAAAATCTAAGCTTATAACTCAGGACAAGTCGTGTTGAGAGATCTTAGCTAATTATATGAGCCGATACTTATACTATGAGCTTCGTTGGCGGATTACTTACTTGTCTCCTTCTGTGCCTATCCATAGTTCCTAGTATAAATATTGAAATGATCTTGCAGCTGAATAACATTAAGCCCAACATGCCTGAAACCACTCCTGTGGGTTGAACGGAATGCTATTACTAGTGGCACGGTGTAAATATCCGGGCTATGAGATGCTGGAGGATGAAGATTGAGTTGTATTGTGCTCGTGTACGTGCATGTGTCCCACGAGATATTCGGGAGATCACGTTAGGCTAATCCCGGTCGTTTAGATGATCGTGGAGTCCATAGGCTCTGAAGGCCCAATGTGATCCCTTCCTATGATAGTGAGCAAGGGGTATGAAGTTGCTTATGGCGTCTGCCCAGACAGGCGCCTGTACGCAAAGTACTGGAGGTAAGCTTACTCCTGCGACCGACTTACCCGCTCGCCAAACCCACAGAACAACCCCGAAATGGCTTTAGTCATAGCTGGTCACTCGGTGGTCTAGCGTTGTCGTTTTTTAGGATTAATACGGTACCAAAAAGAGTAGTGGGATCACTACGGTATTCCCGCTGATATAGAAATGGGGTAAGAATCGGGTATTTCTACAGTATTCCCCCCTAATGCTGTTTTAATTCTCGTAGTCCTATATATGGTAGTGATTTCACCTCATTTTTTTCATACTGTAGTCCTAGGCACTTTGAACGTTGACTAAATTAAAGTACTAAGGGTGTAGGGGTAGTAAAGTACATGTATGCCCAAAAGCAGCGTTGCAACACACATGTTCGAATTCAAGGTTCTTGAATCACAGTGCATCACTCACAAAATCACTCAAATTTGTATTTCTTGTTTTTAATTTTTTTTTTGTTTACATTATTAATTGTATCCAGCCGTTAGGCTATGACAATATCACACTCCCCAAAACTACCCTCTCCTCCGCCGCCATCTCAACAAAGGAAAGAAACTTAAACACAACATGCCCATTCTGCCGTCTGTTCGCTTTTCACTCTCTCTCCAGTCCTCCCCACCCTACCCCCAGCTCCCTTTCTCTCTCTACCTCCTCTTCGTCTTCCTCGCCCTTCTCCCTTTTACTCTCGGTCCATTGCCTCCAGATTTTCAGCGCTTGCTCGATCCCTTTCTCAGTCCATAGCAGTTGCTTGATCGTCGTATGGTCTGGTGCCAGTGTCTGCTGCTCTCGGTTTGGGGGCATTTGGTTCTTGTTTTAATTCACTTGTATTCAGTGTTATGATAATCAGTTGCTCCATCTTGCATGATCGGTGTAGGTGCAAGCCTACACGTCTAGACTAACAGTTCACGGGCAATTAGTGAGTGTGACCCCTGTCCTTATATGACATTCCTCAACCAAGACGTTATAGCTTCGATTGCGGCTAAGCAGCTATAGGTGTCTTTAATTCGTTCGATCAGTATACTCCGAGTATATAAATTGAAGATGTACTTACATGTAGGTACGTGTTTTGAAGTTTAGATTGATAGTTGTACATAACTCTATAACACGCTACTAACCCCCCCCCCCCCCCTGTTGAAATTACCACCGTCCTTCTTTTTTTCTCCCTCTACATCAAATAATCAAACTCACTAAGTTCCTGGAATCACTCGATTCCAATAAATCAGCCAATTATAATCAGCAACAGCCCTAAGAGAGTAAGATCATGTCCCAAGCGCCCTATCTCCATAAGCTATCCGGGAAAAAATGCTGGGTCCGCATCCATCCAAGTGATGATTTATTTGGTCTTCATCCAGTTTATCTGACCGGTAAGATTCTGGTCAACCTTTGTTTCTCGGTCTGTTTAAGCTAACCTAGCAACTGCCATCTTAGATCCGGAAACTTTCCAGCCGGATATTAATAGGCGCACAGGGCGAATCGAGACATGGGGTATTGATCATTTAATGAAGGGTGAGGTTGGGAATAAAGATGATATACCAAGTTACCTCAAGAGGGAGGCCAAAGTATCTCACCTCTACAAGTTTTTGGAGACCCCACAAACTCAGTTTATAACACGTCTCATATTCAAAAAGGTATTTCCCGATATATGTTTTTATCCTTTTTTTTTTTTTTAAAGGAGTCTAACTCCGCATAGATGAAAGAGCTTCGACGCGCAGCACTTACTCATGGAAGAAACAAATGTGATTATATATTAGAAATCAAACTGCTGGGAATTAAGGATGAGAATGGGCTTGAATATATCACGCGCAGTATCAAGGTTTCCGGAGGACTGAAATTAAACTTGTTCCAGGATAAGATTTTACAACCGGTTATGGGATGGTAATTGTTCTGTTCGAATTCTGCTGTGAAGATCTAGGACTAAATTTCGAGGAAGGTCTCGTAACTACCATGGATATTTATTCACTGACTACAGAGATGGTGCTTTGTTTGGGCCTAGGGATTCTAACGTAGGTTCTCGTTCCCAAAATTATACAATTATGACGGCTGATTTATCAGCACGTCGATATGGTCAATATGTACAAAAAAGGCCATGAATACATTCCCGACGATATATTTACAATTGGTGACGTCTTGGAAGGCCAGGATTCGACTCTTGGATATTTATACGATCTGGTGAGCGGATATTATTTATACAAGTATGGCTGGGAAATTTGTTAAGTATAGGATTTTCAGGGCGATGACTGGCTTCACCATATTACCGTTGAAGCAATTTTCGATCCACAAGATTCCGACGGCGCATTCGTTGTTCTTGATGGTATGGGGGCCTGCCCAGCCGAAGATATGGGAGGTGGCGATTGGCAGGATACCATGGAGTCATTACGAAAAAGACCTGTGGATAGGTATCTGCTACGTCAAATTAGTGGGGCTTTGAATAATCGAGATGCTAAATCTACGTATGCGAACAATCCTGATTATATCTTTGACCCGCATGCGTTTAATATCGATGAGGCTACAAAGCGTGTTCGAGACGCACTCAAGTCCTACACTTCGATACCATCTGGTGCTAAGACTAATGTTTTCCTACCTACCACTAAAGAAGGCCATTTCCGAGAAAGCGGAGACTGTCGTGGAAACTACCCAAGGAAAACAAGGACCATTTATACCGAACATACTATCCACGGGTATACAGGGTACATTATGGAAACTGTCCGTGAAGGCCAAGAACCCAGAAAGAGCGCTCTCTGTGAGGAATGCGGGAAGCCGAGCGGTCTAAAAAATTGCAAAAAATGCGGCCGCACGTGGTATTGTTCGGAAAAGTATGTGAACAAGGATATTCTATAATAATAGAGCTAACATCTCATAGATGCCAGTTTAAAAGTAGGCCATCTCATAAGGCTTACTGCCTGCCCATCGAACTCAATCCAGATGAACTATTAGCTTCGCAACTAAAGATGATTTCAATAAATAACCCATGGCGGGTAACGAGCCACATGGGCTCATTCGGTGTGGAGACCTCGTCCGTTCGGGGGTCCTCTGCAAGGAGTTTCCCCGCAAAGAATTCCTCCGCAAGGGATTTCTCCGAAAAGGACTCTTCCGCAGAGTATTCTTCAGCAAAGGATTCCTCCGCAGAGGATTCTTCCGCAAAGGATTTCTCCGAAGAGGGCGCAGAGGATTCCTCTGCAGAGGATTTCTCCGCACAGAATTCGTCCACATTATCTTTGTCAGAGTAACGAGCTGCATGGAAAGTCTAGTCTCAGGCTACTCCTATTTTTTAAAACCGGCCTAGAGAGTGGAACTAGCTAACATGAGAAACGAGACTTCGATTGATATATAGAGCTAATGCTCTGCTCCCCTATGATACAGTATTTTATATCGCGGCTTTTCAATGGGAGCCTCTTATAAATGTAAATTAGAAATAAAACGATACTCAAGTCTCTTCACGAATTGCAGTCCGACTAATATCATAGCCACTTTCCCCACCCGGTGATATTCTAGTATTAGCGTATTATGTCTGTATTTAACTCACCGCCATGCATGAGTATGAAAACGAGGCATCAATCTCTACCGAGAGGGAAGGAAATTTTATGACCTGATGATTTATATGAATGTATTATATACATGAGTATTTAAACGAAAATTAATAGTTATGAAAATATCCAAACGCCGTAGAACACGAAATACTAATAATGGGTATAAAAAGAATTATATTTAATAACCCCCATAAACAAAACAAAGCAAAAAAAAAGAGAAAAAAAAAAAAAAAAACCAAGGACCCAGAAAACAAATCATTTCCCTATGCCTTCCCACCCGTTACCGCCGCAGACGCCTTGGCCCACCTCCTCCAGTTCCCCCACATGCCCCACGAGACGGCGACCGGAAGCATCAACACGGCGACCGTCAAGTTGACCTTCAGATCGTTCGCCGCGCCATTCCCAAAGATGGTCATGAGGATGCCCCAGATGTGGTGGCTGGGGAGCAGGTACTCGACCCTGTAAAAGTTGCTGGCCAGCTCCATGGGCGACAGCACGGCCGTGACCTGCGTGATGATGGCGGTGATGATGAAGAAGGGCATCCAGCGCATCTCGAGCATGGCGCACATGCCGTCAATGACCCAGAAGTTGATGGAGGCGTACAGCCAGATTGTGAGCCAGCTCAGAAAGTACTGGCCGGGGCCTAGGTCGGCGCCGTCCTTCCACGTGTACACCCAGCCGGCCCACGAGAGGCCGATGAAGCAGGGGTAGGCGGTGCCTAGGACGGCGCGGATCAGGAGGTTGGATTTGAGTGACCAGTGGGCGTAGGCGCCGGCGCCGCCGAGGACTCCGTTGGCGGCCATCACGACGAAGAATTGGCTTAGGGGCGGGAAGACGAACATGACGGTGTTGAGGAGAACGCTGCTGGAGAAGCCGAAGGGGTTGATGTTGACGATTGTGTAGGAGATTGGTTGGAGGGCTGCGGCGATGGCGGAGGCGGGGGCGCTGGTGGGGAGGGAGGAGATAGTGGCAACCCCGTGGGCGCGCTGGTAGGTTGCGCCTGCTGCGCCGGCGGCGGAGAGGAGGTTGGAGTAGATTAGTGATATCTCGACCGTGCGGAAGCGCGCTTCGTTGTAGATTATTGTTAGTGCTGAGGTGGGGTCGTAGGTTGTGCTGGTGTTGTTGGAGGAGGATAGGGCGGCGGTGAGGTTGTTGGAGGCGGAGGGGTTCGCGATGATAGCGCCCCAGATGGGGCCGCCGGAGCGGACACGGTTGTAGATGGTGTCGAAGGTGTCGTCGGAGCTGGGGTCGTAGGGGGTGTTTACGTATGTGGGCTGATCGGAGGTGCCACTGAGGAGGGCAGTGGTGGAGAGCAGGGAGGACCCGATAGGGCCGCCGTCGAGATCAACGGCGAGAATGTGCAGTCGGTGGGCATGTTGTGCTTGCTTATACTGTAGATTGTTTTTTCTGAATTAGCTGATTGACTATTGCTCTATTGCTGGGGGGGGGGTTTATCGTACCATTTTCCCGTTTATCCATGAAGTGTTTGCCCAGAACAGCACCAGCAGCGTAACTGCAGCACCCACAAGCTGTTTCAGTGCCACCGACTTTGGCAGCACCACGGGAGCTCCGGCAGCCCGAGGGCCAGCTTCGAGAGTGGCCGCCACGGCGGCCCCATCAAGGCCTTGCTTCTGCGGCGTCGGCGTCGGCGTTGCTAATGTGTTGCTGTCACTGCTGGTGCGTTCAGGCTTTCGGCTGTTGAGGTCCTGTGTTGACTTTATACTCTGGAGGGAGATTGTCTCTGCCATTGCTGCTGCTGCTTCTGGATTAATCAATGGTCTTCAAGTGCTAGTTGTATGGATATATATTAGATTCTTATGATTTGATGGGTTTGGGAATATGGGAGGATGGGGGGGAGGGGAGGGGAGGAGGGGCCTACTATTTGTATGAATGCCATCTTTTGGTTGTTTCGGCCGACAGCTTTTTTGGGGGAGGAGTTAGTTAATTTCCGACAATAGAGTTTTTTAGCTCTGGCTCGGTTGTGTGAAAACCTTCCAGAAGCACCGCCCGTTACGGCCGAGACATGCCCTTTGTTTGTCTGTAGTCAAGCCACACGTCTGTGGTGTATGTACTCACATGTAATTTATCCGTTACTCCCCGGGGGGTGTGCCTCTACATGCAAAATAAGTATTTGTAACGGCAGCTGTGGAGTGCAAATAAATACTCACCACGATGACGGGCCTACACCAGATCTAGATTTCGATGACAATACCACACCATAGCTGCGCCACCAGGCACGGTTTTTCCCCTATCGAGAGGTCTTGTTATCCCGAGATGTATGTACTCTAGCGGCGGCGGAGTTTCCTATTCGATAGAGAAATAGTAGAAGGGTGTATGTGGCTGGTGAGGAGTAGGTAGGAGGAGGAGGAGGGGGGGGGGGGGGTTGGCGCGCTTAGAGCCTTTTTATGGACTGCCGGCCGTTATAATTCCGGTTGGGTTGGGCTGGTGTGCCGATATCCGTGATATGGTGGCATGACGCGCCGAGTGATCTCTGGTGAATGCATTTCGAGAACGACTACCGATATATTTTACGCATATCTCCCTTGGGCATACAGAGCACCCCCTTGCTAATTACGCACATGGCTGGCCAGAACAGCTTAGTGCTAACTCACTTGGCTTTTCATTAGCAGCCTCGATTTAGGTACCAGCTAGTGCTAGAGGACCTCTAATGGCAAAAGCTAAAAACAAAACAGCGTGGTAACACTCATGCTACAATACTGGAGCTCGATAGTAAATACAATGCATATTCGCGTTCATTTTGATATTCTGATCATCATGCATCTTAGTATTTACCAAGTGAATCCTATGCTATATAATATTATTATAGATTTCCATTGCTATAAACACATCCATTTACCAAGAACGTAAAAACAGATCGCCAACCCCTCCCCACATTTGCAGCTCGCCTACTTCCGCACAGGCTGGTACTGCGGCTTGACGTACGTTTGCGAGATTCTCCTATTCTGGCCCTGCCCTTGACCCTGCCCCTGTCCTTGGGGCGGCTGTCCCCACGACGCGGACATAATCCGTGCCAGTTCCTCCCCACGCGAGATACTACCCGAGGACTGTGATGACCAGGTGTTGCTATGTACCGGATACCCGGGCTGGGGGTAGTTCTGCTGCTGCGGGGGGTTTTGTGGGGTTTGCGGGGTCGGGGTGG
Organism: Morchella sp. 2018-W30; assembly: GCA_024713625.1. Classification (NCBI taxonomy): domain Eukaryota; kingdom Fungi; phylum Ascomycota; class Pezizomycetes; order Pezizales; family Morchellaceae; genus Morchella; species Morchella sp. 2018-W30. The sequence goes on from JAMJEW010000025.1 coordinate 156,411, forward strand.
TGCGTGGGGGCTGTGGAGCGAGAGGGTTGTGGGAGTATTGAGGTGCTTGGGGGTTTGCAGGGTATTGGGGTGTCTGAGGGCTTTGAGGGTATTGAGGCGTTTGGGATGGGGTTCCCTGATATGGCGCGTATGACGGTGCAGTTGGGTGTGGTTGCTGCTGCTGTTGTTGCTGGTGTTGCCGATGTTGGTGCTGCTGATGCTGTTGCTGTTGCTGCTGCTGCTGCTGCTGCTGCTGCTGTTGCTGTTGCTGCTCCTGCTGCTGCTGTATTCCCACAAAGGCCGCTAGCTTTGACACTGCCTCATCAGCCCTCTTTACACTTTCCGCCAGCGCCGCCCTCAAACTCTCCAGCTCAGCGTTACGGTTTTTCAACTCCTCTCGGCTCTTCTCTAGCTCACTGCGGCATCCCTCCAGTTCTTGCTGAGTGCCCTCCAGCTCCTCTCTACACTCCTCGAGCTCTTCATCCTTCTCCTCGACCTCCGTCTGAGTTTTTTCCAACTTCTCCTTACTCTCCCACATCTTCTTCTTCCAAGACTCAATCTCGGCCTTCCACCCTTCTTCCTCTGCTACTTCCTCGTTAGCATTAGCGCTACCTAGTGCTGTCTCTAAAGGACCCCGATATTTTTCTATAATCGATGCATCAGGTCCTCCTGGCAGTGCTTCGCGTGGAAACCCGCTCGCAGGTATAACTCTGCCTTCATCGTCAACGACCACTCTACCTTTCTTTGACAAAAAGGCAGATATTCGCGCATGCTCTCCATCGGGGTTTATAAGCGCATTGATTAGTAGCCAATGCTCAAAGCCAGCAATTGTGAGTGCGGGTGAATGCGGCTTCCGGCGTCCGTCGCCGGGCGGGGCTGGTATAAGGAGATACTCGGTTGAGAGGGCGTTATAGAGAGTTACGAGAGCGCTGGGGGCACGTTGGGCGCGCGCAAAGAACTCTAGATGTCGTTATATCAATACCTACAAGTTTCGAGTTTTCTGAGGTTGGGGTAGGTAGCTACTTACGGGACTCGCGGGAGCTATATGAGGGGCTAATGCCGTAGTACATGCTCATTTTAGCGGGGGAGAGGACACATGTGGGTGTTGAGTCAACACTGCACTCTTTATTCTATAGACAGTTTCAATCATCAAATTCCAACTACTAACAGATTTATTACATCATACAAAGGGAGATACCTACCATACAACGCGCAATACCCCTGAATAGGCCACGAAGTTCGGGCCTCGGTGCAAGTGGAATTTTACCCTGTGCCACTAATGTGGCCCAATAGGCGCTGCTGTCAGGCGCATTCTGGTGCGCAGGGTGGCCGTAGGGTTGGCTAGGCTTTGTGGTACCCGCAGGCGGCGGGCCAGTGTGCGGGGGACATGAGTTTGTGTTACTAGCGTTGTGAACTGGGCTTGAATTCTGATTGTATGCGGGATGTTGGTTCAATGGTGGAGCTGCATTATTTGCATGCGCAGGATGCTGCCCCGGATTCTGGTTATTATTATTATTGACCTGGTTATAGTTATTTCCCTGGCCTTGCGGCTTCTCTGGGGGCCATGTCTGCTGTTGTTGCTGCTGAGCTAATATTTTCTCGGGACTAGATCCATTGCCGGCTCCTGGGTTGTAATTATTTCCTCCAACTGTTTGTGGTGGTTTTTCTTGCCACTGCTGCTGCGGTTTCTCAGCCCAGGCAGGCGAGTATGCTGGTGGAGATGCGACCCCATTGTCATTGTTTTGTTGATTATTGTACTGCTGCTGAGGCTTTTGCTGAGACTGTGGTTGATATAGTGGTACCTGATTCTGCTGCTGCTGCTGCGGGAACGTTGTTGTAGGCTGAATATATGCTGGCGACACAGGTACTGTCCCTTGTCCATTACTATAATTCGGTTGCGGTACATTATAAACCTGCTGTGGTACCACCGTTGCACCGCTGCTATAAGTCTGCCCACTAGTAACACCATAGGTTGTCCCCGTTGTCTGTCCCTGTACAGGTGTATAGAACTTGGGACTCGTCGGATTCGACAGACATCCTTCCCCCGTATTGATAGTCTGCTGATAACTCGGTTTACTACTAAAGAAATTCAAAGTCTTTAGGACCCCCCCTTGTTTCGGCGGCGGGGGCGGGGGCGGGGGCGGCGCAAACTGCGGGGCCTGATAAGCGGGCTGACCCGGAGCAGTAAGGGCCGCTGCATCGACGGCTGGCGTCGGGAGAACTCCAGGTGAGAAGGGAGGGGTGGGTGGGATCTGTGTATTAGCCCAGCTAGGAGGAGGGGCACCTGCGTGTTGGTAGTTGTATGCCATCGTAGAGAAATGGGTTTCTGGGTGAGTTTTTTTTCTTTCCCCTCTACTTCCACTCGGGCCTTTAAAGATATACGGGTGAGAATAAGAACGAAAGAGAAAGCTAGAGAAGGGGAGGGGGGGGAGAGTGAAGCGCCCTTTTTAGAGTCTTTCCTTTCACTCATTTCATTCATTGTTGTTGCTGTTACACAACTCTTTTTCGCTTGTGCGACGCAGCACAACTCAGCCGCAGGTTGTCGAAAATAAACTACATGTATGTACCTTATGTAAGTACTTTAATGTACCTCTGCCCTGGGTGCATTCTCGATATGTGCATAGCTCAACTGCATGCATTCATTTGTCTAGATCGGATGGTCGAGGAGGACGAGTGATGCTCCATGATGTTCTTGATACATGCACTTGCTTTCTGCTTCCTACAAGTACATGTATCTAGGTATCCGCACAAGGAAAGGGGGGGGTCATGTCGCTATTCAACATCACCTCTGTCTAAGACTGTCCCAACGGCATTCTCCGCTTTTCTCCTACAACAGCGCCCAGGATCCTCCTCCACACACAGTGTGCAGAGTTGAACTTGGCAAATTTGTCTTACCGTAAACCTAACCCCTTGCTCCTATTTCAGATTTCCATCTAGAGTTTTTTTTTTTTCTTTCTCTCTTTTTCTCTCCGGCTGTGCCTAGTAGACAGATCTACACAACGCTAAACATAGAACAGGTCGAAACCCCTACATGGCAGAGTAGAGTAGAGTAGATAAGTGCGGGGAGCCGAGAACCGCCCATTTATTGGCTTTATTGGCTTGAAAAAAAGCTTCTTTATTGTAGGGCCTAGAGCACATCTGCATCTCAACCCGTGACATATACTTTATACTAGTACAGAACCATGACCTGTTTCTATATATATCCCCCGGCCCCCCCAGCTGATCTGGCTCATAGAGTATGTAGCTTTTCGACAACACCCTGTGGTTGAGCCTATGGATCCGCATCTCGCTAGAGCTCTCAAGCCTTTCTTGCCGGATGGCGTGCATGTTGGCATAGCCGTTCTTGGGTAACACATGCGCCAAGGAATGGTAGTACACATGTTGGCTTAAAGGTTCGCACTGCCACGGCACTACATGTAGGTATATACTTTGGGTAAAATTCCATTTCCATGAGCGTACCAGTTTTTACGTGCACTGAAGGATTCTTAGCATGAGAAATCTCAGGTTGGCGCAACACAATACTTTGGAATTAAGAATTAACATTGACCATGCATGACAGACAAACACTGTAAATGATACAAGAACAGTAATAGCACCCTGATTGCAGGACTTTGGCAGTGTAAAGAACCAGCCCCGTGTAACAGATACCACAACCCCAGTTGTTTAGGTATCGATTGATACCTCTGTCTCAAACGATAGCTCAAGCAATCCTTCAGGCCGAGGCTCACTCCATATTTCCAAAAAGTTCTCGATAGCCATGCAATTTACGCTCTGCATAGGATCTTCTGATATAAATCCCTCCATGTCCAGGAAGGCCATGTGCTGGGCAGGATTCATAAACAAGCCAAATGAATACCAATGCATGAAGACACTCGCCTGCGCGCTGTCATACAACTCCTCCCAGGCCGGTATATCCTTCCAGAAAGCCGATCGGAGCGTCACATCATTCTCGTAACAAGGCCCCTGCACACCATTTTGTTTGTATACCCTGAAGAACGATTCAATGGTTTTGAGGGCCGCTACCATAAACGGATGGCGATAAAAGATTTCCCAACCCAGGATTGCAACAATACTGGTTGGGGTGGTTGTAGATAAAACAAGGTTATGTGGCCCAAAATCGGAGTGCATCACCACCCACGGTATCTCTTCGACATCATCAGGAATATCCATTCCATCCTCAACAAACTTTTTTATCCGGGGGAGGTATTTCTCCTTGTATTCATCTAATTGAGGGTGTTTGGAAGCCTCCAGGCGCCTTAAATTCATTTCTATCCACTCTCGGAGATACTCAACTACCGATGAAAAAGTACCACCCATGCCGAAATCTCGATAGGGATAGGTGGAGTAGCTAGGGATATCAACAGTGAAATGTTCGCTTTTAAAATACCCAGAAACGTCGAAATTCGATTCCATTTCCCACATAGCGCCGTAAGCTCTTCCAATCGCTTGGAGAACATGAACCTTTTCCTCAAATGGCAGGGTATGGTAGTTCAAGGACCCTGCGATACCCGGAGACATTTTGTATATCTGAATGCATTGTTCAAAGTTTGACCGCCGCGTGTCGCTATAAGTTTCAAGAACAGGAAGGAGACCCGAATAGTAAGTCGCAAGGAAGTGCATAAATGGAGCCGTTGATTCGGTGTAACCATGGCTTTTGATTTGTATAGCCCATAGTCCATCGGCCTTGTTTTGTGCCTCGATCTTACAGGATAGATTGAGTGACCCGTCCAAGTGAGGCTCTGGCGGGCGCAGGTGCTCAGGGCTGATACCGATAGTTTCCGATACTCTTTCAATTATCTCCAAAGGATCGGTTGAAAGCCAATTAGATGCACTTATATACCCAGATCTACGGTCAAGAACACACATTAAACGGCCGAGGTTTAGTGAGTAAAGAGGGTTTTGAAATATTGCTATGACGACAACAGTGTTCCTTTCGGGGTAATCTTTGTATAGTGTGTAAACAACGTCAACCTTCTTGACAGGAAGAGCCCGGCCGACCACGACATATTCTACCGTTTTTTCGTAGAATAGTTGATAGTCTTTGAGTGTTAGGCATTGCGACTCTGTGGCTTCATCGCCATCTGCTGACGGCGCCGTCGATACCTGCAGCCATCTAGCGTAATTACTAGATTTCAGCGTTAGAAAACAACGTTTTTTTTTGAGGGTGGAGGACTGGAAATTACTCAGTTGATGGCTCCATTCTAGGAAAGCCTGTGAGAATAGCTAGAATAGTTTTAAAGATGGTCTGCTATCCTAGACGCGTGTATGTGTTAGAGATCCCGAGAATTGAGGGTAAACATTCGGTATTGGAGATAACTAAAGGCTTAGACGAGAGAGAAAAAGTCACAACCGTGGCAGGTTATGTGTGCATGCTACCGTGTCCAAGGAGATATACCTAGATAGAAGTTTAGCATGAATTTGTATATTTGTCATAGAGAATCTCATGCCAGTTAAGTGTGGGTTGATTAAGAATACCAGCCAGCTAAGAACACATATATCAATTTCTGGTAGTAATAATGAGGGCATAAGTGCGTGAATCTTCTGAGCTTCTGGTGAACCTAGAGGCAGAGGCAATGTTGAGACCTGTAGCCTGTGCTTCATGGTAAGTGACTCCGTATCCACAACTACAATGGAGGCTCGTAGCCCCCCACCGCCAGCTTGCAGCAACCTGCTCGTAGCTATATATAGGGATGGGTGTGGGATTAGCTCGCGACCACATTGTATGGGAGATAATACTAGATGATGAGAGAAAGTCTGTGATCTTAATTGAATCCTTTGAAATTGTAAACACCCGGTTGAAAAATTAAATCGGCACTTAGGAGATGCGTAATCACTCTAGGCAACTGCGTTAAATGGTGCTGTTAATCATAAAGCATCACTCGTTCCACCAAAGCCCCATTTACAGCTCAACAAACCATCCATTAGGATTGATATATTTCATTTATATAGGAGGGAATTACGCGGCACTCGTATAACATATTCTGAACCTTGTGATATGTATCCACTGTATTTGAACCCTAACCCTGTCTAAGCCTCAACCTAGGAAAGTTTACATATGGTGCCGGTCGCGCACAACCTACCCAAAATACTACAAAAATCCCATGCTCTACAGATAATCTATCCTCAACCACACAACGCAATTGATAAAAAGTCTAATACATAGAAGAGTTGGGGCTAGTGATTACCTATTAATTGTCTGTCTCCATTTATTTTAAATCTTTTTTTTGCTGAGTGAGATAGCTTTTCTAAAATGGTAAGGTTTACTTACAATGACCGGCTCAAATCCCAGGGTTAGGGGGTAGTGTTTCAGGGTTAGGGTTCGCTTATAAGAGGGTTGGGTTACAGATCACCAGATAATCGCCAGATGTTCCCCACAGTACATAGCGTCAGTCAACAATTACACTATCTGCACCCGGGTATCAACAATCAGCAAAGAAGTTGAAATGTAAGTTTTCCCTCATCAATAATAGCATTTATCTAATTGATTATAGACACAATCAAAACTTTCTTGACCTCCCTGACCGACAGACCCATAATATGCGACCATCGACCTTGCGACCCACGACGCGACCGACGCGACCCGCGCGACCTATTGGAGTTCTGATATGCCTCCCTTGAATAGAAAGGCCAAAGCAATGATACTGTTGAATAGGCGGCGCTTTGAAAGGGCAGGTTAGAAATTGGGGGGGGGATTTAAGAGGGGAAATGGTAGAGAAGGTGGCGGAGCAAGAGGATCCTGAGGGAGAGAATGATTCTGACGGAGATAATGATGAGTCCGATGGAAGGGAAGCAGGGACATATCTCAGTACCTGTATGGATGATTCTGAACTGGAATTTGATAGTTCAGATACGGGAAGTGAAGAGGAGGATGAGAATGATTGTTTGTTTGACTGCGAGTCAGAGATCAATATCAATAAAGAACCAGCTTTATCTCAACAAGCAAAATTCAATGCACTCTTTAAGTTTAAAGCTTCGGAACAGAAGAATGGGGAGAAATTATTGCTTGGACTCCGTGGTTCTGCTGCTCCGGGAGATTCTGCTCGAAATAAAAGAAGAAAGTTAGCGGACAACAGAATGAAAAAGGAACAAGCAACAGATTCAATTCCGGTTGCTCGTATGTTTCAACGGCAGATTGAATTAATAGAAAATAACAATTCGGTTCTTTCAACTTTATTTGATGAACCCCGGGCCGCAATTCCAACTTTAGAGGAGTGGAAAATCGATACAACTCGCGCTCTCAAGGACCTTGACTATAGACTGAAGTCACTACGCATACGCAAAGCTGAGAATCTTGAAGGTCAATGGAGGAAAAGGCATGAGGTAGTCCATGGTTACTTGTCTTTCCGTAACCGCTTCAGTCATATATCGCAACAGAGCCCTCAGTTCTAACTGCTGCTGTTTTTAAGCGTGGTGGTTGGGTTGCGAAAAGGCAGGCAGTGGAGTAAGATGGATACAGGACCGTATTATACCAAAAGCGAGCAGGGAATTGGTAGTCGGATGAGTTCTTGGTATTATGATGAGAAGCTTGAACTTTTTATGCGAAAGGCTATTGCTCAAATGGGAACAAATTTGACTTCTGCGATGTTAGCGCAAGCAGTTGGGACATATTTGATGTCTGAAGAGCACGCTTCCGCTGTGCTGCAAGATATCCAGAATGCTACTACAATCGAAACACATGGTGAAGAAGACGGAGGCAGAAAATTATCTTATAAAAGGAAAGGTATTAGAAATTTAGGTCAGCGAGGAGATGGTTGAAAGCTAGGGTTCCGGTATCGTGACATCCAGAAGGGTGTATATATTGACGGACATGAAAGAGAAGATGTCGTTAAATACAGGGACAACTTTATTCAGACTTTATACCTTTATAAAGCTCTTATTGTTGACTATAATGAGGACGGTTCGATGATTGAAAAGTCCCCCTTGCCTGGAACCCGTTTGATTGTGCTTCTCACTCATGACGAATCAACCTTCAATGCTAATGACTCAAGAAAGAGGGCATGGCACGATACAAAACAGACATATCTTCGGCCAAAGACAAGAGGTCGTGGTATAATGTTAAGTGATGTGTTATACCCCAATGGGCGTGTATGTGTGCCGGATACAATAACTGATCAGGAGATGTTGGAGAAAGGAATGGACCCATCCCGTAGGAATGCTACCGAGTATTTTGAGTATGGCAAGAATAATGCTGGTTATTGGAGTGGTGAACATCTTGTCGACCATATCTTACGGGTCGTGATACCAATGTTTGAGATTGTCTATCCGAAGGAGAAATTTCAGGGTCTCTTTCTTTTCGATAATCTGACAGGTCGTTCTTCATTTTCATCTAATGCATTACGGTCACAAGATATGAATCTTGATAGCGGCGGAAAAGCTCCTTCTATGAGAAATGGATACTTCAAATCTTCTATAAGCGGTGAAGTTTGCATACAAGAGATGAATCATCCCATAACGCATCCATATCACCCAGGAAAACCCAAAGGCCTACGTTGCATTTTGGAAGAACGTGGATTGTGGACAGCTGGATTACGTTTAGATTGCAAAAACCGTTTCTGTGCTGAGTGTGGAGAAATCAACAAACAACGCCAATCTATTGCCAAATCTTTACAGTGTGGAAAGCCAGTAAATTCTTGCTATCCTCGAAAACGGTGTACCAAATGCATGAACCATATCAATACTATATCTGGCTCAAAAACATTCTTTCAAGTTGTAAAGAAATCGGCAACACTTGGATATTCCATTACAAACCGGTTGTTTGTGCTAGGCGCATTATGGCATTGCAAGATTTTGCAGGACAGAAAGGAAGATTGCAAGAAGAAATTGAGCTGGCGGGTCACAAGGTCATCTTCTATCCAAAGTTCCATTCACGAACTCAACTGGATTGAATATTACTGGGGTAGGGCAAAGAAATATGCGAGAGATAATTGTGGTTACTCTCTAGATGCATTACGGGTCACTGTGCCTAAAGCGGTAGAATCAGTAGATTCTATTTTGATTGGCAAGTATTATAGAAAAAGCAAGCGTATTATGCAGGCCTATGAAGATGGTATCACTTACGGAGGCAAGCAATTTAATGACGTTGTATATAAATCACATAGGAGAGCTCGGGTTGGTGAGGATTAATGATTGTGTAATTTAAATACTTTAAAATACTGACCCGCAATGGCAGAAATCAAGGGTTAGGGTTGGCCCTTGAATGGCCGCAAAGGTCTGTTAACGTCGACCGGCACCATAGCCTCGAGATACGCCATGGCGGCCGCCAAGCCCTTGTGCCAACGTCACCGAGGCAGGCTTTGAGTTCGGTTTAACCAGAATCCGTGGGCTTAGCGAACAGAAGATACTCAAAGCTTATGATTTACCTTTCCATGCTACAGATTATATATCTACCTGTATCTACCGGTGTCCGCTCTTCACACCTCTAATACAAAACAGCCAGCCAGTTAGTGAATCACTCTGAGTAATGGATCCCCCCCCACCATACACGCCGCTTCCTAGAGACTCTGAAGTTAGTCCTGACCCACAGCATCTACAATACCCGCCGCCACCCCCTCAAGCGCCTCTTCGGGCAACACCCCCACAGCTACCACCTAGGCCACCTTCAAGTCGATTGTCAGCCGGGCCACAGGACAGCAAAAGCGGTCACAGTCGGTCGGCGTCACAAGTATCACTCGTGCCGCCAGTGGGTGATGTAAGCAAACGAACGTTATTGATCATTTATATCCATGGCTTTATGGGGAATGAGACAAGCTTTCAGAGCTTTCCCACACATCTACATAACCTTCTTTGTGTAACGTTAGATCCATTGGGATATCTGGTGCATACAAAGGTTTATCCAAAGTTCAAGACACGGCATAATATTACTGTTGCTACTGAGAACTTCTCTCAATGGTATGTTTTTCTTACTCAAAAATGCGAAAAACCAGCCTGACTTTTGATAGGCTATCGAAATTCGAGAACGAAAATACAGATGTGATATTACTGGGACATTCAATGGGAGGTTTACTAGCTGCCGATGTTGCATTGCTCCAAAACTACACTGGGAGGAAGCGTCACAGAATTCTAGGAACTATTGCCTTCGATACTCCGTTCCTCGGTATGCACCCCGGTGTCATTTCAGCTGGTCTAGGTAGCATCTTTCGCCCCGCTCCTAAAAGTCCAGGAGAGGATCCGCAAGAGTTCTATGCCCATAGCGGAGAAGGCTCGAGCCAGAGCAACATGTCACTTCACACCATCAACTCTGGCGGCTCACAGGTTGATGAATTCTATTCCAAGCGCCCAACGAGAAACTACACCGTGATTGTACCAAAGAAAGGTTATTTGATCCCATCAGATCGCTCAGTTTGTATCGATGATTTCTAACAGAAACAGAGGGGACTTGGGACTCCACACTTCATTTTATAAATAAGTACCATTCACGCCTTACACAAGCGACAGGCCAATACCTTATGTCACATCTTGAGTTTGGGGGGTGTCTCGCAGACATTATGGGTCTGAAGAATCGATACAATGCAATCCGTACACTGGAGGACGGTGTTATAGGTGCCGACGGCCACACCGAGCGCATAAGATTTGTTAATTATTATACCTCTTCAACAGGAAGAATCAAAGAGACCGGGACAGTGGGTCCGCCTGGCTCCGACGCATCGAGGGCGTTTGATGGCGAACACGGTGCTCCGGGGGCAGAACTGGACCACGATCTTATTGGCCACGAAAGATCAAGCCAATACATCGAAGTTGGTGTTGTGGAAGCGGGTAAGCCCAGCAGTAGCTCCCTAAAGCATCAAGCAAATGCCAGTGTAAGCTCTTTTAATACTGAAAGTTCAATGGAGAACATGAAGCATGTTCCATCTGATCCATTAACGGATGACGAGTTTGGAGGTGAACCGGTTGCACTCCATATCGTGGAAGTAGATGATTACTCGGTCGTGGATGGGAAACCGCCGACTGGGCTCTCCGTCCACGAGAACATCCAGTACTTGAATGAAAAGGAATGCTACGATGAGAATGAGGGGTACAAAGAGAAATCTGCATACTATGAGAATGGAGAATCTTCACCCCCATCTTCACCCAACGATTTAACCCCCCAGATTACCAGGGACACTATGGAAAGTCTGGAAGAGGAGAAATCACTGGATCTTACTCTCGATGAATACCAACTACCACCAATACCGCCACCTCCAGAAGAGCCCCCTTCATTTGACTACTCCCAAATACCTGACGCCATGGTCCGGAAAGTGGCCGAAAAAGAGGCGGCAAGGGTAAGAAAGGTTTGGGAGAAAGCGGTCAAGGACTACGAAAAAGCGGTCCGTAATCGTGAGAAGAATCTAGAAAGGTTGAGAAAGAATAAGGGTAAAGGGGTAGATCGGGGTACCAAGGAGCAATATAAAAGAAAGGGGTGTGAGCTGAAGGGTAAGGAAAAGGAGATCGAACGTCGGGAACGAGATCGAAGGAGAGAGCTCAAAGAGTGGGATAAAGAGAAAGACCGAGAAGAAAAAGAAATTCAAAAGAGGCTGAAAGAAGAGGATAAAGAAAGAGAAGTTAGGGAGAGGGAGAGACTGAAGGCAATGCGAGGATGGGAGCGGGAGAAGGAGAGAGAAGAAAGAGAGATCCAGAGGGAGCTAGAAAAAAAGGAGCGTGAGCTTGTGAGGGAGCTGGAAAGGATGGAAAAAGAGGTACAGTTAGGGAGAGAGTGGAGTAAAGGAGATATTGAGAACGAAAGAAAGAATAAAGAGCAAGAGATTGCAATAGAAAAAGAGAAGGAGGGGAGGGAGGAATCGGGGTTGGCCTCGCGAGGAAGCGGAGAAGACACGCACGAGAAACGTGAACTGGAACGTCTTCGCAAGGAAAAAGAACGTATGGACGCCGAATATCGTCGCTTGAACGATATCCCGGAGCCTCCATTACAGCCCCATGCGCCAAGATCCGCACCTCCGTCGGCGGTCGTCCTATCAGCGTCTTCTTCACGTTCAGACCTACCTATATCATCTCCGTCCTTAGTATCCAGGGCGCCTGAGAGTAATTCTGCACCCCCGAAGCTCAAAGGAAGAGATAAGAAAAGAAGGGATCGCAGATTCTGTTGTTTGCCTAGCGATAAGAATGATAAATGTTGGGTAAAGGTCGAGATGAGAGGTGTTGATGAAGTAGGAGCCCATTGCGGCCTATTCTTTGTCGGGGCAGCTTACGAAAGACTGGTTGGAGATGTTGCAGTGAGGATAGAGGAATGGGTGGGAGAAGAGAGAACTAAGGGAATTTTGGAGAGCTTGTAGTTCAGATAAGGAGGGACATTATGGTTGATGATATACCTAACTACATGTACCCGCTCTTTTTTTTTTTTTTTTTTTTTTTTTTTGATTGTAGTTTTCAACGATTACATACATCTTAGTTATTCTTATGCGGATTGATCCTTGGGAGGTTCTTCTAATTTGCCTAGACCTCGTTAGAGTAAAGCGTAGCACTCAAGACTGGGTGTATTCAGTACTACAATATAACTGCACATTATGAGGCAGCTTTATTACTTTGGTATTACAATGATTAATGCGTGTGCTGGTTCCGAAAGTTTGAATCACCCCGTATTGCTACCGTGTCTAGCCTACATGTATCATCCTCTATCCTACACGTTTCATCCTCTATTTTGGAACTGTACTTATTTACATATAGTCGATTATAGCTTGCGCTAATGCTAGATTCTTTTCATACAAGAGCCAGCCAGGTCCTAAAAGGAAATACTGGTGGAAGGTTCTGAGATATGAGGATACTTAAGTAGGAGCGTTAAATTACGTGACCTAGACTGTTCCTTTAACCCGAGTAATATCGCCAGGCTAGAAGTAGATCTATTAGTACATGTATATATACTGTATTAAGAGCAAATGGAATGGAAGAAGATTCGTGCATGGTCTTATGGGAATCTTAGTGCTTTCATCTTGAAAGTTTGTTGGCTCGAGCATGTACATACATGTACCTACATGTAATGTAGTGTTTTAGGTTGGCCTTGGAGTAAGCGGATGCCACATACAACGGTGTTCACAAACTATAAGCTCGTTAACACCAATTTTTCTCTCAACCAAGTTGTCTCTCAACCACCATCAGTACAATAATTAGCAAAGACTATCAGGCCCGCTACCCCCATTACCGTGATTACCATCAAGAGCAGGTCTAACATTAAGAAAACGAATCGAGAGCAAAACATTCGTTTATCTATCTACTCAAACCGCGGACAAGTAACTTGATCGGCTATCCGCTGCGAACACTTTTTATCGACTTCCTTCAAGCTCTAGCCCAAGTGCTTAGATCTCTCAGGACCCCGCAATATTCCTGGCTTATGTCTGGTACTGATGGAGTTTTGGCAGCGCTTCTGCCCAGCTTTTCCTACATCAGATTGTATAAACGGACGCAGAACGGTAGCAGTGATCCCTATGTTCTTCCCGTGGCTGAAGTTGATACTTGGGAGGTACCTCGTCCCCCGTGAGAATGACCGCATATATTCTCAGCTAACATTTCGATAGAAACTGCTAAAATTCTCAAAGAGGATCTTCGACACTGACAGTCCGCCAAGAGTATTTACCGGAGATAACTGTCCTGTGCCCCCTGGTTTCTGGGCTGACATACTTCTTGGAGCTGGCCGGTCTGGTCAGTGCTTTTATCTTGAGATTCATCAGGAGCGATACACTGGATGCAAAAAAAACCCTCACCCCGCAAAGGGAGCTCCCTCGTCCGCAAAGTCTCTCCCCCTGGAAGAAATAAACCTTGTAATTCTTCTCGAATATCCGGCGGACCTATTTTCTGAGCCTCCCGATGATTTAATAGTCGAACCTATATCGCCATATCTACATTTTGAAAAACTGGCTCAAAATATGAAGTTTTCACTCTTTCGAGATTTCGCTCCGAAAACCGACTTCTCCATTGTTTTCGAGAACGCAGCACGTGAACATCTTAACCCTAAACTCACTATTGCCCAATGCGGACTCTCTCATGGACAATTGGTCTACTGTAGGCTAGGGTGCTCCTCCTCGCCCCAGGCCGAAATTGAATCTTCATCCCTGGATAACTGAACATTCTGTACTCTGGGCCCAATATCAACGTGGGGGCGGTGAAAGCTACAGATTTGTCGTGGCTGAACGAAAACGAGGTGAATTACTTGAAGGAACGAACGGAATTGCACAACTTTGATTGTTTGATTTGGACTGACTGTCGTCAGTACATTAGGATAGGAGCAGTAACCCGATATCAGGCGGCTAGAAACTTGTTACAATCGAATAGTATTTCTTTTGGCAATAAACAAGCATTCAGGGGGATTTATATTAAAACAAAGTTTTTTCTTTCTTTTTGAAGTGTTAAGTCTGAGAAAATTGAAGTGCTATTAGTAATATCGCTAGGGTTTTTGTCGATACAGCTCGTATGACTTGCCAAATAATAAACCGTCAAACCGGTATGTTGGATCGTTTAGTTAACTTACATAGAGACCTTATAGACCTGAAACCCCTGCCCGCATCAGCACGGTGGGACCCCACCGTAAACAACTACCCTGATGGATAACGAAGTTCTTCATACCAACTAACGGCAACGATCAGCCGAGCAAAGATCAAAAGGTGTGGTTACCAAGACGATTAAGCTTTAGCTTAAATACTGTGAGGGCGGCCCAGGTAAGGGTCGTTAGGAATGGTGGGTGAGATATATATTAATTTCAGAACGCCATGACAAAAACCAAAGGAAGGTTTCTACTAAATTAATGATAACCACTTCACGCGTATGGTGCCGGTCGACGTTAACAGACCTTTGCGGCCATTCAAGGGCCAACCCTAACCCTTGATTTCTGCCATTGCGGGTCAGTATTTTAAAGTATTTAAATTACACAATCATTAATCCTCACCAACCCGAGCTCTCCTATGTGATTTATATACAACGTCATTAAATTGCTTGCCTCCGTAAGTGATACCATCTTCATAGGCCTGCATAATACGCTTTTTTTTCTATAATACTTGCCAATCAAAATAGAATCTACTGATTCTACCGCTTTAGGCACAGTGACCCGTAATGCATCTAGAGAGTAACCACAATTATCTCTCGCATATTTCTTTGCCCTACCCCAGTAATATTCAATCCAGTTGAGTTCGCAATGGAACTTTGGATAGAAGATGACCTTGTGACCCGCCAGCTCAATTTCTTCTTGCAATCTTCCTTTCTGTCCTGCAAAATCTGGCTGCAATGCCATAATGCGTCTAGCACAACAACCGGTTTGTAATGGAATATCCAAGTGTTGCCGCATTTCTTTACAACTTGAGCAATGTTTTTTGAGTGGTATAGTATTGATATGGTTCATGCATTTGGTACACCGTTTTCGAGGATAGCAAGAATTTACTGGCTTTCCACACTGTAAAGATTTGGCAATAGATTGGCGTTGTTTGTTGATTTCTCCACACTCAGCACAGAAACGGTTTTTGCAATCTAAACGTAATCCAGCTGTCCACAATCCACGTTCTTCCAAAATGCAACGTAGGCCTTTGGGTTTTCCTGGGTGATATGGATGCGTTATGGGATGATTCATCTCTTGTATGCAAACTTCACCGCTTATAGAAGATTTGAAGTATCCATTTCTCATAGAAGGAGCTTTTCCGCCGCTATCAAGATTCATATCTTGTGACCGTAATGCATTAGATGCAAATGAAGAATGACCTGTCGCATTATCGAAAAGAAAGAGACCCTGAAATTTCTCCTTCGGATAGACAATCTCAAACATTGGTATCACGACCCGTAAGATATGGTCGACAAGATGTTCACCACTCCAATAACCAGCATTATTCTTGCCATACTCAAAATACTCGGTAGCATTCCTATGGGATGGGTCCATTCCTTTCTCCAACATCTCCTGATCAGTTATTGTATCCGGCACACATACACGCCCATTGGGGTATAACACATCACTTAACATTATACCACGACCTCTTGTCTTTGGCCGAAGATATGTCTGTTTTGTATCGTGCCATGCCCTCTTTCTTGAGTCATTAGCATTGAAGGTTGATTCGCTGAAATGGAGAAGACAATCAAACGGGTTCCTGCGCAAGTGACTTTTCAATCATCGAACCGTCCTCATTATAGTCAACAATAAGAGCTTTATAAAGGTATAAAGTCTGAATAAAGTTGTCCCTGTATTTAACGACATCTTCTCTTTCATGTCCGTCAATATATACACCCTTCTGGATGTCACGATACCGGAACCCTAGCTTTCTCAACCATCTCCTCGCTGACCTAGCCCTAATACCTTTCCTTTTATAAGATAATTTTCTGCCTCCGTCTTCTTCACCATGTGTTTCGATTGTAGTAGCATTCTGGATATCTTGCAGCACAGCGGAAGCGTGCTCTTCAGACATCAAATATGTCCCAACTGCTTGCGCTAACATCGCAGAAGTCAAATTTGTTCCCATTTGAGCAATAGCCTTTCGCATAAAAAGTTCAAGCTTCTCATCATAATACCAAGAACTCATCCGACTACCAATTCCCTGCTCGCCTTTTGGTATAATACGGTCCTGTATCCAGCTCTTACTCCACTGCCTAAGCCTTTTCGCAACCCAACCACCACGCTTAAAAACAGCAGCAGTTAAAACTGAGGCCTCTGTTGCTGATATATGACTGAAGCGGTTACGGAAAGACAAGTAACCATGGACTACCTCATGCCTTTTCCTCCATTGACCTTCAAGATTCTCAGCTTTGCGTATGCGTAGTGACTTCAGTCTATAGTCAAGGTCCTTGAGAGCGCGAGTTGTATCGATTTTCCACTCCTCTAAAGTTGGAATTGCGGCCCGGGGTTCATCAAATAAAGTTGAAAGAACCGAATTGTTATTTTCTATTAATTCAATCTGCCGTTGAAACATACGAGCAACCGGAATTGAATCTGTTGCTTGTTCCTTTTTCATTCTGTTGTCCGCTAACTTTCTTCTTTTATTTCGAGCAGAATCTCCCGGAGCAGCAGAACCACGGAGTCCAAGCAATAATTTCTCCCCATTCTTCTGTTCCGAAGCTTTAAACTTAAAGAGTGCATTGAATTTTGCTTGTTGAGATAAAGTTGGTTCTTTATTGATATTGATCTCTGACTTGATCAAACAAACAATCATTCTCATCCTCCTCTTCACTTCCCGTATCTGAACTATCAAATTCCAGTTCAGAATCATCCATACAGGTACTGAGATATGTCCCTGCTTCCCTTCCATCGGACTCATCATTATCTCCGTCAGAATCATTCTCTCCCTCAGGATCCTCTTGCTCCGCCACCTTCTCTACCATTTCCCCTCTTAAATCCCCCCCCCAATTTCTAACCTGCCCTTTCAAAGCCCTGGCCCTATTCAACAGTATCATTGCTTTGGCCTTTCTATTCAAGGGAGGCATATCAGAACTCCAATAGGTCGCGGGTCGTGGGGTCGCGGGGTCGCGGGGTCACAGGACTGCTTCCAGGTTTGATTGTGAGAGTTGTATCTACTATAATCAATTAGATAAATGCTATTATTGATGAGGGAAAACTTACATTTCAACTTCTTTGCTGATTGTTGATACCCGGGTGCAGATAGTGTAATTGTTGACTGACGCTATGTACTGTGGGGAACATCTGGCGATTATCTGGTGATCTGTAACCCAACCCTCTTATAAGCGAACCCTAACCCTGAAACACTACCCCCTAACCCTGGGATTTGAGCCGGTCATTGTAAGTAAACCTTACCATTTTAGAAAAGCTATCTCACTCAGCAAAAAAAAGATTTAAAATAAATGGAGACAGACAATTAATAGGTAATCACTAGCCCCAACTCTTCTATGTATTAGACTTTTTATCAATTGCGTTGTGTGGTTGAGGATAGATTATCTGTAGAGCATGGGATTTTTGTAGTATTTTGGGTAGGTTGTGCGCGACCGGCACCATAGTAATATCTGCATTTATTGTTCCTCGTGATGTGAAACATGGGGGTTTGGCTTATTAGGTATTGAGGTGAATCTTGGAACTTCTATGGTTCTCAAAGGAAGTTAATTGAGTTCAATGGGATGAAACTTACTTTTGTGGATGAAGCGGTGGAGTCTCGAAGCATTATCAAAAGCTTCTGCAGCACAAAGGAACTTCAAAAATATGTTCTCTACACCGAATTATTAAGGCTATCAAAGACAATCGGGGAGCCTTAGATCTCGCTACGGGATACACAACGATCGCGACCCATGTGGTTCCTATCCCTTAGTCTGTCAATGCTGACCCCCCTATAATAGAGGAATTAAATTTGTATGGAAGATCTATTATTTGATAAGGGAGATAACGGGATCTGTCAGTAAAGCCACACAAAATTTGCTTCTTCTTGGGGGGTCAGCATTTTACTGACAGACTAAGGGATACTTGGTTCATTTAAACCTTAACCCTGTAAAAAAGAATATGTGGTAGTACGGCCCAGTACGGCTGAGTCGGTCGCCACGAGGCTGGGACGTACAATAAAATGTTTTCGGGCCGCACCATTTCCGGTTCGTGCCTATTATTATTGTCACTATCACTGTCCTCAACACATGGCAAGGTTGTATCTTCGTTTTCCCCCACTAATCTTACCAGGGCCAGCACGATGCAAAAGCGAACCAACAGGGTGGCTCCGATAAAATTATTCTGGGGGAACGCCATTTCAGCGAGGAGCTCTTAATTCTGAGAAACCAGACCAATGAATCAAACCGGGAATTCATTAACAAGGAGTAAAGGCCGCGAGAAGCAGAAGAAGACCTGATCCCTATGATCTATCTGCCAGGAATGCGGTGTTGCAAAGGAATACTAGTAATTTTTGGATGATAGAGGTTCGATATCTGCAATAGAGTATGTATGGCCGCCTTAATTAGTGCAACAGTAAACCAAAAATAGACCGCAGCATGGCGCTGGCCAATTGCAATCACGCAGTCATAATCATAATCTTCATGCACTTGCTAAAACGAGGAAGTAGTATTGCCCAAATAGGCCGACCGGTAATATTTGAGTAGATATGTAAACCCCAACCTGGTCAGCTTCTGTCCGATGTTTCTCTCCGGAAAATTGTTTCGTGATGGTGTGACCACGTTTATTGTAGCTTTAGGTTACCGAGCTCTCTAGAATGGCTTTTATGACCTAAGCCTACGGCGTAGAAGAATTACATCAATTGCGGGGAATGTAGAAAGTTCTTTTCTTCAACTAGGCCGTTCCCTCCCGCATTGGCTCCATAAATTCCGTGATCCCGCTCTACTTGATCTTCTAGCTGGCTAGCACATGTTCGTATGTCACAATAGCACATTCAACCTGGTACGTACATTGATATCACTAACACCTATTTACTGTCACGTCACATTACCATACTATAAGAAACCGCTAACAATTTCTAGCTATAAGATATATATGCCACTCTCTACACTCTGAAACCTCTGTGAAAGCAGACGAGGACTAGAAATCACACGACCGTTTTAGATATTTCTTCAAAAGCAAGCAGCATGTACGCCGACGGATATTATCAGAGCCCAGTGGGCTCAATACCTACGACATCAGATTCACCCAAACTACACTACAACAAGCTAGGACGGAATAAAACCCCCCCACTAGTCAATGGATATTTCACTCCTCCACAGAGCCGTGAGAATTCTCCCTCGTTGCGTGCAACTTCTCCGAACCCTCAAAGCCGGAACCATTCCCCTCTCCCACAATCTGTGCGAGATGCTTCACCAGCCCCATCACATAGTAGCATGCGGAGGTCCCGAACAAATTCCGGGTCAAGATCCCCTAGGGCTCCACCATCGGTGCAGAGAGAGGACCCATTTGGAAGTAGACGCTTTACACCTGAGCCCATTGAGATTGCTATTCCTCCGCCTATCCAGTTTGGTGGGGAGCAGGGAACATTTGGACGCGCCGACAGTCGTAAATATCAGAAGCCCCTCGCCCCACCTACTCCACCCGAATCGGTAGGGGGTGCAAACTCTCAAAGAAGCCGTTACAGAAGATCAGATGAATCTATAATAATTCCGCTAGAGCCGACGGTATATGTACCTGGAGTGGGGGATACAGTGAGCAGCGTGGAGTCTCTTGGGCTTGAACGCGATGATTACTACTCTCTTCAGCGGGAGCGTTCGATATCAGATCGTGTCGTTCAATTTTCAGCATATCCTACACCACCAGAATCGTTGGATTCACCCACAATCAAATCACCGTTTCTACCAGTAGAGCCGGAGGTTGAAAACACCGATGCGAGGCCACGCTTTCCAGCTCCTTATCAAAGGTGTGGAATGGCGTCTACACAAGAAGAGCTTGTAGGCTTGTGGAAGTCAGCCCAAGGTAACAGAAGAGGTGTAGTAAAGCCTATCGGTAAAACCTACATCTTGAACATGTACCGGTTGGTCTCCTCAGACTCCTTTATTCATGCCAATTATTACTAACTCAATGGCCAGGCAAGCATCACTTCCTGACCCGCACCAAGCAGAACACCCTCTCGCATTTCCAGAGCATTTCACTTTTGGTGAAAATTCCCACACGCCTTTCTACAGCATTCATGCAATGCGCGAGAATCCTAGCGATGATACCTTTAGCGAGCTGAGTCTTCTACGTCGAGATCCAGTGACTGGCCTGGACACCTCAGTTATAACTCTGGGACTTGAGCCTCCTTCCCGCCGTATTTCTCCAGCAGGAGATGGGTTGATCACTCTCATTTACCCCAAGGAAGCAGTCCTCTCTGCCATGTCCCCCAAAACCCCAACAATCCCGGATAAGGCCGAACAGCTACTTGGTCCTCGTAAGAAGCGAGGCGACGAGGAAAAGGCTAGGGAAGCTATTCAAAAGGCATACGCAACTGAGTGCTGCAGACTTAGCTGGAATGCAGCACGAAGAAGATATTACTTATATCACCCTGGTATTGGCAATGGCGGCGATGCCTATCTCGTCCAGATTGAAGGCGAAGTTGGATTTGACAACCTGGGCGCCAAGGGTTGTATCAAGTTAATCAATGTTGATTCAAGTGAAACTCTTGTAGAATTGGACTTTACACGCAAGATGTTGTTCATTGATACCAATGCGACCTCTAAGATCCCCTCAGACCATATAGTTGATGTTGCTGTGTCTACCGTCCTCACTGTTGCAACTGTTGAGGGTAGACGCATGAGGATGGTACGCCAGAGTCAATCATACTACTCGAATACTGTATCCGCACCACAGCACATAAGCAACCAATTCAGCGAAAAGCGTGTTCGTAAGCAACATGGCTTTTCAAACCTTCTTAGGAAGTTCTGCTTCTGAAAAGATCTCTACTTCTAGAAACCCTTATATTCATCAGTCTTCCCTTTCACTCCTATCTTTTTTCTTCTTTTTTTAACTACATAAATTTCTTTTGTTCTTATATAGGTTGGGATAAACTGGGCGGTGTTATATTGATTACTATAAATGGGGATACGGTGTTTGGGGGGCTCTGGGACTGTGTCCACCTGGCGTATATTTGTCTTTCAGTTACTTTCTCTCTCTCTTTTTGACGACACCTCTATGGATCATGTTCTTTTCCTCTTGTCATTGTAGCTTGATTTTGTACGGACCCAGGTGGCCAAATTTTTGATTCTTGATGTCTGCATGTATTCTTTACGAGGTATGGCAAGTCCAGCTTGCGCGGAAATTGAATATGTCTTTAGGAGGAGGACATAAATACCTATTCGTGTTCACTTTATTCACGGTCTACCATAAATTTGATCTAACGGCTTAATCTGACTATTTTGTCACCTGGTGTTTTGGGTCGATGAACATTAGAGATAGATATATAGCTATAGTAGGCTTAATGGTTTATCCATTAGGGAAACAGCGATACGTATATACATATATATATGCTTCCTAGTAATTTGCGCCAAAAGTGTGCTAAGGTTTTAGACAAGATATTCCTCTATTTAAAATCCTTCAAAGTATAACCGCATGCGTATATATATATAAGCATTTCAATAAGCTTCGGTTCACAGCGATTCATATACTATCACTCGGCCTTCGAATTCTAGAGGCAGAAACATTCATTTATGCCCGCCGTCGTGACACGGATACATGGCTCAAAGATTGGGCCAAAGGCGCCGAGTGTTTATCAGACACCTTCCCAACCAAGTTTCAACCCCATATTGCATCTATATCTACTCACATACCTCCCCTTAAATACGAAGTGCGTACATATAATACGGTTTTCTATCATGCAGTACCTCACACCTTCATAGCTTATCTGGGTGTAGAAATTCGAACCTAAACTCTCCTTATAGTCACCTTCAAAGCCGTCTCTCGACTGAATCTTGTAAGTTTGTTGCAGGGATCCAATACTCTCTCCCCTTGAGTGTTAAATATATCTGTCTTGGCACCATAAAATGCGGAGTTGACCGTTCTTGGCTAGCAACGACTCTATGTTTGTGACTCAAGAATTGACACCTGCCATAATAGGCTCGAAGAATGTGAGTACATGTAGATTGTTCAACCCGCCTAGCCAATCTTTAAAGCTTCAAGAGGGTTGCTATCTTCCTATGATTTATGACTCACAGTTGATTGTATTATAAAAGCTTCTTGAGCGCTGTCACCTTTGGGAGTAGACCTGCACAAACCAAACCTACTTGACGCCATAACTACAGCCATAACTACAGGAAGGTAAAAAAAAAACGTCAAACCCTTTCAATATTAACACATTGAATCAACCAAACTTAATCAAACCTAAACACTTTTTCTACACGTAAAGATGTCCTCCACTAGCCCCCGCGCGTCAACTGACACCGCCTCCACTTCTAAACCCCTCATCGCCCCCACGCCGGCTGCCTCCTCAAACTCTCCCATCTCCTCGGTTCTCAAGTATTTATTCAAGAAATCGAACAGTACCACGGAGCAGAAGCAAAAGCCAGCCCCAAAGAGCACAACCCAGGGAAGCTTTGGCGGTGAATTCAGGATCCAGTAGAGGGCGCAAAGGAACATCGATCAATAAGTTAATCTAGTTAAAGCGGGCAAGAACCGCTTACTCCGACCGAAGTATGGCATCCCCAAAGAAACCAGCGTTACACTCACGGGAGAGGGGTGTACGCTGGGACGTAGGGTGCCACCGACTAGACTGGCTGGGACCCTGAGCTCTGCTCCCGATCAAACGATTACGGTTGGATGAGGGATAGGTGGTGGAGCTCTTTTTCTCCTGTATAGTCATATGAAACCTATAGTGTGGAGTTGTGTATTATTTACCGTATGAGCTTTTATCACTCATCAGTTGCTGCGTGTAGGAAGGATGTGTATGAAACTGAATTTAAGATGCATTAATCATGAAGTATCACTCGGTGTTCACCAAGAAATTCAAATGTTAAACTGGGGCTTGGAGGATTTATATACATGTATAAGGGGTAAGCGGCGTATTTGTCCCGCATAATCGCACGACACCCCACCACACCATCGCTGGTGCACGTCAACTTCGTGCTCCGTCTCTTCACTACCTTCATCGACCCATAACATCAGAAAATCTATTTCCCTCTCCGTTGGCAGCTATACCAGACCCAATATATCTATATCCAGTGATCACAAATTACCACAATTAAGGGCCATTTACTCGAATAAGGGATATGGATAGAACCTCAGAAGATAGATACTTCGACATCCGTTCACTCGCAGCAGATATGGCTCCACTCAACTCTACATCAAGAGCTAGCTTATGCTGTGATAGGCAACAGGGACCTAATTCTCTACCGATAGGTGAATAGATAATGGGGTTTGCGGGGGAAACGTATACTCTTGATAATATTTACAGCCAACAGCGCCGGGAGCGAATCACACCACCTTGTGAACTGAACAAAACCAGCCCAGAGCATAAGAGACTGGTTACTACGAATTGCAGGTTCTGCCGAATGACCATCTTGGTGCAGGCGAAACCGGAAGCACTCAAGCGCTCTCGGATGAGGGTCTAACAAATCCATTACATGGACAAAAAGAAAAGTCAAACACAATGGGGACGGTATTTATCACTCTTGGCATGGCTCCCCCTGCGAGTAAATCAAATAATAAATCTTTAATGTATACAGTATTTCCTAAAACGCCAGACCAACTCCGGACCTAACTAAACAACCACACCCCTCAACGCTGCCTCGGATAACTCAAGTAGCCCTTGCTGCATTTGAGAAAAGATATCAATTGCCTGTACCAGACGGCAAAACCAGATAATCAGCATAGCCCCAACTTATCAACTCAAGCCCGGTTAATACATACCTGCTTTAATTTGCCATCATCATCTGCCTCAATGAGTTTGGTAAATTTCTCCTCGTCCTCTAGTACATTCGCATAATCGCTCGCCTCAGGTACTGATACATCGGTCAGAACATCATATAGACTAGTATTTATAAAGCTCGTTGCATTATATTGTTCGGCTGCTAGAGCCTTCAAAAGCGTCGGCGGAACGGTGATGTGATGCGCTCCAGCTAGCTGCAATATTTCCGAAACAGAAGTCAAACTAGATATCATTCAGTACGCGCCGCCACACCGTCCACAGGAGGGGAAGAACCTAGCAGGCAAGACCTGTGTCGAATAACCTTGTTGTTGGAAATACTTCTGCGAGACTACACACAACTTCAAACCCTTTGCCTTTGTGTGGTCTTCGAATCCAGGAGTGAAGTGTACTTTTAATGCATTCACATAAGGTGCTATATAGGAGCATCCAACTGCACCCGAAGCGGCGGCCTGTACCATGGTGAACAAGGTTGTCGCCAAAGTTCTAATTCCCTCCTTCTCCAGCACTTCACATGCTTTCAGCCCGGCATACGTGGTTGGAATCTTAATGCAGATCCTGTCCTGCGGAGTCCCTGGGGCAAGGAGTTCCACCAATGTCATGTATCGACGGGCATTTGTAATAGTGTCAGCGGCTGAGTTCGCATACTTCGGGTTTGCCTGGATGTGGACGCGGGAGGTGGTATAGGCGAGATATCGGAGGGAGAGCTTAGTCTCGATGATTTCAACAGTGAGCTCAGGGGCGGTGAGGGCACCTGCGTAAGGAGATTGTTTGATAAGGGTTGAAGCGAGTTTGGCGGACTCGGTAATTATGTGGGCATTTTCAGGCTTTTGGATCTCGAAATATGCAATTGCCTATGACTGCCATTAGCACTCACCATTGAGCGATGAATACTAGAGCTAGGAGCAATGAGTACCTGATTAGACGTGCAGTCTACGAATGGACCAAGGTCTTTTCCTATCGATACATCAAGGGTATCGCAATCTACAAAGGACCGTGTTCGAAGGTAATCTAAGAGGGTTTGAGTTGCCATGACTACTTGTTCAAAAATAAGAGCAAAAAATAATAAGAAGAAAAGATATCAAACGAAGATAGGAAACTACAATTGGATTTGGGAGAATGGATAATAATATACATAAGCGGGGGCGCACCTTGCGGGGAAATGCGGGATTTGCCGTTTCCCCGATCTGCACATGCGGACTGATGCAATCCGGTGGGTGGGATTGGACCGTGGGGGGTTTCATAGGGCGTCACTCGGTATACGACATACTAGTGCCAATTATTAAACCACTCAAGAGAGGGTGACGATAGTGATATCCCAATTACAGAAGCTTTGTATCTTCAACGACTGAGATTTATGGAAACGCAGCCGGAACAAAGAATGCAGGTTAATCTCAAGGGATGATAAAAGATAAACACTGCGGGTTGTTCCCCGGAGTTACGCAAGGCTATTTGCACTTTTCATAATTATTTTCAATTGCAGATTGCACATTTTCTTGTGCCCGTTTCGTACAGACTGAGGGTTTCTCTTTTACTCGCTTAATTCTGTAGCGCCAAGACTCTGGGGTCTCCAGTAGGTAGTGGAAGCTCGAAGACGTACAGCTCCGGATCCGAAATAATTTATTAGATAAATATCGTCAGTTGATCCAATAAAGAACCAAGACATCATATCTTATTGTTTTTATCGCATCATAGGGGAAATCTGCGTGATTCAAATACGTCTTTGGAGGCCTCAATAGATATACATTATATACTCAGCACCTGGAACCAGGAGCTGCTACAGTACTGTAGTAATGTTTTGTCCTAGATAAGAAAAACATGATAGGATAAAACCATGACTGGTGAGCACAAAATTTGCCACATCCCATTGGTTTCATGCTAGGGATTTATTATTATATTTATTTGTGGTATGATACGATGTAAGCGTTCAATAAAATTCGTGCTAGAGTGATAAGAAAGGCATTGGTAGACTGAAAAACAGTAGTCTCGGGCCATTCAATATAAGCGCTATAAATATGACCTTATGCTGTAGCCAGCAGGGATATAATGATATCAAGGCTCGTTCTTGGTTCGCCGACTAGGTCTGCCGATTAGTAAACTCGGCGGAACACTATTCCCTAGTGACTCTATGAACCCAATTTGGGGTGGCTCCGTATCTTCAAGACTCGATTCCACCGGCGCAGATATCGCCGATGGATCTCGAGAATATGGATACATGTAGCATTACCCAGCTGGTGAATGGAGTAAAAATAGCTATGTAACTTGTAATCAATATTGATATTGGGGATTTCGCTGGCTAGATACATTTGGCTGCTAGTTAATCAAGTAAGCTCAGAAGGCACTTGTGCCTGATTGAAAGAGCTACACTGACTGGCCTGATGAACTTGCTAATATGGTCTCAGTAAGTGGGTTAGGGTTACACAAACAGACGTTGATTACGTATGATAAGGAAAAGGCTCGGCTGCTAACATCCGAGATATCCATCAACAACTCCGCCGCAAACCTTCAACAGAGGTACTTACATGTATGTAGATCGGTATGTAGTTACTACTCTAGCAGCTTAATCCTATATCCTAGTTAATCTACTGACGTGTCAATGGAGTAGTCAAATATACTTGTAACTAAATCCCGTTCATGATTCGGCCATATCGATCTCATGGTGGCCCTTCAGTCCAGGAAGTTTCCAGTCCAGGAAGCTAGGCCAGGAAGACAGCCTTTCCCGTTACATGTACTAAGACTACATACAACCCTCACTCTATGGATTCATGAGCCCCGGGCAAGAGAAGTTATCTCTGACTGTCTATTTTGACGGGTTTTCCAACTACCAGGCATGCCCAATGAAGGTTCGAGAAAGTAACTGGTCATGATACTAAATTGTCCCATGTTCCCCTACCAGGTCAGGATGCTTGTACCACCGCCTTTATGCCGACAGACCCTTGTATCACCTCTGCTGTGTAACAACGGATGTGCATCGCGAATGACACCCAGCCACAAAGTCCAAGTACCTGTGCCCCTCTGTAGCCGCTGTCCAGCCTTCCCTGGTGTTAAACAGGTACATACACAGCCATTCTTAAGGGACAGGATATCTCTAGATATTTTTCTGTCTTGTCTGGCGAAAAACTAGCCTACGAAATGCAGTATTCCAGTGAGCAGCATAGACCTCCCCCTCTATGGGGTTTTGGGGCGCCAGCCTCTCAGAATATAGCGTATCAGCCCATACCATTACAGCAGCTACCACAAGGGCAAGGCGAGAAATACGACTACGATCCACATGCTTTAGGGTAAGCAGAATTCGAAATCTAGTTGAGAGAATGTATACTAACATTCCGCAGTCCACCAGGCTACTACAATCCACCACCAGCCCACCACCGCAATTCGATCCCCCCACCGCCTCCTTCCCCGCCTCCGGAGCCGGAGACTAAGGCCCATGGTTTTTTCTCCGGGGGATGGAGAAGCGGGGTGACATATGCCGCCATCACGACATTCGTGGTGTTGCTTATCAACATCTCTGTGACGTTGTGGGCGAATAACAAATATGGGAACGTAGGCGGTTTAGGTGTATTACAGCATGGTATCTGTGCAAATGTAAAGAGATCGAGTCTGTGGATCCATTTCGCCATCAACGCTCTGAGTACGGCGTTACTCAGTGCGAGCAATTATACATCGCAGACCTTGAGTGCACCCACGAGGAAGGAGGTTGATAGGGCCCATGCGAGAAGGAGATGGTTGGATATTGGTGTCCCAAGCTTGAGGAATTTGGGAAAGATCAGCTGGACTCGGTTTCTGCTATGGTTGTTCTTGATGTTTAGTTCTGTGCCACTTCATTTCCTGTGAGTGGATATTTTACCTACCTCGAGAGCCCAGTGCCCGCCGAGATTGTGCTCATATAATAATGAAAAAACAGGTTCAACTCTGCTGTCTTTACAACATTAGAGACGAATTCCTATAGCACCACCTCCGTCTCCGAGGGTGCCCTAGACAGCTACCTCGCAAATACCACAAACAGCGATTTCTATTATTTCAGCGACCCCCAGACCTTCGTTCGCCTCGAAAAGCTAGCATGTATGCAAGCCTACGGGAAGCAGTTCCTCTCAGACCGCCGAGACGTTATCCTCGTGACCAACGGCAGTGCAAGCGCCCAATTCACTGGCAGTCATGGCTTTGCGGAAACTGGGACTAACACGGGTCGCCAGCCCTTTGATTGGCTCTGCGAAAACACCGGCGTCACAACGCTCAGCTGTAATATTGACGACGCGATAGCTCGCATCGATAACTGGAAAATGAATGGGGGGAGTGTTCAGTATTGTCTGAGTGAGCGAATGGAAGAAAACTGTAGTCTGGGGTATAGTCTTCAGATTATGGTTATAATCATTGTGTGTAATGCTCTGAAATGCATCTGCATGCTGCTAGCAGTGTTTCTGACTAGGAAGCTGGACAACCCGATAGTTACTATCGGAGATGCTGTAGAGTCGTTTTTGAATAAGAAGGATATAACGACAACGGGTATGTGTACGGCAAGTAAACAGGATATAAAGGGTGTATGGGGCCCAGTACTGGCTCAAGGCTTGAGCAGGCCGCTACAGGCACAAGTTTGGGTGCCTCGGAGGAGGTTTTGGTTCCGGGCTGCTAGTAACTGGCAGTGGGTAATATGTTTCGGACTGTAAGTTTCCTATAATCTTCCCGGTATCTAATCTCCGTAGTTTCTAATATCGATCCTAGTGCTGGAGTTGGTATCATCACCGTACTTGGATTCCTCTTTGTAGGTATCGCCAACTGGAGCGATTATGGTGTCTCTCGCACCCCCGCCTCGATGTGGAAACTAGGCTTTGGTTCTGTCAACACCCTCGCTCTAACCTCAAAACCCACCAAGGCCTCTAGCACTAGCTACCAGGCCCTTGTTTCTTCCGTCCTTCTTGCCAATTTGCCTCAGGCCATCTTCTCGTTTTTGTACCTTCTCTACAACTCAATTTTCACCTGCATGCTCCTCGCCTCCGAATGGGAGCGCTACGCAACAGACCGGCGCCCGCTCCGCACAACCACTCCTAAAGGAGAGCAGCGAAGTACCTACTTTCTCAATCTCCCATATCGATATAGCATACCACTCATGATCGGGTCCGGCGTGATGCACTGGTTCATCTCGCAGAGCATCTTCCTTGCGCGTATCCTCGAGTATAGAGGCGGACAGCTGACACCCTACTCCCTGACCACCACCGGGTATTCCCCAATCGCAATTCTCTTCGCCGTGATTCTGGGGCTTGTAATGCTGCTTTTGGTGCTTGTGATGGGGCTGCGGCGGTATTCGGGGCATATGCCATTGGCGGGGAATTGTAGTGCGGCGATTAGTGCGGCATGTCATACGCAGGAGTGGGGGGTGGCGGAGATGCCGATAATGTGGGGTGTTACGGAGATTAATGGGGGAGTGGGACATTGCTCGTTTAGTGGGGCGGAGGTGGGCAAGCCGGTTGCTGGACAGTGGTATGCGGGGGATCACAAGTGAGGGTCTAGGTAGAAATGGAGGGGTTTTTTATATAGAATATTTTGGGATGTGGGGCTGGTGGGTTTGTTTGTACTCACTGAGTCTTATGTGATATCTATGACGTTTAACTGGCTATTAGTCGATGCAGATATGAGAGCTGTTCAATGGGCCTATCTTCAGAAGGTAGTTTTGAGGTACAAGACGTATTTTGGCAGAGCGATAGTGCCTCTAGAATAAAAAAGGAAAAATAAAGAGAGCTCACTACTATATTTGAATCTTCTGTATTTTGAATAGTATAAGGTAAAGAATATATAGTAGACTTCGTTATCTTGTCAACCTTGAGTATAAGAGAGGTGACCTATATACCATATAAGACAGCCACATATATGTGTACTAGACATTAGCCCTAGGCACAATGATCGACTGTGCTCGAAAACAGCACTCATTACAACAGCTCGGCACCAGGCCCACTCTGAGCGTGGCCACCAACATATGGGTAGGCCCCACAAAAGTACCACTTGGCAGTAAGTGTTTGATCTTACCGGCGAGTGATCATCCGTGATCCATTACACTTATTCATCCACACCCAGACAGACCCGTATGGAGTTAGATTGGTGGCGGTAGCTCCCTGCGGAGACTACCGTAGCCGCCCCACCTGTTGACTAGGTGGGCGCACAACACATATTTCTTTTCCCGTCCGTGGACAAAAACGGAGGTGTATGGGCACAAGACTGCAAGACATGCAATTGGTTTCATCCACCGACGTTTCTCAAAAAATACTGCCGCACTAGTGTGGTACGTCCATTTAATTATGCAAGGCAAGACTAGGAGTTAATTTACAAGTCCGATTGACGACTTTAATTTCTGGGCCACAATATAGGGTAACTGTTAATTGTAATGATTAAAGGAGTACTCCTTAAGCTAGGAGTCTAGGATCCTCCATAAGACGGTTTTTTGTGCACCTAAGCATGGACACCGCATGATGTGCTACATACTGGATTCCTGCACATACAGTCTAGCGTAAATGAAAGGGGCGTGTACGACACGGCTGGCTGAGTTGTCTATATACATGTATTCGTCAAATCTGATGTACAAGTAAACGGGACTTTCCAAGATTAATACCTCCGGCCTCTCTTAAACAGTCCAGACGTACAACGCAGTATTCAATTATATTTATTGGCCTAATTTTTGTGTCTTTTATCTAGTCGGGTCTGGTTTAGCTACGTCCTTCATTAATTGAAGGCAGTGATAATGTTATCATACATGTAGTTATATAACCACAAGGCCAGACTTTGCCTGGATTATACATGTATATTTCCACCTCCAGGAGCCAAGCAACCCATTCGGCAGATGTATCTAGAAGGATCTGTCGGAGCTATTCTGCGAACATGTGAAACAATACCCTAGATATTTTGGTAACGTTTTTGTTGATTTCTAATTTCCGGGCTTTGTTGCTTCCGAAGACTATGTCCGGTATATACATACATGTATGTGACTGTCTTGTATATATGGCATCTCTCTTGTGCTCAAGTCAGTTGTACTAACGGGAATATTGTACTACAGTACCAAAAAAGCGGGTGTATCTAGTTATACCTTATCTGCCAGAATACCATGACACTCCAGTATTGCTACAGCATTGCTATGGTATAATGGCCGAAATTCCGACTAAATCCGGAAGCTTTTCACGGTACCGTATTGCTATGGTATCTATTAAATCCCCTTTTTTGTACTGTATATATGTATGTACTTATCGAAAATTCAAAGGTAAAACGCGTTCCCTGTGACAGACGAGTGATGCCCCATGATTAATTAATTGATTCATGATTATAAGGTTGTAACTTATCATGGGTTACATATTTAATCAACTCAAATGCTCCCTTACCTTGGAACCTCGTGTCTCGTGTATTTCTTGGTAAGTAGCGAGTCCATGGAGTGTCCTGTTTGGGGGTTCTGCAGTCTAGTAGATCGAGCGGGTTACCTAAGCAGCAAGGTATTAGTTAAGTCCATGTGCTCTTCGTACCGATCACAAGGGTTGAAGATCAAAACAAGGTACTCTATAGCTCTTATCAGTTGACAGATAGGGGCCGGGATGTCATCACATCATGGACCTATAAATTTCGTGATCGATTTTATAGATTGCGTCAGTCATCTCAGATGGGGTAAATCATTTGTACCTACAGTACTGTATCGAAGTGGTTCCGAGTACGTAGATGGGACTTCCTATACTTTGCTGGGAAATCTTCCGGTAGCTAAGCACCTTTAACCAAGATCGTTGCTACAAATGCGGGTATACTAGCCTATTGCACTGCACATGCAATTAGAGGCTGCTGCCGAGTTCCGATGCCGATATTCACTTGATTAATTATGAGTTCAATCACGCAAGAAGTGTCCCTTATCACTCGAACCTTTTCTATAGAAATATTACTTGTGTTCTGCCATTATATATATCAAGGACCCATTTCATTAGGGTGTATTAAGACCCTTCAACCAACCGTAGCCTTTAGAAAAACAGCTATAAAAATGTCAGCGACGACCACTACTACGCTTCCGCCTTCTACCCTTCGCCTTACCCCCAATCCACATAACAAGAATCTTACTCCCCCAATCTCCACCAATTCTCTCGATTCCTACCCGCACACATTATCCACACCAGTAATTGGAACTGAGTTCCCCTCGTCGGTGCAATTGGCTACCTTACTTACCTCCGATGTCTTGATCCGTGATCTTGCGATTTTGATATCCCAACGTGGGGTTGTTTTCTTCCGCGCTCAAGTTATCTCAATAGAACAGCAAACAGAGCTTGCAGTGCGCCTTGGGGAGTTGAGTGGGAAGCCAGATACAAGTGGGCTGCATGTACACCCACTCACGAAAGAATTCTCAGAGCTGGGCGATAAGGTCTCAGTGATTAGCTCTGAGGGTAAGAGAATAGTTACGAGTGGGGAAAGGGAGGAGAGAAGTCAACGGGCGAGTAGTGGATGGGTATGAATGTTCCTTAAATTAGTTCGTGGGAGTACTTAGTTAACCAATGGCACGTTATAGCATGCGGACATCACTTTTGAGAAGATTCCAAGCGATTGTAAGTTCATGGTTTCAATGTTGGCACCGCAGATGCACAGGGATTAACGGACGGGTAGATGCAATTCTGAAAGTGCACACACTACCTGAAACAGGAGGAGAGTAAGTTTCGACTCTTCCCTAGAGGTGGCTAGTTATTTATTTTTCCGTAAGCACACTTTGGGCCTCTGCATATGAGGCATATGATCGCCTCTCTCCTGCCTACCAGCGGTTTCTCGAAGGCCTGACAGCAACCCACAACGCTACTCGTTTCAACGAAGCAGCAGCTCGCGCTGGGTATGAGATCCGCAAGAACCGAGGTGCTCCTGAGAACCAAGGGACAGACCTAACCGCTGTACACCCTGTTATAAGGACTAATCCTGTCAGCGGGTGGAAAGGTGCGTGCTTTCTAGAACAAACGAAAAAGGTTGATAGGAGCGCTAATGAGTGACAGGTTTATTTGTTAACAAGGGCTTTACAAAGAGAATTAATGAACTTACCAAAGATGAGTCCGACAATTTATTAGATTATCTTTTCAGACATATCAGCGAAAATCATGATCTCCAAGTCCGGTAAGCTCTTTCCAATAATCTGCTCTCTAGCGTAATTACTAAGACTCCTAGATTCAAATGGGGCCATTATCAGGATGGTGCCGCCGACGTAGCAATCTGGGATAATAGAAGTGTTTTTCATACTGCTACTGATGATTACCTTGAGCTGGGTGGGATTAGAGCTGGAGACCGAGTCGTAAGCTTAGGAGAGAAGCCAACTTTGGTGCCGGAGTCGAAGGGTAGAAGGGAGGCGTTGGGATTGCCGAGGTTTGGCGGACAGCTGTTCTGATTGTATTCTTCACTCTGTCTCGGATTATAATCTGTACCTATAGCCCAATTGAAACAAAAAGGTAGACAAAAGGTACAGCTAAGTACACCAATCGCTGTCACTCCCCTGTCAGAGTTTGATCATACTCACAGTTATCATCCCCGCACCAAACCCAGACTTACCTGTCAACGATCGACAGTGAGTGGAGCGGACCTAGCTTTTCGGTTGCAGGTTCCCTGTCCACCCAAGGAAACTTCAGACGGGCGTCTAGCACATGGACAACCAGTGCTCCACATCTCGTATCCGTACGGGGTCGTGATAGGTGAATCAGACCTCCAAAGAAACCTTTGCTAAGTGGATGAGAGTGTGATCGGAGACACGTAAAGTGGCGAAAAAAATGCACATGTACAGCATTGGACAGGGCTGCATCGACTGGAACCATGCCACTATTGTACGTATATGCATTTTTAAGCAAGTGGAACATATGAACGTTTTAGAAGCACGTGGTTGTAGATAGTTCGATTCTATTAAGGTTCATATCATAATGTACTTATCGTAGCACCCCTTCCAGTTAATTCGTAAAGGTCCCACAAGTAGCTCAATCTTAGCGCCCTCCAGAGAGACTACAGCAGCTCTGGTATGCCAGGCTCAGATTTCACGCATATGTAAAGCCCCTACCCAAAGGTTTTCGTGAATGCCTGAAAGTAGTTGAGTAGTGAAACCTACATAAACCTACCTAGCAGCGGGGTGCAAAAGGCTTCTCCCAAAGGTCTTTCCCCTGTCCATCATTATAATTAATTGTGTTGTGATTCTACATTTGGAACCTGGTTCCACCTAGTCTGGGTGGTAATTGGCTCTTTCACGAAAACCTTTGGGTAGCGACTTTACATGTAGTAAGAATTATCGAAACTATAAATCTAAGCTTTATTAGGCCTAATAGAGTAGTTCTTTTTCTTTTTCACCACATGGTATATATCGCAACGTCTTCATGAGCCTACAAACATACAGTATACATGTACGTACTCTACATGTACTTACATGTTTTATGAGACTTGCTGTACCGCACTGTTTACATGCAAGTAATCAACCATCGAGTGATGCATTATGATATTAGTAAGATACATGTATGTATCTGTACTACATGTATGTAACCCTGTTAGGCATAGTAAATTATCACAACTCTCATTACTCCCGGTTGGAATTTCTATACATACATGTATAAGTAGTACGACGAGGGGGTATGCAATAAGTACCGTAACAATACGATATCGTGAAAAACTTCCAACTAGATCGGAATTTTAGCCATTATAATACCGTAGTAATGCCGCAGTGTCATGGTATTTTGGCAGATAGGGTACTGGATAAACCCGCTTTTTAGTACGGTAGTTATGAAGGAAGTACATGTACCTACCAAGATCTTCACCGACGCGAGGCTTGGGTCTTACCTCATGAGGAAACTAGCCGCCAGACTATAACCAAGGAATATACAGGTACAAGTATGAAGTATATGAATGCTCGGTTTGCAAGGTAATCACTTGGTAGGGAAGTGTTGGTACATGTGCTCTATACATGTATGTATATATATGGCTTTGCTTCATCAAAGTCGCCGACATCTACATATAACCTAATTGCCCTTCCAGCCACTTTAGAGTCACGCCTATTATAATGTTTATTGCGATATAACTACATCTGATTAGTCCTGGTACCATGCTGGATTTGTCAAACTCGGTGACCAGTATCTGGAGCTTTTATAGCCGTATATTATAAATCAAGAAGTTTCTTCATCTGAGAAATATAGTATATCTTATATTCATTTCTTCTCATTACAGTTCACCATAGGTACAAAGAGGGAAAAAAAAGAGGCCTGCAAACAAGCGAGAGTAATAGTGGAACGCATAAATCCGCTAAATTAAGTCTCCTTCTCGGCGGCGACTTCCTGGGTTTTGTGAGCGATATTGACTTTGAGGTTTCCTTGCTCAATATCCTTCTGGAGGGCGTCGAGTCGAGAGCCTTTGTTAGGTTGTTGACGCCAAACTGGAATGCCGGACTGTGAACGCTATTAGTTTCTGTTTTTCAGGGCCAGGAGTGTTAAAACTTACATCAAAGACATCATCCATCTCTTCCAAAGTCTTGCCCTTGGTCTCTGGGGCGGAAAGGAACATGTGAATAAGTGCACACCCATTGAAACAGCCAAAGATCATGTACATCTTCCAGTTGATAGACCGAAGAAGTGGGGGAACAGCAAAGGCGAGACCACAGTTCCATGCCCAGTTCGATGCGGTTGAAAGTGACACGGCCTTTGAACGGACCTTGTTGGGGAAGATCTCTGCCGGCATAGTCCACGAAACAGGACCCCACGTGATTGCGAAGGTCGCAACGAAGAGATAAGAGCATGCAACAACAGCACGGGATTGAGTCTCCTTGTCAACCATCTTCCAGGTGACGGCCTTTGTGGGGTCAGTCTCAGGCTCTCCAAATGCTCCCTGGATAGAACCAGAGATGAACAGCCAGGCCATCATTCCGAACGAGCCAAGGAGAAGCGTGGGGCGACGACCCCAGCGGTCCATCCACATAATAGCAGGAATTGTCATGACAACGTTGATGATGTACTGGATGGATGAAGTGAGAAGAGGGTCTTTGATACCGGCTCCTTCCATAACGTATACGATGTAGTACATCATAATGTTCATTCCGCAAAGC
The DNA here is from genome assembly GCA_024713625.1 of Morchella sp. 2018-W30. Lineage (NCBI taxonomy): Eukaryota > Fungi > Ascomycota > Pezizomycetes > Pezizales > Morchellaceae > Morchella > Morchella sp. 2018-W30. The sequence goes on from JAMJEW010000025.1 coordinate 192,654, forward strand.
TGAGACCACATCTGAATTGACATCCCGAGAACAACACGCTTGAGAATACGGGGCTTGGTGAGTTCGGCATATGATGAGATTGCCTCTTCACGCTCAAAGCGGATGACCTCCTCGATTTCTTGGTATTCAGCGAGGACCTTGGGATGGTTCAGATCACCGCCTCCGTGAACGTCGGCAAGAACACGGAGCGCATCCTCCCATCTATCCTTATCGGCTAACCAACGTGGTGATTCCGGGAAGAAGAATAGACCGCCAACAAGAAGAGCTCCTGGAATAGCCTGGATACCCCATGGGATACGGAAAGCAGCACTAGGTTGATGAGGGTCCTCGGGACCGCCACCGTAGAAAGAGGCGCCGTACTGAATGAAGTATTGAATCAAGATACCCTAAGTAGCAGTTAGAACAACCGCCGAGCGGAGGCCATCAGTATTAGTTGACTTACCCAGGTAATGGCCCATTGCTGAAGAGAAACCATACGACCACGAATCTCCTTGGGGGCGATTTCGGACTGGTAGACAGGTACGAGAGAGGAAGTGATACCGACGCAAAGACCAGCAATGACACGCCCAACAACGAGCATGCCAATATTCTGAGAAGCAGCCTGGATACTGAAATATCGTTAGTATGATTCCTAAGGATATCCCACGAGTATTACCTACATTGATCCAATGATCCATATGACACCACCAATCTGAATAGCCCATTTACGGCCAACTTTGTCACCTAAGAAACCGGAGGCAAGGGCTCCAATTAGAGACCCAGCTGGCATAGCACAGGTAATTCCTCCTTGCTGTTCACATATTATCAGTGCTACTCTCTCCTTCCCTTGGATCTCGTTATGAGCTATCAATCAACGTACTCTTGTATCCTGAGGATTGTCAAAGTAGTTTTTGTACGCATTGGTTCCGAGCACACCAGACATACTACTAATGTCGAAACCGAAAAGCCCACCCCCAATGGCCGCGAAGGCGCAAATGGCGTAAACGTTGTTCACCTTTGCAGAAACCATGGCGAATACTGTCTCTGGCCGAGAGCAAAAAGTCCTTGGGGGGTCAAGCTTTTATAACATATCGTTGGTAACCCTCGGTTTTGGTCCCAATAGAATTTAAGTGGAACTATTACCAATATCGCTCACCCTACTTTACATCACCCAAGAAATACTCACATGCATGAAACAACCCAATAATCTCAGCACATTGGATTTGACCCCCTGTTTCTACCACATGCGGGGAGAGACACATAAGCACTCTACACACCCACGTAACACTGTCTAAAATAACGGCACGCCGCAGGATAGGGTAGTGTATGATAGGCACTCCCCCAAACCCACCCGGTGTATATTATACCGTATTCTACTCACAGGATCACCCATTATCTGGGGTATTTCAAAACGGTCAAGGTTTTTAGCCGCATCTCACCACAAACCTCAAACGAGAAAGCGGGGTGCCATGGTGCTTAAAATTGAAAGATGGCTTGGGAATGAGCGGCTTAACTTGCTGCCTGGTGACCCCCCTTTATCACCTTCCCAAAGGAACGGATACATAGCTGCTGCTTTATAAAGTCACTTTTATAGCTACTAATCATTCTCTATAGATCAACATTAATGCAATATGATTATTTACTCATAAGATTTATTTTAATACATCGAACTATACCATTCAATTCATTCTTATAGATACAGTAGCTCCAGCTGTTTTATCAAGGGCACGTTACAACAAGCTTCCAGAGCCTCGTTACCAAAACGGTAATGCGGGCCGGTAATTTTGAGTGTTTGCTCGGGGGAGAATACCAGAATTGGGAAAGCTTTACCACGCGACTGTCCCAGCAAAAATAACATTAAAGCCCAGCATCCATCCTTGACAGTGTGAAAAAGTAATAACAAATTTGATTTGGTACAGTCGTTCACGGGGTGAAGACGGACACTGGGTGTTGACGGAACAAGCCAAAAGAGAGACAGCCAAGCCAAGTTTTGCCTGCAATCCGTCAACACCCAGTGTCCGTCTTCACCCCGTGAACGACTGTAGTACTTTCTCACCACCTACTGCATGTCGAGTGCATTGCTTATTTGTGATTGGGTTTCAGGAGCCCTGTAACCCCGACGATCAGATTCAGGTATTGTTAGCAATTATTGAATGTCTTCTCGTATTCCACCCATAGTAACGCATGTGGCAGCTGATTTGAATAGCATTTATGGCCAGCCAGCTCAGTCAGTCGCATTCTTCAGACATACCTAGCACCAAACGATATTTGGTAGCTGGGAGCGTAACCTGGTTGATTCGTCGCTATCAATTTGGGCAATTAAGTGCCTTGCTCTAGGCGCCAGAAAAATACTCTATGCTCCCTATCTATGGACTTTTATCTTGCGAGCGCCACTCACTGGCTTTGACTCGATCAAGACCGATCTCAAGCATGGCATAAACTTACTTCCTTTTTCTTTTTTTCATCACCCAGGTACCCTACAGGTTTTATGAGGTACTAGGCACTGCTTCCCAACAGGTAGCCAGGATATTGCTGGACGGAAGCTAAGGGAAGCCACATAGCGAATCTCTCATCCTTTTCACCAGTGTTGCTATGGCTAAACTTTGTCCACGCACGAGAGTACAGGTCCGGACTGGCCCGTCGAACCACAATTCCTGCGAGTAGCCATCACGAGATCAAGAACTCGCCTTGATTTTTATCAAACGCTAGTAGGTAGTGCAATAGCCGTGATATCGGGTGAAATGAGAACACAGGCTGATATCGATCAAACTAAATGCACCACTATAACCTTACTTCAACGTATAAGGTATGAATGGCTCTACTCTAATTTATGGCTGTAACCAGCAATAGTTGGTTAATCCCAACCCCGCTCATGCCGGATAAGTATTACTGATAACTCTAAATTTGAAATATAGGTGGTCCCATCGATCCTGTCGCTTGCGTACAGGTTACAGGGATGTACAGGGATGCATTGTAGGAAATGGAGCACATAAGCGAGGAATCCGTTACAGAGAGACATCAAAGTTTGCGACATCACTACATCTACGACTTTGAAGCATTATTGTTATGAGCTGTCGTGATGAAAGATCAATCTTGGGACGACAATGTCTACAACGCCGATACGCCGTAGCCGCAGCCAAGGGAAAAAGCAAGCACAAAAAAAAAAAAAAACGGCTGCCCACGCACAGACTGCATAGGGGTACCCTACAAGGCGGTGTGTGTGCAAGATCTCATACAATTCCATGAGGGCTCGCTTGCCGGAAGATGTCTTGCGGGTGACACAAAACGTGATGATTAGCCACCGTGGAGGAGACTGCAGACGTCGTGGTGCTGCGTAGAGTGGGGGCTTGTTAACCAACTATAAGCCAAGTCACTATTCGAAGGTTTAGGGGAGTTTCGGATATAATAGATATCCTGAGTTTATGCATAATCTAAAAGGCGTCTACGATCTAAAGTGTAAGTAAGGACAACAAAATGGAGGGGGCCATATCAATTTCATTAGAAATAAATTCCGCCTACACACCCAAACATTACTCCTCTTACAATTCGTCCTCCGGCCGGCCGGTCAAGCAATTGCGACTTAGCATTTATTCCCTGGATCTTGTTCTCGGATCACTTGCTCGTTGGCAGGTTTGTGTCACTCTTACCCGACATCCGAAACTCTGTGCACGCCATCTATCCATCATTGGGTCTGCCAAGTTGTGGCTTTCCTGAATCGCCAAGTTGAGATGAGACGGATGCACCTGTAAATTGGGTTGGCGCCGAGATAATGACTGCAGGAACGGCCTTGAAGTGCTGGTCATATAGGATTGAAAATATAGGCGTATATAGGATTTCTTTCGGAGTTTTATTGGGGGAACGAGTGATTTCAGGTGACTTGATACCGGTAGGGAAACTGGCCAATAATGTTGTGTTGGAAGATCCTGATACTAAACTTTGATACTATGTTTACCTAGTGATACAAGCCGTTATAGCTCTCTGGTGGATATTTTACTTCAACATGGGCTAGCTTTCTGCTCGGAATGTACTGGTGGGGGGGGGGGGGGATGGACCCATACCATTTCTGATATAGGTGCATTTATAGCCAATATCCAGCGAATTAGATAAAACTCTCACTCCTGTGGGGAGATAAGCCCTTAAATATTGTGGGCCTAGGAGAGACAATCAAGACATCGACTGGTCTACAGAGAAATACACGGTCACCTGCCTTATGCCAGAAAATCCTAGCGAACATATAATATAGATTTATGATTAAAGCTCGGAAAGCTTTCCCAAGACGACTTCATGGGATCAGATTAAACATATACTTACATATGTACCCATGCTGTATATTCAACTCAGCTCGGGGTTTTATCCTGCGAGCTGTTTTATAAAGATACGAGGACTGGCCGGCGGGTTGGTATTCGTTTCATCTCAATGGAGCATCACACCATACCTCCCAACGTCCAGCCACTGGAGTTCGAGACGGCGACCAATACCTTGTCAATTAGGATTGGATCTGTCATGCTTAAGCTGAAATCCTGGTACTCTTTGAGAATCCTTTAAAGAATGGTTATTTGGGGTCAAACTAACGCTAACTAACATCACCCTAGGTTTTAGGCGTCCGAATAATCATTGACACCAGATGTCGCTTCAAGCTAGTGCTTGTTAGCTATCCGCGAGCTGGCCAACAGTTGCGTTTGTCCCAACCACAACAAATCATCTCGTACGGTTTAGAGGGTACATACATGTACTTGATATTTATTACATTATTACAAGGACCTTCGTCTGGGGGAGTAGGGATAATATCCGAGAGATGCGCTAGGCTCCTTTGAGAAAACCTGGAGATAGCGCCTAAATATATTTGGGGGCCAATTAATGGGGGCTGTTTCAACGCAACTCCCATCTCATGCTGCTGGTCGATTTCGACCGTTATTCAGGAAACAGCCCCCAACCTAGGTAGCTAGGTACCTGCCTTGTTTAACTGAGCAATGAAATTATATAGGCCAGTCTTGTCAACCATGAGATTGCCATGTATTTCTGCTAAACTATACTTTAGGCGTTGAATGTCAAGATCTTCAATTTTGCCACGAATGCATGATCATAGAGATATATAGATTTGCCACGTACACCATTGAATATTTCATTGACTGGTATTTTATTCCAGGATAGTACTAGAGTTTATCTGGAAAGTCTAGGGTTGTAGGTTTAATTTACATCCTTGCTTTTCTGCAGGTAACTGCATGTACTTGCATTATATTTTCTTTAAAAACAGCGATAAAGTAACTGCGTGTAGCTTTATCAAAAGGCCCCCACTCCAACCTGAATGCTATTTGGAACGAGCGCAGTGGCATAATTACTAACGTGACATTCACATCTACATACATCTAAATTCCGAATCTCACATGTGACTATGTGCCTAGCAATGGTGCCAGACTCGCACCCTACATGTAGTTATACCCATGAGTAGGACAGGCGGGAATGTGTCGAAAGAAAATCCTTGGTGCGCCGCATGCGGGTTTTTACCTGTCAGATCAGACAAGGTAAGGGGCCACACCGTACCAACGAGTAAAGCTCGGGGGGGGGGGGGGGGCGCTGCTCTACACTCTCCTAAAAAAATCTGATCTCTGGGCTGACATTGCACTTCTAATCAGAACTCCGGGGGACCCCGCACCGGGGATTTCTCTAGAGGCATTATATTTTAGATGTGGCGAGGATAGGTGTTTAAATTAGCTATAGACGATTTGAATTTAAAAATACTAGCCTTATTAGGCCCCATGAGTGAGATTCTAGGACCATCCGGTGGACAAGAATCTTAAGCTGTCCAGTGATCATGAGCTTTCCTGAAAGACCTACTGGGAAAATTAACTACATGTACTACAATCTGCCCAGAAAGAACTAGGCTTAAGGTTACAAGTGCTTATTCTTTCGCCCTGACTCTACATGTCTCGTGTGCCTTGATGAACCCTCACTCAACGCCACTATTATGCCGCCCCCGGTGCTAACTCCGGATTCCGGATGCATGTATGCAAGCCACAAGTGTCACTTCAACCTGAGGCCCTGCCAAGGTTGGATGGTACTTTCCTAAAGCTATTGTGGGGGCATCATATATTCACCCACGAGTCTAACATGAAATATCACTCACTTCACACCACCGGTAATCTTTCCGATGTATATTCAGCTTTATTCTAGGTTTTTCGCACTAGTTACTATCACTTTTATCGAACATTCTGCTCAGACCTATTTGAGACGACATCCGCCCAGATCTGGGTATACTAGCCGCATGAACACAGCGGGTGGACATCGTGCAGCTTAATCCTTCGTGCTACTTCTGAAAACCGGAGCCTCGCCGGCTTACTCTATCATGGGCCGTAACTAATGTAGTCCAAGTGGTACCGGAGATCTGAGAGTCCGAGGACTGGACCAGAAATCTCTATCCTATATCCCTGACGAAACAGCACCTAATTTGCCCTAAGTTCTCGGAGAGTGATATGGCTGGATCAATCTTTTGAGCTAGGGGTCCGTTGTGCGAATATCGTTTGCTTTTCGCACGTACTACGAATACATACTAATGCTAGAGTACGTGCTGAAATTTCACCGTAGCGATTGAGATCTCTGCGATACAGTGTGTAGTTGTGCATTGGAGGCTCACATGTAGTATATATCAGACAAATTGAACTAGATGTTCTCTTGGAGGGCCTCAATTGGTCGGGGCCTCGGGGTTCTGTTTGTTTTTGCGTATCAAGTTCGAGCAAGGTTTTGGGTCAGCAAGAGGTAAGTCATATCTATAGCCTTGGGATTATTCCGCGAGAGGGTATTAACTAATATTGCGCCCCCAATTATCGAGGGTTCGGGTTTTTTGATAAACCTTTGTTTCATAGACGCCCAGGATTAACTAGAGCTCTGAAAGAAGAAATCATGACCCTGATGCTACATATTTGTATTACTTGAACAACTTTACATACATGTACTCGATACACTCCACCTTTTGCTCCTCAAACTCGTCTCACTGTATAACGTCAATTCATCCACTAGGAATTTCTAAGTCCTAATATTACTTAAATCTTACTTACCAGGTCCTCCTTCACCTCAGACTGACCGACCCCATACACCTTGGCCGCGTTCCTCCACCACACATCCTCTTTCTCGTCCTCGCCCAACATCAGCGCTGTAAACAACTTCTCCGTTATCCCGACCCACAAACCCCACGCTCTTTCTTTCCCCCCATTTATTGTACACACTGGCCAATCGCTACCCCACAGTACCCTCTTTGTCCCGAAAATGTCAAGAGCGGCTTGAATCCATGGTTGTACATATTCCTGGATGGAGAGTAAATATTGTTCCCTATCTTGGCCGGTTTGTTGCACAAGCAGCTCCGAAGGAAGCTCCGAGAAGCACCCGGAGAGTTTGATATAGGTTTTCTCGTTATTCATAGAGGCGAGATGGGATTTCCATGTCAGGAAGAATTGATTGGTAGGAATATCTTTCGGGGCGACTCTCAAGTCAGGTTTCGCTAGGTGGTCTTGAAGCTCCCTGTTAGTGCACCATCACTTATTCAGTCTTTGCATAAAAAAAGGCCAACATACCAATAATTATTCTAACCTTCTGATCTTCCGGCACATCCTTGTGCGCCCTTTTTACCATTTCTGCCGCCTCCTCGAGCTGCCACAACCCGACGCTTCGGCAGTCTACCGTCAACTCAAACAGATAATGCTGCTGCCCTATCCACCGCAGCGAGTCCACAAATGCATCATCCAGCATAACCCCCTTGGGGCAGAACTGAACTAAGTACCTAAACCCCTTCAACAAATCCATCCTCGCACTCTCTGGGCCCGCAATCTCTTGTAGCCGCCGGAGGTAATTATACATCGCCGTACTCCCCCCGGGCACTGGACCCCATGGTACAATCCCCAGGACCTTATCTGCAACGGCCCTGTAGGCGGGATCTCTCCCTACACCAGCGTTATAGACGAAGGCGAATTCTGAGAGAGGCCCTTCCCACCCCGGAGAGGTCATGGAGGATACATTTTTCTTGCGGTCAGTCTCGAGGAATATGAATCCGAGGGGCTTGCGCGCGGTGGGGTTGTGGGTGTGCGTGGAGAGGTACTCGTGGATAGAGTGTTGACTGTTGAGAGGGTTATCGGGGGTCATCCAGGAGAGGTTTGGAATGTCTTCTGTGCGGAAGAGATGGATATGTGCGTCGATGAGATATTTCTGCGAAGACATTGCTGCAATTGTTGATGTAGGCTTTTTTGATATATTGATGATTCAACGCGGTGTAGCTTCTCGAGGAAGGCCTCGGTTGATCAAGTTGGCCACGAACAAAGTGGTTTCTTTTTCTTTGTCGGAAACATTCCGTCATATATCTAAGGTCTCCTGTCCCCCCACCTCAGTTGCATTGGGTATTTAGGGCTGGCTTTAGATTTATCCCTGGAGCTGGCCAAGATCTCCACATTTCAACGGGAAGGATAGAAATCCTGATTGGACGGCCGGTTAATTTGAAAGCTTGATTTACCGAGACCCAGAAAGGTCGAAATAGGGTTTATCGATGTCTTGCAGTAGCTTCAGGACGAGTTCAGATAGAATGTTCGAAACTCTCATATCGAGGTGTTATGTCTTTGATATCACTAATCGGGAATGTTTGATGTCGGTTGGTACCCATGGCCACTCTTATATACTTGGATACGGCTATTAGTAGGTTGCCAAGGCTGGTAGCTAAGTACATAACTTCGAGGGTATTGGTACTTGAGCGGTGCAGAGGGCTGAATATTGGATTGGCACCCACCCGACCAATTGGTTGGAAGACACGCGAGAATCAGGTGCATTTGAGAGGCACGGGGAAAGAGAAGTGGTTATAGGTGGGCAGATATAACTGCCATAGAATACCAAGTCAAAGAGCTGCTTCGATATAAGAAGCTGAAGCAATCATACAATATTATGAGCACAGGCCTAGGGGAAACGCTACCATCCCTAGTATAAGACCTGAACTACATGCATTACCCCATCTTAAGGAGATATGGTTGTACTGTTTAGTTTATATACATATTAGCAGATATCCCCGCGTATTTACATTATAAACGTATACCATATTTTATGGGACCAATGTACCTACTCGTTGTTTTACTCATAGTAAAAAGTGGGTGAATGTGTGCTCTCCCTAACGTTGCGCTGTGTGCCCTAGCTGGGGTTTTTAAGGTATCAATTGACCAAGGGGACACTATTCATAATTCTCTATGCATGTAGTCTCCAGTATCAACTGCTGAGCCAGAATCTTATCACCTCACAATCTTATCAGGAGGAATACCTGTGAAGGAGACTTCGGATACTAGAGGATACCTGGATTTGATAACTGTCCCGAAAAACCTTCTTATCTTCCAACCGTACACACTCTGCATTGAATAGTCGTGTCTCTATTAATTAAACCGGGTCTATCCCTGAACCGATATCTCGCTGCCAAATCTAGACTCTAGGATTAGATCACATTTTGCGGGGAAACGAATTTACGATTACTCTCCGCTCTATCAGAGACGGAGCTCCAACTTCCAAAGACCCCATAGGGATGATCATCGACGAATTCCATGATTGTTTCCTTTAGTTAGGGCTCTAATTTCCCCTAACGTCTTGAACCCTTTCTCTGGGTTTTGAGGTATGTATATATCTATCTACCTTTGCGAGGCTAAGAGTCGATACCTACTACCAAGGCCTATATATTGCTAGCTATCATGAGTATATTACATCTGCCAGATCCCCATTCCTGTAATATATCCGACGTCATATTCATCAGATAATTCCCTCTCCCCGCTCTGTCGGTTCCAGGCACACCTCCTTTCATCCTTAAACTCGGATGAGTAAATAAACATCACGAACGCCAACATCTCGCTTACAATCCACCACCACTCCTTGATGATCCATACAATTTCAGGATCTCTCAATTCCTTTTCCACTCATGGCTGGCCATCTTGCACGCCAGCTCCCCCTATGGACAGAGCGCGCAATGACCCTTCGCACACCGGAGTAATGACCACCGAGCCTTCCTCCCCGCATTAAATTTGTGGGGAAGCCAGTCACCGGGCCATTTGCTAGCTAGGCGAACAGGCGGGGGAACCCCCGGGGTATGCCCCCCAGAATATCTCTTGTGCTTCTACCTGCCAGGAGGGGGGTGATCCCTGGGGGGGGGGGTGTCTCAAAATCGGGGATATTTTGGATAAAGAGCGAGCAATCAAGAGAGACACGATTGGCGAGGGGCGGGGAGCAGTATTGTACTACTTTATTTTCGCACAGTAAATTATACGCGCGGGCGGTGGGTATTTGAGTGGTAGTGGGTGAGGTAGTACATATGATGCAGCTAGATACACTCAAATGAACGACGCTACGTTACATGCCCACGGCTTGATACCTGATCGCAACTCCATGTACCCCCTAGATAAATTGCTTTTTAAACAAAAGCTGAGAGTTAGACACTTAGATCCCCCGGATTCAAGCGTTCCCGGGTTAGTAACAATTGCCGTGAAAGTTTGATAAGTTCACCCTTTTCCCCGGATTTTCTCTTTAAAGCTTTTTAAATAGTCCTCCTATCCTTTGGTTCGATCAGTCAGATTGCAGTAAATACCTTGATACCATGGCGAAATTCTTTCGAAAACGTAGTCTTAGAGCGCGAGATGATCAGGTTACCAACGCGTCGAATCTTACGCTCAGACAGTCAATACTTCCGTTATGTTTAGTCACGATTCTCTTTTTCCTCTGGGTATGTTCACCTACCCCCTATCACCTGAGCTGAGATGTCAGGATTAACCAGAAATTTTGATTAGGGCTTTGCATATGGTTTATTAGATGTACTCAATAAGCATTTCCAGAACACCTTAGGGATTACTCGATCTCGATCTTCAGGTCTTCAGGCTGCTTATTTTGGGTTTGTCATTCTGTCATCTCTTATACTGTTTGGGGGTTTTTAACCTGATATTAACTTGTTTACAGCGCGTATCCAATTGCTTCATTGACATATGGAGGTTACTGTCTCCGAAAACTAGGCTACAAGGCCACCTTTATGCTTGGTTTGACATTGTATGGAGTTGGCGCGCTTCTGTTCTGGCCTGCAGCGCTGAAACGGTCCTTTGGTGTAAGATGCCCTCCTGATTGAAGGATCCTTCCGGGGAGGGTGGCTAATGTTAAACATGAGATCTAGGGATTTTGCGGTGCCACCTTCATCATTGGTTCTGGGCTGGGTACTCTTGAATCTGCTGCAAATCCGTACCTTGCGGTATGCGGTCCACCAAAGTACTCGGAGATGCGTCTCAATCTTGCACAGGGTGTCCAGGCGGTCGGTACAGTTGTGGGCCCCGTGTTGGCATCACAGGTCTTCTTTAAGAACGTGAAAGAGAGCTCCTTGGAGAGTGTTCAGTGGGTGTATCTTGGTATCGCAATTTTTGTGTTTTTTCTTGCGGGTATTTTCTATATCTCGACAATTCCTGAGATCACGGATGCCGATATGGAGCGACAGATGGAGGCCACTGGAGGCGTGTTTACGGAGGATGACGCAAAGCCAATCACAAAACACTACCAGTTATGGTGGGGAGCTTTCTCGCAGTTTTGTTATGTCGGCGCTCAAGGTAATAGCTCCCCTCCATGCATGCCTTTAACTAGTGTTAATTGTGGTGAATAGTCGGTATTGCGGGGTACTTTGTCAACTACGTGGTTGAAGTCCGGAAGGGTACCTCTTCAGCAGATGGAGCAAATTTCCTGGCTGGCGCACAAGGCTGCTTCGCGGTTGGAAGATTCTTGGGTGTGTTCTTAATGAAGTTCATCAACCCGCGTAAAGTCTTCCTTGTCTACTTTACCTGCGTTATTGCGTTTCAGGCATCGGCTATTGGGGCTACCGGGAATGCTGGAATGGGTATGTTTCTATGAAGCTTACTGTTAAGACTCACGCTAACAATTTTGCGCCAGCCTGCCTGATGCTCGTACTATTCTTCGAGTCAATTTGTTTCCCCACAATCTTCACTCTTGCCATCCGTGGTCTCGGAAAGCATACCAAGCTCGGTTCTACGGTCGTCGTTGGCTCTATTATTGGCGGTGCCGTTGTGCCCCCACTGTTGGCCGTCACTGCAGACAGATTTAACAATACGGGCACTGCTATGTTTGTGCCCTTGATTTTCTTCTGTGCTGCATATACTTTCCCGCTAGGAGTCAACTTCCACGCGCCTACCAAGCGTCTGATGGATGGCTTCTTGAATAGTAAGGTTGGAATAGAGACTTCCAAGGAGGATGATATCGAGAAGGCAGATATAGAGAGAGTAGAGGATATTGAGATGCATAAAACGAAGGAGTAGGGTGTATTTTGCTTTTTTTGTTTTGTTTTAGCAGCATTTGCTCTACTTTAACTGTAGTTTATGAGACATATGAATCAAATGAGATATTAAACTCAGCAACCTCAGATATCTGTATGGGGACGTCCCATAAAGGACATAGGGTAGAACTGAGACTTTACAGGGCCTCTCTGCACTGCAGCTGTGATACATGCCCCCCTTAGAGTACCGGGGAAGCTGTTGGGCCGCCCGTTGCATTACGGTTATTAGGCCAATGATCGGGAACTGGAGCCCCGCTGCCAAGCGCTGGTACTACTGCTTTATATTCAGCCTGATCCTTACCCCTGCCAATGATACATGCACAGGTAAAACCTGCAGCGACAGCTACTACCGTAGAATTAACCAAAAAGAAGGGAAGAATGAAAGGAATGCCGACTGAAAAGCTCAACGTCTTCTTCACCTTCACTTGGGTAGTTTCACATACATACCTCAAAGACTCAGCTCTCCAACTGCTCCTCATTCCAAGCCCAATTGCTCCCAATTACCCTAACAGAACAAACGTAATCCTGAACAATGACCACCACCCCCCGCCCCAAGCTCTCTACCCTCCTCCCACCCGTGATCCTCGGCGGCGGAGTGTATAACACCCAAATGAACCCGGACCCCTCCCTCCTCCCCGTCCGCGCTCTCATTGCTCGCGCCTTCACCCTCGGTATAAACGCAATCGACACATCCCCCTACTATGGCCCGTCCGAGGTCCTCATTGGCGACGCCCTTAAGCACTCGAACGCGCCCCGCAATTCCTATATCCTCATGACGAAAGCTGGGCGCATCGCCGAGCAGACATTTGACTACTCTCCTGCATGGATCCGGGCCAGCGTGCTGCGATCACTGCAGCGCCTGAATACGACATATCTCGACGTAGTATTTTGTCATGATACTGAGTTTGTAGCACCTGACGCTGTCGTCGAGGCCGTACGGACGCTGTTCGCTCTTGTGGACGAGGGGAAGGTTCGATACGTGGGGATCTCGGGATATCCGCCACAGGTTCTTGCGGAGCTTGCGGTGATGGTGCGGCAGCGGTTGGGGAGGCCAGTAGATGTGGTGCAGAGCTACTGCCACTATAATCTGCAGAATGAAAGACTGAAGAAGTATCTACCAAGGCTACTGGGGGAGGGCGGCGTGGACGTGGTGCTGAATGCGTCGCCGCTGAGTATGAAGTTACTGTCAGGGAGCTATCCGGGTGATTTTCATCCAGCGCCGAAAGAGCTCCAGGAGAAGTGTTTAAAGGCGGAGAAGTGGTGTCGAGAGAGGGGCGAGTCGCTGGCGGGTGTGGCAATGAGATGGGTATTTAGGAATTGGGAGGGGGGTGTGATTTCCGGGGCGAGTTATGTGGAGGAGCTAGAGAGTAATTTGGAGGCGTTTAGGGAAGTAAGGAGTGAATTGGGGGGAATGCAGGTGGGGAAGGAGAGATTGGAGAGGTTGGAGGAGCTGTGGAAGGGTGTGAGGGAGATATTGGGGGAGTTTGTGGATTGGAGCTGGAGTAGTCCACCAGAGGGTTATGTTAAGTGGGGGGAGAAGGTGGCTGAGAGTAAACTATAGTTTTTTCAGGTTGGAGTAATTTTTTCCTTTCTATGTAGGATGCATTAGTAAAAACTAGCTAGATGAAAATGGAACTTGGTGTTATTGCTCACAGTAGTTGGAGGGAAACTCGCTTACCTATATTGTCGGGGAGATGAAAAAATCCAAAGCCTTTCCTAAAAGCCAGGTGCCATATCTCTTAGCCCAACAGCTCATTAGTTTCTTTTACCTTATTCATCTATACAGCGCATGTAGCTACATAGTCTGATATAACTCGTTAATTGGCCTCTCATCAATCCTGTGATTTAGAAACCAAGCTCGAAGGAACACGCACTTACAAATCATAGTCGTACAACCTACAAAACCACCCCTTTTCCTTTTAGATGCTTACATCCCATTGATATCTCACAAAATTGACGTGGTCATGTCCTTCCAATCGTTCACTGCCTGGTAACAAGACTAGCTTGGAAACCATAGCTCTGAGGTAGAGCCCAGACTTTGCTCCTTGTGTCAAGGCTGATAATTCAAGTACTTAGGTCATCCGCGTACATCTATGCTCGCTCTTTAGGTAGGCCCATGAGCGAACCAAGAGTGGAGTAAGGTGCCGTTATCTTTATCTTTGATCGTTGATCGTTAGAGGTAATTCTGTAACATTCTTGTAGACTGGGTGGTCGTCATGGCGAGGATGTGATTTATGATAGGAAGGCAATTATCTTTATCCAGGCTACCATTTGTGAGTAGGAAGCCGCAGCAGAAGAGTCATGAACGGAGGCACTCACAGTCAAAATGCAGTTGCAATTGATTCCTCCTATAATTTGAAGGAGTGAGATGTAAGGTGGGTTGTGGAGTTCTTGGGAAGGTGGGGGTGTTGCAAGACAAGATGGATATCGGTGCGAATAGGCCCCTCTTATTTGAGCCTCAATTCGTTTATGGACATGCCCTATTGGTCAAAAATGGCTTTCTGCAATATTCATAGTTATTGGTAATTTTACGGCTCTTCTAGTTTTTGTTTTGTTCTTGGGCTAGAAATAATCACACACAATCACTCGAGTAAGATTAATTACCAGCAAAAAAGATCCGTTTTTTTATTTCCCTCCTCCTGCAGAAGCAAACAATATGATAGTTGGTATGAAAAGGGTACATGGCCTGTCTCGCTGTCCTCCATTACCTCCGACCTGAATTTTAAAATGTTCGATATCCATCCAACATCTTATTCTCCCACAAGCGACAACATTTTTCCCAGAAAATCAAACCCAAACTTTTTTGAAAACAGATAACAATAGAATAGTCCTCCCACAAGTAACAATGCCTTTTCCCGGGGAGTCAAACCCAACTCACAACTATCTTTTGTCCTCGATGGCTATTAAAGCTACGGATCCAGCGCAGGAGGATTGAGACAAACAACCAGCCGATTAAGAAGGAGACGAGCAAGAGAGTATTACGGTAATACCAGAGAACGTAGTCCAATCCCTGCTGGTACAAGAACATACACCAGCGCACGGATCTAGCCAAGCCTTGACCAACGCTGACCATGAGTATGACCCTCAGGTAATTGTAGCATTGGAGCAACGGTGCTCTCGGGTCGTTGATACTAATGATGAGAACTTTTTTACGTTAGCTTCCCCTTTGAAGTAGAGTTATATGGAAGAAGGGGGGGACTTACGGTCTATCATAGCATTCGAAAAACCTACGAATTGTCTAACCATCTTAGGACCATAACAATCCATAAAGGCCTCCATAACCATAGCCATCTCACTAACTGCCAAAAAAAACACTTTTCCCAGCGTAGAGGTAATATCACAGAGCCCAGCTGATACAAAGAGAATTTTTTTCTTATGATTCCTAAGGGAGAAAATGATCGGTAATAGAATCACGACAATTTTCAATACCGGGAATCTATTAATCATATAATCAAGGGCCTGCTTGATTGCAACAATCAATAGAAAAATAAGGGCTAGATTAAGTTGCCTGTGCGGGGTGTTAGTGTATCTTGATGAATCATGTCTGTAGATAATGTCTTTTTCATCGGTTGAGAGTAGGTCTAATGAGGAGTTTCAAACCTGTAAAGGGACCTTCTAGCATTTTTCTTCGACTTCCGGTCCTCGCTGGGGGACGTTGCCATTGAAAATGCGTTCTTAATCAATTTTTGAATTCTTGATGCCCTTGGAGATTCCCTACGTAGTCTGAACTTGGTTCTATACTTGGCCATTCACTTGAACTGAGACCTTCAGGGGAGTATATCAAGAATTTGATGGAGAAATAATTATGATGAGTTTGTATGATTTGAGGCGAGGAGAGATGAAAAAGAGATGAGGAGTAAGTAGCAGAAAATTGTAGAAGAAGGAGGATGGGGGAGTGCAAAGGGATGATAAATGTAGGAGCGGTGAAAAAGTAGAGGGAAAGCTCGGCAGCTCTTGCGGGACGACAGGATACTTGCGCGGCTAGTGGCATGTTCGCATAAGCATGCGTAGTCCAGCACGGTGGCTGTTCGAGGCCTATATAGCCCTAGCAAGAGCTACGTAGCTGTCTGCTAGATTTGTATGGAATTTTTTCTACCTATAGTAATCCGCTTCTGTATTACGAACCAATCAAAAAAACTACAGAGAGTTTAAGGATACTTTGAAATATATCAACTATATTCGTAAAGAGTGATGCACTCTAGGCTACTCACCTTTGATTGTCTTATTTCATGCCTGAGTAAGAATTTGAGATATATCCTCGTTCCTATGGTAAACCCCCCCCCCCTCATTAACGTACACAATTTGACGCTAAACAAACTGGTAGCAACGAGCAGATCTCACATTACAGTTCATAAGATAATTAGAACTCACCGTTATTGTTGGTTGGTCGACCGACAACGCCCCCTACCCTAAATTCATGGTGGTCATCTCGATCATTGACTCAGGAGTAGAAATTCATGTGGTATCGATCATTGCAACCCCACCTGCTTGACAAAGCACAAAAGTAATTCTTCCCCAACAAGACTAGTGGGCGGCTAAATGATGTCATATTTCTTGGCACTGAAACCCACCGCGTTAATAAGCTTAACGGCTGTTGTTGAAGACCTTCAGGAAATGACACAAGCACCACCTCCAGAAAACTAAAAATATGGCTTCTAAACTCACGATAGCATCAACCGTGCGCCTGGCTTCAGGCTATGAAATGCCGCGTCTAGGTCTCGGTGTATGTGCTCTACCCCGCACTAGGGAGTAAGCTCAATTGAATACTGATACCTAATAGGTCTATCAAACGTAAGGAGTATTAATTGCATAGCTATATGCATATATATATATGATTCTCTAACTAATGCTATACCCCAGGCCAGCTGATAAATGTGAAGCTCTCGTTCTACATGCTTTCTCAAAGGGCTACCGACACGTAACACCCCCCAAAGGCCTCCCGCGGTAGAGCCCACTAACAAAACACCTTAGATCGACTCCGCCACCGCCTATCGCAACGAGCGGCCCTGTGCCACCGCAATTGCTGCATCACCTCTCTCCCGCTCTGAGGTCTTTTTCACGACGAAGCTGCCGCCGCGGCTCCGTGGGTCTGAATACTATCCTTTATATTTTGAAACATCGAATAGGCTGACTTAAGCTAGATACGAGGCAACAAAGGAGTCACTTGACAATGTCATCAAGTCTAACCCTGAGCTCGAGGGATACATCGACCTTTACCTGATTCATGCCCCTTTCGGTGGCCGCACTGCACGCCTTGGCGAATGGAAAGCCATGGTGGAAGCACATAAAGAGGGGAAAGTTCGCTCTCTAGGTGTATCAAACTACTCTGTGGAGCATCTCAATGAGTTATGGAAGTATATTCATGAAGAGGGTGGTGGTGGTGTCCTGAGTGTGGGACAGTGGGAGGTTACGCCGTGGCTGGGGAGGAAGGACATAAAAAAATGGTGTGAAGAGAAGGGAGTAGTGGTGCAGGCTTATTCACCGTTGGTAAGGGCTACAAGGTTTGGGGAGCCAATATTAAAGAGTTTGGCCCACAAATATGGGGTGACACCAGCGCAGATACTGGTAAGATGGAGTTTGCAGATGGTAAATTGTTCCTCTCCATCGGTGTCTTGCTCTGAGGTGTTAATATATGACAGGGGCTTGTACCTCTCCCCAAGTCGGTGCATCATGAGAGGATTTCGGAAAATGCAGATGTTTACGGGTTCGAAATGTCCAAGCAGGACGTGGAAGGATTGGAGACCGACGAGTATAGTCCATGTACTTGGGATCCCACAAAGGAGCCTTTGTAAACATCTGCCATAACTTGCAGCAACCTATCAAGAATTACTTTCAAAGTGGTTTATGTATCTCACAAAGGATCTGGTAATATAAATATAATGACATTATATTAACATTAGTCAAGAGTTTTTTCCATATGGGGGAGCTCAGTTTGGATCACGATTCTCCTAAGTTACATGTATCTAAACCTATCAACTACGGCTAGCCTAGCTTCGTTTAGATTTTTCTATTTTTTTATTGTTTTTAACTGCTAATAAACTATCCTATCCTAACTATAACTACCCCACCTCCTCACTGTCTAGATATCTTTTACTGACAATAAGTTCAGCAGGATCGACATTTTACGCTTTGCGAGTGATTCGATGTAGGTACAGTACCTTGGTTGATACTAGCTAAAAGCGGTTAGCAAAACCACACATTAGACTCCTCGCCAAGGTCGATCGCTTAGCAGCCACGACGGGGTGGCTTCAAGTTGAGTTTCCGCCAATTGATGCCCCAGAGCGAGTTATTGACTTCAAATCCGCAGAGGTTGTCGAGACTAGACCCGCCCCAGAATAGTAAGCCCCGACTAACTAAACCAACGGCGATTCCCCCCCCTCCCTCCCCCTCCCTGGTGGGGCTAGGTTGGGGCGCCTTCAATTACTTTATATCTGCTAGTCAACTGCTGCTCGGCGTTAGATACTTTACCCCCCCCCCCCTGGTATTCCGGCCAGCGAAGGTGGTGGCATTTTACTAAGGCCGACTTTGTTTACCTGGGGGAGGGTCTTGGGGAGGGGTTTAACGGGCTTTGCATTTCCCTTCTTGATAAATATATACGGCCCACGACTCACAAGACTTCATTTATTTATACTGATCATTTTACCTCTCGGGCCGCTGGTTCGGCACAATCATCACTGGTTCACGGGATATTTGTCTCCCGTTTTTTATTTTCTAGAACTCTGTAAAAAGTTTAAGCTCCGATCCCCGCATTGCCTGGGGAGAATCGGCTATCGAGAAAAACAATGGCGCATGGGCCGTTTTTTGTGGTTGGATAATTGAACCGATGAATCAATGTCTCGCAACAAGGTTCTTCCACCATATTCATTACTACATGTATGTACTTACATATTTACTACAGAGTACCTCGGCTTTGGGTTGTGATCGTACTATAACTTAAGCGAAAGAAGGTCAATGTGCCCCTTAAAGCCTATCCCCTAGCTTTGGCGGACGGTATCTACTCGCCAAATTTTTAAGTCTGTCCCTTTTTGTACTGGGTGTTGCGGCTGCAACGCAACCAAATGTTAGGTACCAAAACGAACAGACTTGAAATTTTGGCGAAGCACACCTATCTGTTCCAGACTCACAATATCCAGGTTTAGATAGATAGGGGGACTGCAGAGTGAAAGATTCAGGACTTCCCGTAAGCGCCTAATAGATCAAGTTTAGATGTTCTACCAAGTAGAATTGGGAGGGGGGGTCTATTTACTCTTTATAGACCCCCCTCTCTTGTCTGTTCCTTCTGGTCTTTCTGTCTGTTTTTTTATCTGCTGTAATTGAGAGAAAAACCCTTACTAGCACGAGAACTAGTACCCAGCTTATCTTAGCAGTCAACCATTGCAAGACACTCAACCTGGTGGACGGTTCAGAAACCACTCTATATCCCGCTAACGGGAAGTCCTAAATATCCACACAGCCCAGAAGCTAGAATCATCCCCCAAACCCCTGGATAACCCTCCCTACATATTTCCTCCCATAAAAATACCTCCTACCCCGTGAGAAGTTTATCATTCCTCTGCCGATAAAACCCTCAGGCTCATAAACATCGTGCCAGTTTCCAGCCGGGTTGGCAATCAAAACAGCAAATGTATCGGTGTTTTTATGGGATTCCGGCATATTGATGGTGAATGAAGGATTAGGATACTATAGGAGGACATGTTGGCTTTTCTATCAAGTTTTGTTTGTTTGCTACCCAGCCTCAGCCTTCATGCCCTTACCCGCAGCCAGGAGCCTGCTCGAGTCTAGATGGCGGAGTATGCTGCTGGGTTAGGGTCTAGGTCTACTATGCACTATTTTTTCCTTGTACTTTCTTTTTACAGTCACGCACCCACACACTCATTTAGTCTCTTTTATGTGTATTTAAATGTCCCATTCCGGGTCTTAACAAGAATCAAGCATCTTTACCGTCAGCCCGAGCACACCTCCGCACAGGTGAATCTTAAACTTTATGTCAGGTACCTAAAATACTGTAAAGCTATTTGGACGAATACGAGCCCTATCCTAACGTACGGCTCATGAAACCCGTACGTTTCTATACAAGCACAATGATACATTGAATATTTGAGAAAAGGCTACCATCAATCATGGCCATGGTCTCTGGCTACAGGAGAAATAGACACAGATGTATCTACATGTATGTACTTGTAGTTTTTAAGTATCTACCTCCTATTCTCAAGAGCGCTTTCCGTTTGGACCCTGTATTTCGAAATGTATAACCATGGCATGAAACCCTATATATAATTGAAGATAGTATCTGCTCTTAGTCCGAGTCCGAAAGTTCTGAGTCAGTGGCCCCCAGACCAACTCGGAGTTGCCGTGATTAACCCGAACCTTTTAGTGCGGCCAAATTAATGGGAAAGTCTGTTACTAGTAGGCATTCGGTTGTTTCCTCTTGGGGCTTTGTATGAACATGCTTTTGTAGTTAAGGACCGCATACCTCTCTCAACTTTTCGGACTCCAGAATCCCAGACGCCACACCCACGGGTCTGTGTTCGATAATATCGAGGGTTGTGACCTAGCCTATAGCCCCCCCCCCCCCCAAAGCCCTAAGTTGCAGACCACCGGCCACCGAGATATATCAACCACACAACCAAACGACACCCACCAAACCCCCAAGATCTCGATCAAAAAGGGTAATATTATCCTTCTAAGTGATAACCCATTAGAGCAAGCGCGTACTAGCGCGCTACACCAAACAGCAACCTGTAAAACAGGACATCCTATTACTTGTAAAATTCAAGAGCAGTATTTAAAGGGCAGTATATATACATATTCTATACAACCTAGTCTCTGAAATTTATATAAACAAAACTCGCGAGTTACAATGATGATAAGTTTGGATAACCAATATATATTAGGGTGAACGCTGTGACGGGATAGTCCCAGTCACTAATAACAATCTAGGCCCGAAGATATTAAGAATATAATACAAAATTATACAAAGAAAATAGTTATCAAGCACCCTTAGTTGGGGCAAAGACGGCCCTCCAAATCTAAAGCCCACCTCTCACTACCGACTGCAGTGGCAGCATAAAATACACCCTTGGGGTCGAACCTCTGCTTCAACTGGTACAAACGGTCGTAGTTAGAGCCATAGAAAGACTGTTGGAAGTCTGGCTCCTGGATATCAGACTCTCCGAGGTAAGCCCCAGAACCGGGGGTGACATCTCTCCATTTCTGCATCTGCACATATGTGAGGTAATCCCTCTTCGCCTGGATTTCGTCCGGGGTTGCACTTGCGTCCCAGGAGGCGGCACCAATGGCGTGCAAAACAGACTGTCTCCATGCAGGGTTGACAGAGTTGTCGGGTTCACCACCACTGGGGAACTCGTTCTTCATATTGAATCCAAGAAGCATTCCCTGCTCCTCAATAACAGACTGGATAACCGCGAATGTCTTGTCGAAAGTCGCATCGTCCGCCCAGTTCGCACGTGGGAAGAGTCGAGAGGCAGTCTGCACTGTGGTATAACCAACGAGCTCCTTGGGGAAAGTAGCTTGCCATGCGTCGAAGAATGACTCGTGCTCGGTGATCACGGGTGTGTAGGTAATGTTCAATGAGTCGAGTTTATTGAAGAGAGGCTGAAGGAGTGTTGTGACCTCTTCAGTGTTCAAATTGGGAGCAAAGAAGGGCGCCATGTTGAAGGTTCCGGTAAAGATACTGAAGTATGAGTATGTACCCGCGTCGGCGTTAGTGATAAAGGTATTGAAGTACGTCTTGACAGCGTCCCAGTATGCATCTAGGTTGGTAGAGGTGAAGCTAAATGTGGCAGTAGTAACTGGGATATCAGGATACGCTTTGACAATGACTGAGGTGACGATTCCAAAGGTAGATCCGCCACCTCCACGAAGGGCCCAGAAGAGATCCGAATTTTTAGCTGCATTCGCGGTTACGAAGCGGCCGTCGCCGGTCACAACCTCGTATTCGAGGACATGGTCGGCTCCCATTCCATAGATACTAGACAGGGGCGAGTGGCCACCCCCGGCGAGGTAGCCTCCAGCATATCCGACAGTCATACCCTCTCCACCAACGACGACAAGGCCTTTGGCCTTAGCCGCGGCATAGACATCACGGCCCTGGACACCAGCCCCGACTTTAAATGCAGGGCCGGACCAGCCAAGACGGCCGAAATTGGGGATGTGCTTGATATCGTCGAAGAAATGGGTCCAGACACTGATGGAGTTTGCACCAGATGACTTTCCGGAGAAATCGTGACCTGCGCGGAGGTTAGTATACATATAGGCCAAAGAAATTACTTAGGTGGTGGGAAATTACCAGTGTTCTTGACAACGAGTCTGACCTTGTAGTTTCTAGCAAGGTTGACCGCTACCTGGATGTCGAAGACGGTCCTGGCCCTGACAACGTAATTTGGGTATCCTCCAAGGGTACAAGACCCAGTGGGGTCGGTGGTAGGCATGCAAGTAGCACCCTGGTAGAAAGGAGACATGATCGAGGTAGGATCTTGATCACTAAAATCGTATAAGATTTAGAACTATAACATCAATTGGACTAAATTAAGTAGTAAACTTACTGCAAATCCGAATCGTTCCAGCTGGCAGTGATTTCAGCACATCTGGTGGCATTGTAGTACTCCCCATCATAGCAAGGCGCCGCCAAAGGAACAGTCGGGATGAGTTGCTTTCCGGTCAGGAAGTTAACAATGCCCCAGATCTTTGAAGAGGGCCAATCCGAGTCACTCGGTATGACTTTGCACACGAGATTGGATACCGAGCGCTTTTGAGAAACATCTTGGGTATAGACATCATCGTCGAACGAGATCTCGGGGTACTCGCTGACATCGTCATCGGTCAATGTTGTAACCTCGTACGGGAACAGCTCAGTTGTAGCAGTACTGCTAGCTGCGGCATCGGTACTCGAGGACTCAGGCGCCGGAATTGCAAGCGCTCCGGAAAGGAAAAGTGCCAATGCGGCAAGTTTCCAGCTTCCTGCGCGTTGGGTAGAAACAATGTTTGGCATTTCCGTGATCTTGGGTTTGGTAATGGGGGGGGAAAAAAAGAAAAAAATAACGAACTGACTGAGGGTGAGTGAGTGAAAAAAACACGTGGGGAACGAAAAAGATAACGAGAGTGCCACGTTGTAGACTTCACTCAGGGAGGAAGGCGGGAATTTATGCAAATATGAAGGTTGACATTTTCAGATAATCCGTTGATCGGGACTCCCCTTCCTATTCCCTATGGAGAAATCCGGATACCGGATGCCCACGTGGAAGAGAGGGTGGCTTACAGAAGAACCTGGGAAATTTTGGATAAATTGGAGGAGAGTGGAGCCAAATCTTCAGATTATTACGGTTTGTACTGTAGTTACCAAGCCTGTGTTTCTATGCAGAAGTACGTGACGATGAAGTTCTAGTTGGGTCCGGATACCGAGTAATAGTCCGGAAGGAATGTGGGTACATGTAGTACATATGGCACGGACGGATAGGCGACAACCGCGCTCGCTCTCAAAAAGTAATCTACTTTTGTGTGGCTTACGCACAGTCTTAAAGACGGGATCAAGATGATATATTTTGTACAAGGGAGTCAAGTCCGATATTGAGTCTACTGGGATATGTATATCAATAATCTCACCTTGGAGACCGGCCCTGCAGCCATCAACGAACGCTTTTTATCTAAGAAGGGGGTTATGATAACTCTAACATTTATTGAGCCATATAGCATATAAATCCCCTGGTATTATCTTCATATCTAGAGTATAGGATAAACTACTACTACTACTACATGTATCTACATGTAGCCTTACTTCCTTATTCACACCAAGGGATACCCCTTTACTTGAGTTTTGGTCGCCCATATACCAGCTACCTACCAACAATACGGCACTACCCTAGTCCACCAAGGCGCATCATCTTTTATGCCTCACGATGCGTGCTAGAGTTCGTAACGGCATGTCTTACAACGCCACAAAACGACACTTATCAAGCTATTGCTACATGTACTACCAAGAAATAGTAGATTGACCAATTAGTTAAATGACCACATCGGTATTCTTTGCGACGACTATTTAAGGATGATTACATCCCTCTCTGCTCTCCCCACAGACAGTGCCATTGTCGCTAGATGTCTGGGAGTGCCCCTGAAACTGGAGCGATCATCTCGCATCCCGCCGGCGATGTACTCCGTTATGCATACATACTATACTGATTATTTTAGTACGGCTCACTCTCTAAAGTTTAAGAATACTACGGGGGGTAAGTCTCTAGAACCATAGCTATGGTTGCAATAGGTCATAGTTCTGGAGACTTAACCCGTAGTACTGGTACTCGCGCGAGTTCGTTTACCACGAAAAGAACTAGAAAATGCAAGTGAATAAAATAGGGATGATTTGTAGGAGAGATCATCGCCAGTCCAGACAAATTATCCTTGCCCTAAGCAACTACATTTTCTGGTTCTTTTCGTGGTAAACGAGTACAGCAGGAGGTTCAGACATTGGGTCAATATTCAGCCACGCGAAGCGCCTCTCGGAGCGTCAACCGTTTAATGCAGGTCCTGATATATATACAAAGTATTTTTGCGACATGCACGCTAGAAAGTAAATTTATAAATCAGAAACAAAATAAATAATCCCCATTTCCCCCTCATCGATATCTGCGTTCTGTCCTTGCGAAAAAATTTCCCCGCCAAGATGTGAAACATGGATTACCCTGAATAGGAGCATACCAATCCGTAGCACCATACAGCTTTTTTTTTTGTTTACATCATTAATTGCACCACACTTAGCTAGTCCCGCAGGGGAGGTTTGGATAGACATGAATTTCGGTCCATGCGCAGCACATGGCTACTTGACAAATCTCTTTCTATCGGCTTAACACTCATTCTCCCCGCGTCACAGATAATCACGCACCATATGTATATGTGTCATCCTAACTTCTAGATGAGGTACCTACATTCCTCGCCGGTGAATACAGTCGCTTGCGAAAACCTGTAAAAACGGCCTATTGCAACGGACTATCAGTAGGGTACAGATGAAATTGTCGAATTCGCGACCAGCCAGGCGATAGTCCTGTACCCGTTGCAACAGACTACCCTGACTTAGTCTTATTCCACAGCTTTTCGACTGTAAGCCTATCTAGCTTTGTGAAACCACCCATCGATGTGTCTCAAACCGGACTGAAGAGCACAAATACGGATATCAAGCTAGCCCTACCACAGAGGTGAGCGAATGGCAGCGATGGCACACTTGGTGACCTCACGGCTAAAATATAGACCTCATCCATCCAGACCAGACCAAGAAAAGGGACTAGAAAGAGAAAGAAAAAAGCCATGCGGGGATAGAGTACACAACCTAAGCCATTCGCTAAACTATTCTATTCTAGCAATGGAATAGGGAACAAATGTAGTGGGCATAAGCACTTAGTAAAAAAGGCTCCCCTGATATAAGGGTGTGGAAAGAAGCTCTCGTCAAGGATCGAAGTATGCATCTTTCACGCGGGGGTCGAGAAGAGGCGGAATTGTCAACGTACCTGGAACTCGGAACTCTCTGTTAATTCCCATTTTTCCCCTTTCATTCAACTCGCCTTGATCTTCTCTGGGGTTTTAAATTGGACTCTGGAATCTCTTCCTTCTCTAAATCGCCTTATACCTGCTTGCTTGCCTGATCGCGAACCCGACCTGCCTTACACCTGAGCATACATTGCATATGAATTACTGCACAATAACAGCGACATAGCATAATTATTCTTCCTACACATACCTCCCGATAATTAGCGTCAGTTCCAAGATAAATAAGGCGAAATGTCAAGACCCGCACATTGGCCGCCGCCAAATACGGTGAATCCCGAGAACAAAGGGCCCATGATCGTTGGGGTCTTTGTTGGGTTTGCGGTCCTTGCGGTTATAGTAGTTGGCTTGAGGTTTTGGACGAGGTTGTACATTATTCGGAACGTTGGGATGGGTGAGTTGTGGCAAATCCGAGTAAGCAGAGGCCGGCTGTTAACAATTGAACCTCAGATGACTGGCTTATTCTCGCGGCGACGATCAATCTTCTGGCTTCGACAGTGACGAATTGCCTTGGTGAGTCATTTCATGATACTGGTTTTGATACTAGACACTAATAAACCTTCCCAGTGGTCAAATATTACAGTTTTGGAATGCACGTTTGGGACATTGTCGCCGATTATGGCACCCTCGCATTAAAGGTAACAGAGAGATCGCCACAATTTTTACACCATCAATCCCTACATGTAATGATTGATCCAATACTTATGCTTTGATTATAGATGGACTTTGCCAACCAACTAGTTTACCATCCCATCCTCGCCCTCACAAAAATCTCCATCCTCGTCTTCTATCATCGTCTCTCCGTCTCCGGCCCCTTCCGGAAGGCCGTCATATGCCTCATCACCATCAACATCGCCCTCACCTTGTCCATCTTCTTTGCCGACTTCTTCCAATGCACGCCTATCCACTACATCTGGGACAAGTCCGTCCCTGGCGGGAGATGCATCAACACAAAAGCTTTCTTCATCTCCTCGGCCGCACTGAACATCGTATCTGACTTCGTGGTCCTACTACTACCCATTCCGATGGTTTGGAATCTAAAGATTAATGTGAAGAAGAAGATTGTGTTGATATTGTTGTTCAGCTTGGGCGGCTTGTAAGTGACTCAGGTTTTATATAGATCCTTGGTATGTGCAGCAAGTACTAATGTTCGATGTCCGATAGCGTCTGTGCTGTGAGTATCGTGCGCCTGCAATCCATCATTAATATGTTCAACCCAAACGTGACCGACCCCACATGTAAGTACTCCATCATCCCTCCTCCACTCCCTGCTCTATCTAGAAAACAAAAAGAAAAAACACAAAAACCTCCTAACACACTCCCAGTCGAAGCAGGATTCTTCTGGTCCGGCATTGAATGCAGCCTCGCCATCGTCTGCGCCTCCGTCCCCTCCCTCAAGCCTTTCTTCGCCGTCAACTTCCCCAAGCTCCTCGGCTCCTCACTCGGCTCCCGCTACGGCGCAAACTCTCAGGGAAAGATGTACAATGGCGGGCAGTCGTCGCGCTCCCGCGGCCAGGCCTACGCCCTCGGTTCCATGAACAATGACAAAAGCACTATCTACCACCCTGGAAAAGATAACGCCCTGCAAACGACCATCGCCAAGGGCCCAAAGAGGGACAATGAGAGCGAGGAGAGTATCATCCATGGAGATGGTATCCTCAGGACGAGAGACGTCAGGGTAGAGGTGGAGAGCTTGAATAGTAATGATGGGTCGAAGGTTTAGGTGGCTGGTCGGCTGGTTTATGCATATGGTTGGCCGGGCATGTAGCCTCCCCACGCTGGCTAGAGTGAAATAAGTGCCGGCTGCACTACTATGATGAATGGATTCTGGATGGGTTATTTCGGGTTATTTCTTTGTGGGCTTTTTTCCCCCCTTCTAATTGTGCCTTTCTGTCATTTGTTGATCTTTCATTTGTTTTCTGTTGTATATATGGGGTCTTTGGGTGGTGGGATTGCTCTTGTTTTGCTTAATTGGGGTGGTTGTTAGTTGGATTGTTGGCTAGTCGGTCATGGCAAGGCCGACATCGAGATCGCCGACAGCAGCTGCAACGGCCCATATGTCACGATCAAAAGGGTATGCATATAGAATGTGTGCAGATACATAGACATAGGTAGACATGTAATTGATATTGTATATCACTTCTGTCTGGTAGATGTATAGCTATCTTCTCGCTCTTTCGAATTGCCCGTTTCTTGCGTCTTATAATTTTGGAAGGAAATGCGCCGTCTCGGAAACGTCGAAACAAACATCGTGCAATGATTGATATTCCTGAATTACCCCTGAGTATCAGCGTTAGTAATTCAACCGACACGTAACTATAACACCATAATCAATAACAACCCTCATATATGTGCTCGTCTCTATACGCAGGAGAAGAATTCCTTTATAGCAAGATACTACATACTCATCTATATCCCTACTTCCTCTCGACCGGCTCTATATAACATGCAAAAACACTCCCTACTTCAGCCCCCACGTCCCCTCAA
Organism: Morchella sp. 2018-W30; assembly: GCA_024713625.1. Taxonomy (NCBI): domain Eukaryota; kingdom Fungi; phylum Ascomycota; class Pezizomycetes; order Pezizales; family Morchellaceae; genus Morchella; species Morchella sp. 2018-W30. The sequence continues at coordinate 220,993 of JAMJEW010000025.1, forward strand.
TGCGTCTCCTGCGCACACATCCTACCCCACACAACACAGAGATCAACCACGCGAGCATGCAGGCACGTTACTTACACATGCTGTCGCTGCTCTCCGAGAACCAGAACTCAACGTCCGGAGGCAGCACGAGAAGGTGTGGGGGCATCTTCGGTCCATTCAGCCGGGGTATTTGAATAGATTAATTGCGCTTGGCGACGCGTGGGGGCGGCTATAGGGGCGGATAATATATATACATGTAGTGTGGGCGGCGGATTTATTTTGCAAGGATTTGCGATTTGGGGCGGTGGTCGCGGGGTGGGGGTGGAATATTCTGAAAAGCGGGAAACGACTACAAGATAAACTTCGGCCGGTTTCTTGATCTCGAGATTGCATGATTGCATGGTGCCGCAATACATGTACCTACACCACCATCTGACGTGTTTAACCTCTGCTAAGCCCTACTGACAATTGAAGCTCCGGATCAGTATCTGCCAATGCATCCCGGGCCCTCTTTTGGAACCTAACCTATCAACCTGAGTGAATTGATTGATCTGCTTTACTCAATCCGATGAACCACCGTGTTTACTATTATAATATCTTAGAGAAGTACTTATCTCCCGCACGAGAGACTGCGAATCAGAGAAGGGATATTTGGCTATGGGTTTTGGGTCCCAGCGTAAGATTCAGTTGCGTCGGCTGAATTTCTTTTCTGGAATTTCATTTGGAGTACTTATCGATGAAGTAAAAAGAGGAGGTGGAAGAAGTAAAAAATATCGTCAACCGGGTCATCTAAGAATGGGGAGAGGGCTCACGACTACCATGATCATAGATCGTTGTCTAAAGACAGAAATCCCCAAACGCGTCTCAGGTTTTCCAGCCCAGTCTTAGCCTAGCGGGCCCACATGATGGACCTTTAAAATGAATCCGTGTCCGTTGATATCATGAGGGTGATATCTTTCGACACTATGTAGTTGATGATGCTTGAAAGAATAGGTAGGGAATGAAGCTAAACCATGAGGGGTGTGCAGTATTCCATTCCACAAGTTCAAGGGTCTAGTTACATGTATATTATCAAGGCGTATAAGTCTATGTATCTAGATCATAACACTGCGGCCCGGGTCTATGTGCCAGATGGTCCTGGAATTGTGGTTCCTTGGAAACGTGTAGATTGTTCTCAGTGGCGATCGAAGGTTGGCCAGGTTTTCTGCCTCCTTTTTCCTGCTAGTGTGGTAGTGGTAGGGAAGCAGAAATGGATATGAATGGATGGGAGTTTTATCAAAGCTACAGATTGATTACATGTGTTCTCGTTTGATGTAAGCAGGGATGGACAAGACCTGTCTTATGTCCTGACCCTGACCCTTAGCCCGAGTGACCTTTTGTGACGGCTGCTTCTTAAACAGCTTCAAAGCAGGGAAACTCAATGTATGAAAGAGCTCTTTGTCCGGGGATAGATGTGAATTCGTAGATTGTGATCATGTTATAAATGGTAGGACTTTTTGCTCCTCAGGGTGTAATTAGAACTCGAAAAGAAGCGGCCTACTTTTTCGACGGGCTGACAGCAATTGATGGAGTACATGGACTTGAATACCGCAACCCAAAAACATGCAGTGTTAACGTTATTGAGAACCCTGTAAGGCCCAGCTCTGTTAAAGGTGCATCGCCTAAGTGATATAATTCTTTTTGTGGCCGCCTAGATGTCACCATGTTCTCCCGTGGCTGTGACCGATGTTAAATGCATGTAAATCAACCCCCTCGGCCGCGATTTCCTTAAGTTAAATGCACTGTTTCTAGAATTCTCTGCTGAATATAGCCACTAGCAGCAGATGTACTCGCATGCAATCGGCATTTAGATAAGATGGTGCGGGAAAGAACGGACAAATTTTCACCCCACCAAACTGAGAAAAGATCTTAACGCATATGCCATGCATAGTATAGAAGCCCTGGTTTCCTCGCAGTCAAAGATTACTTTTTTTTGACCGCCCACATGCACACTCCTTGGCATTTGTGTAAACCCAACTATATATACCACACTTTAAAAAGATTTCGGCTTTTCCCCCACCTCCTTTTTTTTCTCCACCTTACCAACACAGAATCCACGGCTCTTTATTCTCCACACCCCATGACAGACGTACCAGTAGCCCGCTCCCCCGGAACTTCTTTACTTCGTGGAAGAAACGGTGAGGGGCAAGTGATCTGGTAGGTAGCGTTTCACCCCACCATTACAACACACACGCATAGGTATACCTCCCCCCTCCTTCTCACTCATAACTGTCGAACTTGGTTAACTACTAACTAAATTTAAATAAGTGACCTCTCTTGGACACTACACGCGCCTGACTAGCGCCCCAGAAGGCATCATCAACCTCGATTGATGATTGATTCTAAGACACAAGTTACAGATAGGTAACTAATCCCTCGCTCCCGCCCCACTCAAGCACTCAATTCTCGCACTCATTTTCTCCTCGTCGGCTCTAGGCCCAAGATGACGTTTCTTACCGCCCCACGGGGACATTAGTTCCTCTCTTTCAAGGTATGTAGATAGGTGCCGGTGGTGCACCATGCCATTTACCACCCTGTCAGACAGGTATGTAAGCACCCTCCCCTTCTATTCCATGGAGAGAGACCATCATCAGGTAAGTTCTTTTTAGAATCACAACTACTAACTCCCGTAAACAATTTCACAGGGTAGTTTATCATGGTTAAACCCTGGCCGAGTGATTTTCCATGAACTTCTTCAAAACCAGAGAAATGACTGTAAGAATCCCTCCCCTCGTTCACTAACACTATCCAGATGAGCCCCCGGGAGTTAAGTTGTAAGTCTCGGCTTATCTAGGGCTTGGGATTATCGGTACCATGTATTTGTTAGTGGTATCTGCGGTACTTCAACTCGTTAATGGTCCTAGGCTTGAGGGCTCAAAAAGAACGCAATATGTGACGTCTTCTCCTTCCACAGGTGTACCTGTTACTCTCAGATCTTGCCTTTCCGTTCTGACGATAGAAAGTAGGAAATCTAAAAATACCTCGACAGGTGATGCCCAAGTTCCTTCCCTAAACGCAAACGTTTCGCTTTCCCGTAGTCCTGTTCTTTAGAGATTTGTTTTACAACTTGTAAAACAGTGCTACAAGATTTCGATAGGTGATTTATGCGCTTCTTATCACTCCCTGCTTTATCTACCGCCCTGTCTAGAGGTATGTAACTTCCCTTTCCTTCATTTCGTAGTACTATATATAGCTAAATTCATACCTGAATATTTTAGAATCTGGATGTGGACCCATCCAGAGATTCGGGAATCGATTGCCACTACACACGTGTTAGTTTCTTTTGTATTCCTAAGTTTTCGATGTAGTCTGAAGATTTGTGATACAAATAACTATACAGGTGGTGTAGTCTCTCTGCCATCTCGCTCTTGTGTTCAATCGCACAAATAGGCGTGTTGTTTGAATGATAGGTGCATATGTTTATCTAGTCCCTCTCTCTGTCAAAGGTTACGTAGGCTCTCCTCCTTTCGTTCATATGAATATTGCTAACTATCTATGTACTACCTAGACTCTCTAAAGTTGAAGCGCGGGGTCGTAGAGGGGCCTGAAAATCGGCTTAACAGCACACGTGTTTGTTACTTTGTATTGTTGAGAGCTGGTGAAGTCCGATCGGCTGAAGCTAACTCTCAATAATACAAATAACTAAATAGGTGGTGTAGCCTCTTTGTGTCTCTCGCCCCTATGTCCCGTCACACAAATAGACGTGTCGCTCTCTTGTCGTCGTCTCTTGGTCACCTCCCTTCTGAGGTGATAATGTAAGATGAGAAGATCACGACAGGTAGTGTATGTGCTTCCTACCATCTTAACCGCGCCTGTCAAAAGATACGTAAGAACCCCTCTAGAGTACCGTTTACAGAAATATGGCGAATCTAAAATCGGGACATAGGCCTGAAATCGATCTCTATTACACACATGTTAGTTACTTTGTACATGAGCGGAACTGGATATCTGTAAAACTCCCAAGATGTATGAATAGCTATATAGCTATATAGGTTATGTTTGAGGCCCCTTTATCGTCCCTTCTGCTCCATGTCCCATCGCACAGGCAAGCGTGTCGCTCCCTTGTCGGAATCACCGTTGCTGTCTAATTTCGAGGTGACAGAGGCTACGAGTTTTCGACAGGCGGTGCCCGGAGCACCCCCCCCCCCTCTTTCCTATCTTTCCCAGCTCCTATATTATACAAGCAGGCGTGTCACTCTTTTGTAGCTATCAATGTTAACGCTAAGTTCGAAGCAATGGAGCTTAACTAGAGGGCCTCCGATTTTGATTGCCCCCTCTCCCTCCCCACTCCTATGTCCCATTGAACAAATAGGCATGTCTCTTACTTGTTGTCAATATCCCCATCACTTCTGGTTTTGAGGTGGGAGAACTACAAGGCTTTCGACATGACAGCTAAAACAAAAAAGGCTACATTGACAAACTCAATGCAACGTACCCCCCTACCCGAAAAAAGGCAAGTCCTTTTCATCTTACAGCTACACGCGTGTTTGTTAAGGCCTGAGAAGCTTTATGAGGCTTTCTCAAAGTAAAAACTGGCAGTGCTTCATGGCTCCAAACTCGGCCGAGCGACTTTTCATGACCGAGCGACCCCTCATGATCCTTTGTTCATGTAGGAGGTACAGCACCGGCTGCTATAGTTACCGGGGCTTGCCGGGGGCTGGAGAAAGGTTTTCCAAGAACTATAGAGCAGTGGAGGGGGGAGGGTCTGGCGATGCTTGGCTAGACCCCCATAGAAAGCAAGTTGCAAGTCACCTATTAGCCTCGCCAGACCCCCATCCCGCCGCACCCTCCACTGCTCACCTTTTTTATTATACTACGTCTAGAATTCTAGCTAGTAATAGTCTCGAAAGTTGGAAAAATTGAAGGACCCAGGCCTAGGGCCGCATATATCAATGCTTCGAATGGAAAGTTCCTGGTATTTACTAATATTTAATGGCACCCAGAAAGGTCTCTCTACTATTGGCATTATTCACGTCACTATCACTTGACAAATGGACTGATCCAAAGCATGATTCATTGGTTAACAAAAAAAAAAAACTACAAGTGATATCTCTACCAACCCAACACCTTCATATAAAGACACAACCTGCCTCAACACCGTTAACAAACATGCCAATTCGAACTAAATTTACCATACGCTGACTCTAATACCCAGACCCCCCGTAGCCTCCTCTATTGCCATACTCACTAGACTCCTCCTGGCCATACCCACCTCCGCGGCGGCCATAGGAGGGCTCTTCCTCCTGGTTCCCACGGCCACCGTAGCCTCCGTAGGACTCTTCCTGGTTGTAGGAGGTTTGGCGCCCATAGCTGGATTCCTCACCGCCGCCACGGTTGTAGGATGAAGTTTCATTGTCTCGTCCCCTGCCGTAAGAGGAGGACTCATCTTCACGGTTGTTTCCTCCATAAGATCCATAACCCCCACGGTTTCCTGAGCCGTAGGAGTCGTCGTTTCCGCGGTTGATGGATGAGGACTCGTAAGACCCTTGGTTACCGCGGCTTTCGTTGCGGGATGGGTAGGAAGTGGTATTATCTCCGCCGTATCCGCCGCCGTATCCACCGCCGCTGGAATAGTTATCATTCCCACCGCGGTTACTGGAGTCATATCCGCCGCCGCTGGAATAATTATCATTTCCACCGCGGTTGCTGGAGCCGTATCCGCTGCCGCTGGAATAATTATCATTTCCACCGCGGTTGCTGGAGCCGTATCCACCGCCGCTGGAATAATTATCATTTCCACCACGGTTGCCAGAGCCGTATCCGCCACCACTGCCGCCGTAGGAGGTTGTTTCCTCTCCGCGGCTCTGAGAGCTATATCCCCCGCCACCATATGAAGAGGTTTCCTCACGGTTGCGGTTGTATCCCCCGCTACCGCCGTAGGAGTCCTCGTTGGTTCCACGGTTCGATGACCCGTATCCACCGCCGTAAGACTGTCCCTGATTACCGTAACCTCCCCCACCGCCGTAAGACTGTTCCTGATTACTGTAACCTCCCCCACTCCCGTAAGACTGTCCCTGATTACCGTAACCTCCCCCACCGCCGTAAGACTGTCCCTGATTACCGTAACCTCCCCCACCGCCTCCGTAGGAGTCCTGGCCCGATCCCAGAGCCCGGCTGGGGGCATTGTAGCCACCGCTGCTCTGGCCATGGTTCTGTCTGCCCATGCCTCCATGGCTGTGACCGCAGCCTCCTGGGCCTGGATTCGGGTCATCACCTTCGTGGTTCTTCCCATCCCTAACACCCTGCTTGCTCAATGCCTCGGCGAAGTGCTGCTTCATGCCATCATCTTTCTCATTCCACCAGTTCTGCACAGCCTCGAACATGGCTCTTTGACCCTGCTTGTTATGATCTCTAAGGGCTGGGTGGTGAAAAATCTGGAGAATCTCATCACAAATCTGGTTGGCGTCTCTGCCGCTATCTTCCCAGCCTGCTACAATCAATGGGACGGCGAACTTGACGGATTCAGTTGCAACTCTTCCAGCAACCTCATTAAGGATGTTTGTAAAGTGGTCCTTCGACAAGACAGAGTGAGTTGGATCGCTCGAGTTATTGTCCTCAAAGACGTTGAACTGGGCATTTTCTGATGCTTGAAGAACACCACCAGATCCTGCAGCAAGCTCAGTCTTGACACGGTTCAAAATGGGTTTGACGTAGGGTGCCAGAATAGAGAAGACGAAAATTTGCATAGCGCCTGTAAGGTTCTCAAGAAGCTCTGATGCGCCGGGAATCTTGTCAATTGCTTGCTGCATAGCCTTCATGACTTTATCATGGAATTCCATGACGGGATAGATATCCTTCATGGTTTGTGCAGCTTGGGTCTTCAGCTGATTGACATCCATGCCAGCGATTTTCCTATTCTGCTCTCCCTGGTTAGATTGCTGGTTATTGGCATCATCCTGGAGTTTGTTGGCCTGGTCGCCGAAATCACTATCACCAAGGCCGAGGAGGCCAAATGGAATGTTGTCAAGGATTCCCTTAAGAGTGGAGGTGGTACCGCCGTCTTGAGCTTGTTGTTCGGCGGCAGCAAGTTTTGCGTCTAGTTCTTGAACTTCTGACTGGGCGACTTTGTCGGAAACCTCTCCAACAACACTGTGGAGGAAATCGGTCATTCCAACTAGTCTCTATTAGCTTTCTGATTTCCCGAAGGGGCAGAAGATAGGACTTACAGGTTCCCGTGACAAGTGGGAAGATTCTCTTTCCGTTAATCTCAATTTCGGTATTTTCACCAACGTGAGGGAAGGCATCAACACCCATTTCACGGAGCGCCAATTCGATATAGTTGGAGTGAGCCGCATAATCTAGCGAGAATTAATCGACCTACAATCCTACGAGCCGTGGGAAATAACAGTCATATTTTACCTTCCAGACAGTGAAGTCCAGTTCCAAGAAGTCTCAATGCCTCGTAAAGGTCGTTATTTTTTCCGTCTCTTCCATAAGCCCTTCCCTTCTCAATGGCCTCAATGAACTTCCTCCTGACCAATCCAGCACTGGTATCACAACCCCTATCTTCGGAAGCGATGTAAACCTTCAAACCGGTACGATCATCAATCGCAAGTTCTTTTCCCTCGTCAACGGGACCACGGAGACGTGAGTCGTATTTGCGTGCATCCTCGTTATCAGCGTAGTCCTAGACAAAACGTCACACCTGTAAGTTTTCTGATACGCCAAGTTTAAGAAGATAGGGCTCAGATTGAGCTACCTTGGGATTGTCAATGTGTTCCTCGGGACGGTAGCATCCAAGACGCTCCTCCGTAACCTCAAACTCGGCAGTCGCAAATCCGAAAGTGACGAATGACAAAACCCACAACTATAAATTATTAGAACATGCCACCAATCCATCCCCAGTGGGTAAAACCATACCAAAATCCTGATAGTATCCTTTGGCAGCTGCTTCAAACCACCAACATCAATAGCTTGCGAGTAATCTCTAAGCCAATTTCCCTACACCCTTCATGTTAGTAGCCCTCTTCCGTTGTAAAACCCACGAGCTCGGAAACAAACATACAAAGTAAACTCTCTTGACAGCCAACTTGTCAAATGTTTTGCCTGCGCTGGCACTGATCATGAGCTCCAGCAGAATATCCTCAATATCACCATGACGCCAGTTCTTCCCGGAAATTTGTGAAACGTTGATGATGTTTCCAGCTCCGAAGGCGGCGACAGGGGTAGTAAAGCATAATACCAACCCCGCACAAAGCAGTACCTGCAAGGCTAGAGATGGCATTGTGTAATGGAGAGAGTTTCGCTCACTCGTAAAATTCAGGATAGTTTTTCTCACTATCTGTTTTTTTCTTAAAAGAAGGGTTGGTGAAATGGAGGATCGATGACGGACAACAGAAAGGAGCAGCTGAAGGGGAAGCGGGGTGCTTTATTTACACCTCTCTGTTTACACTCCTCTACTACAAATTGCGAATCTCTCCTCCCGAGTGCTCGGGCCTTGGTTTTCTACCTAGCTCCGATGGAAACGTGCACGGTGCAAGCAACATCTTTTTTTTTTTTTTGAGGGAAAGCAAGAAATCGCGGGGCACGTTGCATCATGATAGGCGCATGACGTTAGCCTCCTACCCTACCCATGGATCTTGCGCCTATCATCGATCTGTCCACAGCATGCAATATGCGCGAGTGTTTCTGTTCGGATGGAGCAGCACAGCACCACGGTTCAAGACCAGACTGAAAGTCACTGAAAGTCCAGTCCAGTCCAGTCCAGATGCTCGCGATGAAGTGGGGTGTGTGTTCAGAATCCTAAAAGTAGCGTTCTAGGATGTACGTACCACCGGAAATATTTGGAATTAGTGTGCCAAGATTTGCCACTGGCTTTATGCAGTGTCACACTTTTGTACTCTGGGCGGTCACGCTACTCAGGACGCTAGCCGTAATCACTAATAGTAGACATCCTAACCGGAACTGTTTACAAATTACACAAATTACAATCCCGATTCGATAAGACCGAATCTAAAGATAAGAGTGCTCTCAGCTGGATGTGATTTTGATTTCTTTTTGTTCGATTTGAAACATCTACATACAAACAGGAAAGATTAAGTGGCAACAAACAGTAACTGACTACGTGCGTTGATTTATGACAGACTTAAAGTAAAAAGCAAATTAATATATCACTGCTAGATATAGCTCATCATATGCATGATCAGGAGGAATATAAATTCCAGTATCAAATACATGTAGTTATACGTACATCAGGTATCGGTTTTACCTGAGCCTGCTTGTGGCAAACGCGTATTTATATTATGAGAAGACATTGCGTATATTAGTACAGTATAGAACCTCAAAGGAGTGTATACAAGGCGGTAATTATAATTTATTTTCCACTCTCAATAAGAGACAGTACATACGTATGTTTTTAATAATACTAGAGAGGAGCTTATAAAAGTTTATTATATGTTATAACCATTAGGTTCTCTGTTGGGTCCTACAGAGCTATACCTGTCCGTAGAGAGAGATTAACCAGCAGCGTTCAGCAGAGTACAGTTATTACATTACAATAATTCCGCTCGGTCATTGATTGAGATCTAGACATGGCCGCGCAAAGCATTACTTCTAGCTAGGTCTAGTACTCTATAGCTCTAGCCGAGCCGCAAGATTCGATATACAAATCGATATATACCAAGGGTTACTAAATTTTCTATCAAAACACATATCTTCCTCCCCAAAAGCCCCACACCCACTATCCTCACCTCCAAGTACTCCGACCCCAAAAACAGCGGTTGAGCCCTCTCGAGCGAATCAACACTATCGAACAAAATTCTCCCTGCGGGACTTTATCCTTTGGACAGCATCATCAACATCGATCGAATCAACAAGTCGAAAAAAAGATCTCCTATCACGGCTTTTATCTCCACCGTCAGTGGATTAGCTGTGGATTCATCCGGGAATCTTGGAAGACCTATTTACAAAGTCCTCCCAAGTCCTCCAGAGGGTAAAAAATCCTCTGCTGGCCTATGGCCGGTTGGAGTCCTGATTCCCAGTAATCCAACTTATTGTTGGTGCCGCTGGCCGTTGGTACGAGTAGTAAATGGTCAATTATTATGGGGGCAATAGCTAATTTTAATAGAGTCCATTGTATTGGGGCAGCTGTAAACCATTTCCAGATGTGATATGAGCATAAACTTCACCCACTTCCAATTATCACCTACATTGGTGGTGAAGCCCTCTTCTATCCAGGTGGATGATAAGCCCCCGATCTGCGGCCAAAAATCTCTGTCGGTGCCGCCAGTAGGGAGCCCTCTTCCAATGAGATCATAGGTCTTGAGCTAGCGTTAGGTACCACTCCTAGTAACAACCACTGGTAAGATTCACCCCTCAACTATAGGTAGAGACATGAGACTAATTTCAGGTTTGCCAAAAAGCCCTATACGCTGGGCTGGTCTTTCAGGCGGGCCAAGACAAAAGGGTCGTCCCCTTTATTATTTGTGAGTCTGCCGTAACTTAACTGTACGGGGCAAGAACTCTTCTAATTTCTTACTTCCTTTATACTATACCTAGCGGGGATTCCTCAGCCCACAAGACATTTATTCTGTAGAATTGCAGAATAAATCGCCTATGCGTTAGAAGCCTCGAGTAGATACATGGTCCCAGTGATATTTGAGCTCCATGTTGTGGGCCCTTTCGGCTGCATGTCGAACGGAGTTTTGAGAGTTAATTTAACTCCGTTTCCTTTTTTTCATAAGTGTTCAGCATACTATTTTTGTAACTCCATCGGGGCTCAGAAACGGGGCCCCCGAAGGGTGACCATAACTAAAAGCTCGCCGGTATTAGGTCTCCGGGAGCCTGATAGCGGAGTTGAATATGAATCCGGCAGGTATAGGAAGAAAGCCGGGACGAGGGAAGAAAAGGGAGGGTCAATTAGAAGGATTAGAAGAAAGGGAAAAGAAAGAAAAGAAAAAAATAAAAGTTCAGTAAGAGACGGAAATAGTGAAAGAGGTTTGGTGGAGAGTATGTTTAGAAGGAGACCTACAGTAAAGGACCACTACAGCGAGCTACCTTTAGGCCAAATCGGTTCCTCATCAGGACCCATCGAACCTCCGTTAGTATCTCCGCCTCAGACGGTAGAAGCAACCTCTCCACCGTTTAGTCAGTTTTACTACTTACTACACTGTAAATATTATAGATACATGTATTTACTATGTATTGAACATGGTTACCGTGTGCTGGTGGCCACGTTATATAATAGCAAACGGGTATATGTGTAATATCCGCCCGGGCTGCTATATATTCTAGTACGGCAGTCCGCTACCAATAAAAGGACATCTTGAAAATCGTACAAATTACTGTGCGTAAATGACACAGCACTACCTGTGAATGGGGATGGGACCTTCGGGCGCTGCACATACCTATGCCCGAATGAAGAACACCCTCGCAGGACCAATACCGAGCCCAGAGTTAGAGCCTGGGATCACAGAACAAAGCGAAGAATCAGTGTTCAGGTCCTTTATTGACGACGACTACGGGGCACACAGAAGCTTCCAGGCGCAATGGGATTTCCTCCACAATCGATACTTCCCGCGCATCGCTTGGTCTAGATTAAAGTTAAACTCCAAGAAGAGCTCCTTTTGGACGCGGTCACCAAACCTCCTTGGATGCGGGAAGTGGAGAAGGCGGACTTCGTCCTTCAATAGACAAAGTAGGAGCGATCGTCAATTATCCAACGGCGAACACCGTAGCCGTTAGCACATATCGCAAACAGTGGATACCGGGCCCCTCGGAGAATTCCTGGATAATCAAGTTTGCTGCCGCCTGAATAGCCGTGGGTACAAGAGGGACTTAGAGCTTGTATGGGAGGAAATACATTCGAGCACGTTAAAAAGAGCATCGCAGAGAACGTGGTTTGGAGCGGTGACCCAATGCTGCCAGGCCCCGATGTCGAATATCACTATGCCCCGGGTACGCAGAACGAAAGAAATTGGGCATAAGACATTGAGAATGCTTGTCTGGTGAATGATGAGGCTCGAGACAGTGGGTGCGCCAGGCCGGCTAGCGTTGTGGAAGAGACACAGTGTATTTCTTATTTCTTCTGTGGATGGAGGGACGCCCGGGGGGTAAGGCTGCATACAATAAACGAACTAAATAAAAAAAATAAAAAATAAAAAAACCAATGCAGCATCACGAAAAATCACTCACAATCATCTTGAGTCTTGGCATAGTCACAGATCATGCAGACACATTGTATTTACACCCAACCAGACAAGATAAACTACATATACATGCAATACCTAGATCCGCCAATTACCTGACGATACCCCGCTCATGAAACACGCATAAAAGTCAGTAAGTAAGCCACCAGTCTTCTCACCGTTCAGTCCCGTTTTCAGCTGCTCCCAGACCACATAAACCCCAGTCTCGTACCATACCGTGCCTCGGCCCTCCCTAACCCAGCCCATCACAAATGAAAAAAATGTGAAGAAAGAAATGAAAAGGTATATATAAAAATCCTCATAGGAAACAAAAGAGCGGAGCAAAAAAAACACTCCCCAGATGAAGAGATACATGAGAAAAGATCAAAAGAAAGAAGTAAATCTTTATTCCGGAGAAAAAAATGCCATCCAATACAAAAGAAAGACAAGCTAAATGGAGAAAAAACGACTATATATGCCGCATCCTACATCAACTACGTGTTATGGTCGAACCTATCCCATCCGCCTAGTTCATGCAACACACCATCCGAATGTGAGTTACTACCAAATTTATAGCTTGCGATAATCTCCTCGTGGTCGATCCCTAAATGGCGCTTTCCGTCTCTTCCCTTGAACCACCCAAACGCATACTTCATCCCTACCTTCTCCAGCTTCGCCTGTCTCTCCGCCGTCGTTGCCTCCTCCGTCCCTTCAAAGTGTACCAACATTTTGCTTTGATGGATAAAGGCTAAAACAGAACTGATTGTGCCAGGCTGCCTGGGTAAGAATGTATGTCTGCGTAGATGCAGCACCAGCATCAGCGTTGCGATGAGGATAAACAAGATGCCCATGGAAAAGGCAAAGGAGATACTGAAGGAGAGGTTGCTTTCTTCACCGCCATTGTAGTCGAGTGAACCCATGGCGACGGTGAGAATTTCAATGAGTACAGAGACGAAGCCAACCCAAGCGAGGAGGAAGTGGCCTTTGCAAATTGCTTTAACTACAAGCCAACCAGGGACCGTGGCAGAGTAGTCGAGTGTGAGAATGCTAGAGGGCGCGTGGCGGTTGTACAGGATCCAGAAGGGCTCTAACATGCGCATATCCTTTTCAACGATTTCCCAGAGGGACTTAATCGTGACTGATAATGCCGTGAGAACCCATGGCGTCTTGTCGATAACGACATTGAGTCGCGGAGAATATACCATTGCCGGTAACATTCCCGCTAAAATACCCATGAAAATTAGGAACGGGACCCCACCCTTAAGTCGTAGTAGTAGAGGATGAGCGTTCATGGGTTTGGGTGCTTGGTGATCACGGTCTGACTCTTTGAGGAAGTCAGCTTGCCAGAGAGAGCCTTTATGGAGTAAGTAAGTGCGTTTGTTGAGCTGTTTATGGATCTTTTCTTCGGAAGCGGAGTCAAGCCCTTGGAAGTCCATTAGGATATGTGATTTGTTTGCCATTGCTGCGACCCCTGCAATACCACTAGGGTCGCCAAGAAGGCCGGACTTGCGCCTCCCCAAGGCGGCAATCATATACGCGTTGAGTACAATGATAAGGATGAGGGTAGCCTCCAAAATACGTGTAAAGACAATGTCGACAACAATTGTCTTCGGGATCTCTCTGTCAGGTATACTCTGACTCTGTCGCCATTTCTGGGACGGCGCAATCTTGACAAAGACTGACAGAAACATTGGGACGATAGCGAATGCAACCAGGGATGCCACGGAGGAAGCTACGACAACCCATTGCCTGTGCTTAAGAGCGGCAATGGGGACGAGAAGACTCCAAAAAGTCTGGTATTCAATATTAAGGGTACTTGCGGCCATGGCACCGCGAGCGCCATGGCTGAGTTGAAAGTAGGGCTCAGCACGCTTGATCTCGGTGTCAGTGATTTTCCACAAGATACCGTAAATAACACCAACTACGGTAGGCATGTATTTCCACATTGCAAACTGGACGATATCGAGATCATCTACCACCTTGAAGGTGAGGATTCCAGGCTTTTTATCGTCACGGAGGAGGCCACGATCTGAGAACTGGTAAAGCACTTCGGCGCCAACCAATAGAATCAGAGAAAGAAGTAGCAGGAAGATTAGGAACCCTGTTCGCATGGAGAAGGGCTTCCAGTTCGGAATGTCACGATCTATACAAGTTTATTAGTGATATACTTCACCCATTATGAGGCGAGCTTTTAGAAATCATACTTGGCGGGAAGTAGTACGCTGTTTGCGCTCTGCTCTCCAGATTTCCGGCACGATGGAGCGAAAAATTATCCGCTAGTAATCTTGTCAATATATCGCCCAAGCCTCACAAAATGGGCCTCAAACTCACAATCTTTGTCCGCATCCAACCCCGAAAAGCTCGATAAATCAATGGCCTCTCCAGTCCCTATAAAGTAAACTCCAGTTAGTCTTACCGAACCACGCATTCAAATATTGGAAGAAGAAAAACCCACCAGTATACGCAAAGTCTGGATTCTTATGTTCCTGGTATGCCTGCACTGCTGCAGCCGGTACATGGTCTGCTGAGAAGAAATCCAGATCATAATTGATTGCTTCCTCACCCCCCTCAACCCTACTATACCCCTCGGCGGTTGTCTCTACCGGTTTCGACTCCTCATCAATATCACCCCCATTGCCGACTTGATAAGACCACCCGCTCTTCGGTCTTCCCCTAACTGTCGACATGATTCTCGTGCTGATTCTCCGTACAATACCTTCCCCCTTTCCTCCTCCACCCCCAGGAACAGTCAACGTACTCCCACGATTACTCCGCGTGTTATCATATTCCACATTTAATCCGCGCCTTGCCCTGTACCCATCGTAGCTTTGATCAATCTCTTCGGTCTCCATCGCACCATCCGTCATCGAATTTCGATTGCTATATGCCGCGGGCAGACCAGGGTTCAGTGTCGCGGGCAACGACGCACTGACAAGCTGGCTTAACCTTGGCCCAGAAGGTGCGATAGGCGAATACCCAAGCGGGCCACTGGTTGCTGTTCTTGTAAATGTAAACTCTGGCGTTTGTCTGCCGCTCCGCCAGGTAGATTGTGGGGCATCGGGGCTGACAGCATCATATCCTCCAGAGCGGGTATATTCTGTCTGGTAGGGTGAGTATGGAGAGAGTGCAGAAGTGTCCTGATAGGGGCCTGAGGAGTAGGGTGAGCCGAGGTAGCCAGTATGACTGGAGAGGTCGACCGGGTAGGCTTCATCGTCGTCGAGTCGTGAAATGCGGGCTCTTGACATTATGTTTGTAGAGACTAGTTATTATTAGATTGTTTGTATTCTTCTCTCTCTTTTTTTTATCGATCCCTTTTCCACCTTTCCCTAATTCCTTCCTCTTTACTTCTACAAGTAAGAACAGGCTTTGTAGATATTGTGTAGTGGCCGATGAACTACGGGCAATGATTGTTCGAACCGAACTATACCCAGCCGCCGGCGCAGTCGAGTTAATCCCCCCGTATACCACTACTAACCTAGACAACAAAACCAAAGGGATTTTTTGTTTGCGCCTCACTGCTGCCACTGAGAAGGCGAGGAAGAAGTATCTTTAACAGTGTCGCAATGTTTCAATTATGCGATATACATACCCCACACTATGTGCGGGCGAGAGGTCCGTGGATATATCTGTGATTTGCGGAGGTTGATCCGCACTGCTGCTTTGAAAGCTGTGACAACCGATAACAATCCCACTACTAGCAGCTGCAGGAAAAGCAAGCTGAATGCTTAAATTCGTGATAAGCGCCAGTATGACTATAGGTAGGTAGATGGATGAGGGGAGAAGAAGAGTTAAAGGTACAGGTACGAAGCAGGAGAGAGAAAGTGATGGAGAGTGGGAACGAAAGATTGGCTGGGAGGGAGAAGGGAAAAGGTGAGAAGAGAAATTGGTATGTAGGCAGGTGCTCCAAAGATGGATGGATGTACCAAGTAGACAATAGAAACCCAGCTACCATACCCCCTCCCCCCCCCCCCCCCTCTCCCTCCCTCACTTCTCCCTCTCTCGATCCCCCCTTCACGTTGAGAACATTGCCAGTGTTTGGTTGTAGTGGCTTTCCTCAGCCGCACTAAAACGGCGGCAATCTCAACGGACTTTGCCGTATCTTTTTCGCTACAGATTCTCCATCTCAAGATAATTCCCCTAGTCTACAAAAAATTACCAGATCATGCACACCCCAAAGCACTGAAGTACCTAGCGCTCCCGCAGGATCCAGTCGAGTGTCCTATTTTCCGCGTATCCAGGGACCCATTCATCCATCACGTCCTTTGAACCCTGCTCGTTACCACTGCCACCCCTGAATATTGTTGCTATTTTCAGGTCGCGACCGCCAGTTTTAATTCAGCCTCACTCAAGTCTTTAATCTGTCTTTCAACGTTGGGTGGCTGAACGGAATTCTGTTCACTAATCGATGGTAGATCAGAGTAAGTAATACTACTTTTTATGTAAACCCCATTTAGTCCCCTAGAATACCTTCCGTAACCATCCTCTACTCTCATCTACCCTCAAGGATGCACATGTGTGCAAGTGTACCTATTCTAACTCCCGCAGCACAAACTCCTTTGTATGTGTAACAAGACAGGTATGTACATGTAGGTATTGTATCAAATCCACGTGGATGAAGGACCAAACCCCCCCCCCCCCCCCCCCCGATCCTCTGTTCGGGAAACTTAAGCTGCCCACAAACCAAGATCTCGCGGAGGATTGAAGCTACGGAAGGTCAACGATGATGTCGAGCTAAGTGTTCTGGCACATAATCCCCACGAATCACCAAGCCTCTCGCTAATTTTTTCCTCATGAAATGCACCCGATAATGCACAAGCGTTCTAGGGCTGATAATAGCGACCCGAATGAGAGGATACAGTATGCACTAGGGTAATGCAACAGCTATCATTGTCCTCAAATAGGCCATGTTGAAAAAAATTTTAATCTTAAATCGGGTGTCTCAGAATATGCTATGTGAGAGCGGTGAGGGAATCCCACAATGCGTTTATGGGGAGATCTTTTGTGTTCGTTGGATAGCATTTCAGTTGATACACATGCGTATCTATGTGTCAACGTGTGGCAGTTAGATATCATGTGCGACGTTGCCATTGCATTTCGCCAGGTTCACACTGGATCACTCGATAAGCCGCTAGGCTTGGCTCGAGCTTGGGTTGGACACAGCCTCCTGATTGGATGACCAGTCACGGGGGTGAAATCTTAGTGGCTTTGAGATGCTCTGGGCGGTTTAGTTTTATGATCGTGATTTATGATTTAGTACTCGGATGGAGCTAGAAGTTTCTCTTTTATCTTGGCCAGCACAGCACCATGACAACCCGATGAGGCATAATGTGAACCTACATAGAAAAGAAACATGGGAACCTTTGTCTTGTTGTTGTGTATGTATTCGGAACATGCCACACACTCCGACAAAAGAAACTGGTAATAATAAAATGAAAGTACTCGAAATATTCTGAAAAGTTTGTTTCAAAAACCAGGGCGCACCCCGTAACTGTATTTAGGGATAGAGTACGTACATGTAGTTATATATATGTCTTAAGAAACTGGCCGCTGGACACACGTGATCTACTCATAAAAGCACATCTTTCTGCAATGTCAGCGGGTTATTCCGTTGGTCGGGCGGCTGTAAGCTTGTAAGTTAGTATGTACCTACAGTGTCCTATGACTTTACATTTAGACTACCTACCACTGGTAACTTCTCTCGTACACACTCTAAATAGCTCCCTCCTATGAGATTATTTAGTGCATGAATGATTGGGGTGAGGAATGATGTGAGTGGTTGTGCCGTATGCGGGGCTTACTGGTTTGGTTCATTGGCCAGGATACCAGTTGACTTGCAGGTTGTCTGTGTAACGGTGTAGCCAAGATGTGGTGTACCTACATATACCTACATACCTACATTTATGAGAATCAAGTTTGTTTCCGCAAGAGAGGTTTGCCCGGAAATAATGCACATGTACTTACACCTTGGCGCCATAAAAACGGAACTACCTACCCTCTCCAAACAATGCCGTGTTCCAAAGATTTCTCGGGAGATGTATGCAGAAGAGTACCAGGATCGAGAAAGTAAGATAAAAATTAATGAGGCATATATGGTGTAGTGTAGGTGAGATTGAGAATATTGAATGGGACTATAAATGCTCTAGGTTACATAAAAACGGATAGACACCTCTCACAAAGTTTGTTCTAGAAACCTGCCACCTACATTGTACTTGATCTCATACAGATTGTACACATGGTAATTCGCCCCAGAGCCGCAGTGTACCCACAACGGCAGTACATATGTACCTACATAGTCACTGGGTATTGTTCGACACTTAAACGGTGTAGATAAATCTAGTATGAGAACCCTAAATTAAGGGAACGGTCATAGATGAAACTTGTGTATCTCTGCTACCTTACGCCCACTCTTGGCAGAGGATGTTTTGAAAGGTGTTTTGCTGTGGTGGGATAGGGGCTAGGTCGAAATGTGCGTCCCTCCGGCTCTCACACCCTGTACCAACAACTTAAACGTAGTAGCTTTTGGCCAAAGTATTATATGCATACATATGTTTATATAAAGCGCCTACTGAGTTCAAAAATCTATCTTATGGCGGATGAATCGCATTTAACAACTAGCCAGGAAACCAGACTGCGTCTGAAACATGGGGTATCACTCGATATATCAGGACCCGACAATAATTTGAATTCCTTCCTAAGATGGAGTAAAACTACCAAACCCCCCATAAGCAGCAAATACCACAAAGTATTAAATCATCCACTACTGCCAAAACCCCTGTAATCCTGGCTTTGCTCTACATCACGCCTATTCGCCTCCATATGCGCACCAAGGTAATCTCCCATACCAGGTAAAGTCCTTTCCTTCCGTGGAATTGGTGGCCCAGCTGATAACACCTCCCGCGGCCCTACAGGTAAAACGGGCAACATTTCCCGTGTTTCCCTTCGTTTAAATCTCCCTCCCCGTGAACGATGGTCCCATTCATACACAGATATACTGTAAACGCAATGGTCTTCTTTCTCGTCTTTCGGCGTCAAACCGCAATTTACACTCACAGCTGGGGGCTCGATATTGGATCTCTGTAGATGTTGAATATAGAGAGAGACCCCGGATAAGGAGATAATTATGCCGAGAAAAATGGGGAAAGTGATTTGACTGATGTCAAGAAACGCACAGCTAGGCGGAGGGGTATCCATGGTTTTGGTTTTGGTTGCGGTTTTGGTTGTGGTTGTGGTTCTGGTTCTGGTTCTGGTTGTGATTGTGGTGGTAGTTTCTGATGGAGAGGGAGCGGTTTGGGGTTTATATAGGACTCTGAGTTTATCTTCGGAAAGATAAAACAAGGAAGACAATCACTGGGGCAAAAGAATAAATGATACGTGTAGAGTTCTCCTAGAGATTGAAGACGCATAGAAATTGCGGCTACGAACATGCCCTAAAACATATAGAGGTTTAAGTATACCTCCATCCTGCATACGCTGATATGCCAATGTTATTAGTTGTGTTATAGTTTCTGCAAACTCTTAGTTAGACAAACGGCGAGAAAGGCTTTGGATATGAATTTTAGTGTTAATACCTCAACTAATCTGCATGCATTAAAGAATTTTGGGTGAGTTTCTTTATGTTTAGTTTCTACCCAGTTCGTTAAAATTATCTCACCACAAACCCAACCCCCAAAAGCTTTACTCACCGAGTAGCTAGTTTTGAATCATATGCGCCTCGCAAGGCGAGATCCATTAAACCTTTCTGCACCCCTCTTTACTCGCTCCACACCCATTATTGGCTTCTTTAAAGCGTTCCACCAGGATCAGAGTTCTCAGGCCACGACAATCGCACAAATGCTTTGTTTCGGCCCTCTTGTTCCCCTTTATCTTATTTACCAACATAAGTTGTTTAAGGCCCCCGCAAACCTCCGCATCGCAGCCACCACCACCACTATTACCAGCGGGGACAGTGCAAGGTGTCTTCTCGGCAGCCATAATGTTTTTGTCGCTTCTTTCCTCAACACAGACGACGCTGGTCTTATGGGTGCAAGTTTTGCGGATATCGTTGAGCGGCGCCGGTTTATTGATGATCAAACGGAGGCGGGCTCGGTTCAGTTGCTCAGTGGTACTATCCTTGGTGGGGGTGAGGGTGTATTTGTAGTCCTCACTAGTTTCTGGGGTAATGGGGTGATTGGCCATCATAGGTAGTGGGTACTGTGATGTGACAGGTTGTTAAGGAGAGAGGGAGGGATGGAGGATGATGATGAAACGAGGAGGGTTAGTTGACCTGGATGAAGAGAAGGGTGTGGGTGTCAGCCGTGTTCCAGGGCATTGAGATATATGTACTTTGACAAGGGTGTAGCTACGAATAAGTGTTGGTAGGTGCGTATGCCGAGTGATGATGTGTGAAGAATTGCTTAGAGTGCGGGCAGGGGGGGGGGGATCGGCAGTAATTTACGCTAAAAAGTAAAGACGATTTCAATTGCAAAGAAAACAAAAATACAAATTCAAAGATATTGTGGCTGGATAAAAGGAGACAAGCCCTAAGCCTCTATTATCAGCAAAGAAGCCTATATATGGAGTCTTTAATACGCGCTAAACTATCTCGATAGGCGTCAACGTTTATTCCTCAAAGGAAGATAGATCCTCAAGCGGGGTCAAATCAACCCCACCTTAGAAATCAAAGTAGGTGCCAGTTTCCTACTCTGTGCGGGGGACGCCTTGGTTTTATTTTTTGCCAATTGGTAAAGATTAAAGCCTTCTAAACTGTAGAAGTAGAAGCCTAGATCTATTAACCATTAATCTCAACAGATAATGAAGTATTAGCACGTGAAACACCGAGAAGTTGGCCGGTTCAAGCGTTGTTGGTCTACATGCAATGTGTTACTACATGCAAGGAGTGGAGCAGGTCAGGTATTATCACTCGCTAGACCGCCGACTTTATATCCGGTACGCATACAATGTATGTGACTGTCTTATATGTCTACATGTATTTACATATATAAGACACCTCATTTGTATCCAATGTTAAAGTAGAAACAAAGTCTACTATATTAGATTTCTTGACTATATATATTTCCCCTACTACACTTTATTCATTTTAAAAACACGGGATTACATCATGTACCATTGATTCATTGATTGATTGATACACGTATTTCAAACATGTGTGTAAGCCAAGAAGAGTACAAACAAACAGGGGAGGAAGGAGTTTTCCACATGCTGACCGGGGCAGGGGTCAAGTATATATAGCTAAAAGTTAGTATGTACTTTATATACGTGTATGTAGTAGGAATGCATGTATCCGTTGATTCCGAGACCAACATTACACTCTTGACACAACGACATATGGGTAAAACCTTATAAGTGTCTACCAGGAGCGGGAAATGGGTCTAGCTATTCCTCGAAGGCCTATAGATGGGCTTGCAATGGTTGCTAAGTGTCTACAAACAGTGCTGGCGTTTAAACCTCCTCACGGGGGGGGTTCGGTGCAACAACCAAGAACGTCGAAGGGGAAATAGCGAAAATACATTGTTTTTATTTTATTTCGGGTAAGGGTGTCTGGACGCCGATATCCTAACACCACATGACCCAGGACACCGGGATGCTATGCTAGAGGCTAGATGCTAGGATAAATGAGTGGTTCTAGAAGGAATTATCAGAGTTCAATGTCCTTTCTCGATAGAAAGATTTATGAGTGCTCACGCTACCCCAAGTTTAGGGTCGATGGCAAAGTATAGGTACAACTGCCATATTTGTACCTAGCGGGCTAGAGACGGTTATAAGCCCATTTCAGGCAAATTTTTCCTTGACTGAGAAGCGTCTAGCAACGATACAGTAATAGGACATGCTCATTTGATTAAAAAAATTCTTGATGGCAAAGATGTACATGATAAGAAACACAAGGTCATGGGTCTAGAAATTGCTAACTGAAAAATTACACAACTGGTGGATCAGCAACCATAGCCCGCGCTTTTAAGATGAGGGTCCGATTAGTTTAATCGTATAAGTAGTACATACATATGTATTTATCCTCGCTGAGAAACCTCAGACGCATTTCTTACGACTAGAGAGATTCTTTAGAGAAGGCCTTCGTCCGCCCAAGATAAAATACTACAAAGAAGAACAACCCAAGCATGGCCTAGATCCGAATCAATATTCCTCATACCCTCCATGAGGCCACCCCCACTGATATGGGTGCAGGCTGGATTGGTGTAGAAAAAAGCCCTCACCATCATCTTCTTCATCCTCATCGAACTCCTCCTCATCTGTTTCACCCAACCCATCCTCTTCTTCACTATTTCCGAAACCGAATGGATGCATCCCATGTGTCCAAAATCCTAAGCCACTACCATCATCTATACTAGAATCATCTATATAGAGTTCGTCAGCCATAACGCATGAGCAATCGTCGTGACGTTGGTCATCAGCAGGTTCCTGGTCGCTGGAGCCACTGATATAGTCTTGCCACAATTGGATGGTACAGCTGCGCATACTCATGGCCCTTTGGTGGTGAAGTTGCTCGATTCTAAAGGAGTCGAGAGCCGATGGGGTCCTGGGGGGAAATTGTCTGGCAATTTGTCGGAGGACCACTTCCCAGGGCTTTGGTGCAATGCTCTCCTCATCACTAGCAGGAGGTGATTCGTATGCACTTTCGCTTTTGTCGTTATCATCCGGATTAGACCTTTTGATCTCGCAGTTGTCGAAGTGAATGGTGCGAAGGGATTTTTTATGTGAAACCAGGAACTGAAGGATCTGTGACTCCGAGAATATGATGTCACGGAGCTTAAGGGATTTAAGTTTCGGCCAGCACTGTTCTGCCAATGCTGCTTCGGTTTTGCTGGAGGACTTGTACTTGAATGGGGATGCAAGTGTATGGAAATAGACGCTACTATCCGGGATTTCCATTTCTAGAGATTCAAGAGATGTGGCAGATTGCATAAGACGGCCGAGTGAGGCAATCCACCCTGGACTAGATTCCGGGTGATCGTGACAGGTTTGAATGCTGATGACAAGAGTTTTGATATTTTGAAATCCTAAAATCGCTTTGTGAAAAAAGTGGGGTGGAAGGAGCATGCATTCTTCTGTTACTCCTTTCAACACAAATTCCTCTATAGGCGATACATTCATCTGAGTACGATTATGCATCGCTAATAAAATAGCGCGGAACACGGCGGGGCCCCAGGATTTAATATTGCCAATTCCTGGAATAGTCAATGCATGAGATTGATCCGACAATCCGAAACATGCAGGTGAACTCAAGTGAATTGATCTCAGGACTGGTAATGAGGACAGACATTTGACATGTACGTCATGAATGTCGTTTGAAAGGTCAAATTCATGTTGTTCGAGCCAGCGCGCAATTTTCATCATGTGGGGGTCGGTACTGAATTTGATTGTGCCAAGCTTTTCGGTCCACTCGGGGTCAGCCAAAAGCCGAAGGTAGTCGTCGTGCACGGCTCCTGAGGCGCACCGTCAGCTCGTGGAAACATAAACGGAAGGGTTTATATAACGCACTAGAGGTTGACCTCTCCATGAGATTGTTAGGGGCAAGGACATAAGAATACCGCCTCACCAAAGCCTGAATCTCTTCACTTTCGGTGATGCGCTCTAAACGTTTCAAACTACACTCCCTGCTTCCGACAGTGATGTTCTTGAAGAGGTGAGGAGTAACATGGGCAGAGAACTCTTTGCACACTAGACGAAGGCTTGAATATCCCTTGATGGCTTCGCGTGGTGGTATTATTGGATACAGTCCTGAGCGCTTTATGTAATTAGATGGGTGGAGGATCATGAGCATGATCTCCGGGGGCATTGAATTTAAAGACATTATGTTAGCCAAATCTAACTGCCTTCTTTTTCACTCTTTTGTTTTGCCTTTAGAAAAAGAGTATAAGGCCCTCAAAGCCTATTCTTGTCGAAATTTTTGGGTTGCCCGCTTTCGTCTGAACATCGTTAGCTTCATACTGTACCAGTTACCACCAACTGGCATGAGAGAATCAAATCTGCTCTGACCTATGAAGAAATTGATGTCCTACTGAAGCCTAGGAACCAAGAGGGTAGAATAGTTCCAATAGAGTTGCAGCAGCACTGGGTAGTACGGGCGCAATCTGTGTCTGTGGGACCTGGTGGGAGAAGAGGGCCTGGTTTTGATGCACGTCGCGTCGCTGCTAAGACCTCTTGGCAGATGTCACGTTACGGAGTTGGTGTGACACCCCTAGCCCTGATGGTTACCCGGGCATGCTGCTTTGACATGTCTCACCCCCTCCACCCTCACCCACCTAGTTAACTTCACCTATCACCGCAGCACCCCTCTAACCCCTCTAACCCCTCCACAACTATCAAAACCGATCCCCCCCTCTATATAGGCCGCCATGAGCTCTTGTACGTTTTTTTTTTACTTGCTCCTAATACTGTCCGCAATTTTAAGGAGGGCTCGGGCGCCGAATTAAGAGCTGACACGCTGCAGTGAAGCAATTCATCCGGGCTGTTCGAAGCGCAAAGACCCTGAACGATGAGCGCGGAGTTATTCAGAAAGAAAGTGCCGCAATTCGTGCTTCGTTTCGAGAAGAATCAGGTGACTCAAACGTTAGGTTCGTGCTAGCTTAGCTCCATCATTCCTGCCTGGAGCTTTTTCTAACACATCCGGTTGTGTCCTAGGAGGAATAATGTCGCCAAGTTGCTTTATCTCTTCACTCTCGGTGAGCGTACGCACTTTGGACAAATCGAGTGTCTGAAGCTATTAGCCTCTCCTAGATTTGCCGATAAAAGATTGGGATACCTGGGTACCATGCTTCTTCTAGACGAGAATCAGGAAGTGTTGACTTTGGTCACAAACTCATTGAAAAAGTAAGCTTCGCTTAATTTGCATTGATAGGTTTACTTCAGAGCGCTGACGTTTCATAGTGATCTGGAGCACTCAAATCAGTACGTCGTGGGGTTGGCTCTATGTACCTTAGGAAATATCGCATCAACAGAAATGGCCCGCGATCTTTTCCAGGAGGTGGAAAATCTACTTTCAACCGCGAACCCTTATATTCGCCGGAAGGCAGCTATCTGTGCTATGCGCATTATCCGGAAAGTTCCCGACCTCCAGGAACACTTTATAGATAAGACCAAGTTACTTCTCCAGGACCGGAACCACGGAGTATTGCTTTGTGGTATTACTTTGGTTACAGACCTTTGTTTGCATGACCCCGACATGGTACACGAATTTAGACCCTTTACAAATGCACTGGTCCGCCACTTAAAGAGCTTAACAAGCTCGGGATACGCACCCGAGCACGACGTGACAGGAATTACGGATCCGTTCCTACAGGTCAAAATTCTAAGGCTATTACGGGTGTTGGGCAAGGGGGACGCCGAGGTTAGCGAGCAAATTAACGACATCTTGGCACAAGTGGCGACGAATACAGACTCAACTAAGAATGTCGGAAATTCGATTCTCTACGAATCTGTACTCACTATCCTTGATATTGAAGCAGATAGCGGCCTTCGCGTGCTCGGTGTCAATATTCTTGGAAAGTTCCTAACCAACAAGGACAATAATATCCGTTATGTAGCTCTAAATACCCTAATTAAAGTGGTCGCCGTAGAACCAAATGCAGTACAGAGACACCGTAACACAATCCTTGATTGTCTCCGGGATCCGGATATCTCAATCCGCCGCCGTGCCCTCGATCTATCCTTTACCCTCATCAACGAAAGCAATATTCGCGTCTTGATCAGGGAGCTATTGGCATTCCTTGAGGTCTCGAACAACGAGTTCAAGCCCGTCTTGACTACTCAGATTTGCATTGCCGCTGAGCGTTTTGCGCCCACAAAAAGGTGGCATATCGATACAGTGTTGCGTGTTCTGAAGCTTGCTGGAAACTATGTTAAAGAGCATATTTTATCGAGTTTTATTCGCTTAATCGCCAATTCCGCGGAGCTACAGACCTACTGTGTTCAGAAGCTTTTTTCTGCGCTGAAAGCAGATATCACCCAAGAGGCATTGACTTTGGCAGGAGCTTGGACTATTGGTGAATACGGAGATCTACTCTTGAAGGGCGGTAGTTATGAGGAGGAGGAGTTGGTTGTCAAGGTTCAGGAATCAGACGTGGTGGATATCCTCGCAACAATTCTTTCGAGCGCTTATTCTTCCCAAACAATAAACGAATATATCATTACAGCACTCATGAAACTCACCACCCGTATTTCAAACCCAGCTCAGATCGAACGGGTCCGCCGAATTCTACAATCTTATACCGACAGCCTCGATGTCGAGATTCAGCAGCGCTCTGTCGAGTATGGCAACATGTTTGGATATGATGAGATTCGAACAGGTGTACTAGAAAAAATGCCACCACCGGTATTTAAGGAAATATCTCGACAATTTGAACAAGAACATGTAAAACCAAAAGCTCCTGGCAAACGCGGCGCCAAGAAGCAAATTGATGAAGATGCACTCCTTGATCTCATGGGCGGTGACACGGTTCCAGGACCTATCTCATCGAACGGGGGCTCAGGGGACTTGTTGAAAGGCATGTTCGGTGGAGGTGATGAAGTAACCTCACCTTCTTCCCCAACTCCACAGTCGAATTTAAGCAGTATTATGGATTTGTTCAATACTCCTTCACCCGCGCCCGCGCCCGCGCAACAGCAGCAACCTGTATCCACAATGCCCTCAGCTGTCATGGGGTTTTCAAGCCAGCTAAGTTCAATTGCGCAACCCGCGGCACCTTCAGGCCCAGCACAGCTTCCAGCTTATGACAAGAACAACCTTGCCATCGCATTGCAGCTTCAGCGCACAGCAGACGGCACAGTGAACATTGTTGCAAGGTTCAAAAACAACGGCTTCACAGATAATATAAGCGGGGTAACATTGCAAGCCGCAGTACCCAAGAGTCAGACTTTAAAGCTGCAGCCAATAAGCTCAGCTGAGTTAGGCCCAGATGCTGAAGCGACGCAAGCGATGAGAGTTCAAGGCAGCAAGGGGGTACGTTTATCCTCTCCTTATTATGGGATGAATGATCACTAACTATCTCCGAAATAATAGCCCCCACTCAAATTAAGGTTAAAAATTTCGTACACGAAAGAAGGGGCAGGGGAAGTTGTGGATCTGGTGAACTGGACTGAGCCATTAGCTTGAGCGCTGGGACTATTTTTTTAGAAGGGGGGCATACTGCATAATTCCCATCTTTTCCTTTTTCTTTCTTTTTTATTTGACGAATTGGAATCGATAAAATGCGGCGTTTATCAACTCGAAACTTAGTTTAATTAGCCCTTTGCATTCCTTTGGCTTACCTCTGCGTTATTTTGTTGAAAAGCTGTTGTTTTGTCTACACATAGTTATGGTTAGCTATCAAGTTATTTTTATATTTTGGAGTGTGTTTTTTTAACCATGTTACTTCAATGAGTGTGATTTGAAGCATGAGGTATCACTCGATTTGTGTTTAAGAAAGGAAGATATGGACTTCCGAGGCATAAAAAGTGATAGTCATGGTAGATGAAGGAGTCGCTCAAACTGCCTAAGACTGTTCGGTATATATGTCGTCACCATGAGGGCACAGGATGTCTTGTTTTTGCTATGAGGCCTGTGTCTATAGTCCTCTAGTCACTCGACTAGTTAAGTCCCGTATTATCTACTCCATCCTCCTTAAAAATAAAAGGAACGGCATCTGTGCAAAGATTGGGCCCGACGGGGATGATCGTTACCGGAGGGTCTAGGCCGACCGCGTAACGTGCCCCACGGAACACTTTGGCACCAGAAGAGAGGGGGGGGTCTCCTAGTAGTTTGGGTTAGTCTCGTGCGTGCCCCATTTTATCCCTTACTCTTTGAGGAGGTGTCGCTTTTGTTAATTCATTAGTTGTGTGGCCTTGGGCGTCGCCTAAAAATGAAAACACAAACTAGCAGGGTATCGATATTGTGGCGCTTTCGGAGAAAGGGTGTCAGCTATATATAGGTGACATCTCGAAGAGAAGATCAGCTCCCTCTTAACCTGCCTCCGGGGGGGGGGGTCTTTCTATAGCTTGTGGAAGAAACGAAATATGGAAGAGGCTGCAGGGTGATAGTATGCAGATAAAGGATAACAGGGGGACCCTCCTATGAGTTCATGCAGTTATACTTCGCGACCCTCAGCGAGCTGTTGAGGCGGTGGCAAAAACACTTTTCTAAAGTTTCGCGGGAGGTGCGTTGAGGCTCAGTTTGTGGGGTTGCGGGGCGTGTAGCGATATATAAGTACCAGTTCGTTAGAAGGTATTGTATAGCCCTCTCCCATGAAGGGGAGGGTAATCTCTTTGGACCTTCTAGATGGTTCTATGTTGGAGTTTAACAGTCTCTAGTATTGCGTTATATATGATTCTTCGATATCTGGCTGTGCATATTATTTCTCCATTACTAGCTAGGTTAGTATAGTCGCTATAGGTAGGACGGGTAAGCGAGAGAAAGATAGCAGCACACTCACCGTCCGTAAGGGGTGGGCTTTAGGTTGGTGTTTTACTTACCAGGGGGACTGGTCTAGGGTGTTTTGTGTTTGTTGCAAAGTCCACGGCGTGGGGTGCCTAGTACAAAGTGGGGAGAAATGCGTATGGGCTGGATCTGGTTGAGCACTGGTACAGAGGATAACAAGGTTTTATGTTCTTGCACTTACCAGCCAAAAGGCCGGTGTGGTTAGTAAGCTAGGTTAACATCTTTCTATGTGCATTAACCCATACCCCACTTGCAACCTACATGTACTTAATTTTATCTACACTCCATCCTCCCACCCTCTGCTTCTTTTACATATAATCCGCACCATCAATCAATATACCCAACCACTATACCTGTTTGGTTCGGTGCCCAAACCTCGGTCATAATATACTCTTTCCTCTCTTTATTAGATATATATAGAGAGAGAGTTGATTGAGCGCGTATAATACCGTTCTAGTTCTTGGTGTGTGAGTCCTTCCAACTTCGAGTTGGTAAAAGAGCAGCATGACAGCGGGAAACACCCAGCCTGTACTCACATAGTAGAGGTATTTATTGGGTTTGAGCCTGTTGAATACGCGCCTACTAATATAACGGTAGGAGTACGGTTGATATTCCTCGAGCAGGAGGCCTTGCCTCGAGACCTTGATTCATGGTGAATACTAAGGATCAGCTGGGGGTCCACGGATCCAGAATTAAATTAGTTTTCCCTCTGTATTCTGAGCACCACAGTGCAGTTGACCACTGACCTATATTATCCAGGGAAGGGTTATTGGCAGTGCGCTCTGTGTTTTACATACGACAAAGGAGAAGGCGACTGCATGCAATCGTAAGCAATAAAGGATACCATGGGGTAGCTACAGAATGAGAAGATGCCCATGGTAGCCTGGACCGTGTACTACGACACGACACGGAAGAGTATCCGCTGGGTAATTTTTCAATCTCACTGAGGTAACCCCTGAACCAAGCGCTCTTGGTCATAATCCATCACTCGTACACAATATATCACTCGGGCTTTACTCTGGGGTGACTTGGTATGGGCCCCTGTAACTACTTCCTGCTCAGCAAGGTTAAAGTTTTAAATAATTTAGCTTTGATTAATAGATACTCCATCACGCTACCTCTCTTCTACTCTTTTCTGCTCTGCTGTGCTCAACCAAAAATACTGCTCCATACAGCCAACTGCAATAATCACTCACCGCTTATTACACACTCCGTTGCACATCCCTCGGTTTCGTTCTCATGAACTCCTCCAATATGGAAACAAAATCTCGTCCTCATTCATAAATACATACCGGCCTACCCACACGCCCACTTTACCTCCTGCGCACCCTCAAGGAAAGAAAGAAAATAAAGAAACATTACTGGTTAAATGGCAATTGGACGAAGTGAATAAAGTGGAGAGAGAGGTAATAGTACAATATGTTTGTTTCTCCTTCACTGGAAGTTGACGAGGCATAAGGGAGGATGAGGGAAGTAGGCGGAGAGCCAATGAATCAATCCCATCAATCAATCAATAATACCGGACAACACCAAGAGACAATAACAAGCTGATAGACTAAGAACCAACACAGAACGATAAGGAACGAGAAGAACGAGAAGTTAAGATAAGACTATCACACAACAGACGAAAGACAGAAAGAGCAGAACAGAAAAAAGATAGAAGAAAATTGTTTCCAATCCCGCTCATGTTCCTCCAAACTAACCCAAATTTCTGCCATCGCACCAGACCCTAAATGAGCGTTTATTATATCCTTCGAGTCAAAACGAATGGTTTACGCAGCGGTAGTGGTAGTTGTTGCAGCGGCCTCAGTAGTAGTGGCGTCAGCCACAGGGGCAGCAGCAGCAGGAGTGGGCTCTGCGGTGTCACCGCCAAAGATGCTCTTCTGCTCTGTGTTTGCTGCAGGCTCCTCGGATGCAGATGCCGGAGCAGTAGTGGACTCGGGTTTAGCCGCACGGCCCTTCTTGGCTGCAGGTGCCTTTGCAACCGCGACAGTTTCCTTGGTCTTTGATGGGCGGCCGCGCTTCTTCTTGGGCTCCCTATTGGTTTATTAGTATCGTTGACATTTAGTGGCAGGAATGGAACAATTACTCGGAAGCAGTAGCATCGGTGATGATGCTTTCGTCGCCGACCATAGGGACATCCTCCTTGGGCTCCTCTTCGACCGCCTTTTCAGTGGCCTCCTCGGGAGCGACGGGCGCCTTGCGTTTCCTACCAGCGGCAGCCTTGGGCTTAGGCTCTTCCTTCTCCTTGGGGGCTGGGGCAGCAGCAGCGGGTGGAACGACTTTCTTGGGACGGCCACCGCGGCCCTTAGGTTTAGCAGCTTCGGCTTCAGGCTCTTTCTCGGGGGCATCATTCATCTCGACGTCACCAGCATCTTTGCCCTCAATAGGCTTGTCGGCGGCTTCAGCATCTTTACCCTCAATAGACCTGCCGGCGGCTTCAGCATCTTTGCCCTCAATAGGCTTGACGGCGGCTTTAGTAGCAGCAGAGGAAGCTTCGGGGACCGCTTCTTTGGCAGCAGTCTCTTTGGCTTCTTTGGCAAGTTGGGCCTTAGTGGGCTTCTTGGGCGCAGGAGCTTTCTTCTCCTTTGGCGCTGGCTTCTCCTTAGGCGTTGACTTCTCCTTCGGGGCGGCATCCTCCTCTTGCGGGATAGGGTCCTCCTTGGGGGCGGCCTCCTCTTTAGCTGCAGACTCTTCCTTAGCGGCAGACTTCTCCTTGGGAGCGGCCTTTTCCTTGGGAGCTGCCTTTTCCTTAGGCGCGGGCTTCTCCTTTGGTGCAGCCTTCTCCTTAGGGGCAGCCTTCTCCTTAGGCGCGGGCTTCTCTTTTGGTGGGGCCTTCTCTTTGGGCGCGGGCTTCTCCTTGGGCGCGGGCTTCTCTTTGGGCGCAGGTTTTTCTTTAGGGGCGGCCTTCTCCTTTGGAGCGGACTTTCTCTTGGGCGCAGGCTTCTCTTCCTCACTTAGCTCCTCGTCGTCTTCCGGGTCCTCATCGGCCTCTTTCATGCTCTTCTTGGCCACAGCAGCGGTCCTGGCTGAACGTGCACGTGTCGGCTCCGCTGGCGGCTTCTTTTCGCGCTTTGCCTTTGGCTCACTTCCGGCCGCTGGCTGTCGACCGCGTTTCCTAGGCGCTGGCTTCTCCGCCTCAGCCTCAGCCTCAGCCTCTTCAGCCTCAGGTTCCGCTGCGGGAGCGGCAGCCTTCCTGGGACGACCACCAGCCTTCTTGGTTGTTGGCTTGGGCTCTTCCGATTCAGTGGGCTCGGAAGCGGGTTCGGGTTCAGCGGCAGCCTTCTTCGGGCGGCCAGGAGCTTTCTTGGGGGCGGGCTTGGCCACCTCGGCCTCACCTTCTGATTCGGCAGCAGGGACATCGGCGGGCTTCTCTTTAATCTCCACCTCTACCTCCTTCTTCTTGCGGCCGCGTTTTGGCTTCTCGGGTTCGCTATTCAGTTTTTTTTTTGTTAGCGCGTCTAATAGCCTCAAAAGTCGCGAGAAATGCAACGGAAGGGGAGTTCCAACGTGGCAGCCTCGGCCTTTTCATCCCCATCCTCCTCGGTGTCATCTTTTTTGGCAGCCTTCTTACGCTTCACAGGCGCGCCGGGTCTGTTCTCCGCGACATTCTTCAAGGCGTGTTAGCTGAATAATTTATCGCGTCAATTGAACAACCAAGGGGGGGAAAACAAACTCCTTTCCACTCCTTATCGTCGACGTGGCCTGCCTCGACAGCTGCCTTGACCTTCATCTGAAATTCTGGTGGTAACTCGTCGTATCCGTCTAGCGCTGTGATATCAAGGCCTTTATCGGTCGTGAGCTTTTTACGGATGTTGATAAACTGTTTGGGTGTCACGCAACCCCTTGTGGTGGTGTGTTAGTGCTAGTGTGAGGGAGGGGAGAGGAGGGGGGGGAGTGGAGGAGAAGTGAAGAAGAAGGAAGCAGGGGGATAGGTGGGTAGAAATAGAAAGGGGAGCAAACCAGTGCCGCCAGTTCCAACCTGGGTAACTCCCTTCAACCCAAGAACCGAAGCGGAGCTCTCCCTTTGGAATCTTGGCTTTGGCGCAACGGGCGACTTTACAGGTAGCGCGGCCGTTTGAGATTTCTGTTTTTTTTTTATGGTTCGTGATTAGTTGGTCTTTACTTTTATTTATATTTTTTATATATATTTTTTTATATAATTTAATTTATTGGATTTTATTAATTTCGGGTTTGAGTTGGGTGGGGGGAAAAAAATATTTCTTTCCAGCTCGGCGCGTAGTATTTTTGAGTTTCGACGCCTTATTCTTTTGTGTTCTTTTTTTTTTTTTTCTTCTTCTTTCTTTGTTTTGTTGCGATTGGGATTTGGAATGAGGGAATGTGGCAGGATCAGAGTGAGGGAGGGAGGAGGGAGGGAGGGACCAGGGAGAGAGTGAGAGAGGGAGCGAAAAGGATACGTACCAGCTCTGTAGGACATAATAAAGTCGCGGCAAAAAAAAAAAAAGTGCTGCTTTATGATTAATTTTGCTAATTAGGGGAGGAAGAAATTTTTTTTCTTTTCTTTTCCTACGGATGAGGGGGGAAGGGAGGGAGCAATCAGGAAAGAGGGTGGTTGGGGGGGGGGATGGATAGATGGTAGAACGTGTATGTGTGT
Organism: Morchella sp. 2018-W30; assembly: GCA_024713625.1. NCBI lineage: Eukaryota > Fungi > Ascomycota > Pezizomycetes > Pezizales > Morchellaceae > Morchella > Morchella sp. 2018-W30. The sequence goes on from JAMJEW010000025.1 coordinate 254,177, forward strand.
ATGTGTATGTGTGTATGTATGTGTTGGGTTTGAAAAAATGACGTCTGCTGCTATCAAGTAGATGATATTCTTGCCGAGAATAGGGAGAAGAAGCGTATCAACCCGAGCAGGATGAAGTCGAAATCAAAGGGGAAGAAGAAGGATAGGATAGTAATCAAATCAAAGATGAGGAGGGTGATGATGGATAGCGAGAGAAATTGGTGGGATTCGATGGGGAAGGGGGGGCCGGAGTTGAACTGCTGCTACGGAAATGATATTGGGCAACTTGTAACTCACAGAACAGTGACGCGCCTAAAATATGTGTACCTACATGTACTCTACACCGACTGCTGCTGCTCGATAGAGATGATGCGCGTACCGTTTGTTTTGTCACGCAGAGTGCAATAATAATAATAAATGCAGTAATAATTAAAATCACCATAGGTAGAAAGTACCACACCATATGCAGATAAATAATCAAATGATACAACATTGCAGGCATCTGTTTACTAGGCATCAGCATCCCATTGTGTTGCAGGTGAGTTACATGTAAGTACATATAGGTAGGGAGGATCAAAGGAGGAAGGCAAGAAATAAAAAATAGATAAGAAAATAAAAAAAACAAATAAATAAATAAAACAAAAAGAATAAAAATAAAGCCCACAGCACGTGATACGTGTACACAAAGATAAAACAGGTGAACGTAGATATCAAAGTATAGATACTTTGTATGTAGACTATATATCGGGCAAGCATCCCAGATCCCGGAAAAACAATTGATCCAACCCATCCCATCCAGACCATGGCTTACAGCAGGGTTCCAGTTAAGCGGGAAACAACCCAGCGGCCGCCAACCCCACCAAAAAATTAAACCGAAACGAACGGAAAAAAAAAAACCACCCCTCCCCCACACTTGCACACCAATCCACGAAACAATTGCCCAGATGTCATGCTCTCCGTACATCAGTCCCCCCGATCAATTCTCAAGTCATCGTTCACCTGTACCTTTTTACTACCGTCCTTCTTTCCAATACGTCGTGGTGGCCGCCGAAGACTCACTACCACCTTGAAAACTAAGAGAACAGCTTCAATACCCGTAACATCTACCCCCAAGTATACCTACCGCCACCCATCTCAATTCCACTCGGTATAGATGGCTGACCCTATGTTTACAGTTTCACCCGCCACTACAGTACGGCCGAATGGCTCACGAACCTCAACATCTCTTTCCCCCCGCCTCCGCCCCGCCACAATACCGATACCGTACCCAACGGCCCCCGAAAATCCCCCCTCGACCCACTTACGAAGCGATTTCATGTGCATGGCGATCTAATTCACGACGGGCGTTTTCCAGATCTATATGGCATTTCTATACCCCCGAAGCCCCCAATCAAGAACCCACGCTACGAAGACGACTGGATATCCCACCTCCTGACGGGGCCATACTTGCCTCCAGAGTGGCGGCGAAAGGCTGATTTTGTACCGCCACAAGATAATGAAAAACTGTTGCTCTTTCTCGAGCGCGCGAGAGGTCACAGCCACGACCTGATTACGGAACTGGTGGTGAGGGGCGAGTGGGATATGGCTGTATGGATTGTGAGGCAGTTGGTGCAATCGGGGTTCCGGTATCCCGAGGTAGTGAAGATGCATCCTATTTTTGACGAGACACGGGGGTCTACGATGAACGAGGGCGACTATGACACTGGTAGGGTAGAGAAAAACTATGGTGGCGGGATCCCGTCGCCAGCAATTGCAGGGCGCTCTGGATTATGGGCGCTGGAGGATGATAGAATCAAATGGGATATCGAGAGACGGAGAAGAGGGTATGGCATAGTGCTATACTCACTCGCCGGCATGGTGCTCAGGGCTGGGGCCGAGAGTGGTGGGGGGCACAAGGATCTGATGGCGACAGTGAGACAGGTCCTGGCGTATCTACATACGGCGGGGTTCATGCCGGATTCGTTATATGATTTGGAACGCCATCCAAGGTTATATTTGCTTAGATCTCGCATTCTTGCGTCATTGGCCGACGCGATGTGGCGGGCTCAAGAGGCAATGGCTGCAGAGGAAGCTGAACGTCTGGGTATTGTAGGGGAATACCGAGGCTTCGAAGTCCCCCGCGCTAGACACCGTTTTGAGGTTTGGGGTGGCGGTCGTAAGGATATACCCCCACCGCTAGTCGCACCACAGGACCACACAGGCCCAAAAGACCCCAATGAATGGGGCAGCTATTCTGAGCGCGAGGTCTGGTTAGAGCTCATACTCACTATTGTCGTCGAAACAGGCTACGGAAATGTTGGAGTCGATGTTGTACGTCTTGCTGCCTCCCAGGGGTGGAAATCCGTTGATTACCGTGACCTATACCCACATGAATACTCATTAGAAGCACTATTGCACACGGCGCCCGAGCCTAAAGCTGGCCCCTGGAAGCTTGAAGGACACTCGTTGAATCGACCACCGGTCACTACACAGCCCCTGTCCCTGCCAGACACTATTCTGTCTGGTGTAGTCGACGCAACGGTCGACTCAACCGCCGAGGGCCGTGGCATCGAATCTATGTTTACGACGATTCTTTCATACGCACAAACATTCCCCATGCGTCGTACAACACTACTGCGTCTCATGCGCCACCCTGCCCTCCTTTGGTCTAAAAATGCCGTAGTAATGGAAGTTGGCGCTACCATCCTTTTAGAGGTCGGGGATGGTGTCAAGGCCTGTGACATGTTAAGCAGGGCCCTCTCCCTGTACATGTCCCAGCAGAACCTTCCTGGCGCCCAACGAGCGTGGGAGATTCTGCGCAAACGCACGACTAACATCCAGCAGATCCCCGACCCACTGATCGCCCGTTATCTCATGTTCCTCGTGAGCCGACGTAAGCTGGGTCATGCATGGGACCTCGTCAGAGCCACCACTACAGACGAGGGCGAGGTTTTCCCACCAGTTATCCAAAGCGCCGCCTACAACTCGCCACATCTCGCACCCCCGCTCCTCGCCCTTGCGGTCAACTCAAAGAGCCAGCCACTGTTGGACCGCGTTCGCACAGCACTAGCACTCACCGACCCCCGCAGGATCACAAAGGCAACTTACACATCCCTCCTCAAAGCCAACCTCGCACTTGGCGACTCCAACGCCGCCAAAGAGGTCCTCAGCGCGCTCTCCGCCCACGGCCATACCATCGACGGCGTCCTAATCGGTGTTCTAGTCACCCACGAACTCGAGCGCGACCGCGCCGCTGGCTACGCCTTTGTCGAGTCGGGCGCCGGCGTCATCCCCTTCGACCCCAAGAACCCCGGGCGCCGGCGGCGCCCCAGGAACCCCAGCGGCAAGCAGGAAAGCGGCGGAAAGATGCAGATCTCACGAGACGCCTGGATCGCTGTGCTGCGGGAGGCGGTCGCAACACAGGACGCGGCGCGGGCGAAATGGGCCATGGCGAACATGGGGATTGATTTGGCGACGGGCGCGGGGCTGGACACGCTGGCTTTCAATGTGCTGCTGAAGGGGGTCGCGGAGAGGCAGGGGTGCGTCAAGGCGATGGCGCTCTGCCATTACCACCACACGAGGGGCGAGAAGCGGGCGGACGGGGCGGTCATTGGCGACGGCGTCAGCTTCAGGACAGTCTTGCACCGCGCGGTGAGGGAGATGATTGCGCTGGACTCTGAGCAGGAGAGGGACGACTGGGTGCCGGGAAAGTGGTGGGACGGCATATGGGGCCGACAGCCGCAGCCGCCGCAAACAGAGGCCGACGTGCTGCGAGAGAAGGCGGAGAAGGCCGAGAGGCGCGGGAAGAGAAGCGTCCGCAGGAAAAGCATCGAGGTTGTCCTGGACTGGTGCTGGAGAGAGTCGAGGAGGAGTGAAATGGGCATCAGGGACGTGGAGAAGACTGTGAGGGCCTGGCTGCAGAGGGGCAGGTGGAGCGGGTTTGTGGAGTAGATGTATGTAGCTAGATATCAAGGGCGCGCATGTATGTAATTGCTTTTGGCGTTGTTGGGGGGATATATTTGTGTAAATACATGTATACATGTAGAGAATGAGCCAAGGGCCCTTATAGGACCCAGTAATCGGTAACCAACCAGTCAGGACCAGCCAAGCGGTGGTCTGCGAGATCGTGAAAACGCAGCAGTACCGGGACAGCCAGTGTGCCAGGACCATCCCCCGGCGTGGCTGCCACCACATGTTGTTACTCTACAGCACAGCACAGCTCTAGTTAAGCTAGCCAGCCAAGCAACGGACCAAGTCCCACCGGGGGAGCAGATGTACGAGTGACAGCACGTGACCGAGTGACAGCACGTGTCCGGGTTGGAAGTTACTGTTGGGAATGGCATTCTGGGGCTGTGGTGTGGTCGGTTGGTAAGACGGTGGGTTGGGAGGGGTGGTCGTGTGGGCTTGCAGAAATGGTGGCTGGACACGGATGGTTGTCTGTCTGTCTGGCTGTTACTGTGCTTGGATTCGTGGTAGGGCCGGGTGGGAGGGCTGACGGTGGGTGGGGGTGGGCTGGCCACCGTCTATATACCTAAGCCGCATGCCCGGGGCGACTGGCGGGGGAGCATAGGTAAAGTCGCCACCCAAAAGTCTCCGTGAAAGGGCCAATCACCACCCAAACTAGGTCCCAAGTGCAGAGCCACAACACAACGATGAACAGAGGTAAAACTATTTCGACCCTTGGGAGAAGCCCTTTGGGTTGGTGGTTGAGGTGTAATAAAGTGCTTTAGTAGAGAACCCATTGGTTTCGCCACTCGACTGCATTTGGGCTTTCACGGGAACTTTTGGGTGGGGTGGGGGCTTTACGTACATATACATCCGCTTTCTGGCAGCGGGGGGGGGGGGTGTGGTGTGGTGTGGTGTGCCCGCCGGGTGGGGTGGGGTTGGTTGGAACTGGTGTTCTCGCTGGTGGGGATCGGAGAGACTGTATACTTGTGGCTGTGGACTGTGCGTGGTGGAGGAGGCGGAACTGACATCTCGAGTCTGGGTATCTCTCTAAGTACATGTAGTTCAAGGTGTACCCGGCCGCACTCCGCCCCCCCCGGGCCCCCATGCACTTCCTCACCCCAACCGCGTTCCCGTCCCTCCTCCCGGCCCAGCCACCATGTGGAAGCGACGGAAAATCTATAGCTGCCAGCACGCCACGGCCGAGCGAGTCCCGGGCTGTGGAGTGACTTCTCCTGGCTACTGGATAGATAACTAGACCGGTGGTGTTTTGTTACGTAGAACCGGGCTTTACGCAACTACAACGGCTGCGGTGCGCCGGGGGGAGGGTGCGTTCGGTATAGACGTGCATATATACAGTCGCTCGTCGTGCGTGCATCATGGACTGTCACTCGCCCGTGCCCTCTTTCTGAGGTATTGTTCGTGTGTATATCAAGTAGACATCCGCCCATCCCCAACCCCCAGCGACACCCCCCGGAACTGCTTCCACGGCGTATCTATGAGGTGACCGCTGGTTAATGGAGGCTACGTTGTGGCTCGTCTCGCTGCTGGGCTGGGATACATGTAGGCCGCACCGCTCAGGTCCGGTTCTAGATCTAGGTAGCCTTTATGCAGACTCCGCAGTGTTTAGATGGCGTGCGGTGCCTGGTTGGCACATGCTATAGATGCTGTCAGACCCTCTGGTACTTGTTCTCAGTGCTACATATACACAGTGGGGATATAAACCCCAGAGGAGGTCACGACCGAGAAGAGAGTGGCTATCTATTTCTTACGACAGAGGAGGAGACAATATATACCGCCCACTGTCAATTCAGGCACCCGCTATCATTAATACTACCTACAGGACCAATCACAATCCCTCCAACATCTCCGCCACCTCCGCCACCAGCGCCAGCACCTCCGCCTCCGCCTCCGCCCTCCCCCCCTCATGAAGGTCGAGGACAATCCTCCTCGCCACCTCCCTCACCCTCGCCACCTCCTGCACCCTCCCCCGCCGCGCCCCACCCAGACACACTCCCGCAAGACGCAAGACCTCCGCATCAAGCTCCAGCCTCAACCCACCCCCCGCGCTGACCCCCGCCAGGGCCACAACCTCCCCCACGACCCCCTCCGCCGCCCCCCCCGCAACAACCTCCGCCAGCAGCCGCGCCTCCGAGATCCCAAGCCGCAGCTCATCCTCGTCGTCCCCGGCACCACGATGTATCGCCGCGAGGTCGCCAAACACCAGCGGCCACCCGGAGTACTTGGCGAACTGCGCGCGGCCGTGCTCCTCGGCGAGAACGCCGTCGAGCGCGGCAACAACCCACACGCGGTAGTCGACGGCGGCGGCCGCCCCGCGCGCCCACAGCCCCAGCCAGAAATCCATCAGGCCGCCGGCCTCGGCGCGGTGCGTCTCCTCCTCGCGTAGCCAGAGCGCCAGCGCCCGCACGGAGGCCATGGTGAGGGGGTCGCGCAGCAGCCCGCCGGGGAGGTTGCTCTCCCAGGTGAGTGAGAGGGGGACGCCGGGGGCTTCGTGGCCGGGCTCGAGGCCCTCGGCGCCGGCGAAGGCGGCGTCCCACCGGTCGCGCAGGAATTCGAGGGTTAGGGAGAAGGTCTCGCGGAGGTCGGTGCGTAGCTTGAGGAGGGTGTCGGCGGGGAGGGAGGGGGGGAGGTCTTTGTCGTCGTCGTCGTCGGAGAGGGAGACGAGGTGGCCGAGGAGCGCGGCGGTGATGTCGAATGCGGCGGCGAGGGTCTGGGAGGTGGAGGCGTAGGAGGGGGTGTGGAGGGACTCGAGGAGGGAGGGGAAGGAGGCGCGGAGGGTGATGAGCGTGAGTTGGAGGAAGTGCTGGAGGGGCGGCTTTGCGTCGGAGGGGGGTGTGGGTTGGGCGGGGTTGAAGAGGAGGGAGGGCGGGTAGCGGTGGAGGAGGGCGGCGACAATGATAATCGCCGCATGCCGGGTCGCAGAGGTGTGTCTTGCCGCTAAAAGACCCGTGAGCGTGTCGTAGAGCGCCGATACCCACTCCGTGCTATCAGGCAATTGCTACAAACACCGTCAGTACACCTCCGCACACAACCCAGAAACAGACACCCACCTCCGCCGGCACCCTCGTCAGCAGCTCCGCCAGAAACCTCAACACCTTAACCTGCGCCTCCCCCTCCACAACGCGCACCTCCTCCCCCACCACAGGCAAGAACCCCTGCAGCGCCCGCCCCGCCGCCTCCCCCCCGGCATTCAAAACCGCAAACAGCACGACCTGCGCGGCACTCTCACTGTCCAGCAGCGCCACCAGCGGGCGCGCCCCCAGGCCCAGCAGGGCCTCCGCGCCCGGACGCACCCCCGCAAGCGCCAACAGAACGCGCAGGACTGCGCCGCGCGTGACGGGCGGGGCCTGCTGCAGCGCGCCAACAAGCGCGGGGACCCGCCCCGTCAGCGCGTCGTCGTAGTCTGTGGGCGGCAGCACCGCCGCGAAGGCGCTCAGCACGCCGACGGACAGGTCAACCATTGCCTGTGCTTCTTCGGGGTCCCTGCCTGTGTGGGTGGCGCGCAGGAGGCGGTCGAGGAACTTTGGCGGCAGGGCGCGCCAGAGGTGGAGGAGCTGTGCGCGGTCTGTGAGGTGCGTGAGTAGTGAGGAGAGGAGGGCGAGGCCTACGAAGCGGCTGGTGTCGTCGCGGCGGGAGAGCAGCGCGTGGCATTTCTGTACGGTTTCCGGGGTGGCGGGGGTGTCTGCGGCGGTGTTGGGGGTGGGGGTGGGTGCGGACATGGCGGGCGGTGGTTTTGTTTGTAGCTGTCTTGTAGATATCTGGTAATTTCTGTCATTTCCATCGTAAAGTCCTGCCTGTGTTACAACCCTAGCCCTGAGCGACGTTGCACCCCCGCGGCACAGCAGGGTAACTCCACCCGGGCGAACTTTGTCGTTGGCGGAGGCTGAGAATTAACTTTTTTTCTTTACCCTTGACACTCCACTCTTGATATCTGGGCGAATTGATTGCTTCTCGACGAATTGCTACCTACCGACCACGAATTGAACGGCAGAATAATGGAGGAGGCCCCGGTAAAGAAGATCAAGGTCTCGCACGGGAAGAGACAGGACAAGAAGAAGGAGAAGGTCACGGAGGAGGAGGAGGTCCCGAGATTGAACAAGAGGTCCAAGAAGGCCCTCGAGACCGCCAGCGCCCATAAGAGTAAGACTGCAGCAGCAGTACCCGCGGAGCCAGAACCCGAGTCTGAATCCGAGGCAGAGGCAGAAGCAGAGGCTTCAGATGCCGCCGAGAACCAAGAACCAACCACCACCACCCCCGCCGCCGCCGCCGACGATACCCCCAAAACCTTTGCCGACCTCGGCGTCATGGACTCGCTCTGCGCCGCCTGCACATCCCTCAAGTACAAATCCCCAACCCCGATCCAGGCGCTCGCCATCCCCGCCGCCCTGTCCGGCAAGGACCTGATCGCGCTCGCCGAGACCGGGTCCGGCAAGACCGCGGCCTTCGCCCTCCCGATCCTGCAGTCGCTGTGGGCGAACCCCACGGGGCTGTATGCGTGCGTGCTTGCGCCGACGCGCGAGCTCGCGTACCAGATCGCCGAGCAGTTCGAGGCCCTCGGCGGCGGCATCGGCGTCCGCTGCGCCGTCGTCGTCGGCGGAATGGACATGATGGCGCAGGCGGTGGCGCTGGGGAAGCGGCCGCACGTGGTTGTCGCCACGCCCGGGAGGCTGCTCGATCACCTGGAGAACACGAAGGGGTTCTCGCTCCGCGCTATGAAGTATCTCGTCATGGACGAGGCCGACAGGCTGCTGGACATGGACTTTGGCCCCATCCTCGACAAGATCCTGAAGGTGCTGCCCAAGGCGCGCAACACATACCTGTTCAGCGCGACCATGACGTCGAAGGTTGAGAAGCTGCAGCGGGCGTCGCTCAGCGCCCCCGTCCGCGTCGAGGTCGGGAGTAAGTACGCTACCGTGTCGACGCTCATCCAGCGCTTCCTCTTCATCCCCTTCAAGCACAAGGACACATACCTCGTGTACCTGATGAACGAGCTGGCCGGGCAGACAATCATCATCTTTGCGCGCACGGTGCTGGAGACGAGCCGCGTGGCCGTGATGCTGCGCTTCCTGGGCTTCAAGGCCGTGCCGCTGAACGGGCAGATGAGCCAGAGCGCGCGCCTGGGCGCCCTCAACAAGTTCAAGAGCGGGGCGCGCAACATCCTTGTGGCCACGGACGTGGCCGCCAGGGGCCTGGACATCCCCAGCGTCGACGCCGTCGTCAATCTCGACCTGGCAATGGACTCCAAGACGTACATCCACCGTGTCGGGCGGACGGCGCGGGCCGGGAGGAGCGGCAGGAGCATCTCGCTCGTCACGCAGTACGATGTCGAGCTGTTCCTGAGGATCGAGGCTGCGCTCGGGAAGAAGATGGAGCAGTACGAGTGCGAGGAGGGGAATGTGTTGGTGTTTAGCGAGAGGGTGGGGGAGGCGCAGAGGGAGGCGGCGAAGGTTATGAGGGAGGAGAAGGAGAAGAAGGGGGCTGGTGGGCGCGGGGAGGGGAGGTCGGGGGTAGGGGCGGTGGGAGGGGAGCGGCGGCGGGCGGGAAGAGGAGGAGGGATGATATGGATAGAGGGGAGGAGTAGGGGGGTGGGTTGATTGTAGATAGCGGAGTTTGGAGGGATGGGAACAAAAGTTATTAATATTCTTTTTTGTATTTAGATAGCTAGGACCAAAATAAAGGCATCCACCTGGGAATTGAGTTTATTTGCTGCTCATCGAGTGTCGAGTCAATAGCTGGTATCATAAAAGACTCACACACAAGCTTGAAGATGTCAATTGCACCCAACTTTATTTATATTATGAACTGTAGAATCACACCCCCTACTACTTAATATCCAACCCCGTATTAAGTAAGTACATAACTATAAACTGTTGGATGCGGCCCATCTACAGCGAAGGGTACTGACTATAATAAGGGTTATCTCTTTATTAGGGTACCGCCTTTTGGTCCCGGGTAGATTTGCTATAAGAATACCTATAAAATGTCTCGCTGGAGTGCCTTTATATAAAATGTAGGGTTAGGGTATTTTGAGGAGTTTTTAGTAGCTTGTATATCCCATTCCTAGCGCTAGCCGCCACGCCATACTATTGTGCTTATGTATGCAGTTCCCTTTGGACGGGCCTAGTATTCCCCCTATGGTCACACTGATGTACCTACTGATAGATAACAAGCTTCCCCCTAGTATAAGGGTACCGGTTTTCGGTCCCGAGCGTACCATAAAAAGCTTTCACTGTATAATGGAAAACCAGTTGGGGGTTGGGGGTTGGGGCACTCATATAGAACAGGACCTGGGGCTATGGTTAGCTTTTAGTTTTGTAAAGGAATTCATGGAGTGACATGACGGTTCTCGGTAAATGTGGGAGAGGAATGGATATACGCTATGTTAAAAGGTTGAACTAGGGTAGGTGGGGCCGGGGGGTTCACGCCGCCGTCAATCATGTCACGCCGATCATCTCCAAGTAACGCCCCATCACCCAATCACGCACCAACGTGACTACCCCCACCCTCCCCCAAAGAGATCGGATCAAGATCCTCTCAGGCAAAGGTCTCACCCGCTGACAGCCAGCGGAAAAGAAAAAGAAAAAAAAAGAAAAAGTCTTGGAGAGACCCTCCCCCACCGCCTGCCCTCTGCCGGTAGAAATGATTGCAGCGCAGTGTGCAGTGCGAACGTTTTATATAACCGCCTAATTAAGCATGACCGATCTTGCAAAACCCCTCACGATAAGATAGGTAGGTACCGAGCTTAATAGCAGTGCTCTCTCTGTAGCTGTGGATACGAGAGTTGTTGCATCAATTGTAGGATTATGGTGATGTTCGGTGGGAGCTATGGATGTATGTACAGTAGTATGTAGCTACAGGTTAAGCGAGAGTGATTTCCAGCAAGGGGCTTGCCGACGGGGGCGTAAGGGAGCGCTTATCGGCCCTCTCTCTGGCGAGCGAGGTCCCAGTCTTGATTCAATCTTCACATGCATTCCTAGGATTCATTAGCCGCAAGGGCATGTGGTTGTGGGGGGGGGGGGGGCTGTGATTGTAGGGGTAAAAAAAACCGGCGGATAGGGAAGCATGGGGGGGATTGTGGAGGAGACATCGAGACAATTCATTGGAGGAGGAGGATGAGGAGAAGGAAGGAGGAATTAAAGACTCAAGGACGAGAAATACGGAGATCAGTGCAGTCTTCAATTTCCATTGCCGAGTCTTTGCCATCCATCAATCCCATCCCCATCCCCCATCCCCATCCCCATCTCCATTCTTCATCCTTCATCCTTCATCCTTCATCCTTCATTCTTCCTCCATCCTCCTCCATCAACACTCTACCGATCCCTCCCATATCTCCTGTCCCATTCTTGCCCCTCTACTTCCTACATTCTGCTGCATACTCCTCCACAATTCTTCCAGTAGCAGGTAGGTAGGTAGGGTTTGAAGTAACGTTCGGATAGAAACAACTTCCCTCCCTACCCCCTCCTCCTTACCCCCACCCCCCTTCTCTCTCTCCTCCACCTCCTCCTCTCCTCAATAAGAATGGCCACCAGGTCGTCATCGGCCACGTCTACTTCAGTCTCTCTTCCCTCAGTAGGCACAGCTATCCCATTGCTTGCCTCCCCGGCCGAAGCAATCCCCGATGCTCTACCCACACCCACAACCAAAACCACAACAACCTCTCCCGATAGCGATGCTGGCGACGACACCTACAAACACATCTACCCCATTCACTCACAGCCCCGGACCTCGACACTGAGCCATGACAGCGTCGACAGTCCTTCCTTCATTGGCTTCCGAAACCTCATGGTGATAGTTCTCAGTACGTCCCCGTCGTCCTCCCCTATTTCTCTCCTGCACACACTAACAATGCGCAGTCGTCGGGAATCTCCGTCTGGTGATCGAAAACTACATGAAGTATGGCGTCCTCGTCCAGATCTCCGGCTCCGAGTTTCGCCACGACGATCTCAAGATGTTTGTCCTCCTGTACCTTCTGATCCCGGCCCACCTCTTTGTGGGCTTCCTCATTGAGCTCGTGGCCTCGATCCATGCCCGCGGCGCCCATGCGCAAAACAAAAAGAACGACAACCAAGAGCTACGCCTGCGCGCGGCGTGGGGTATCATTGCCGGCGCTCATGTCGTGAATGCGACGCTGAGCTTGGGCGTCGCTAATTGGGTTGTCTATTACAAGATACACCATCCCCTTATTGGCACATTCTGCGAGTTCCATGCTGGTGAGTTTTTTGGACGCCTTTTTTTTTCCTTTTTCTTTATGCTTTGCCTGGGTGAGTTGGTGGGTGTCCGAGAGCCTTGGCCCTCGCCGGGATTGAGCTTTCCGGAAGCTCCACTCACCTCCGGAATTCCACCACAGCCCCACTATACTAGATACCCACCTATTACACACCCGATCAATTAGGTTGCACGATGCTAACAGCGCACAGTGATCGTCTGGCTCAAGCAGCTCTCATACGCACTAACCAACCGCGACCTCCGCACTGCCTACCTTCTCTCTGCGCCCACCCCCGCGATATACGCATCCGCGCCCTACCCCACCAACATCACCCTCTCCAACCTAACATACTTTTGGTTCGCACCAACCCTCGTCTACCAGCCCGTGTATCCGCGATCGCCCTCCTTCCGCCCCACCTTCTTCTTCAAGCGTCTCTTCGAGGTCCTTGCTCTCTCAATCACTATCTGGTTCCTTTCTGCCCAGTATGCCGTCCCCGTCCTCCAGAACTCCCTCCCTGCAATGGGCCAGCTGCAGATCGTCCACGTCATCGAGCGCCTCATGAAGCTCTCCACCATCTCCCTCGTCATCTGGCTCGCTGGCTTCTTTGCGCTCTTCCAGTCCGCCCTCAACGCGCTCGCGGAGCTCCTCCGCTTCGGCGACCGCGAGTTCTACACGGACTGGTGGAACAGTGGGTCCGTTGGGACCTACTGGAAGACGTGGAACAAGCCCGTCAACCACTTTATGCGTAGGCACATCTACGCGCCGCTGCTGGGGCGCGGGTGGTCGTCGCAGGGGGCGAGCGTCGTCGTGTTTACGTTCTCGGCCGTGCTACACGAGCTACTGGTCGGCGTGCCCACGCACAACATCATCGGCGTGGCGTTCGCGGGGATGATGTTCCAGATCCCGCTGGTGGCGCTGACGCAGCCGCTGGAGAAGGTGAGGGGGAAGGGGAGCGTCGTGGGCAATGTCATCTTCTGGGTGAGCTTCTGTCTAGTCGGGCAGCCGTTTGCCGCGCTGCTATACTACTTTACGTGGCAGGCGAAGTTTGGGAGGGGATAGGTTATTTGTGTGGGTGGTTGGCGTTGTTTCTTTTTTCTTTCTTTTTTTATGTGTTTATGGGGGACTTGGAGTTGTGTTGTGTGCGGAGGGCGAGGAGAGAAAATACATGTAGTTAGTCCAGCTGTAGTTTGGTTCCTATAGAGATATCAATGTATTACCCTGTTCCATCTAGATCTCGCCCTGTCCTGCCCTGTCCTGTCCTGTCCTGTCCTGTCTTGTCCGCAGTCGCAGTCACAACCTATCACTCGCTGCCCATGACCTACATATACCGAACGGGCAGGTCCACCAGCTCAGTGCGTGTGGGTTGTTTCGCTCTGTGCGAGCGAGTGATGGCCCATGACGCGGTGTGAGGCCTCTTGTATGTCTCGAAGGGGGCGGATGTAGTTATTATCTCACTTCTATATCAAGACACTTCTGCGTAGGAGAAGGGGGGCACGGGGAAACAAGCAAGTCTTCATTCTATCTATCTAACCCCCTTAGCCACGGCCAGCGGCCATCTTCCACTCCCGCCCAAACTACATATATATACCCACTACGCCCCCCCCAGCGCGCCCCTAACACCACAATACGCCTCCCCCCCTTCCTCCTCCACCACCGTGACATTCGCGATACGCGCCCCCAGCTGCTCAACCACGAGTCCCAAAAAGGGGAGATACATCTCCGAACTGTGCCGCCCCGTGAGCGCGCTATACGCAGGATCACAGATCCAGTCGCCCCCGCGACACAGCGCGATATGCCTCTCGTCCCACGGCGCGGGCAGCGGCGCAGGCCACCCACTATCCGAGAAGGAGACCACCGCTGCCACGCGCGCCGCCAGCGCCGCCGGAAGGTGTCCGACCGCCTTACGGAGCACCTGTGCGCCTTGGCTGTGGGCGTTAGCTGTGAGCGGGAGGCGGCGGGCGGGGGGGGGGGGAAACCTGAAGCCTGCGAGGACGAGGATCGACGACGGACATGCGCACCGCGCGAGGTAGGTTAGTGCTACCATGCTGTCGGCGCCCTCGCGCGACCCGCCCTGCAGGTATCCGAGTGGGTGGGCGGGGTACGGTAGGACGCCCTGGGCGGCGACGGAGCGCGGGGCGAGGCCAGCGCGTAGGGAGTGGAGGAGGGGCGGGCCGAGCGTGGTGCCTAGGTTGCCGGGGTTGCCGGTGCCGCGCGCGAAGAGGAGGAGGATGTCGGCGCAGTGGCGGTTCAGGAGGTCGTCGGCGGTTGTGAGGTCTTTGGAGTGGGGTGGGGGCGGGGGGGCCGGAGGGGGTGCGTGTGGCGAGGGGTGGGGGGTTAGGGTGGCGGTTGTGGGCGGGAGGCGGAGGGCGTGTGCGGGGAGGAGGAGCAGGAGGAGGTGGTGGAGTGCCATTGTGCGTGTGGGTTTGGAGGGAGGGGAGGGAGGTTGGTGAGGTTGTTGGTCGTGGTGGCGGGCTAGGAGATGTGTTCCCGGGTTGGAGCTCCGCTGGGGTTTGTAGACGTGGTAAGTTGTATATATATCCAAATCCTACTTTATGTCCACCCCGTTGGATTGATAACAGATATGCAGCGCCGATCCTGGCGTGAAATAGTTGTTAATAACAAGCTTATTCACAACAGAGTGATAAGTGGTGAACCAATTTTAATTAATCCTAGTTGCATTCAGCTTTGTAACAGTCATAAGTAAATTCTGAATTATAGACTTACCTCCTCCACCGTCACTGCTCCCGCCACAGAAGAGTGACTAGATCAGGTGGAGCCCAAGCTGTGGTGTGAACACGGGGAGCTCCTGGTATGCCTTGGAGTATCGATGCCCCGATTGAGAGGTGGTGCGGCGCCGAGTGATAATGCATGATTACACCACCACCACAGGTTCTGTAAAGGTGCGGGTTGTCGACAGATACTCTAACCCGCCACCCCTGGGTACAGATCCAGAGTCGGACATGTAGATACAAGCACCGACTCCCATGCACGGCTACAGGTCACCTCTACCCTCTACCAGACGGCCACCACCCGCCCAGCCGAACGATCTCTGTGCGTGCTCGGCCTTGCACCCGCGGCTTGGAGTAACTGTCCGCCCGACCGACCACCTCCGCGCTGCGCGTTTGTAAAGGTGCGAGCACATGTATGTAGTACAGTTGGCTCGGTGCTACTCACGGGGCGACATCAGGCACCGGGCACCGGTTTGATCTTCCCGTCTGCCTAGCTAGCTACCCTGGCACAATGTGCACCTTCCCCGGGGTTCAGCTCGCACATTGTGTCTATTTCCTTCCCCGTGGCTCCACGGAATGTAACACCCGCCCCGCGCTCCTCTCCACCAGCTACTAGGGACCCCGCCAAGACCCGGCCAAAGGTATCATCTGACCAAGGTCTTGTTTGTATCTCACTCTCCGCCCCCCCACCAGTAACAGACTAGCCCGTCGGCACGTCGGGGCTGTCGAGTGACATCCTGTGACGGCACTAGAAAGCTAGAGCGCACCACACCGACGGCCGTACCCCCCTTCAGGCCGTAGCTCTGGGCGGTGACGGTTGTTGCAATTGCTGCTACATAATCCCTGGTTGGCTGGCTGGCTGGTTGTGACGGCGCGCTAGGTGGGTTAGGGAATGTAAATATTAACAACCGGACAGGGGTCCAGAAAGACCTCGACCCTACCATCTATTGAGGCCTCCTGGCACCACACCTACGCCGAGCTCTCAAGAGACCACCCCGCCCCCGGAGGTGGATCTCTCGGCCCGCAGCAGCCCTGACACGGTGGCGGTTCCCGGGGACGCTTTGTTGGCGGGGTGGTGGTGGTGGTGGGGGGGGGTGTACTTTACGGGCTTTTTTTGTTTTTACTTTTACTTGGGGTTGTTATGCTGTCTTGGGTTCTGTTGTATGTGTCTACCTACATACCTACCGTTTTTGTGATACCCGCAGTGCAGTGGGTAAGCATATCAATACTTACCCAGGTAAGTACATATGTACCCCAGGTTTGAACTCGGGTCTTGGGTATTACGTGCCGCGGCCAGAAGGTGATGCAGCGATCAACACATATGTAGCTAACACAATGTGGAGCGGGCCTACATGTATATGGCAGTTTAGGGGCTGGAGTATAGCTACATGGTAAGAGTTGATATGAATAACTATTCACTGCTTCTCCGTTTATCATACACAAGTCGTCCTTTTGTAGAACCCAAATCAATGGCCTGGAAAAACTCAGACTCATGTCTCATGTATACAACTAAAATATCCATCCAGTCTAAGGATTGTGTTCCGCTAAAATTGAGATTCTGGTGCCTTTCCGCACTTCTAGGCATACATATGAGGGGCCTTATACTCGTGGGTCGGGGGGCGGTGCACCCTCTTGCTACACTTCCCACATCTGTGCGCCTCCCACTCTCATGCTGAAAGATCTCATCGCTCGCACCATGTAATATTCCCTGAAATAGCTCCTTGTATAAGCCTACCATCTAGGTAAGGCGCCTTGAGTCCCTTTATCTAATTTCGTGAGAGTTACATAGATTTACCAGAAAAATTAGAACGCCACAAGAACTGTCCGGTCCCAGGAAACCAAGAACATGGATATAACAGTTCCGATCCTTTACAAGATACAAGAAACTGGGGGCCTACAAAAAAGAATAGCAACCCCCCCCCCCCCGGGCCACGTGCAAACGATTTTGTTAGCAGAAAAAAAAATTGACCCCTGACCAAATAATTGCTTAGGTCGTGAATCAACATGAGCGAACCTCTACTGAAGTAAAGAACAAGATTTTTACCCAATTATAAGGCCGTTAATTCATGTGAACTCCCGCGAAAGTCGCATTTAACAGTAGCCACCTCCATCTGTAATAACGATGAATCTTACTCCAAGCCTGTACCCATACTCCTGCACTCCCTCCAACCTTGCACACGGTCTTCGGCGTAGCGAACCCTAGGTTGTTGAATATAATTCCGAGCGCCCATGTAGTTATATCTGATTCCTCCAGAGCGGGGTTCCTCTTCAACATCAGGATGGATAGCAGAATGACTAGTATCCCTATCGTTTTGAAAGCCCTTAGTGGTACGGCGTGAGAGGAAGGACGGGTTTGGCACAAGGTGAGCGGGAGGTTGTGGGGAATACTCTAAATCATGTATCTCATCACTTATATGTTTACTTATCTTGCCGGCAGGACGCTCCTTGGATTTGGTAGTTTTCGTGGCAGTGTGAGTAGGGAACAAGGACGGTTTTGTCTTATGAAGCTGCCTTGGCTGAGGGGGCACTGGATTTGAGATATATCTTTCATCCTCCTCGTCTATAATTGGTTGAAAGATTCGTTTCCGGTTTCTAGCAGGCTTGTTTGTCCTTGGGTTGTCATTTGGGTTGGTTTCCGTCCGCTCCTGTGATGAGAACACTAGGGCAGCTGGAATATTCCCTGGAAGAGAGGGGGCAGAGCCAAACCCATTTTTGTCATACTCCTTCATGATCTTCAATTGTTCTCCACCCGCAGTTACTCTTCGACTGTTGATTCGTAAGTTTGGGCGACGTATAAATTGCTTGGATTATTGGGTTCGGAGACATACATAAATCCATGTGATAAGCTGATATCCTCTTCAGTTTTGGGAGTTTTATATACTTCGAAACTTGTACTAGTAGAGCCGGTATTCCTAGCAGCCAGGGGACTAGAGTTCAACTGTTCTTCAGTGGACTGACTGGCAGGGGTTGATCTAAATATGTTGTCCCTTGAGGTTTTGAGACTATCACCGGGAGATGTAGGGGAATCTTTTCCCTGGTCTTTTTCGTCATTGGTGGGGTTCCTTTTACCCGAGTCTTTAGCAAGGCTTTCCCCTTCACTTTCGCTGTCGTCGGATTTATAGTACCAGAACTTTGTGTCATCCCCAAGTCTAGCTTTCTTAATTTGATGGTTCTCGTTTCCTGGTTTCTTTGGAGTTTTGGCGCTGGGTTTCTTGGGGGCCGTGGCAGCTACAGCCCCTCCATTGGACGCTGTGGATGCCTTTCGAGGGCGGGGACAATTCCGGTTTGATGCCGAATGGTCTAAAGCCCCGCATTTGAGACAACCAACAGACACATATGGTTCCGGTGAAGGAGCAGTGAACAGAGCAGCTCTGATGGGCACACTTGGTGGCAGCTGAGAGATCTCTTTCCTAGGGAATTTGGTGCGAGTGGTTGTAGCTGTCAAGCTGGCAACCTGGTCGATACGATCATCCCTAGTTATATGATCTTTTGGGGGGTCATCAGGAGCCTTTGAGGATCCCCTATAGATACAGAAGTAAGCGTTGTTTACGGGACATGGAGGGGAGGAATTCTTTACGCAAGGGGTGGACTCCGTGCCGCTGGTAAGGCACAGTTTCTGCACGATGCCTCATAATCAGTGACTGAACTCTTCTCAACTCTTATGAAAGGCAATTACCTAAACTTCGGCATCTAATACTAGCTGATATCTAAGGTATTCCGTTAGAACTCAGTTGATATCGGTTTTGTTGGTTGGTGTGTGATGGATGCGCGCATACAGATTGATGTATGTATGTTGGAGGAAGCGAGCGTGTGGGTAACCGTGGATGTCCAAGTAGCGTGATGGTAAGAGTGAGGTCAGCCTCCAATACTATGACTACTCCCTGGGAGCCCGCGTTGAATCATCACGTGATAGTGTCGTGGACAAATTCTAGGTAATTTCTATGTGGGAAGTAAAGATAAGTGGCTGTACGTAATTAGTAATGCTAGGATATGCAGCCGTTCTCAGTAATCTAGGTCCTGACGAACAATCTATATCGGTTACCTGGAAATTCTTCGTTGCATAGAGTATCACTCGAGCTAATAATTAGCTTATAACATGTACTTACTCTTGTGTTGTTATTAATTAATTAACATATAGCCTGCTGATTTATAAAGTGCATGTCCTACGGTACGACATGTGGGTACATGTAATAACGAGATACATATACAATTTCGGGGCGTACATGTAGACTCGCTCACGGGTGTGTGGTGACCACGGGTGCGTGGGGATCTTTCTGTCTCAACATGGTGAGTACCAAAATCAATTTGCAAAAATTCATAATTCAAGACCATGAACTACCCAAACCTCGTACGCTATTTCGCATTTACTTGTTTTTATAAGTTTAGCTGTCCTGTGGAGGGGAAAAAAGTAAAAATTCCCACGCACCCGTGGCCGCCACACACCCGTGAGCGACTCTATAGCCCTGTCCGAAAGATGAATTCTGACCCACCATTCCTCCTGCGCATACTCAAAATTGATAGGTATGGCCATAATGGAGATATTGTAGCTCTCTGTTATTATAGTCACAGTAATGGGAGAATTAGAAAATAGAAGAAACACCCTCGTACTTTTGACCCGGGGGTGCCAGGACTTTTCGAACGGGGCTGTACTGTACTATCTATGTTGATAAAAAAGGAAAGAAAGAAATGGGGCGAATTCGCTGCAATGATACTACGGATTCGATGAAAATAAAATACTAAGTTAAAACGGAATCTTAAGAAAGTTGTACTAGTGTGTGAATGCTGTAGCGGGTTCGTTCCCGCTCGGGGACTAACATCCCTCAGAAACCCACGCCCCCAGGCACCACCAAAAGTACATGCACTGCTAGATTTTACTAGTATTATATGTACTTACTGGGCGCGTATATGGTCATAGGCCATCACATATATGAGACCAACCGCTACCCTCAGAACATGCCAGCACTGTAAATAATGGAAGAGTTCTTGCTTTGAAGGGTTGTCTAGTCAACGCCCCCTCCTGGACCATTTCCCACACTGATTATACACCACATCCGTGTACCATTGCAGCCTCATCACTCCTGCGAAATTATCGAACACTCGAAGATATTGACATCTCTCCCCTGTCCTTTTAGAGACAGCCTAAAATTCCTCATCCCATCTTCAATTGAATCTTCCCTACTAGTATCGATATCATCGAGCCAGCTGAGCACGTAAAAGAAATTTTTTGACTTGGGCTTTCTCTAAAAGGTATGTGTTTAAATTTATCAGCCCCCATCTAGCATTGGATATTTCCACAGTCTAATAGGATTTGAGTCAGTGAACCTACTCAAGATACGCCATCAGTGATGGCACCCAATGCTAGTATAGGAGATGCTCCCATGCTTTTTCTTCCAGAGAACTATAGTGAGGGACAACCGGGAAATGTGTTAAGCCATGCAGTGAATTCGCCGGAGCTCATAAGATCAAATGCTATGGCTATGGTCACGGATACGCCGCTCAAAGATTCAACGCACCCCATGCCTGAATCGGATGAGGATAGTCTTTTTAAAGAATTTTTAGTTGATGACCCCGGGGATCCTGACGCACTTGGCAGATCCAGGGGACGCATGGAAAGACCATTGGAAGTTGTCCCAGCTGCGACTATGCCAGTTGAAATCTTATCAGATGAAGTTACACCAGTATCAGGAATTCCGGGCGACCATGCTGACGATGTAGTGGAGACCGTTTTCGGGGTGGACAACCCTATAGATATCGCAAATTTCGAAAAAGCGCAGGAAGAACAATATCTCAGCATTTTGGCTTCCATTAAGCCATTGGAACAAATGATCGGAAGAGAGCCAGGTGAATTGTGCGCGGTATGCTTCCATGTGGGGCATGAACGATCCGATTTTCAAACTTGTCCTGTTGCCCGACTCAGATCGTTTTTCTCGGGTAGTTCTTTCTATGATAGCTTTCCTGAACTAATACAAGCCGTAAGTTCGATAAAGCAAGATCTGGGCTACACTTGCCAAGCTCTCTCATGGGCGATCAAGTATAAGGATCAAGGATATCTTGAGCAAATCGGGATATATAATACCGCACTCACTGATCTTCAAGCCCTGCTCCATGCTTGGAAGGCAACGGCCAGTAAGGAAACCTTTGCGTTTGGCAGGTTTGGAGATGTGGAAAGAGATATTTTGGTAATCCCACCTAGCCTTTTGGAAATTTATACACGATCTAATTTTTGTTGAAGAGTGCTGAGCCAGTCAATATCCAAATGCTTGAACCGGCCGATATCCCTATGGTTAGTACTGAAGGAGGACTATATCAGCAGAAATTCAACCAACCCGACGAAGCCGGTGACGTTCATCATCGATCCCTGTCGGAAATTAAACAAATCCTTTCTGTCCCTCAGCTCGCCCCAGCAGACAGACTGAAACTTGAGATACTGGGTGCTCGCCCCAACACAATTTGTGCTGTTTGTTTGTATCGAGGACACGTTCAAAATTCGACAAAATTCTGCCCATTCAGGGTGGTAACCATCGCTCTGGACAAGATGAAAACCCAAAGACGCAAAAGAAGAATCGAGGATGTTGCCAAACAAGTTGAACAATTGCAAAAATTAGTAGACGAGTTAGGTCCTGATTATGATGGGATAAAGAGGATAATTGACCTTCTGGAAGATTGGCATGAAACTGTTGCAGATACTCTAAAGCGTAGGCAATACCTCTTAGGTACTATTTTATGGCTGTTAACTGTGTTTTTAGGGAAGGGAACAAAAATTGTAGAAAAGGCTCCGCGGGTCCCAGTGGGTTTTG
This sequence comes from Morchella sp. 2018-W30, assembly GCA_024713625.1. Taxonomy (NCBI): domain Eukaryota; kingdom Fungi; phylum Ascomycota; class Pezizomycetes; order Pezizales; family Morchellaceae; genus Morchella; species Morchella sp. 2018-W30. The sequence goes on from JAMJEW010000025.1 coordinate 275,833, forward strand.
TCGACCATGAAATGGCAAATACCTTCACATCTATCCTCCAAGAAAGAGACCATAATGATCCACTTGGGCCATCAAGTTTCTCTAATTCGACTTCCACACACCTGACATTAAATTCCTGCAATGACTCCTCGGTAGTCGACTCTTCATTCGAGAATGGTGAACCGTTACTCTCCGCCCTTCCAAAGTCCACAAGACCACTAGATCCAGAAGATCTGAACCAACTATACAGCACCTTTGATGATTTGGAGGGAATACCGGATTTTTGTGACCAAGACTTTGCTGCATCGAGTCCTTCAAGATCATCGCCCAACGTGATGGATGATCTATCTACATTTCAGGAAGAAATCCAAAAGAGCGTCTCCAAGGTAACAGCGACTCAAGTATTACCCAACACAGCTACCGTCAGCGCGGAAGAATTGGGAGATGTTTCTCAAGATTTTGAGCTTCCCCCTGAGATATTGTGGCGTTATAGGTGCACGCTAAGAATAATTGGCGTTCGGAAAGACAATCTTTGCAGAAGCTGCCTGCACTATGGCCACGATCGCAGCAGTTTTGCTTGCCCTGCACAGCTAGTCTTCCAATCTATCCTCAAGAAGAATGATAGTCCACTGAGCGCAAGCTCCAGTGTTGATGACCTAAAGGCTGCAATCAAATGGCAGAAAACCATTCCAAAGAATATGCAGGGTGACATTGAAGGAATCCAAAGTTTGATTGATCGATGGGAGGCAGCCGTGAAAAAATTCCGCGGAACAATGTTTGAAATATCAGTTGACGCCCCAGTACGCAAACGCCCTCGTCGCCGCTCTCCTGTTACCGAGAACCAGTCCGAAAATGCCCAATCTTCTAAAGAGAATGCCGAAAGTAGTCCCCCATTTGTGCGGATGGGCTCTAAGGACCAACAAGCTGCTATACTTGCACCAATGCGGACGGCTTATAATAGTCAACATATCAGCCCAAATTCACCCACACGAGAAACTTATGCAACTCAATACGCTGCTTCAGACCTTCCTTCTTCGCCTCCTCCCATCCAACGCTCCGTCCTAAAGAGCCACCCAGAACCCCAGAATCTCCCTACTCAAAACAAAAGTCATAAAGGGGGCACAAACCAGAATAAAGCCCGAAATAAACAGAAGATTGGTCTTGGAAATGGCCCCCCTCGCCAACAGCAAGGGCAGCAAAGCCAGCAACTATCACCAGCTCCGGTGCATGCCGCCGTACCAGAGGGTGTTTTCTTTGATTACCATCGAATCCCGGGCCATTTGCTTCCTCCACTGATGGATTATGTTATTGAGGAGAGTGAACCAGGAAATGAAGACCGCCTTCTTGTCGACCACCGCAAAATGCCTAAAAGCCTCTTTCTTAGCCTTCGTAGTTACCTCAGTAAATAAAGACTCCTAGTCAGGTCCCGCTTACCGGCAGCCACTTAATACCCTCCGTCCCATAGCTAATATGCAAGGCAGAGAAGCCTTTTGAAACGATGCAAATGATTGCACTGGTAGGGCCAGTCCCAGACCACACAAATATTTGACACTAATCCCAGAGATGAGAGGGGGAGTATTATATGTGTCGGTGTATATACCAGAACCGTTAGGCTCTTATTCATTGGTTGTTGTTATCTGTCTTGGTATTTCGTTTACCACTGTAAATATTCACGTAGTTAGTTAGTCAATAACATTCGAAGTTGGAAGCCAATGTAGGTAGTATCTGGCCTACACGTCAGAGAGATTCGATTCACCAACTTAGCTTAATCTTCATAAGTTCTTACTCTTATGTCTTCCAATCCTAAATCTGTCCCAGTATTCTAGGACTTATGTTGCGGGTCCCTAAACTGGGCAGAGGAGCGTCGAGATATGCTTGGTGAAGAAGATTGCCTTGGCCACAAGTGTAAGTGCCGGCATCTACATGTACATGTAGTCTTGTATCCATCCCTACGCGCGTAGGGTGGCTCGATGTAGTTCTTGTAGAGCGGTGGTGAGCGATAAGTCCTCGAACTGAACGCCGCCAGAATACGCGTTTGCACCATCTGATCTGATGACTTATTATTACAAGAGAGAAACCGTGTATGCAACTAGCAGGTTATGACAGACCCTTCCTTACCCGGCTACTACTATAGCGCTAGGCTAGCGCAAAGCATGAATAAGAAAAGTGCTTCCAACGAAAGTCTGATTGCTAATACAAGCCCCTCTTCAAACATTCCATACACTAGTAGGACTCCTGTATCCCATTATTATCTAAAGGCTGGGAGACCTTTGGGCGACAGGCTTTGGCACCTATATCCGAAATACCCGCTACTACTATCAGCCAGATAAGCAGAGATAAACAGATCGAGACTTGGACACGGTGACAATCTCATCCACTAAACCTCCAAAGATGCCTGGAATAACGCTTAAATCTTTGATGCAACCGGATAAATGGAAATAATCGCATACCCGGGATTCGGAGACTTTCTGTTGGCTACCTGAAGGAAACGATGATGGAGTGGCTATGGCAGTACTACAGAGAGGATACAGTGGGGGCCTCGGCATGTTCCCCGAAGGATGAGATTACCAGAAAAGGTGTCTCTTCACTCTCCATGTTGATCCTGAAGTCCGCCCTGAAAACCCAACTGCCCAGAGCACTCTCGGGTCTCAAAGTTGCTCGAGCAGGCCCTTTCGAGTGATACTCTGTGATCTAATCTTCTCTAGAACACACGAGATATGAAATTCTTTCCGGTTACACGTATTATCAAAAACAATTCATGCCATTTACGTGGCTAAGATTACTATACAACCAACCCGCCAGGTATGCAGACTTCCGACCATTCTCCCTCCCGACACCATGCGGTGCGTATTCGTATACTAACAAAGGATCAACTCAGCTAGTCTATATATGATAGACCGCCGAAGTGTCCGATCCCAAGGCCAAGCAAATACACAAACATGGCCGGTCCCGCCGAAATTTATTCCAACTACGATCCCAGTAGGGGTCATAAGTGATCACTCGATTCCCCCGCGTAGGTCAAATATTCAGACCCCACAATCTGGTGGGACACCGCACATGAAGGTTTGGCCAGTCAGAACCCAACTACCGGTTCTGCTGTGTTTAAAGTCAGCGGGGATCATCATGCGAGGGGTATATGGTGCTACCTTGATAAACCGGCGTTTTAATCAGTAAGGGGGGATCTGGTCAACGAATCGCAGATCATAATTACAGTAACCCCAGATTTATATCACATCAGCTCACACAAGAGATGAAGCCTTGCTGATGTGGTCCTTTGGTCATTGATTACAACGTTCTCCAATTTCCTTTTCATGGCGCAAACGGCCCTCGATAAAGGGTGACCAGCGGATTGCAGTAGTTTCAGGTCAATACCACGCAAACGAGGCAGATCTACATGCGCACGTTGGGGCTAGTGGCCTTAAGAAGCTCCGTGCATTTCCTGCGGTGACGTTGAGAGCGACATAAATAAGATCCTGCAATTTGTAGGAGCAACAATGTCCGTCTTGTTAACTGGGTAGGCACATTCACAGCAGTTGAGGTTACCTACCTGATGCTGTGTGGATGAGAAGCCTGGTTGGCGGTACCTGACAAATAGCAACCAGTCAACTATTGCTTGTCGGGTCGGTCGTAATAATTCGACCTTGATCCTAACCTTGAGCGGCTAAAGACCGTTTTTTACTATTAGCGCCTCCCGCGAGCTGCTCGAGAAGAGAAGAGCATCGCTACCTTTTTCTTTCCCCAGTTAGAGTTCACTCTGTTGCACGCCACCATACACCCCTGTAACCCGCTAGTGCAGTTAACCTGGTTCTGGGCAGGCTGTAGCTCCCCGCCGTCATTGGTTCTCGAGGCAGATTTCCAGTGCCGGTGGAACCGAACCCGACACACGAAACAATTGGCATTTCCCTGCAGTAGTGCGCGGGATAGGTTATTTTGTTTTGGCTATTGTCTACCTTAACCTTAAGGGAACAGCTGAGAGGTGCATTCGTCTGAGTGGGAGCGAGATCTTCAGGAACGATTAACTTTAACACTTAGAATAGCTATCCAGATGCAAGCAAGATCTTGAATCAACCGGGCAGAAAGAGGTTACCACCTACCTCTGGGGGGTTTAAGTTGCCACAAAAGAACGAAAGGGGTACTCGAGTATGTAGGTACATACGGTAGAATAAACAGCGATCCCCAAGCAAAGGAGAATTTTCGAAACGTTTCAACGTCATTACTCGCTTGGCATCCTGAGCCTAAGCCCCCTGACCCGGAAAGGGTGTAGTTGCGTCTTTCTAGATCTGCAGGGCCCGGGGGGGTGGAGTATGTTTGTTAGTTAGTACATGTAGCTACTAGTAATACTATCCCCTCCCCATCCCTTCCTTTCTTTTCCCTCACCTACTACATATTCTCGAGTCTCGACGACCGAAAAATAGTCTTTGATAGATTTTTCTCTCCTTCAGGATTCTTCTACATACACTTAGGCTGTCGCCTTTTTCCAACCTCTACTTCTCTTTTTTTTTCTGTCCTTTCGATTGAATTCCCTGGGGAATCTATCACGGTCATTTTCATATCAAACAAACCGAATTTTTGAGAATCTTCCAAAAAAAAAAAAATCAAGTCTCTCTTTTACCCAGGTGGTATCGAATTCACACAACCCAAAAAAATTCAAACAATTTCAAGCAAACAATTTTAAATAAATAAAAAAAAAATCCGCAAAAATGCACGCCTCCTTCCTCAGCACCCTCCTTCTCGCCCTCGCCTCCACCGTAACATCCCTCTCTCTCGGCGACCTCGAATCAATCCCCTCCGACACCGTGACCCCGGGATGCTACGCCGCCTACAACAAGGAAATCGCCGCCTGCCCCGATGCCGCCTCCTTCAAGGCCAAAACGCCCTGCAGCACCGAGTGCCAGGATGCACTGACCTCATTCTCGCAGGATACAATCCTCTCGTGCAGACAGGCTTTCGTCTCGCCTGACAGTCTCCTCCGGAAACTTCTTGATAATGGCCTCGTAACTACCCTCTGCCCGGCCTCCTCGTCTTCTTCAGCACCCGCGACTACGCCCACCTCAAGTGCGGCGCCTTCAAGGTCTTCTCCAGCGGCGGCTTCATCCGCCAAGATAGAGGCCTCCTCAAGCAGTACACAGGCTGCCATCAAGACCAAGACTGAAAGCTCAACATCAACCATCACTCCCGAAAGCGTCACATTCTCCGGCTTTATGACCATCACGGCCTCCTCCGCCGCTTCGACCGCCAGCATCCCGACCCAGCTTACCCTCGACGAGAGCGCCGAGCCTACCGGATACGACGGATATGCCGCCTATGCCGTTGAATCAGCCAGCGGTACTGTCTCTGCTGCGCAGGCGTCGGCGACTGCCTTGAACGGATCGCCGTTTGAGTCGACTTCGTCCTCCAGTAACTCGACCTTGGATGCAAGTGCCGCCAGCAGTGTCAAGTCTGTTTGGGGAACCGTCGTCGTTGGTGTTGCCTTTACGATTGGTGCGATCTTGGCTTAGGGTGGGAATAAATTTGTCAATGTTGTATATTTCTGCCGTGATGCCCTTTACTGTTTTTTTACTATTATTTTACTACGTATTACTTCTTGTTCTGTTTCTGCATCTTTATTCATTAATCTTTTCTTCTTTTTTTCCTTACCGGCTTGGTCATGTCTTGCCAGCGGGCGGGAGTGTAAAATTCCCTGGCGTGTTGAGGACGAGTTAATGGTCCACCATCCACTATCCCACCATCAATCCATCTATCCAAAACCCCCTTCACCCTCTCTCACACACCACCGTACCGTACCAAAGCACTCCCCACCCGCCCATGCCCAGGTACGTTTACTGTATATAACCCATTCAAACCAAAGCAAACCAAAGCAAACAACCGGAACTTATTCCCCCGCGTGATCGGACATCGCCTAGAAGTGCTGCCTGAAACCCTTTCTCTGGTTTAATAAACATCACACCCATGTAGATTAACAAAGGGCCAAAGACCCCCCCCCCCCAATCTATCCGATACTAGTGCCAAGACAACCCACCAGACAAGCTCTATCGAGTTATCTAATTGGCTTTTGACCCGGTTAAACTTTAATGTACTTGTCCGTAGTTTCATGTTGAGCGACAAGCGCGGTGTTTGCAGTTAGTACTCTAGGAGCGTAGAGTAGGTACATGTAGTGTGCCAATGCCGAGGTACTTTATCAGTAGTGAGTTAACGTTAGTAGTAAATGCATGTATGTAGCAAATAGCGCCAATATGTGCCGTATAGTAGTGCAGATGGCGCTTAGACCATCACAGCCGGGGCTCTTCGGCCGGAGAAATTAGTATGATGCGGGAATATAGCGTGAGTTAGTTAGTGCACCTCGGACGGTCAATTAAGCTTACACTTTGACCCTTTAGTAAAGCAGATTAAACGGCCGTCAGCTCTGCCGCTGTTGGTGAGCCGAGATTTTTAGTGGGGCGGGCGGGTGGGTGGGTCATAGGGTGTCACTCGGTTTGTTTGTGTGGCTGGGGTGGAGGTTGGGGGTATGCAGGGAGGAGAGGTGAGGGAGGGGAAAGTGGAAGATTGCTGATTTGCGAAGGGGTGATGTGGGATGGTTGGTGGGTGGTTGGTGGGTGGTTGGATTTAAGTTGAAACGACAGGAGGTTATGTGGCGGCGTAGCATAGTGTGAAGTGCATAATTATGGCGCCCAAGAAACGTACTTGATGTATTGATGTGTATTGAATCCGGAACCTCAACATTTTCAGTCAGAAAATTTGCGCTCCCGATCTATACAAAAGCCCTCCAAAACCTAATGGTATTTCGTTGGGAAACGTATGTTGTCAGTTTGTACTGTATCCCTGAAGAATCAAGCATATGAGTGTCAGATAGTTCAACTTTGCGATCGGATCCAGCCCGCCCCAAACGCCCCGAGAGGATTTTGTGCCGCGGCGGAGCTTTCTATGGCCTCGGCTCTGGGATCGTGCGAAGCAGTTGGAGTTCGATGTCTTTAAAACGATCCGACCGTCCTGTTTTGTGAACAGTGGGGAAGTCTCCGACCCTGAGACATTCCCGACCAGCTTGACGGCCTGCTAGCTTTTTCTTTTTCTCCCCCCCCCCCCGGGTTCTCCGGGAATGAAAGGCTTCCCTGAGTCATTTCCGTAATTCATAAAATTGACAGTGATTATTTCCTCTCTGGATCATGGAGCCATATACTCCAAAGTAAGTTTTCTGCCGAAATGTTTAAATTTGCAATACCTCGACCTTTTGAATCGTCATTTTATTTTCTTCCTGGGTGAAGCAAGTACATGTATATATAGTCTTGCTGACGTGCTTAATGAGTAGATTCCTGTTTTATTAGGTTAGAGTCACCTTAGTCTTTTAAGTTCAAGGCCGACAGTGTCTCATTGATTGATATCAAGCTGCCTGGGAATGTTTCTCAGCATAGCCCTTGGGTTCAAATTACTTAGCAGTTGAGGGTGGATCATGGGGCATATTTTCTACCTTTACTGACTCCTCGAAATGAGAATTGAGAACAGATAAAGAATCTGTGTTTCAAGGTTGATGACCGGCCAATACCTAATCTCAAGCTCTTTCTCACCACTCTCATCAACCTTTGAAAGCTGCGTAGTCCTATAAAGCAGCCATTCATGTCCTTATTGCATGAACGCGCTGGGCCGCCATTTCCCCAGTCACAGCTGCAGTAGCCTCTACCTCATCCGCTCCTCATTCTCGCCCATTATGCATTGAAAGTGATATAACTCGGGCATAGAAACAGACCACGCCGAGGGACCATGGCGCTCTGGAATTCGAGAATTTCCCTCCCGGCGGGAGCTTCTGTCGTCGGCCATGATTAATCACTGGCACCTGCATAGGTCAAAAAACCATTCAGCAGTCGACTTATACTGTAAGGCATGTAGAAACGAGGACTGGTGGGGTTCGTTTGCTTATCATGTAGCCAGTACACCACTACCCCCGCTACTCCAGATCCGTGTCGATTCCTTAACCCAACCGCCGACGTCCAGCGGTGTGGCGTAGCCCGCTAATGGACCGGCTGAAGAATACGACCCCGGCGTGACATGACAAACTGGGTCATACTTAAGCCATTGCCTCCCGCACATGCCAGTACCTATAGCAGCAATTAACCTATCTACAGCCTTGCAACGGTAGACATCTGCACATTCCTGATGTGCTACTATTAGTACCACTGTCCATATATGGAGGTCGCACATAGAGCAAACATGAGCCATTTTGCTGCCTCCGTCTCCTTCCTTTTCGGGCGCCGCTTTGCGTCGGTTGTTGTAGCGTGGGACTTACGTATTTATTTATTTACAGAGATCTACCTGTGTGCCGAGGGTCGATCAGGGGCCAGGAACGAAAGGCTTTGGGTAGATGGGGAAGATGCGGGGGAGGTGGGGGGGGATTTTTGTGGGGGAGGGGAAAACCAGGTGTGTGTGGGTGTGCAGCCAGCTCGCTCCGCGGCTACAAAAAAGGAAAGTGAGTTGGTGAGTGACCTCCCATGACTTGATCGCATCCGTATAGTACTGATATGGAGGGTGAATTACATCTTGATTGTATATGAATCTCCCCTACTCCTACCAGCTGTGTTTGGGCGGTTCAAGATGGAATATATCCGAGTGAGAGGTTGTGATTAGCACACACATTTGTCCACTTGGCCGCTTGATGAGGGGTTAATGTGTGTTGGTAGTAGTTGAAGGTTCATGTTCGAGATGAGATGTGTGTGGGCTAGGGTAACAAGGCTAAGTGATGGTTCACTGGGTGACGCCGTTAAGCCGTTAACAAACACCTCAACACGCCCTCATGTGACCAGAAGCTTCTATCAGAACACTTCATCATCAATACCACGTATGAGAATAAAAGTTGATTTCTTCTGGTACAAAAAAGCTAACTACGTGAACAACAACAACAAAAAAAAAACCTCCCAATGGCCTACTCCACAAAAGAAAAACCCGACCCAAAGTTAAAACTAATGAAACTACTAAGACAAGAGAACCTTGAGCCCTGCAATCCTCGACTCTCTCGTATCCTGCTTTTTGTCAGCGAAAGCCGTCTTCACCAAGCTCCTCTTCCTTTCCTGAATCTCCAACACTCTCTGCTCGATAGTCCCCTCGACCACCAAACGCCATACCGTGCATTCTCTCTTCTGTCCAAGCCTGTAAACTCTATCGATAGCCTGGTCCTCGATAGCAGGAGCCCACCAGCTGTCGCAGAGCACGACTTGGCTTGCGGCGGTAAGGTTGAGACCGACGGATGCGACTGCGAGAGACGCCAGAAGGATTGTGCAGGCGGGGTCGTTGTTGAGAGCCTCGACGGCGTCGTCACGGGCACGAGGCCTCATAGTTCCGTCGATACGGGAAAACTTGAAGTTGTGGGCACGCAGCTGGGGCTCGATGAGGTCAAGGTAGCTGGTCCACTGAGAAAAAATAACAGTTTTAACAGTGGGGTCGGTATTCCTATTATCTGTTGAAGTTAGTTTTCTGGATGAACTATAATGAGTGATAGAGGGGCATACTGTTGAGGATCTTCAGCAGAGCCTCAAGCTTGGAGCCAATGTGGTTTTTCTCTTCATCTTCGTCGAAGGCCTCTACATTTTCTTTTTCGGCAGCGGGCTCGATGAGAGTGGACTCGAGATTTGGAAGGACGGCCCTGCATAATGGGCATTTTTGTTGGACTTCGATGACCTTGGCAATACACTCCAAGTCGAAAACATGTTTGCACAGGGTGATTCTAGGATCATGGAGCGTATCCAAGCAAATAGAGCATTCCTCCTGGGAGTCAATTGCGATCTGCAACAGGTCTTGCAATGCCGCTTTATTTTCCGGTGTCAAATCTACCACGTCCTTACCCGCCAATCTTTGCAGCCCCTCGATTCTTGACCTGCACAGCTTCCAGTGATTGCACACCTGCCGCATGCGCAAAAGCAGTTCAAGGATGAACCTATAGACTTCCTTACCGGATTCATCGATGACATACTTACGGAGGAGGCCTGATGCTTCCTTCGCGAGAAGGTCGTACACCTTCTTCTCTTCCTTTGTGAACGAAATTGCACAAATTGTCTTGGATATCCTAGGGAGGCGCAGGTCAACGAAGCTCATGGCCTTAGTACGGCGGAGACATAGCGCGGTTATGAGTGCCTGGAGACGTTCTTTATCGCCAGGGAGGTCGCGCCTCATAGCTCTCGTGATAACGCTGTTATAAATATTGAGATCCGAAAGGCCGCCGGAGTAGCGCAGGAAGCGAACCAAGGAATACAGATCTTTCAAGTTATTTATAATCGGGGTTCCAGTGAGGCACCAACGACTCTTAGCCTCGAGCGCCGAGACTGCCAGACCAGACTTTGATTTTGGGTTGCGGATGTGATGGGCCTCGTCCAAAATAATACGTCTCCAAAGGAACGACCTAAGGTGGCCGTTTTTGGTGTTAAATTCGGATGTGAGCGTACCTGAGGGGTAATGATCGTTAGAACATGAAAACGCAACAGCTAGAGGGTGAAACTCACCGTAACTAGTAATAACAACGTCATAGTCACCCAAATTAATCCTTGTTCTTCCCGGGCCATGGTAAACGTAGACCTTTAGCGGCGAGTTCTTTGAAACATGTTGAGCAATCTGCGTTACCCAATTGCTCATAACACTGAGCGGAGCGACAATAAGTGTTCCCGCAGTGGAACCCTCCATATTCAGCGGCCTTGGCAGAAGCTTCTTCTCGCTGGCTGGATCCGTAACCATCAGCGCGATCATCTGCAGGGTCTTTCCGAGTCCCATATCATCGGCCAGAGCCCCGCCGCTCGCCAATGGCGGCTCCGCATTTGTCGTATATTTGGTTGCAATGTTCTGGTAGAACTTCTTTCTCCCCCCGGCCACCGTCCACATCTGGACAATCTCCTTTGACGACGTCGGCAGCCTGGGGTGTTCCTTCTGCAGTAGCCACGCCAGACCCTGCAGCTGATATGCCAACAGCCCTGTCTTCAGTCTCTCTGGTTGTGCCGCCATCGGCAGTTTCTCCAGTGTCTCCTCACTCATCGCCTGCGTTTCCGCCGTCTGGAAGACATCTCCAACCCCCACAATCAGCGGCAGATGACTACCGGGCAGCCCCAGCAGCGGTGGCGCACGACCAGCCGCAACAATGCCCGTGGTAGACGTGGAGGGTCCCGGAAGACCGGCGGGAGACTCAACCATCCCCATTGCGTAGCGAGTGACACGGAGGTTTGGGATGGCCTTCATTTCAATCTTGCGGATGATAGCGTTCTTTCGAGCCGGGGAGGCGGGGGTGAATATTGCTACAAGAAGGGGCATCTCGTAAGCTCCTTTCTTGCCGTTGATAACCCCTTCCAGCTTGACACTGCCGTCGTCTATGAGCGGGGCGAAGCAGGTGGCCAGCCAACGCGGGAAGTGCCCAATCTGCGCACCGGAGACATTTTCGACGCGGATGGCATTATGGTCATACTAACAAACAATCAATTAACATCTAATTCTCGTAGATATTTGGTGGACAATGGGGATACATACCTGATTAGTCGGTTCCCGCTTGATAAGCACTTGCTCGCCGACGGTTGCAATACCGTTGTAGTATCGGCAGCCTACGACCTTCATCTCGAGGAGCCCGTACTGTTCTAGCTCCTCGTCTTGGTCTATGTTATTCTCATCGTGGGCAAGTACTTCGTCCTCATAGGCGGCTTGGGTATTGGGAACGGCGGCTGCGGCAGCTGCGGTAGCACGGACTCGGGCTTGGGCTCGAAATGGGCTTGGGTTATAGGCATCGTCGTCCGCGTCTGTGATATCGACGACTTCGATTTTACGCTTGTTGAGGTTGGTGTCCATTGTGTGCGGATACACCTGTACGTAATGGCTTCGAGATGGGAATGTATTTGATAGCGCGAACAAAGTTAGAGATGGGGATGGGGGATGGAGATGGAGTTGTGGATGGAGGTGGAGATGATGTGGTTGGATATGTAGAGGGAGATGGAGATGACAGTTAAGTGGGGGGTGCGATGTTTGTTGCAAACATTGGTCTACCTAGAAGAAAAAGTTTTTACTGGTTTGCCTATCTAGCAGTCCCTGCCTAGCTAGCAAACTCTAACAAACTAACTACCTAATGCGCGTGAGTTGTGTGGTTGTGAAGTTCGCGATGTCTCGACACACCAAAACCGGCGCTGACATCATTAACGTTTGGTAGCTAGCTACGAGCTCCCACAGATTGGGGAAAGGCTGGCTTGGCCTTTATACCATTGGATCGTTTCCTGCTCTCCTTGACCTGGTTTCGCATATGTGTTTGAGGATCTGAGGATTTGCACTGCAGTACAGAGCAGGACAGTAAAATACATGTACTCACAACAGAATACTAGTTCACCTGTCCCGTCCCCCTCCTTAGCCAGTAGCCGCAATTCGGAAATCCTACTAAACTAAAATGAATAAAACGCAGCTCAAGGGCTGCGAGCTAACTACTCTTGCTATTGCTACTAACTCAATTGTTACCAAATTAACTAATTGCTCCTCATCCTACTAATTGCTCCTACCAATTCCTCCTCCTTCTTCTTCTTCTCCTGCTATTCCTCATCCAGGCCATACTCACCAAAGACCTAAGACCCCCTCTCGCACCGTGCATGGCCAACGTCCCTAAACCCCCACCCCACCCACCCCACCCACAAAAAGCCCAAACACCTCCCACCTCCACGCCGTGTCACTCGCCCTCGGATAAACCCCGGCCCAAAGCAGCTAGCGCGGCTTCCAGAACCCAGGGCAGCGGTACCGCGAGACGTCCAGCTAGGAAGGTGGAAGCCGCACAACTCGAGGTCACGCTGGTGTGTGTCGGAGCTTTATGGCACACGTGAGGTGCGAAGTAGAGTAAATGTAGGGTAATGATGAATGCAGGAGGGGAGGAGAGGAGAGGAAGGAACGTAACGGTGAGGTTTTTTTTTCTTTTTTTTGTTGTTGCGTTGGGTGGGTTGGGTTGCAGATTGCTGGAAAGAACTTCAAGGGAGGGATGGATGGATGGCACGCGGTACGGGGGTGGGTGGCAGTAATTAGGGATTTTTTTTTATGTATGTATTTTATTTATTTACTCTGCACTGGGGGAGAGAGGGGGAGGCCATGATGGGGGGGGGGGTGCCCGCCCTAAATAATACCTAATCTTTGATAACTCTCGCTCATCCTCTTCTCACAACATCTGTTCTGGCCCGGTTTAAACCGTCTTCTCCCGCCCCCGCCCGCCCGCTCGCCGCGTTTCCCTCACAGAGAGTTACTCCCCATTGATACTATTATATTATACATTTATAGCGATTGAGTCACGTACTAAGAGCAGAGTTGAGAAGCAGACTAGAGTGGAGTCTAGGATATAACCCAAAGGAGGAGAGAGGGAGAGAAAGAAGAGGCTTTGCTAAGCCTCGTACATACATCACTTTTTTATTTTTCCCCACACTCACTCACTCACACTCACTCACTCAGAATCTTGCTTGCCCCCCCCTCCTTCCCCCTTCTTTCCCCTCCGAGTTGCGAATTATTCTTTTTCAAGTTCCTTGCCTCGATCGATGTCTTACGATTCTACGCACCCACAATCTCGCCCTGTAAAGAACAACAACTCTCCTCCGGCCACTGCCACGCAGAACGGCTCTATAGGGTTTGCATCGGCGAGTTCTCCCTCGGCTTCCACAGCTGCCAACACCACCACTACCACCACCACTACTACTACTACTACGACGGCTACTAACCCAACAGCTACTACTCCAAGTGCTCTGGGAGGTATGGACTCCTCCTACTTTTCGTTTCTTTCATCTATTATATAGATTGTTACTGCCACATATCACTACGGCCCCGGTTGTCTCGAGCTCCCCAGTGCTCTCACAAGGCTGACATCATACCTATCAGCAACAGTAGCAGTGACTCCCAGCACCACCCCAACAGCAGCTCCTCCTCCCCCACCGCCCACAATCCACAAAAGAACATACCAGGCGTGCATTCCCTGCCGGCAGCGCAAAGTCCGCTGTGATCTCGGCTCCGTCGAGGCCCCCCACGACCCACCCTGCGTCCGATGTCGACGGGAATCAAAGGAATGCTACTTCTCCGCCACCCGCCGCAAGACGCGCACGCCTTCCGTTACGGCCGATGACGCAGGCGCCATGGTTGGTATTGGTCGTGGCCGTGGTGTTAGGGCGGGCGTGGGCGTGGTCCGGAAGCGCGAGGACGAGGAGAGCAGCGAAGTCGGGGGCACGCTAAAGAGACCGAGATCAATTGGCCACGGCTCACCACTCGAGGACCCAGCGGGGACATATCCGCCATCAGAGTACAATGTGAGGAGCGGACACCACGAGAACTCGCCGTACTCGACGCAGGGGTACCACGACAATAGGATTGATCCAAGGCTGCAGATACAGACCGCTGTGGAGCCCAGACACGAGCGTGAATCGGCACAATCGATCAATACCGATGTCACGCTACTGCAGACGCCCGTCTGCAACTCACATGAAGCGCTGCTCACCCTCATCGAGGCCGCCGGGAAGGATACGCCCATGTCGACTGGGGTCAAGTCCAACTCGGGCGATAGCGATTCGGAAGGGGAAGGTGATGACACAATCTTTAGTAAGGGACCCGGCGAAGACCGACACCATCAGAGTAATGGTGACTACCACCACAATCGCAATTCGCCTGTGACGAGGGGCATTGGAGGGGGGGTGCGGTTCTCAGAGTTGGCTTCGCCGTCGGAGGCGGCAGGGAGCAGTTTCACGAGCTCACATGTAAGACGGAGGGCTGCGAGTACGAGTACTGTTTCGCCAGGGTTGAGATCGCATGCGCGGAGCCTGTCAATCTCAGCGATTCAGGACCCCAAAGAGAGGGAAGGTATGGAGAAGAGTATTAGAGCGTGGAACAAATTTAGATTTGTCAAGGGTGGCTGGTTCACTGCCAGGGAGGCAATTGGATACGTAGAATAGTAATTCCTCTTTTGAACCCCAGAGATTAGGCATTGCTAATTTTTTGTAGCTTTTACCACCATCTCCACCCTTTGTCGCCAACACTTACTTCGCCGAATCTACAACATATAACACATCCGATTCATCATCCAATGCTGTTGAAACATGAGCCATTTTTGACAACCATCATACTTCTAATTACTTCCCGTTATCTGGTATTGTCTGGTCCAGGCGGGGTTTCTCGATCATATGCGATCCATGATATGCTCTGGCGGGAGGTTCGTGGTGGTTGTGAGGGTCTGATGTGGGGTGGTGGGTGGGGCGGCCTTGGTACCCCCCATGCTGGCAGTAGCATGGGTGGTTTTGGCGGCATGGGACCTGGAGGACCGGCCAGTAAAAGTGCAGCAAAGGGTCTTAGAACTTTGGGCACAGTGGAAGGGCTACTCATTCTCACAGAATGGCATGTCCGGGGACTCCATTTCCCCATGGACGTAGAAGAAGGTTACTGGATGGTCGATGTTAGTGATGACGAAGACGACTATGTCCAACCTGGACGAGCCAAGAGGGCCAGGCCAAAGGGTGGAGTAGTTGAAGGTCTCGGGGATAGAATTGAGAATATCTTGGAGCCTGCCTATAGGAGTGATCGTATGAGCTGGATGCTGCTCGGGAACGCCCTTGCTCTGGCATATGAGCTGGGTGTATTTGATGAGATCGATGAACCGGCACCACAAGCACCTCTGCATGCTGATCTTGATGCATCTCGCCTGCGCTTTCAACGTATCCAAAAGCTCCTTTTAGTCTATGTCCTGCAACTTGCATCCCGCCTTGGGTGGACCTCTATGATTCCGCGCCACATCACACATGCAGTCCGCCACAAGCTTAACTCTCAGGCGCCATCTCCTGCGTCTATTTCGGTCAATTCGGCTCCCAGCAGCTCATGGGATCTGCGTGGATCCCGGACGAGGTGGGAGAATGAGGATGAGCTTCAAGATGTCGTGTTTCACACATGGGTCGATTTGACCATGCTGATGAAATCTTCAGGCGAGAAGTTATTCCCCAGCAGAAGTGTAACGAAGAGTATTATGCGCACCGGCAAGTACGTAGCATTACTTGAGCACTTTCAGCCTCTACTGAAGGATTGGAAGAGGGATTTTGAGGCGCTGGGACTCCCAGAGCCAATTCAGCATATCTTGACGATGGAGTATGAACATGTCCGTTTCTATATCAATTCGCTTGCCTTGCAGGCTGTTGTGGATCGGTGTACGTACTTCAACAATACCAAGGCCTCCAATCGCCCTACTAGTGCGAATGGAGCCGTGAATGGCAACGGAAACGGTACCAACAACCACGCGTTATTAATGCAGATGAGCCCCAAGGATCTGGGATTCATCAACGAGGTTGTAGACGCAAGTCGGGCACTGCTCCGTTGTGTGGTAGAAAAAATGCTACCCGGGGGGCACCTTAAGCATGCCCCCGTGAGGATCTACCTCCGGATTCTCAGCGCAAGCATGTTTCTTCTCAAGGTAGGCCTACCCTTCACATCTTAGTCTTCCCCATTATTAACAAAACGTAGACATTCGCCCTTGGTGCCCCCGAGGAAGAAGTCATGGTCTCCATCACGCTCATCGACCAGACGGTAGAGGCGCTCCGCTCCGCCTCTGTCGACGATGTTCACCTCGGTCTCCGCTTCGCCGATCTCCTTGAAACGCTCACAAAGCGTATCAGGAGCCGGTTCGTGCGAATGTCACGCAGCCGTCCCAGCACTCCTGTGCCACCCTCAACCACCCCATCGAAAGTAAATATTGACATGACAACCCCGCGTACGCATGACGCGGACCCAAGTATGGAGATGCCGCCGCCTCCAACGCCAACAGAGATGGGATACGAGCCAGGGGTCAACTATACGCACGAGGGATTTGCAGGGGGCGAGGTCCAGGATGATCCAAACTTCTTCATCGGGTATGAAGATTGGTTGGCACTTCCAATTGATCCCATTGTGGGTGGAGGCTTCAACGGTGTTACTCAGAGCCAGATGGGACCCGACGTTGGTGGGGTAGATTTGTTGGAGTTGTTGTTGAGTGGCGGCGGTAGTACTGCATGATGGTAATGATGATGATGGTTAGTGGGATTAGTTTGGAGTTTGGTCTCTTTTTTTTTTGCTGGGTTTGGAGGAGTTGGTTATCTATGAGTCTTTTTTTTCTTTTCTTCCTCCTCTTTCTTTTTTATTATTGTAGTTTAACCCGTCCGGCCTTTTTCCTTCTCCCCGCTTGCTGTAGTCGTGATGAGTAATGGTCATTTGTGGAAGGGGTTAACGTTTACTGATATAATGAAATTTCCTCAATTTCTTCCCCTCCCCTCCCCCCTCCCCTTTATTCCCTCCCTTTTTAATCTATACCCGCCCTATCCCCCTGTGTTCCCATATATTCTCATCTGTCCTTTTTTATCGCGTAGAGAGCAGACCATAATAGAATTAATGGGGGTGTGGGTCGGTAGGTAGTACGATACGATACATAGGCTGGCTGGGTTAGCATAAAAAAGACAATAGAAATTGGTTCATATTGTATCACTCGCCTCTCCCAAAATCGCTAATTGCTGTGTCTGGTGATGAGACTACTTGTTTTCAGGAGCGGATTACACCCAAATAGAGGATTTGTCCAGTTGTGGCCTTAGTTGAGTGTGGCCACGACTTTAGAAATGATGTTTGGTTGGTGGGTCGGTGTTGGCCTCTAGCTACGCCATGGCCGGTCGGTAGCTAGGGGTGGGGAGAAGCTATAGTGTACTATGTGCCCATTCGCCCCATCTCGTGTGCCGGCGAGGTGGCTACAGAATGAACACCGCTGACGCCCTTCGTCGTTCTAGCTTCTTCTCCGTCCTATATCGCTCTGTGGTGGTGCGGGGTGTTGACTGCTCCCCTTCATTTAGCTACATGTAGCTAGCTAGGTTGGTTGGTTGCAGTGGTTGGGTCATGGTCTATCACTCGAGAGGCTACTGCGTAAAGCAGCAGCTTTTTTTTTATATATATCTATGGCTCGAGAAGCTATGGAGGGTAGGTGTGTAAACTTCGGCGTTTGCAGCCAATCAATCTATAGAAACTAGGAGATCTACTCCCATAATTGTACTAGCGCCTAGCCTAACGGTCTAATTCCCATACAAAAAAGATTCCTCTGTGGTTTACACACCCACCCCCTATGCCTTCTCGCGCCATATATGCAAGCAACTCATCAATTGCCGCTATTATACTTTCAACATATATTCATGCCTAGGTAGTCCCGTCCCCAGACCTAATCGGTATCTCTTTATATATAGATACCAAAACACCAACCACACCAAAATAGGGGGGGGGGGTGGGGGGTGGGCACAAGACTAATTCATGCCGGCACCGTCGCCGAATTTCAGCCCGTAGCAGACTTGTCCGGAATGTTCCGGTCATGCTTCTAGCTACGGCAGGAAGGGCGGGATGAGTACATATGCATACGAACTCTTACCTGATTCAACGCCGCCCAGAACCCCGGGTACTTTGATAAGTAGTAGATTAGGTCAATTATAGACTGTTAGGAGAAGGCAAGTGGCAATTTTTATCGGAGAGTTTTTAGGGTTTTGTATTCAGGGCATCAATATTACAACCCTTGGAGCTGTGGAGGAGGCATACAACTACATGTAACTAAAAATGTGGTTAATGTTGACAGAAACCCATCAAGAAGTACCGAACACCCCTTTTTCCGCTTCCGTAGCTGAAGAATCAGCTCCTCACCTATGATCTTCATTTAAAGGATCTCGAAATATACGATTATGTACATGCCACATGGAGCGGTGTCTTTCGGTGCTAATCAACTATGGACATTTCCGCACTCTCTTTGGAGAGCACATATACATCTCAGCAAAGGTGCATACCAGTAGTCGATTTATCGATGCATTGGGGCCATTTGGGGAAAAGAGGGCTTCTCCTGAAAGGGAGAGGACATCTGCTGACAGGTGGAGCGGAGTCTTTCCGTCTTGGTCAGCTGCCAATAGGTTGGCGCCTTCGTCGAGGAGTAGTTTGCTCATAGCTACGTGCCCTCTTCTCACCGAGATATGGAGCGCTGTTCGGTTAGATGGTCCAGCTTCCAGTATATTTGCGCCCTTCCCGAGAAGTAATTTGGTGGTTAGCATATCGCCATGCCATACTGCCTCGTGAAATGTTGCCACTTGAACTTGAAAACCCGGCATCTTGGAGCTTTGCTCGAGGAGTAATTCGGTGACTGATATATCCCCCCGTATCACTACCTCGTGAAGTAGTGTCTCTAACTCCTGGGCTGTCGATATTGTGGCACCATTCTCGAGAAGTAATCGAGTCGCCTCTCCGTTCCCTAGCTCTATTGAAATATGAAGGTGCTGTGGGAGCGCCTTGGCTCCTTTCTCGAGAAGAAGTTGGGTTATCATGTTATCGTTGGATTGCAGTGCGGTAAAAAGAGGTGTCCTGCCTAGATCATCGACTGCCTCTATATTGGGGTCTTTCTCGAGCAGAAGTTTGGTTATTGCTTCGTTGCCTAGTTTCAGCGCAATGTGTAGCGGTGTTTGCCCTTCTGGCCCGGCTGCTGACACATCGGCGCCTCCATCGAGGAGCATCCTGGTTATTGATTCGTTTTCCAAGGCAACTGCAATATAGAGCGGTGTTCTTCCAGTAGCGTCAACCGCCGATAGGTCCGCACCCATCTCGAGGAGTAGTGAGACGACGGGCACTTGTCTCTCGACTGCAAGATGAAGGGGTGATTGTCCATGGCTATTAGGAGTAGAGACTCTAGCGCCTCTCCTGATTAGTAGCCGAATAATGGACTCTATAGATTCATATGAATACTCTACACCAGTAAACTCGGTGCACCCCATAATGACCGCGTAGTGAAGACAGGTTCCTTTCCAGGAATCATTATGTTCAATGTCAGCTCCGCTATCAAGGAGCATTTCGATTACTCTCTTCGACCCCCAGACAGTTGCGATCTGCAACGGGCCTGTGGTTGGTCGAGACTTCCACAAGCCGGTTTCCCTGCATCATCATCGTTGAAGTATCCACATACGACTGCACATTCCCAGGGCTGGAAAGAAATCTAAAGACAATATCCGCCATCATTGCCTCGTCGCACGCTTGGAGGTGAAATTGTACCTCTGTTGCGGCATACTTTATGAAAGGATATGATGATTGCTCCCGAACCAATTTCGCGTTGTAAACTTCGCATGGCTTTTCGAATACATCGTAGGAAAGAAAGGTGGTACATCCCATGGCAAATCGGAATTCTGCATCATCGGGGGCAATCAATTTCCGGAGAAGATATTCATGAACTGTGAGGTGAACAAGGACAACTCTATCTGTCTCTTCGTCTATTCGTGCAAATCCGCCGCATACATCGAGAATTGTCTTTCGGTCCGGCAAAGAAAACTCTTCAAAAACAGTGCATTGCTGCTCCACAGATACAGCAAACTGGAGTTCGCGGACTCTTAACACACTCCGAGCCTTGACTATCCAGGTGAGGATCTTTATAGCCAACTCTATGCAATTTGGTGTTTGTAATCGGATAGCCTCGAGAACCCTGTCATAGGTAGGATCCATGGGGCTTTCTTTGTTAGAGGACTGGGCAAGTTTATCTAGTTCGACTAGTATTTGTTGCCTGCTGACATAAGTATTTGACCTGGAAAGAGACTAGCAGAAACCTATTTCCAAATAATTAGCTACGAGAAAAACCATCTAACGATTTTTACACCCCAACTCACATTCCATTGGCACTGGACTTTAATTGTTCGATAATTCTATCCTCACAGTTACCTTGTGAGATCAGACGTCGTGCTCGTGGGTTTTCATCTATCTTTTGCTTTATATAGCACGTGATATCATCACCCTTTGCCCAAAGCCTGATCTTAGGTGAGTCTTGGAAAAACTCCTGAATATCCTCTGGGTGTTCTCGACTAGTCAAGAACAATCTTATACCACTATTTTCCATTCCAAGGAATAGAAGAAGTAGGGTCTTTCTTTGGGTCTCAAAATCCGACTCATCCAGCGCATCGCAAACGACAAAGGTCTGAGAAAACGATGCCGCAACACGGATAAAGGTATCATAGAGATCCTCAAGAGTGTGTCTCTCCTGCTTACTTCCCAGTCTCTCGTACAACTCCTTGACTGGCTCTGGTAAACTGGACCTCTGACAAGATATCTGTTTCAGGAAACTAGAGAGGACTTGAACAGGTTTTTGCTGGTCTTGGTCGTTATAGTCGAAGTAGATATAAACTAGACACTGACCTTTGTCTCGGAGGTGATCAATTATAAAAGAGCTGCGACAAATAGTTAGTATTGGTCCTAGGCCCCCAAAAGGTGTTGGGTAATTTTCATGGCACCTTATGAATGTTTTCCCAGCACCGGCTGAAGCGGCGTATTTCATCAGCTTTCACACACCAAAGACTGGATACGTTTTGTAACGGTACTTACGTATCCCATGTCCCCAAAGGAGCCGAGTGTTTGCGTTGTCAATATCGAGCCAGTTCTGTACCTCTTCTGTTTTCAAGATCCACTCCCCAGTGTTCTTTTGTCTTCTTCCACTAATTTCTCTATGTTTTTCGTCGTGTGGATAAGGATATAGCCAATTCAGCACCGTCAAAACTATTTACACACACTAATGTCAGATATAAAAATAATTATCGCGTGGATAGTTATGGGCCAATTACTATATTGTTTCTCTGACATCCCAGAACCCTGAGGACGGATACCTCGTCTTATATCCTGCACGTTTTTTTCGGTTTCTTTTGAATATGTTCTTGAGCTAGGTTAGCGCAGTCCCGACAAACCATATTTTGCACAACCCCCGATACTCCGTCGTCCAGTAGAACCCCACGACCCCCCACAAACCCCTTCAGGCTAAGACAATCCAAACTTACTGCGTTTCAATAGCCATGGCAAGTATAAAATGGCTCTTCAGCCTTTCAATCCTCCAAACATAATCCAAAGTTTCCCTTTCACTCAGAGGCCACTGCAACCGAAACAGAGCAGCACCCCACCAACTCTTCTTGGGCTCCAATTTCGCCTTGAGGGCCTTCATATCTTCGGTGCACCTCCTCAGCTCATCGTCCAGCCCCCATGAAGCTGCCGTGCCCGGATTATCCTGCGAAAACACCTGAAGCTTCGAGAGCACGGCGGTAAGCGATTTCAACTCGTTCATGAACCTTTCGAGTTCGGACGGCGCCCGTGCAACCCCGCCGATATAACCATAGCTCAGCGAGGCTACTGTTGCCGCAAGCTGGAGGACAGCAATTATGCTAGCGGCTGTTCCCAGTGCCTCGGCCATTTAGTTAGTATGTAGTATCCTCGGTTTCAAGCTGATGGTAATTCGATGAGAAAGGAAGAAGCTGGCCACTGAGATGTGGGGAAACACAGACAGGGAACTTATACTCTATTGGCCTCAACAATTATCAATAATTCCAGCGATATTATGCGGGGCTGAGTTTCTTCATCCTGCATCTCTTGGTGTGACAAGATATATATACAGCCACAACGCCAACCCTACCAGACGGGAAGTAGCGAGGGGTAATGCTTACTTCAGTCACCAGATCAGAGATGGCATCTATATTACCCCTAACCCTACACTCGACTCTATGAGGTTCTCTTAGATCTCTAGCACACTCCGGGTCCCAGAGTTTAGGCTTGGTTGATACAACAAGGTCGTCCCCAGACTTTTTATCGGATGACGTAGAGATCCAGCAAAGTCTGGCTGGGTACCCTCTACCTCCAAACACCAAACGACGCTGCGACATCGGAGATCACTCGGCGCAGGCCAATCACCCCGTCCGAGGCGATATGCAATCTGCAATGATATGGAGACCACACATTCAGTTGGTTGCGTCTCGAACCATCACTCGAAAGAAAGTAAGTACATGGTACGTACATTCGTACACTGACTGCTTGCAGCCAGTTAACTAGAATCAAAAGCAAGGTGCGCTACACTCGCGCGTTCAACGACAAACACAAAAAAAACGAAGGTAACAGAGGTATCGGTGGAATAAGAGCTCGAGTATTGATAATTGCTATGCTTTTTTCTTCCCCAAATCCAAAGATAAATCATTTCATCAAATCTGACAAACATACACACCAAGCGGAAACCATACACAGAAAAGGGAGATATAATGCGGAAGCTTAAGAAGCAGGGGAAAAAAGCATTTTTAAACAAGGGTTGTGAGATATTAAAAGCGGGAGCTTCTCTTCTGTGCTCTGTACGCGGTGTACCCAACATATCCTCCAATCAGGACAATAATGAAGACAATGCTCTTGAGGAAGAACCAGCCCCATCCACTGGACTCTGTGACCGGCTCCTGGGTAACCTTGTTAGGCCTAGTTGTTTGTGAGTCGGACGAGGGACGGTTGGGGTTGATCGAATAGAGGTTCTTGGAAGAGATGGTAATGATGTCGTGGTTGTCTGCGCCGGATATTATGTTAGGAATGCTGGATAGATCGAGAAAGGTATGTAGAGGGGGCTTGACTTACCACTAAGCTCTCCACAGTGCGCTGTGAATCCGAGATAAGAAATCTGCGGCAGAGTGACATTGTGCACATTGAAGCAAGTAACCCACTGGTCCTCATTCTTGTACTGCAATTCAAGCTGAAGGTAGTTCTCCTGGAAATAGGTAAGCTTCCCCTTAGTGGGAATCACAGCGCCGCGCAGACCCCTAGCTGAACATCCGGCCAGCTCGTTATCCTTTCCATCGTTTTCATGGTTGTAAGAGGTTTCGCCATCGCCTACAAACAGAAACACCAATTAAATTCTGCAACCAGGCGGCGAAATATGGGCTAGGCTACATACCAAGCATTGCCATGACGTATGGGAAAATGATTCCAGGACGGTTGTTCTTATAGGTATCAAAGAAGACACCCAATCCCTCAAACTTGTCGACTGAGCCAAATACTGGGCCAGTCTGGGCCCGCTGCTTGGTTATCCACATGGCCATTCCATCGCCATAAAGGTTCCCGGATCCATGGATCTTGAACTCAAACTCAATCTGTCCGCGATGAACTCTCGTCAGTCCCACCCTATAGTCTTCGAAGCCTTTCGGGTCGCCGTACCTCCCAGTTGGTTGCTGTCAAGGGAAGGCGCGACCACAGCCACCCGGACTGTGCCTGCCTGTCTGACGTCAAGCGAATATATCTGTGGCGGCAAGTCAGCATCAATATGAAGAGCCATAACCCCACACATAATATCAGAGTAGACAGAGGTGAGACTTACTGGTCTGCGCGAATAATGGTGTCCCCACCCCAATCGAACCACCGACTCTGGAGTTCCGAGTCCAGGTACGGCTGTATCCAGAGTCAATTTCTGGTATCTTTCTTTCTCCCTCCAAGCACGGAATTCTCGAGCGAAAACAAACCTGGTACAAGCTGTGTGTGCGCAGGGGAACGGTTTTGATGTCTTCATCATTTGAAGACTGTGCGGAAACCGACTGTACCTGCAGCGCTAGTAGACCGAGCAGGCCGGAAACAACGCCCCTCGCCATGGCCGAGCTCCAGCTCGAGAGATGCATCGTCGCTTTGCTGAGTCGATATTATATGCTTATTACAGTCGAATGAGAGAGCGGTGAATGAGAAGGCCACGAAATGTTATTAGGGAAAGGGCTTAGGAGAAACAGAAGAAAGCTGCAGTCGTCAGAGGGCGTGGGCAACAGATCCGCGAACTGTGGCCTCAAACCTGCCAAGAATATTGAACCCTTGCCCAGGGGCAAATCCGGTGCAGAGTTACTAAGCATATGAAATATCACTCGCTGTTTAGTGTCTGTGAAGCCCAGCGATCGAAGAACACACCTTAAAATTCGACAGAAGCGCAGCAAACTGGCCATGAGGCGCTGCTTGCCGCGCGCAAGTACATACATATACATCATGCGATTGCAATTACGGGTACCAATCAACCCTGATTTTGCATATTGTCTAGCTATAGCGCGTAATAGTTACATATATATAAAGCCGATAATATTAGTAAAGCAAGCACTAGAATATTGTAAGTCCGAAGAAAATATCGAGATGTATACTACATGGAATAAGTGCATACATGTACAAGCATCATCAAACATCGGTATTTCTCACATAGCCCTGTTGATCCAAACCGTACCTATTCATCAACTGCCCTATATTGCGAAGATTAAACTGTGTATCAAGGTCTGCCTTCAGTCTGAGAAAACGAATTTCCCACGTGTCATCCTCCCGACTTTCAATCGTCGCGTTTTTATAAGTCCGCGCCGCCAGCTCCGCCAAGAACTTCCAGTACAGCAGGTGCCCGCCAGCGCCGTCGACGGGCGTGAAACCGCCCATCAGGTCGCTGACAAAATAGCTCCACCCCATCAGGCCCCCTCCCGGCGTCGTCACCTTCCGCCAGATACCCCTTGCGAAATTCATGCTGAAGATGCCGTTGTTTGTCCTCTTGAGCGGGTACCAGACGCCCATGAAGCAGCGGTTTTGCCATGCGTTCAGTATCCACGTTCGACGTTGCGTGCGATATATGGCCGGGTCCGCGTGGCGTCGTATGCCGCGGGCTTTTGATCGCCTGTTGAACGGTACCTGTGACATGTAGAACTGGTCCATGAGGAGAGCGATAAAATGGATCCTCCCCACCACCAACGGATCTATCGGTTGCAGGCGTCTTGCAAAGCTCATGATGGGCTCGTACTTGAACCTATAGGTCATGGCCCAAGCATGATAAAAATCCTCCACCGAAAGCAAGTCGTCGACTGGGAACTCTATAGATTCCAGCTCAGTATTATGGTTAAGCCGGAAGTCAAGCTCTGACTCGTCCTTTAGCCTAGCATAAAGCTGCGGGTCGTACCAGTTAAGGGTGTACGTGAAGTCAGCCACGACCTTCCTATAGAACCTGCGAAAGCCTTGAAAGAACAAGTGATTTGCCCTGAACTGGGGTATGTCTGTTATCTGCATGAACAGAGTGGTCCGCCTCTGATTCTCAAGGCGCTCGTAAATAGTGCGGAACACGGTGTTCCGCGATTGTCGGGGGATTCGCGATTGTTGTTGGTACCGCTGGAATATCAGGACCTCTATTGCGTACTGCATACAGGCTGCCGTGACCCCGACGCAGCCGCTGTGCCGTATAATGCGGGCACCTAGGTAGGCAAGGAGCGGGCCCACGTTGAGTCTGAAGATGTTGTTTACTTGTGGGCATATTGTCCTGACCCAAAGGAGCTCTTCAAAACTTTGGCAAGCTTGAAGAATTCTTAGGAGGACATCGTTTGGTAGAACTGCTAAAAGTGCCAGATCTATTCCCCCGGCTAACCCTCTCAAGTGAGCGGGCATATTACGTGGCGGCGGCGGTGGCGGCGGCGGCGGTGGTGGATCTGGGAGGGGTGTAACCTGTTGAAAGGGGCAAGGCAGGGGCGGTATGGGTTGGAAGGGGTCGAATGGAGGAGGAGGTGGCGGTGGAACCGGCGGAACCGGAAGTGGGACTATAGGGATCACACCTGGGGCCGGTACGGCAGCCATTGCAGATACAAAACTCAGTGTTTAAGTGTAATTATTGGACTGGGCGTGCCATAAATCTTTATCAACAGACCTTGACCACAATCGCGCGCTGGCGGAGGGCCGACCATTTATATGTCGACTCATTGTGACAAAGGGATCGTGTACCAACAAAGGGCGGAGACAATGGTAACTATTACGGTGCACAAAGAAAAAAATAAATAGGCTGGTGATAGGTCATCACCCATGGTAGTTGGAATGTAGGAGTCGATAGAGGTCTCTCTTTGTTTTAGAGTGTAGGTATGTTTTGATGGATAATGGGATTTGGACCTCCTTAATAGGCACTAAAAAGAGTAGTAAATAAAATAGATCCATACAAAGAGAATAATCATCAGATATCTCGAATCGGGAAGACGAATCCAAATAAGGAAACTATCTTCCGGATACGGAAAGAAGCTGATCATGATAGGTCAGCTTTCTTTATCTGGAAAGCAATGGTGGTGGGGCGGGTGTGTGGGGTCGGGGTCGAATATGACGATAATGAAGAGATCAAGATATCTAGATCCATAGATTCGAGATAAGATTACAGCTCTCTTGGTTAGGGCAGCCTCTCGATTAGAGCATCATGAAATATCACTCGGCTGTATTATTCCACGCCTAATATAGTTTTCCTCTATCAGGGGGAGGGAAAGAAATATCCAGCACACATAGAGACTGCATTTTATTTTCCAGAAGTCAGTTGGGCTCTGGATATACAATTATGGAATGCTTAGCATTGTTTTCCTAGGCATATTGATTGATATGAGGAGCCTGCCTGTTACCTGAGGTAGGAATCCTGCTGTTACTGATCCCAGTCACGATAAGAAACAAAATACCCTTTCAAACCCTGCATTTATTGATTTGGTTTCTATCTACTAAGAACCACCCCTACTTCCTCCTCTTATCCCCCTTACTCGCGTCCTTAAACTCCCTCACCACGATTGAGCATTCAATCTCCTTACACAGCTGCTTCCTCCGATCCTTCTCTAGCTTCTCCAGGAACGTCAGCCCACTCGCCCTCTCCACGACCTCTACCGGCACCTCAAACTCCGTCAACTTGACCCCATTCCCAATCACCGCATTCGGTAACACAAACGCACCCACCGCCACCTTTCCCCCCACCGCCCCGTCCTCCGCCACAATAACCTTATAGAAGTGCGTCGGGACCGCGATATTCGGCGGGTCGCCAATAACCTCATACGAGACGCGCCACTTGCCATCCGGGTGCTGCCTCGGCAGGTACAGCGGCCCCGTGATGATGCGCACACTGGGGTACTTTCCCGTCAGCCGCCGGCAAAAGTCCTCAAAGTGCGCCCAGTAGTCGCGGTTGAAGCCCTGCCCGACCTGTGGACACATGTTGCTGAGGTAGAAGGTCTCGTCCATGGCGGTCTGCGAGAACTTTGCGTCGGCGGCGGGGGCCTGGTGCCCACGGTCGTACCCTGAGCGGAAGTAGTCCTTGAGGAGCCCACGGTAGGGAGCGGGGATGGACAGGTCTTCGAGGAACTTGCTGTTGCCACGGTCGCCGTCGCGGGAGGAGAGGGATTCGGGGGTGATGTGTTCGGCGACCTAGGGGTGTACGTGTGTTAGTAGAGAGAAAGGAGGAGGAAAGAGGGAAGGTACCCAGTGGGGATTACGGGTGCGGCGATCATAGGAAGAGACGTAGAGCTTACGGGTGGCTAAGTCGGCGACGGGACCGGGGAATCCTGCGCTGCGTTAACACCAGTTTCGGGGGGGGGGGGGGGGGGGGGACAGATCGGTATTTCTACTCACCATATTGGAAGAGCCCAGCGGGGTCCACGGGACTTGGGCCGCTATCTTCAGGCTTCCGTTGTACAGGGTGCTTTGATACAACGCCGATGGGGACAGCAGCAGCAGCAGAAGGTACGGTACTAGGCTTACTCTTAAGGCCAGAAAAGTAGAGGGCGGAAGCGGCAGCACCGGTCGCAGCAGAGGCGGCAGCAATAATTCCGAGTGTGAATTTCGACATGACGGGCTTGGTTGGTCGAGGGTTCGGGCTCGGGATTCGGATTCAAAGGGAAGAAGATTTGAGGGATTCGAAAATCTGGGGGATGGATTTGTGTGTGTGTGTTACACACCCTTGCCCCGCCGTTGAAATGGGTTAGCGTGGGGGGGGATCAAGAAGAAGAAGCAAGGGATGGAAAGTACCCTGGGGGTGAACACATTCGACAAACGCTGGAATGTGAAGGTGAGACAGTTACTGATAGAGAGAAGAGGGAGAGAGGCATTTAGTGGTGTCAGCTGTAAGACTGACAGGGAACGACTTGTAGATAGATCACAGACAGGCAGACAGAGAAAGAGAAAGTGTGTGTATAGTAGGTACTCTACTTGATTAATTAATACAATAAAATCATGTAATGTCTAATGCCATGTGCTTTACCGTACTCACATGTTGAGAGATAGTGAGTGAGAGAGGACCACTGATAGCCCTTTGTGTACTCGTTTACCACGAAAAAGAACCAGAAGATGCAAGTGACTGAAATAGGGATAATTTACAGGAGAGATCATCGCCAGTCCATACAAATTATCCTTGGTTCCTATGGCACTGGTAAACGAGTAGAATTGTAGTATGGATGACTACAGTACCTACATCATGTATGTATGTCGATACAGAATTAAACCCAAGACCCTTGTGCTCTATCTAGATAGGATCGAAGGGTATGCAGTGGATCCAGATAGCATGATTCTGGAAGCGAGAACCCTATATGATACTATAGGTACTCATACATTATATGGACCTAAAACCTATCAAGTGGTTTGAAAAACTAATCTACATACTCTACTCCACATAGTTCTACATACTATCACTGCACTGCAGGCTACCCGTTATAAGGGAGTGGGGGCCTACATGTACTCCAGCTCACATTCTCATACCATGGTCAAACGTCGGATGCAGTGGCTGTTGGGATAGAGTAGGTAAACCCTCCTGCATTAAAAAGTAAGCTTCGACAATAACCGGCCTGCAGTTAATCAGACTTCAGTCAACCCAGTCTAGTCAATCAGTCGGTGTGTAGCCGCAGCAACGGGGCAATTGCAGCCCCACGATTACCATTTCCAAAAATCTACCCATCCAGGTTCCCACACTACCACCACCACCACACTGAGTTTGCCTCCCCCCCGGATCGACGTAAGGTACTTCTACCTATCCAGAAGGGTGTCCACAATCATGGCTGCTGTGTGTATGTACTCATACATTCATTCTCCATCATCCCCCCTCCTCCCCCCCTATCCCCAATATTTGTAAAGAAGGACCCCCCTTCATTTATTTCCCCCCTTCTTCTTCTTCTGCTTTTTTCTCCCATCTCCATCCGTTGCCCATTATCCTGCTTTGATTTACCGATCTGAGTTGAGTTGCGATAAACATCCTTGCAAATAGGAAACAACTGCGTTGCTTTGGATCGAGCAGAAGAAGCAACTCTGCCAACCATCCTTTTTGGTGTTGCTGCCCCCCCCCCCCCCGCACTCCATTCCATTCCACTGGCACAAAAATTTTCCGAACGAGAAAGCAAAAAAAAGTGAAGCTTCCGTTTAGCCCTTAGAGTAGCTACCACCACTAGCCTCTCTCTCCCCCCCCCCCCCGGCCCCCTTCATCGAATCGGTGGGTAATACTATATCGTCGATTATCATCGTCCTTCAGCCTAGATCAACAGCTTTTTTTTCTTTTTTCTGCATCCATCAATATGGCTGACGACAAAACTGGCTGGATCCTGGCTTGCGCGAGCGGCCTCGCCTGTGGTATATATTCTCCTGTTCCTCTGATCTAAATAAACCTGCCACTCGATCACTGACACCCCCCTCTCACTGCAGTTGTTGGCTCGTCCATAATATGCCTGGACCTCCTAACGCGGCAAGCTCCGCGGTGGAAGCATTTCAGTATCCGTGAGTCCACGACGTTCCTCTCTGCGTCGCTGTCGCTGTCGTTTGGCGTTATGGTATGTTCTTAACCTTCTTTGCTATCTTATATGCAATATATGCAATGCTAACAAGCCCCAAGTTCTACAGCGCCCTATACGGAATGCTCCCCAAGGCGCACAGCTACTTCCTCACGGACCTATCCTCCAGTGCTGCCGCCTATGCAACCATCGGCTGCTTCCTCGCTGGGGTCGCTGGGTTGCAGCTCGTCTCTGACACGCTACACCACCTGCTTCCCAGTAGTATTGTCAACTGTGAGGAGCACTCCGGCTCCTCCTCTGAATCCAAGCTTCCCCCCTCGGACAGGGACCTTGAGGTTGGAGGAGGAGGGAGAGGAGGCCAACACCACCATCATCTCCACCATCACGACCACAGCCGTGATGAGGAAGAGGAGGGGCCAGAGGAGACTACACCGTTGCTGCCCCCACAGCTCCTCAGGAAACCGAGTATCAAACAGAAGCTCAGCGGGTTCGTAAAGTGTACGGCCGACGGCACTTGCTATGGCTATACAGATCATTTCTGCGAGCAGTCTTGTAACCCGGAGACACTACTGCCAACCCCTTCCACAGCCTCTTCCATCAGCGCCGACATCACCGACTCCACTCCGACCATCGCCTCTGGTAGCCGCACCCCTCCCCCTCCCCCTCCACCCACATCTCAACCACCACAGCATGCCCGCCATTCCCACGTGCATACCTCACCGGCAACAACCACCACCCCTGGCCACCACCACGTCACAAATAATAAATTCCTCAGCATCGGCGTACAGACCTCCCTTGCAATCGCACTCCACAAGATCCCAGAAGGCTTCATCACCTACGCGACTAACCACGCATCACCGTCGCTGGGGCTATCGGTGTTTCTGGCACTATTTATCCATAACATCGCCGAGGGGTTCATCATGGCCCTTCCGCTGTTCCTGGCCTTGCGGAGTCGCGTAAAGGCCGTTGCGTGTGCGTCTGTGCTCGGCGGGCTGTCACAGCCGCTGGGAGCTGGGCTGGCGGCACTGGCGATGAGGAAGGGTAGTGGGGGAGAGGAGGAAGGGGGAGTGGCATATGGAGTGTTGTTTGCGGGAACTGCCGGAGTTATGGCGAGTGTGGGGGTCGCGCTATTTGTGCAGGCGGTTGCGCTGAAGCATGGGAGTAGGGTGCCGTTTGTGTTTGGGTTTGTGGGGATGGGCGTGTTGGGGCTGAGCTTTGCGCTCACGGCGGATAGGTAGGTAGCTAGGGAGCTGGTGCTTTGAGTACCGGTAGAGAAGGGTATGTACGATATGTATGTATGTAGGCTACATGTAGCTTGTTAGTTCTCTCCCTGCCTGGCTTCATTCATGTGTGGTTTTTTGTGCATGTGTTTGGTTCTTTATTTTTTTATTTTGTTTTATTTTTTTATTATTATTAGGGCTCCTGGTTCTTCTTATTGGTTCTCCGGGGTTCGGGTTTGGGGGCGCTTCTCAGCTGTATACACGCACGGATGGACGGACGGCCGGTCGGCGCTCTTAAAATTGCGCCTCATACCTGTCATCGTCGTGGTTGGTGGAGTAGGAAATATATACATGTGCAGTACGTAGTTGGTTGATCAATGACATGTCGTCCAGTTTCGAAAAAAAAAAAAAAAACAGGTACTTGGGTGGGTGGTGTTTGAGAATGCGTGATGTACATACATACATACATGTCATGCCTCATGTAGTGTAGCGCCCGGCTGGGTGGGGCGAGTGATAGCCTGTGAGTCGGCGGTTGTATGGTATGGAGCGGAACGTGTTGGGTGAGACACGAGTGATGGGGTGTGATGGGCGGATCTGATCTACATTGATCTACATGTATCTTGGATGGTGGTGTGTATTGGGGTAATGGGCGGTATTACATGTATATATCATGGTACCGAGTAGAGTAGAGAAGAGTAGAGTACTACGTACATGTGCTCCAATGTGGGTTGATCGATTCAATGGACCGCCTCTATATATATATATATTTGTTACGGTGTATCTAAAGCAACAATAGCCACCACCGCCGCCACCCCACCCCACCTCATCTACACCCACACCTCAACCGGCCAAAAAAACCCGCAAGAGAAAAACGAGAGCGAACAAGAACAAGAACAAGACCGTCTCAATTCCCGCAGAACCACTATACAACATCCACCCCCCATCCCGCAAACTACAGCGCCGGGTCCGTCTTGATCCGCGCAATGTACGCCGCCGACACCACGTTCCACGCCGCCATGTACTTCTGCAGGCAGTTTGTCAAGCACGCCGTCTCACCCGCCGACAGGCTGCTCCCGGGCTTTGGGACGCACTTCTCGAAGCACTTTTCGTTGATTTTCTGCCTGCGCGTTAGCCCCTCTCTCTCCTCTCTCTCCCGGGGGGGGGGTACCTCGATGAGCATGCGCGCGTTCTCGACGTTGGTCTCGTGGTGGATCGTCTGCATCAGTGCCTACCCACCGCCGCTGCTGTTAGTCCATCAGTTCTCTCGGAGGGAGGGTGAGGGGAGGGTGAGGGGAGGTACCTGCTTGCGCTCATCTTTGCTCGAGCCCGGGTTTAGCCCGAAGGCGCTGCCAATGTTGGACATTGTGTCGGTAGGTTTTGCGGGTTGCGGCTGTGGGTTGTGGTGGTGGGTATGAAAATATTTAATTATGGCTGTGACGCAACCGGGATATTATGTAGTCTCGGTCGGTTGCGTGCTGGGTGCTACGCGGGCGGGGGGTGGAACTGGGAATGGGTGCGGAGGGGGTTATTACTACTGCTAGATAACTCTGCTCTAGCCGTGCCTTGGTAAGTGTAGGATAAGTAAGATTCCCAGCCCGTTAGCCGCCGGGGCCGCCACGACCGCATAGACCACGTCGAGTGATATCCTGTGACGCAACACCCTGCCGGCGGTGCGTGGTTTGATGGCGGTCGCGCTTTACAACGGCATGTAGTATCCAGCTTGTGTTGCCCATTTAGAAGCAACGTAGGGTCGACGTTGGCTTGACTCGAGTGATACTTCATGACCACCGCCCCACCGCCCCACCGGCCACAACGTCACATCACATCACATCACAGCACGGTACAGTAAATACTCTAACACCCCACTGCCACCGCCTCTTCCCATTCATTCCAACCCACATCTAACTAAACTACGGCCACCACATCGGGGGGTGGGGAGGATAAATAATCATTACCACTTTCGACACACAAGAGATAAAAAAGAAAAAGAAAAAGGAGATATAAAAAAAAAACCGTTAACACCAACCGACCACTAGACAGCAGTAGCAACAGCAGAAGATAGGCCCACCCTACATGTTTGGGGGAGTGGAGTAGAGTAGGGTACATGTACGTACTATGTGCACTGTACATGTAGAGGGGGTAGCTAGCTAGCTGGGCGCTCTGTCTAGACCGAACCAGACCAACCGGGCAGGACAAGATGCAAGACGAGACGAGACGGGAGTGGAGTGTCTGTCCTGCCCGGAATAATAAAAACCAACAAAAAGAGAAAAAGAAAAAAAAAACGCACATAAATCACAGAACAACCGCACAGCCAAAACGCAGCAAAAAAAGTCAAAAAACAAAAAGTAAAAATAAACACGCCTCGCGGCCCAACTTTTAAATCCTCCTCCTACTTTAGCCCTCCCGGTCACCTTCTCGCCCTCTTAGAACTCGACTCACCCCGCTCACCCCGCTCGACATCCGACGCCACTGCCTGTCTCATCTTCCATGCCTTCCTGACATCCCCCTGCACGGCCACCAGTTGATCCTTATCCACCGCATCCTTCACGCTCTCCATCACGCTCTCCACCGTGCTGATATGGTTCGCGTGCTTCTTGTCCTTGCGGAACCTCATATATCTCCACCGCCCCTGCTTATCCATGGCGCACTCGACGATAGCGTCGTCCAGCGGGACGCCCATTCCCTTCAGCCCCTCCCACTCGTCCTCCTCCACGTGCATCTGCGCCCACTTCATGTAGCCCTCCTCGCCCATGTACACGCTGAGGTTGAAGGTTGGCATTGCGTTCCAGTCGAGCTCCGGGGTGTCGCCGCGGTCGCTCTCCGCGCTCGAGGTTGGCGATGAGGGCGGGAGAATGGGGAACTCGAGGTTGAGGCGGAAGTCGATACTGTTTTCGGAGACAGGCTTCCACTTGATGATGTGTTCGTCTGTGCCGAACTTGTAGGGCGTGGTGCGGCAGGTAAATATTAAGCCGTCGTTGCCATGGGGTAGCTTTGGCAAGATCATGTCAAACATCCATTGGATGCTGTAGCTGAATTCCATCTTTTTGAACTCGACCTGGAAGGGGAAGAATTTGACCTCCTCTTTGAAGGTCTTGCAGAGGAGCCTGTAGGGCTTGTAGACGTTTTCCATGACGTACTGTTTGCGCGCGTGCAATTGACATTAGCAATCATCACCTCCCCCTTAGGAAAGTAGAGAAAAACTCACGCCCAACCGCTTATCCAGCATTTTGTGCATCATGGGGCTGTTATCCAGCACCAGACAGTCAAAGACCAAGAAGCGCAGGAGCCTCTTTCCCCCCCCTATATTGTCGAGCACCAGCTCCCCGTCGATCAAGGTCTCTGTGTGGAATCTGCGGAACGTCTCGTCGCCCGGCAGTGGGAAGTGTAGATTCTGCACCCAGTAGTAGTCGTTTTTGCGGTCGATCAGGTAGTGCACCTCCCTGTCGCCGTCGCGCGTAAAGTACAGCAGGCACCTGATTCCGTCGCTCTTCTCGCATAGGTAGTAGCTGCATTTCTATTTGTCAGCCTCCTGTCTGTAGGGAGTGGGGGAGAAGAGAAGGGGGAGCGAACTCAGTGCGCTTCAATTCCTCGAGGTGTCGCGCAGCGAACGAGACTGGCTGCGCGCCGGGAAAGCTGGTGCTTGTGCGCCCGAGCATGTCGGCCACCTCTTTGCGCAGCATACTCGCCAGCTTGTAGTCCGCTTTGATCCCTGGTATTTCAGGGACCGGCGATTCCACTGGCACTGCTGGCGGTGGAGGCGGTGGAGGCGGTGGAGGCGGTGGTGGTAGGGGAGACCTAGGGGGGGGTACTGCGCGTGGCTGTTGGTCGCCTGCGGCGACTGGAGGGGGAGGTGTGGGGGAGGAGGGGTCAGAGGAAGTGGTTTCTTTGTTGGAGGATATTGCGCGTGGCTGTTGGTTAGCGGTGGAGCTCTGTGTGGAGGCCAGCCCGCGCCCTGCCTTGACACCGGGCACCCCAGGGACAGGCGAGTCTGTGGTGGCTAGCAGGGGTTGTGGAGGCGGGGGAGGCGAGGACACCGGGGAAGAAGGATTGGAGGTGGGATCTTGGGGGGAAGACATTGCGCGTGCAGTTTGGTTGGTTGGTTCGTGGTGGTCGTGGTGGTGGTTGGTGGTGGTGGTGGGTGGTGGGTGGTGGTGGTGGTGGGAGTATTTGGGCTCTATGGGTGGAGGAGGTGTTGATCTGGATCTGTGGGGATTCTGTGGTTGTAGATGGGCCTGGCGACGGTAAGTAGACAGGTAGATCTTAGATGCGAGACACGTACGGGTTAGTGGTGATGGTGAGTGGTGAGTGGTGAGTGGTGAGTGGAGGAAGATGAGGAATGGACTGGACTGGATTGGATTGGATTTGATAATGAGAATGAGATGAGTTGAAGAGTTGAAGAGTTGAGGTTGGATTGGTGCCTGAACTGGGCTGCTCTGTCTTGATTTGCTTGTGTTGTTGTTGGTGATACAGCAGTGTAAAATAGAGTATTATGTAGAGAGTAGAGAAGAGTACCAAAGTAGAATATGTAGAAGGCAGGCAGATAGACAGAAAGACAGACAGAAAAGAATGACAAGGACGAAGGAGTAAGTTGAGTCGAGTCGGAGCGAGAGGACTGACTGTCTGTCTGACCCAACTTATTAACAACTCCCAACTAAACTACATGTATTTAGGCACACACCCCACCCCCCAGAGCTAGAGAGAGAGTCACTATATATTAAATAACTACAACGACCATATTGTCTTCTCATTCACTTATAGCACCACCCATGATTCACGATTCAATTCGATTGACTGACTGACTGCGCGCGTATATCTGCCTGTGTGTGTGTGTGTGGTGTGCGTGTCTGCCATATGGAAGTAAACGTGATGATCCCCCCTCCCCGGTCAGCCAGTCATTCGTTCATTTGTTGATTCCAATTGGTCAATTGCAAGATCAATCTCTCCGTGCTTGAATCTGCGCGTATGGGCTTGGTGCTACGCGCGTGGTTGGTTGGGGAGTTGCGTAACTCTGCGTCTAAGCTCATCATCCATCGTCGATCGAATCTGCCTGCTGCACAGCCTTAATTATACACTTTTAACAACCTCTACCATACAGACAGACAGGCAGGCAGACATTGACTCACGACATCACGAACGAAACGACACATTCTCTCACCTCACTCATCTCACCCACCTACATACATACATACATCAATTATAGCCACCACCCCATCTCACCATAATGCCTCCAAAAATCACTCTCTCAAAACCCACCAAGCCAACGGGTCCCCCAAAGCCCAAGAAAGCCCTCACCAACTTCGCCGCCGAGTCCGAGTCCTCCGACTCTGAACCCGACACCCTCACCTCAAAGTCCAAGTCCAAATCCAAATCCAAACCAAAGTCCGCTACCGCCGCCTCTAAAGCCCACGTCAATGCCCAGCTCGCTGCTGCTGCCTCTACCACCACCACCACCACCACCATAGCCTCAACCGCCCAAGACCTAGACCCCACCATCTACGACTACGACACCGCATGGGAGTCCATGTCTGCCCTCTCGAGGGAGCGTGCTGCCGTCGCCGCCGCAGACTCCGCCGAACGAAAGCCCAAATACATGGCGTCCCTGTTGTCCGCCGCCGAGGTCCGTAAGCGTGACGCGCTGCGCGCAAAGGAGCGCGCACTACTCAAGGAGCGCGAGGCGGAGGGCGACGAGTTTGCCGACAAGGAGACGTTCGTCACGGAGGCGTATAAGCGGCAGCAAGTAGAACTGGCCGCGCAGGAGGCCGAGGAGGCGGCGCGCGAGGAGCGGGAGCGCAAGAAGAGGGGGGAGGCGGGCGGGATGACGGGGTTTTATAGGGGTGTGTTGGAGAGGGGAGAGGCGAGGCATGGGGCCCTGGTTGATGCTGCCGGGGCGGCGCCGGTAGTGGTGGAGCAGCAGAAGGAGGATATGGAGGGAAAGAAGAAGGAAAAGACGCTGGCGGAGCTGGCGAAGGAGAGGGGCGCGGAGGTGAATGAGGAGGGAATGGTGGTGGATAAGACGCAGCTGCTGACGGGTGGGCTGAACGTCAGTTCGAAACCGCGGGGCGGGTCGACGGCGACGGCAGCCCGTGGCAGCGGGGAGCGAAGGCCGCAGTACCAGGGTGTAGGCGGGAGGCGGGAGGATGCTAGGGCGAGGCAGAGCAGGATGGTGGAGGAGCAGTTGGCCGCGGCGCAGAAGAGGGCGTTAGAGGCGGAAGAGGAGGAGAGGAAGAACCTCGAGAGGGCGGCGAAGAGTAGGAAGACGGAGGGTGAGGTGATGGGCGCGAAGGAGAGGTATCTGCAGAGGAAGAGAGAGGCCGAAGAGGCGAAGAGGAAGGCGCAGGGGGCATAGAGGCCCGTGACTGTAGATAGGTTTTTTTTTTAGACTCTTCTTTTTTCCCTCAATGATGCATTCTGGGTTGGGTATTTCTTCTTGTTCTGACGAGGGCGCAACGAAGGTCTGCTGCATACTGTTGTGGTTGTGGGTTAACTCTTAATATCAAGGATGGGTATATACATACATCTATGTGCCCTACATTGCAGCAAGCAATTACATCTGCCATGTAGGATGCATGTGTGGATTCCCACTTGCTCCGAGTCTCTGTATGATGATAGAAATGGTCTTCATCAACTTTCCCTCAACAACCTTTTTTATCTTATTTTATTCCACCCCTTTTTTTTTTTTTTTCAAAGCAAAAAGGTTGTTATGCTGAAGTGGGCCATAGAATAAAAGTTGATATTAAACACTTGTTTCAGCTTCGAGAGTGATTCCGGGAGCCTGCATATTGCGTAGCGAGCACTCTCAAGTCTCGAGTACCAGAGGAATGGCCAAGGCGGGCATGGCCACATAAACTCTGCTTAGTACGCCAGAATTCTAAGATAGAGAGAAACCTGAAAGCGGTAAATCGAGCAATCTAAAAGAAATACTATATTCAAAAAAGTAGAGGGGGTAAAATACCGGGGTTTTGTATACTATGAGCAAATAAAGGCGGGCATGGGCGCTCATAGTATATCACTCGGCCGCCTACGTACCCCCCGCAGGCCCCCGACACTGCCAGAGAGCAAGTAGAATCAGACCATGTTACCTAGGGTAACGCAACCTCATTCTCTTTCCCCTCTTCCCCCCTCCCCTCTCTCTCTCTATATCTCTCCATCCTCTTCCCTCTTTCCCCCTTTCCTTCCCCATCATTCTCCTTCGTTCATCATCAGTGTGAATAGTCAGTTCCCTCTCGCTAAATATCGCATCATCTCTATCGAATCTCTTTAAACTTTCACGATGGCGTTCACCCGTTCAAAAAAGACTCCCAAGAAGGTCCATACCAGGACTCGTAAACCACTGCTCGCCAGTTCGAAGCCCGCTGCAAGAGCCCAGCCCGCCAAAAAGCGTAAAGCTACTGCCCCCATTGAATCTCAGAGCGACACTGATGAAGAACTCATCGATGCAGCCAACGGTCTCGTCGATGACGTCGGTAGGGTTGCAGGAAGCCTCCAGAAACCAAAACCCAACTTTTGGGATAAGCATCACGGCAACATTGCGGTAGTCATCAAAAACGTGGCTAGCTTTGATGCATCAAAGTATCAGAAAGTCGACGAGCCTATGACAACCACTCCCTTCAAGAAGGTTCGCTTTGACAATCATGTCGAAGAGATCAGGAGGTCTAGCGAAATGGACAAGATCATGACCCGTGCCTTCTTCGACGGCTCCGACGATGAGGAGTCCGACGTAGACGGAGGAGAGCTCAGCGAAGACGAGCTCTCCGAGTCTCTTCGTCGAATGACTAGAAGTAAATCTCAAGCTCAAGAAAAAGAAACCGATTTCTCGGTTGTCATTAACAAGCCGCCCGTCTACGAAATGCCCGCTGCGGCCCCGGCCACTAGGGTCACCCGCCACGCCTCAACAACCCGTCACCAGTTTCGCCTGGCGGTGACTGGAAACCCGGCTGCCGTTCCTGCGCCGGCCTTGAGAGGTACAGCTGATGGCCTCAGTATTAGGGCCTCGATCCATTCACGAATCGATGCGAAGTACGCCACTTCACGTAATCGTACCGCCGCTGCTGCCGTCGTGAATCGTCCTGCTACTACCGTCGTCTCAAAGGCGAAGAAAATTCCTTCTTTCATTAGCGGTGCCGTTGGTAAAGAAACTATCGTCACTAAAAAGCGAAGCAGCCCCCGCTTCGCTGCTAAGGCTTCGAAGGCCGTTATTGTCGACCAGATGCGGGACGACGGAGAGGAGGAAGCCGAAAACTCCGAGGATTCCGAGGAAGAGTCTGAAGAGTCTGAAGAGGCGTCCGCCGAGGAAGATTCTGATGGCGATGACGAATAGCGTTCTAGTCTTTATCCTTTCCCACCTCCATTTTCTTCGCTTCACTACGTCCGTCGTGCGTCTTGTCTGGTTGTTTATGCTTACGAAGACGTCGGATCTTTTCGGTGGGTGATATAAGGTTGTTCGGTTCTGGGTTGGGTCTTCTGTGATATGATTTGATTTTTTTTCCCCTTGTTCTATCAAAGATGTTAATTTGTGTCTCTCTTCTACCAGTTAGTTTGCTCATAAGCTATTTGTCTTTCCTTTTTCTTTTCTTTACCGGACTCGGCCTGGGTGCTACAGCTTTTTTTTTTTTTCATTTTTACTTTTCTCCTCTAATTTTCTGTTTTCCTTTGACACTTTCTAAACATCTCTTTCCTTTTTTCCGTCTTCAGTCATGTCGTTAACTGTCAACAGGGTATATCTTGTCCGCGGTGGTAGTGTTTAAAAAGGATTAGGACCTAGTTAGATTGTTAGGCTGGAATAAATAGGAAGGGATTTTTTGCTGCTAATTATGTGAGATCTACGGTGTCTGTGAATCGTCATGCGTTTGCCGAACAAGGAGGTGTCGAGTGATGTTGCGTGTCGCCGACGTTGGTGCTCACCGCGAGCCCGCATGCCCGCTGGGAGCGGGTCTTGGCATACACAGACTGGACATTATTCCCACCTACCGCCCCTTCCCACAAATATAGTATTTTTGAATACGGTAGATATCCTTCCGTCGCAAGCTTTGTCTACATGTACCCACACGGCCCAGCCGTCCATCACCCACACACCTATTTTCACTACTCCCCACCCTCCCCGCCCTCTTCCCGCCACCAGGACTGCAGCTAGCCACAAGATTAAAGAATCCCAGACTAACTACATGTACCCATAAAGAACTCGCTACCAGAACCAGTTCCCGTAGCGGAGCCGCCCGGAGGGGGCACATCACAATGTATCACTCGCCGCCCCTGGGGTAGCTGGTGTGGCATTATAGTACCACTAAACCCAACAGCCCCGATATGCAGCTCTACCGTACGTGGAGAGGAGGACCGCACCTGCTGGGCTCTCCGGGATTGGATTTCATTATGTTGCTGTCTGGACTATGGAGCTGGTTACTCTCGGCGCTGGCTAGGTTGAGTATTGCCTATATATATACTCTACACGGCGGCCTATTAGTACATCTACAGGTGTTCTAATGCACGCATAGCTTTTTGTTAAGGCGGCGAGAGCGGGCTGGACCTCTTGGCCGGATAGGGGACATCGTTGACAGGTTGGTCTGGTATACAAGGGATAGTTCTACGCGGAGAGGCAGTTGATATCACCAGACACATTAAGTTTCAGCAAAAATACAAATAGATATATTAACTCCCTCACCAACTATACTACTTCACATTACCCATCGCCGCACCACTCCCCCAACCCGATTACACCACACAACTACACAAACGGAATCCACGTCCCCGTCCTCTCCCTATACCTCTCATAATCGGCGCCAAAGAACTCCACCAGCAGCCTCTCCTCCGCCTCAATCCTACAGCTAAAGAACCTCCACAGCACCAGCGCATACCCCACGAGGCACAGCGGGTTCCCCAGCATCAGCTGCGTGCCAATACCCCACCAGAAGAACCCAAAATACGACGGATGCCGCATCAGTGCATAGATGCCGTCCGTGACCAGCACATGGCCCTGCTCATGGTTCTGCGCCACTAGATGGGTGAAGTTGGTCCCCGCGTGCGCCATAGCGTACGAGCGCGCGAGCTGCCCGACGACCACCAGCACGACCCCAACCACCGTCGGGAGCCAGTGCCTCTTGAGCTCGGGGAAGAAGTAGCACTCGATGAGGGCCTCGGTGAAGGCGGAGGCGTGAGCGATGTTGTATGCGGCGCCGTTACTGGTCAGGAGAAACGCTGCTGCCCGTTAGCTTACCTAGATCCATGCTACATATGCGGGGGGGGGGGGGGCGGAGAAGTACATTTGACCTCGGCCTTGCGAGTGTTGAAACGCGCAGTGATCCAGAACTCGAAGAAGTGGAAGACGGCGAGTGCGGCGGCGAACATTGGGAGCTGCCAGTATGACGCACGGAGCTGCCAGGAGATTGCGAAACTGCCGGCCGCTATAGTGCCAAGGGCACC
Source organism: Morchella sp. 2018-W30 (assembly GCA_024713625.1). Classification (NCBI taxonomy): domain Eukaryota; kingdom Fungi; phylum Ascomycota; class Pezizomycetes; order Pezizales; family Morchellaceae; genus Morchella; species Morchella sp. 2018-W30. The sequence goes on from JAMJEW010000025.1 coordinate 317,738, forward strand.
GGCGCGGAGGGCGATACCATCGAGGGCAAAGGGGTGCCCGGGGTAGAGGTAGGAGGGGGGTTCGAAGTTGGGAGAACCGGGGTAGGTGCTACGGACGGGGGGGTTGTAGGAGCGGGAGGAGGAGCGTGGTGGGAATGCAGCCCGGCCGGGGTCGGACATGCTGATGTCGTGGTGGAGGAAGGTATTGATGTGTGAATGGTAAGTGAGAAGTATCAGTTTGGGGGGGTACGGAGGTGGAGGGCTATGTATTATTATCATTATCACCACTATTATTATTACAGGGGTGATAATGAAATTTGTCTGAGGTTACACGAGACTCTTGGCAGATGGATAGATTTACGTTTTTCCGACCCAGATATTGACTGATAACATTTTTGTCCTCACAGTGACTACATATCAATACAGAAGAGCTCGTCCGATTATTTCAAAGCGCTACATTATAATAGAGTTGACTAACCACTCAATAGTTATAGGTATGCCGAGCCAGCAAACGAAATTTCTATTTATTGATACATAAACCGTACATATGATGATTTAAGGAACACCCCATGTGTATATATCCTACAACATACTCCTAATACCCTCCACACCCTCCGGCTTCTCCTTTCCGAAAAGGACCTTCTGCCTCCCTCCCATCGTCCACCACTTGACCGCAACCTCCGCCCTCTCCACATCAAGCTCACTGCTCAAGACGTCCCAAAATCTCTCTCTGATCCTTAGTTTACTTCCAGGGTTCTCCACCATATCGAGAAGTTCTGCTGTGGGCTCAAGCCACCGCTCCATGGCATTGACCTGCATTGATGGAAGCCCATCAATAAGGGCAAGTATGCACACATCCTTTTCGCTCAACCCTACAGCTCCTTCATCGACCAGGTTTGGTAAGGGTTCAGTGGAAGCGCGCGCTGCACGCTCGCACAGAATCTCGAGAATTACATCTGTTAGATGGGGCTGGAGTTTCGAGATTGGTTGTGGGGGGCTGCATTCGCGAATGATTGTTCCGAATGCGAGACGGAACTGGCGGGCCGAGAGCGATGTTGGGAATGCCTCGAACACCGATTCGATATAGAAGGGCAAGATTCGGGAGCCGAGTTCTGCCGAAGGTGGTGAGCTGATGATGGAAAGCATGACGGAGTGTGCAGCCTCAAAGTGCGCGTGCAAGCTAGCTTCTAGTCCACCTGCAAGGTATGGCGATGTGGCGGGTATAACGATTTCTTCATTCACCGACTGTGATATGGATAGTGAAAAGTGCTCAACGGTGTTCAAAAAGAAAAGGTCCAGTATGCGGTCCGGAAGTTTCTTAGGAATAGTCCCGGCTAGGTCACGTCAGCACCAGATAAATGCGCAGGCACCATTGGTAATAGTAGTTACCCTCAGTAGGCACAATCCCCTTGACAAATTCTTCTGCTTGAGGCGGGTAAGAAGATAAGATATCAATAGTAGCAAAATAAACGAAATTGTACGAAGAAAAGGCATTAGGGCCTAGCCTTGAGGTGATAAAGTAAAATCCACGTAATACATGTAGCACCTTAGAAGCTATCATTGGGCCATCTGTTGAAATTAGTAAATTCAGCTTTGGGGGGCCATCGAGATCAGACATACTCTCAGAGTCGCACAACGCCGGGGACTCGGCAACTCGTGTCATCAACTCTTGGAGTATTAAGGTTGACGCAAAGAGTATAGACTTTAAGATTTGCCAGACAACAGGAATTGTTGCTTTGAGTGAGTCCTCGTCAACCAGGTTTACTTCTTCCGACATTGGAATTTCACTTAGTCCATTCATTTTCCATTGTGCAGTCAGAATATGAGAGAAATTGAGAAGGCTATAGAGGCATTAGCCCTTGTTCAGATACCTCGCAAAATCGGGACCAATTTTACCTTTCCAAGAAAGCATGTAAGACTGCAGGCTCTTGGGAATGCCTTATTGAAGCTGCTGCCAATCGAGCTAAGCCACTCATAGCTGCAAACATGGGTCTACCAGATCGGTTTTGGAGCTCAAGGAAGGAGTTTGATTTACTCTAAGTGGTTGTTAGAAAGTGCACAAACGAACAAACCTTAATGCAACCTACCGGCCAAGCAAGTTTTCCTTCAAAATTCATGATATCATGATCAATAGTCGAGAGAAAGTAACCCGACTGAAAACCCTCTCGAGAGTAATATATTGATTTAATAACTACTGGCAGGAGAGCCTTTGGATAATTAGACAGATATCCACACGATAAGATGTGTTAGACTTACATCGTAGTTAATGACCTCTCTCGCCTTCCGGGAAAGACTTTCAATGGCATGTGATAAGATAAGACTTAAAGTGTCGGCCTCAAGCTCTAAGTAATGTTAGCAAAAATCAGAAGTGTTTTATATTAGGCAGAAGGTACCATTTGTTTCGTTTGTTTCTACCGAAAGATTTACAGCCCTACAAAAAGCTTCCTCCAAACTTCGCCGAGTTACCCGAGGTAGGTGCGATCTCTCTTGATCTGCCGAAAGAATACCCCCTAGCAGTAATAAATGTTTCCACCTAGGCACTATTCATCATTAGCGCAACATAACTTTTTAATAAGGTCTTTGAAATACCATTGTTATTAGCCCCCCGAACAATAGCATTAATCCATTCCTCCACACTCAATATGGATATCGAGTCTTGATTCTCAATCTTCCCTAGAGTTGCTGATTGAAACACCCCAAATACCCGTAGGCCTGCCTTAAGCCCGTCAAAATTTTCCCATATAGCAGGCGAAATCAATATCTGAGTCGAGAGTAAAGAAACATTGAGCGGATTCGTCAAGGTTGCGAGCACTGTTGCTGCCGAGGCGTAAACACTAGACAATGAAGTTAGCTCGCGTTCTAGAAGCAGGGGGGGGGGTCTATTTCACAAACCGTGAAGCATCTGCGCTGTTCGGATCTGCCTGGCCTGGCTGTAGCAGAATTCGGAGAATATTATCAAGGCGCCTGTCAACTACCATGATGATAACTCGTGTGTGGGAAGTTTGAATCGTAGCGGAATAAGCTCGGGGGTGTCGGAGTGTTGTGTTGACGTCCTCTGCCAAGGATTACGAATTGAACCAGTTCTGTGACACAAGCTCCACAGGTGCCTGCCATCGAACCTCGGATGTGCTTGAGGAGAAGAGCTTCCTGACAGATGAGGCTGAAAACGCGCGAGGGACTAGAAAGATAGAGGTCGCGATGGTTTCCTGGAAGTATGTCTCCTACAGTTTGACCGCTTTCTTTAGATATGTAACCCCTTACTAACGAACTCTAATGCAGTTATCATCTGAGTTCTGTAGCTCCTCCGGGCTACGACACTCCTTCATTCCCATCTCTATACTGGCCCATAAACCCTAAGCCCGGGGCTACAGCATACCTCTTTTACAGCACAGATATATGGAGGTTCACCACTTTTTGGACGTTGATTGTTTATGCTGCGTTTCACCTTGCAGCCGGTATCTGGGCATTTGCGATGCACCCAACCAAGCTATCGTTTGGGGTGCCGTTCCTATATGCCATACTTGGAGGTATTGAGGCTGCGATGTCAGGAACAATAGTGGGATTCATGTAAGTCTCATGTCTCTAGATTCCTGTGCCTATCCCACCCGGACATTAACACCAAGGTGACTTGTAGACTTGCAGCAGTTTATAATGCAGGTATAAACTCACGTAGCATGAGATCATGATAGTGAAATGCTAACTTGTTAAAAGGCTTTTTCCGCATGAGCACTTGGATTCCATTCGTGTGGTCAATCATCAACGTGATGGTGCTTTTAATATCCTCCTTCTCTCTTCAGGGTGGCTTGTAGAACAGCATGCATGTAATTATCTTTAGAGTTAATGTGTAATTTCAATATCACCTTCGCCTTGCATATAATTTCGAATTACAGCCCCCCAGAAGAACCTACACGGAACAGAGAGCAAATGCTAGGGACAGGAGTGAGCTTCAAGAGTAGGCTGGGCGCAAGACTACATGTAGTAACCGGACGTCCGGCAGCCGATATATCCCCGCATTATTCGCTTGATAAATTAGCGAACATCCCCCAGGACCCTAATTCTTTGATTCTGCTACTATCAATACCTCCTTCCTCCTCCACCACAAAGATATCCTTCATAAATACAAACACGATGGTAGTTGCAGGGAAACTTCGTAAGATATCACCAGGCCAATTAATATCAGGGGGGTTAATAGGCTCACAAAGCTCCGAGCAATCTAGAGAGTCCCGCAGTTCTGTGAGCATTATTCCATGCGCTGATAATAAGGCAAACGCTAATATTCGTCTCATCTGGAGTGTTTGCGATATGCAAGAGAAATTCCGCCAGCCAATCTATGGGTTTGAGCATTGGTAATACATCCTAATCAAGATATCAGTCGATCGTAGCTCTGACAACCTTGCAGCGTCGCTACAGCTAAGAAGCTCCTTGAAGCGAGTAATTCCACCAAAAGCCAAGAGAAAGCATCATATCTATTGTCTAACACGCGATGCGCGCAAAGCTAAAATCCTTAACATTCCCGTCTACGTAACCACCCAGAACAGAGCTCGCCTTGGGGAGACTGTCCCTGAGCTTCCCCTCGAGCATGCAAAAGGCGACTGGGATAAAACCCTATTCTCCATGGCTATTCCAGAGCTTAAATCGGCATTGTCGCATACTCCTCACTCGATAGCCATTGTTGGTATCGAAAGTCACATCTGTGTGACCCAAACAACCCTGGGTGCGTTTCTTCCAAATATAACCCCACCCACCGAGCCTGTAAATTGAAACCCTGCCTGCAAGTAGATCTCTTGAAGCTGGGCCATAAGGTCTACGTACTAGCCGATGGGGTATCCTCTTGTAATAAGCAGGAAGTGCCCCTGGCACTAGCCAGGTTGCGCGCGGAGGGGGCTATAATCACGAGTAGTGAAAGTTGGATATATGAAGTTATGGGTGATGCCAATATTGAAGAGTAAATCCTCTATAACCTAAGGCAGATACAGACCATTTTAAGCACTGGTAACTAACCATAATTCAGATTTCGAAAGATTGCCTCTGTCGTCAAGGATACAAAACAGTCAACCTCAATGTCTCTCCAATCTCTCTTGTAATTGTTTAACCAACAAACAAGAAGATCGCTTTATTAATGAGTATAATTTAGTCCTGTTTTTTTCATATCCCGAATTTTATGGAACAAAGCCATCGATACAGTACATACATGTATCTATCATTAATAAGACCCGGGTTGCTTTAACTTTGCCCCCACAGCTAAAGAAAAGAAAATCAACACATTACTGTAATTTCCCAAACTGAAAGTTGGATGAATCACCTAGCCATTTATTCACCCAGGTTACCTGGTACTAGGAAAAATAGGTCAGATAATTAAAATAGCAAAAAAAAAAAAAAACATAAGTTTATTCAATAATTTAATTCTCGGAATCATGCGGGCAGTGCCTCGATGAAATCCGCAAAAGCTTAAGCAATCTGATGTCAAAGCGCGCTGCGTCCCCAATAAAACATTTCGAATCCATCGCTCCTCAAGTAGCTATAAAAGGCATTTACTCGAGTACTTCTAAAAAATGCTTAATTCAGCCTTTCCCTCTATCTACTCAACAGCTGATGTCGAGCTTTTTGGCGCCATCCAATGAAACGCCGAAGCACCTCCAATTACATTCGTTGACTTGGGCTTGGGAATTAAAGCAGGGTTTCCCATAGAAAACGATGACTGAACCTCTGCCGAACTTGTTCTACGTTGGGATCGTACATTTGGTTTTTCTCCCCCGCTGGTGCCACCGACACTTAGTGAAGAGTCGGTTCTGGCAAACCCTTGGGGGGCCAGTGCTGTAGTAGGATTTGCAGAATCGAGCTCGTACGTTAAAGTACCACCACCCTCTGATTGGTGACTTGCTCTTGCATCGGACAAGGACGAAGATTTTGATGTACGGAGAACCTTCATCCCGCGTGATGGTGCTTGAGAATCCTTTTTTTGCGTCATCTGACCCTTCCTCCATGATTCCCAAACCCCCACAGCGCCTTTCACATTCCCGTTTCCACCAGATTTGATACTATTAGGATTCCAAAGGCTACCTTCCCCATCGCTCTTAGCTCTACGATCGATGTATCGGGGCTCTTTTGTAATCTCTTCTTCGTTTGAAGAAGTCCCGGCCTCATTTGGGGACCCAAATTCCGCCGCGAGTTCCTCCTTATGCCCCACTACACGTTTCTTTTCAAACCCATTTCCCCCAGAATGAGGTATACTATTTCTTCTATGGTTATCCTTCCTCGATGATTCTTCAGGAGCTTCAGATGACTCGGGCGGCGAAACACTGCTGATAATTGCTGCCTTCCGGCCCCGAACTGGCTTCGGTGATGAAACAGGAACATGACCTCGCGCTGCGTGCTCTTCCATGGCTATATGTAGTCCGGGACTCTCACCTCTGGGAGACTTATTCATACAGCCAACTCTGATAGTTGATGCTTGTTCATGGCTTTTGATTGAAAGCTGTTCTTCCATTTGACGTTCTGAAAGTTGATCGCCAATATGTATTGTGCAAACATCCGAAACCCCTGCTTGGGAACCAGGGCGAGCAAAAGGTACAAACATTTTCCGGCCATCATCTACGTATAAAAGTAATTGGCTTTGTGAAAACAACACGTCCCCCATATGATCTGACAAAACATCGCTCCCTAGAAAGATCCCAACCTCGTTTTCTATCTGACTGGACTTTCGACTTGGGGCTACAGTAAATTGAACTGTTAGCTTTGGTAGTTGTGTTTGGCCATTTCCTCTTATTGGCTGTTGAATCGTTGCATCGGGAAGGAATATCGCCAAACTGATTTTGTATTCACCGTTCGTCCCCTTGACCATCTGGTCCTGCAATCCAAACCTGGTGACCAGTGAAGCATCAACCAAAGACTTAACCGAACCAGTGCAAACTACAGCATATAGTAAGGAATCAAATGAAGAGGTAGTGTCAAGCCAGCAGCGAATAATGGCGGGTGCTGGGCCAGTGGTAGGTGCAGAAGGCCGGTGAGCGTCGCAGTCTAAGATATCGAAGTTTTGAGGAGGCGGGTGGAAATGCACACCAGTATCACCGTCAAAAAAGGAGCTGTTATCGCCATAAGAACGCATGGAGCTCTGCCTTCCGTCCGATTTGAGGTCAGATTTGTGGGATGATGATCTCTCCGTCATTGGGTATCCGCCTCCTATCCCACTGCTGTTTCGAGGTCCGAAATAATCATTTGAGCTCTGAGAATCGTGAATCCAGTGGCTCTGAATTGCACTATCAAAACGCACACTGTTTGCTCGTGAGGCGCCTCTCCTCGGCACATCAACATCATCTAATCGCAAATCCGCCAACAAATGCTCCTCGTCGAAGCCGTTGAAATCATCAGCAGGTTCCGAATTGACTGGTTCTATCGAAATAACGCAACGTCAGCTCAACCAAGACCATGATTGCAAAGAGAAAGGGGAGGGGACAAGCGAGAACCCTGAGAAGAAAGCCTACGTTGGGAAAATGACCCTGAACTCAGCATAGGCGGAAAAGGTGAGGGTGTGCTCCATAAGGAACGAATTTTCGAGTCATCCTGTTGTTGCTCAAGCCGGCCAATTCTCTCAGAATGTTGGGTGAGACGCTCAGCGTGCTCAAAATGAGCAGCCTTTAACATTCGGATCTCCTCAGTTAAATCGTGCACCCCCCAGAATTGCTGAGGTGCATTGAACGACTCCATAGCCTAGGAGCACATGCACAACTCCTTTCGGAGGCAAGCCTCACTCTCTAATGAGAGTCCCCTCTAGTCTTTAGTGCTGTACGCCTCGGTAGTGTAGAGTTTGCAAATTCCGCTATAGCGAATGAATGAATGGGAGGCGGTGACACTATGTAATGACGAATAACGAGTCGGCACAACCAAAAAGAGCTATCGAGTATACTCAAATGGCAGTAGGCCTAATCTAAGAGACGGGATGGGAGATATATCTAGAGGCTTGTAGGGGCTACCTTCGGTGGGAGCTGCCGTAGGAGTGAAGTTCACGGTTGGGAGGGACGTTGCAGGGTGACTACAGCAACGAAGTCCAAAAGCGCCAAATATGATATTCCAGCTACATAAACCCAATATTCCGCGCCCAGGATTGTTTTTGGGGATATCTTTGTTTTCCTGCATTCTTGCAACAGCTCAGAGTTGTGAGATGCGGTATGCGCAACCGATCGGATGAGCGTGGGGACTTAATAAGTAGATTTAGTAAGGGCACAAACTGCTTCTGTATTCATCTATTTCGTACTCTAACTCAATATGACAATTACATGTAGGTACAGTTCAGTAAAGCCTACAACCCCCACACGTGCCTTGCATACATGTATTGGGCAATTGTTGGACGTTTGGAGTTTGTAGATTTCAGATAATAATCATTTCAAGATTTTAACACTAAGTAACAATATAAACATGAGTACATATAGTATCAGAAAATCGGTAATAATCATCAAGATTATGGCGACTACTTAAGTACATGCATATAATTACATATACAAAGCGGATAAACTCTCTTCTTCACCTTGATATACTCGCGCGTTAACTAAGTCGTCGGATATATATCGTTGCAACCAAACGCTTATCAAAAATTCCGACTTTTTAATTAACGACTGAGTACTGTGGGATTTTATTCAGGCAGAGCTTTTGGTGCCACATGCCAGAAAGGGAATACGTAATCCAATTCTGTTGGATCTAGTTGTGGCAGATCTGTTTTGATAACATCCATCAAGCGCTCGTACAAAATTTTGTATCTTTAGTGGTTACAGGTTAGCATCCAGCTAAATACGTTATACAAACGGAAGAAGTTACCCTTGAGGCGAAAAATGAAGGCCTATTTATATATATATCAGCTATATCAGCACTCTCTGTCCTTGAAATATCTTCTCTTGGAGGAGTGACTCACCATCTCGAAATAAGTCTGAGAGCCTTTGATTCTTGGGAATTTCTTTTGACCCCGGCAAAGGTTTGTTAGCTTCATACCCCCCCGCATGATCAATAAACGCGCTCCATAAGTCAACCGTTGGTAGACCAAGCTCTCTCCCGACTACAATGGCTGCATCTGAGTATTGTTTTGTGACAGCAGCTAGTCGCTGTACATAGTTTACTTTATGGACAGCATCGTGTTCCTGCGTATCGTATTCACAAATTGGAGCAGGGCCAATCAGGATATACTTTGTGTCGTGTGCTTTCAAACTTGAGTGGTTCACAATCCTATGTAGATTTTTGGAATACTGGTCAAGGGGTACATGCTGTGGCTGGCCGAGAAGGACAGCGTCATTGGCCCCCAAAAAAATGACCTACCACCGTAAATATCAGCAAAGCTTTTGATGGTTGGACTAGAGAAATAAATTGCTGACTGTAAGCTTAATTCGGGAATTAGGGCTGGGTGGTGGGATAATCTTCGGAAGGACATCGAGCGCGTGAAGAGTATTATATCCGCTGGTGTACGCGCATCAGCAAGATTAAGTTCCTTAGTGGAGTCGTTGATATCAGAGTAGTAGCAGACCTAAATCCTCTATTCACTACTTCCAACCTGCGTTTATATGCTGGGAAGGTTAGTTTCATCAGTCGATCGCTATCGGATGAAGAGAGCTCACCATCTGCCAATGCTGCACCAAATCCGAAACCTCTTGGATAGAACGCCACCTTTTAGCACATGACAATTTCTTTTTTACACAAAAAAAAAGAAAAAAACACTTACCTGGTCTGTTCATACGACTGCTCTGTTATCGAGTCCCCAAACAAAAGAATCTTATCATAGTCTGCGAATGCCATCTCGGAGATCACTAGCCAAATTATGTTGTGAAGAGGACGGCAGGTGTATTTAAGTAATTGTCTCTAGTTCACCCGTACGTAATAGTAAACAACATCAGAGGGTGAACCCACATACATAAGTACCTACATGTACCTTCAGGTGAGGGGTCGTTTTGGGGGGGTGCGGCTACTGCGCAGAGCTGTGAACCCCGCCAAGGAGGTACATACATGTACTCAGCTCATTGCCAAGAGCGGTGTTGGCAAAATTGTCCTCTTGGCAACCGTCCGAGATTTTGCGGTATCCATCTATCAGTCAAGTAGCTCTCGTAAGAAATTAATAACCCGTCCTAATATCTAACATGTGGGTATCAAATTTCAAACTCACCCTCCCACTGACCAATAGGGTTATAAGCTAGTAAGCGGAGAAGATACGGTGGGTGAAGTGCTTCCGGCTCAAACGGTTTCCTTCTACCATTAAAATATTTTATGTGCTTAAATAGATGATCTCGAGGCCCACAAAATGTAAAAAGAAAAAAGAAAGAAAGAAAAAGAAAAAGATACTTGAACCTGTACTCTACTCTAATAGTCCATTATAAATGTGGTTGCAGTAGGGACCCGCTTATGACGATGGATCCGCGTCCTGCCCGACGCATCCCTGAATCCCAAATGACACTCAATCACGCGTGCGCTTAAGACCGCCCCCACGAGATAGATCACAGTGATGTTAGTAGAAAAAACCCTACTCCGACCCTCAGTCTTTCTTCTTATCTTTTCTTCCGGAATATAACACTCTTTTGAGTTTTCCTCTCAAGAACACACAACAACGCACCCCCGCGCGATGGAAGCTGAAAGCACGAACGCCTCAAGGCATCAGGCTTCTGAGGAGGACCTTATGGGAGGGAGGAGATCCAGGAGTCACCGTCGGAGGCTATCGGCTTCATCTCGCAATACCGATTGGAATGAGCGATCTAGTCTACTTGGGGTTCAGGAACCAGGTCAGGGACGTCGACAAGACTACTCAACAGTACCCTCGACACCTCGCCCGCGAATTTCCCGGCATCACTCAACCGCTCCACAGGACACTCAAAGTCGTATCCCTTCATTTGCACAGCGACTAACAAGCGCGCTATCAAATTACGATCTCAAAAACAGAACAACCGAGTCGTTGCTAGAGGAGAGGGTGTGGTACGATCAAGTAGGTACCCATTATCCACACATATATACAACGAGGCTGCCGAACATAGGTGAACTTAACTGATTTTCTTATTGAATAGTTTACATCCACTGGTACGGCATAATAGCCCCTTTGAAACAACTTGTCTGGGCGAAGTTTACTTACATTACCCTGCAGATTGGATAAATGATTCTATAAAGGACGCAAATAGAGTTAAGGCCCTCAGAGCTCGCAAGGATTTTCGTGGCAGATTGCATGCTTGGTTTGATGGCGCTCAAGGCTGGGTATTAGTTGCCATAATAGGCTTCATCGTGGCCTGTTTGGCATTTTTCGTTGATGTCACCGAGAACGTCCTGTTCGACTATAAGGAGGGCTATTGTACGAGTGAGTTACCATGATTCACTGGATAAATAGTACCAAACTGACATTATGATCGGAAGATGGGTGGTATTTTAGTAAGAAAAAATGTTGTTTGGGTGATAGCGGTCAGTATTTATGAACATTTAGTCACTGCTGCACCTTGCTAAAGTTTCCAACAGCAACATCATTTTGTCCTATGTGGAGGCATTGGTCACAGTTAGTCACGGGCTCAGAGAAAAAGACTGAGTACATTGACTATGTATTTTATGTTTCTTTCACAGTGGTATTAGCTACAGCATCTTCGTTATTGACTATGACTACTCGAACAACCTACCCAGGTGCCTTACATATCCAGAATGTAGATGAGGACTTGACACAAATATCAAGAGCAGATGGCGAAGGTCCTAGTAGTTCAGAGTCAAAGGCCGCGGATGCCGCTCCCACCATTTATTATTCTGCTGCAGGTAGTGGCGTTGCAGAAGTGAAGGTTATTCTATCTGGATTTGTTCTCCATGTACGCTTCTCCGCCTTGTCTCTACTCTAGTTAGTAATATGCTGACACTTTATAAGGGATATCTTGGGTTGAAAACTCTTGTGGTCAAAACCTTTGCTCTTATTCTAAGTGTTTCATCCGGTTTGAGTTTGGGAAAAGAAGGGTACGAAAAATTTATAGCTGTTGGTCTCATAATAACTCGTATTAACATATATATTAGGCCATACGTCCATATCGCAACATGTGTTGGGAACATTGCCTGCCGTTTATTTCCAAAATATAATCACAATGACGGTAAGTTTTAACAAACCCTTACCAAATTGCCTCACAAGATGCTCATGTTTCGCAGGAAAGCGTAGGGAAATGCTCAGCGCAAGTGCAGCGGCCGGTGTGGCGGTGGCTTTTGGTGCGCCAATCGGCGGTGTTTTATTTAGTCTTGAAGAGGTTAGGTGAGATTCCGTTGACCTTCCCTACAGTTCGCGATTTTTGCAGAATCTAATCCCTGGTAGCTACTACTTTCCGCCAAAAACCTTATTCAGAACTTTCTTCTGTTGCATTGTAAGTAGTTACCGCCATATACTATTATAATATTCTAACTGTCACACAGGTGGCGGCTTTGTCCTTGAAATTCTTAAATCCATATGGGACAAACAAGATTGTGCTTTTCGAAGTTCGCTACGTTACTGATTGGCACATTTTTGAGCTTATTGCATTCGTATTTCTCGGAGTTTGTGGCGGTGTGTACGGCGCTCTCTTCATCAAAGCTAGCAAGTTCTGGGCCACAACCTTCAGAAAGAATAAGATCATCAAGAACTATCCTGTTCTTGAGCTTAGTTTTGTTGCTCTCGCTACAGGCTTGATCTCGTACTGGAATCGATATGTTCGACTGGCTGTTAGTGAGTTACTTTATGAGCTCGCAAGTCCCTGCACAGGCAGTGAATCGCAACATTCTGGGCTGTGTCCTGAGCCAGACGAAATTCCGGAGACCATTCTATATCTGCTGGTTGCTCTGGCAATCAAGAGTGTCCTCACGTAAGTTTTATCATCCCGTCTTGAGTTAATATATATAATAACAAGCCCCAAAGCGTTATAACATTTGGAACCAAAGTGCCTGCCGGAGGTTAGTTTATCACTCCTAGAAAGCTCACTCAGTATAACGACTTACCAAATATAGTTTACGTACCCACTATGGTTATTGGTGGTATCATGGGACACACCGTTGGTTTGGCCGTTGAATATGCCGTCTAGTAAGTAAACACCCTTGACATTTCCTCTGGACAAGTTTTGATGTATGATGTATTTTCCAGTAAGTTTCCGAATTCAGCCTTGTTTGAGTCGTGCCCTATTGGAGGCGCTCCGTCAGCGTGCGTTGTTCCGGGGGTATATGCATTGGTAAGTGCCTGATGGGCTCATGGGCTCATACCTTTGCCATAATTAATGTTTCTTAGGTTTGCGCCGGCGCTGTAATGTGTGGTGTCACTAGACTTTCGGTAACACTTGCAGTTATTCTCTTTGAAATGACCGGTAGTCTCGACCATGTTCTGCCGTTCTCTCTTGCAGTACTTGTATCCAAATGGACGGCTGATGCCATTGAGCCTTTGAGCATTTATGTTAGTCTTTACTCATTTCTGCATGGTCCATATAACTAAACAAACATAGGATCTTCTAACGGCTTTAAACTCATACCCCTACCTCGACACCAAGATGCGGCCTGTTTTCTCTTCGCAACTTATTGACATTACACCCAGACTCAGGCCTGAACGTTTGATAGATATCACCGATTCTGTTCTTGTCCCAGCGGAGGAGCTTCGCGATAAGTTACAGATGCTGCAAAATGCTGGAGAATTAGATGGTGGGCTTCCAATTATTAGAGGCGGTATCCTCGTGGGGCTCATTCCAGCACCGGATTTGGAATTTGCTCTAGACAATCTCCATTCAGAAGAGGATGAATTATGTTTCATGGCACCAAGGGAAGACTCCTCAGACAACAGTTCGGATGGTGTTTCAATCAAGGATCCAACTGACTTCTCACCCTACATTGATCCGGTAAGTGCCCCGTCCTTTAGATTTGACACGTTTCCCTAAACAGTCACTTATTTTTCTGCTATAGGCACCTGTTGCACTTGAGAGACATTCGCCTATGGAATTGGTCTATGAATGTTTCGCAAAACTGGGCCTGAGATACATGTGCGTGTTAAGAGATGGGCAGTTTGCAGGGGTTGTAAGTTCATTGTCTTAATTTCCCTAATTTCTAAATGTATAATCAACTAACCACCCAAATCACATAGGTACACAAGAAGGCTTTCGTGAAGTATTTAATGGAGGTACACGAGGGGAAAGCTCACTAAATTAGGTGTAGATTCGTACCTTATTTTAACGGTGATATTTGAATACCCGTGGCTGGAACTACGCTCAGTAATTTATATTCGGTGGGGGATAATTTATTATCTTTATTTTTTATTGCACTGAAAGCTTTAACAGTTTTCCGTATAAGAATTGCATGACATGTATCGTCACTTGTGTAGCTGACTGTATTTTCAACCCTCCCCCCCCCCTCTTTCCCCCTTTCCTTTCCCCCTTTCCTCTTTTCTTTTCTTTTCTTTTTTTTTTGATGAATATACCATCACTGATACTTGTTTGATGCTTTTTTGTAATTATAACTCTTGTCAATAGCCCTGGAAGCTTAAGTATTTGTGTGGTAAGAATTGCTTGGACTGGAATATCAAAGAATGTGGCCATGGCGCGTGTTCAGTGCAAAAAAGTTTTACTCAGCTTGATTATCATACGTGGGTTGATCTGTCTTTTCTACACGAAAACGCTAGCCGCTGGACTACTAGGAAACTACATGTATATACATGTATCATATCTATCACCACCTCACCCCCCGTGAGTTAACCCCGCCTCGGCGAGACTAGAGACGTTTAACTATGTGGTACATGTAGTTTGGAACCCACGCCACACCGCCAAAACCTCTGTCGCTGAGGGGGGAGTCGGTACGCCTATGTACATTGAACCGCAATACATATGTGCCCTATCTCGATCCCCTACTCCAACTCCAATTAAGCTCATAATATAGATTGTCGCGGAATTTTTTTTAAGCTTTGAGCGGATTAAGGCCTGAGTACAACAAAACAAATCCGTATCCCAGACATGGCTTATCACTCGATAAAAACAGTTTTCAATTTTGTTATTTGGCTTCTGGAGAGGGCGAAATAGCATATCGGACAACACAACTAAAAGTAAAAACATACCGGACAACAGTCCTAAGCACTTTGACTGACTCCTAGATATTACTAGACATGACAGTAACTTCCTATGTCTTAGAAGTCTAAATTGACATTAGTTATCGGTTTATTATAGAGCCTGGGAAATACCCTAGGCGTTATGATCGCGTCAAAGAATCTTTGTAAGATAGGCCTGTGATCTATTACTACTACTGTATTAGTAAACTTAAAATGAAGCAGTGGCATGTATCGTATTTCTATAGTATTCTCAATAGTATCCCAGGGGTTACAGAATTGCGGTTGGTATATAGCATTTTGGAAAATTCTTATTTACTTGAATGCCGTTTTGGTTCAGCTGAATAGAGCAGAGTAGTAAGATCACAACTATAGCTACATGTATCCTGCCCCGCTTTCCCATAGTATTTATTGCCTACTATGCCGGGACGAATGCTAGTAAAATTGCTAAATCCCGCTGTGTGATAGGCAGGTAAGTCAGGGAGAACATGAACGTGCGATAGATTCTCTACTTTCACATAATCACTCCTATAATATAAGCGTGTAAATGCGTACGCATTGTGGCGATCTGGGTCAAGAGTTTACAATTCTTTTTTCCTATCTTGCGTTCTGCGCCGTGCTTTCCAACAAATTATCCCTCCTTGTTCTCGCTGCCGAATCTTCCTCAAGTCTCTTCTGGAGAAACTCGGTGATTTCTTGCACTTTGACCAATGCAACCCTCGCACATTGCAGCAGAGCCAATGCTCCAATGGGCAAGCCACCCGCTTTCGCAATTTGGCATACCTCACCAAACTTATTCAGTGTAATAGTCATGTCTCCGTCTCTCAACTGTTCTTCCTGTAGGGTAGCATCGATCAAAGATACCGCCCCTCCATGGTAGAATGAGTAGGTGACACAGATAGGGACATGGAGGATTGAAAGTGGGACAGGTACACGCTCTATGAGGGTGTGAATTATAACCTTTTCACCATCGACCGAGACATCAGGCCTGCGGTAGTGCTGTAGAGCTGCTACAGCTGCTATGCAAGATGCATCGATCAGCCCTCCATCGTGGTGGAGGAAGTGCACATCAACACGAACTGCCCAGCACTTTTGACCGGCAACTATACAAAGCGACTCGGTATCAATGGCATTCGAACGGCGAATTGCTTTCTCGATAAGACGCGCGAGGAGAACCTCTTGTTCTGTCTGTCTGTATTTGTGGTTCGATTTAGCCTTTACGGTCCAAGATAGAGGGTGGGCGGTCAACCAAGAAGGAAGACGAAGTGTTGAAAACGAACCGGCCGGTCTCGAATGCGGGAGAGGCCATAGGCCCTAGTTCAGTTGTAATTTGGAAAATACCATCAAAGGGACGGTCAGAGAATGGCTTTGAAACCTCGGCGGAAACACGGGCGAGGACTCTAAGAAACTCGGTTTTATCGTCAGTTTTGGGTTAAACCCTATTGTGCTCTTTTGCAAAGATAGATTTACCTCGTCTTCCCCAATTGGACATCGGCAAGACCATAATCATCCCCGAATGAAATCTCAAGCTCCCGGAAAGATTCAAAGTCCCGGCCGTCGATACGGAGGTTCTGTTTGAGGGCTTCGAGGACGAAAGCCTTCTCGCTCGTTGAGGGGTCTAATTCCTTAGGCATTTTTGATGAGGGGTTTCAGTGAGCGGATTGGTCCATCAACCTAGAGGGTTTAGTTGAAGCGCCGGGGGAGTCTGCTGGGAAGACGTGCAAAGCGCTGCACGTGGCTGAACGTGGCTAGCGCACCCGTAATATTATGCACATAGCCACGCCTCTTGAACAGCTACATGTAGTTTTCGTTCGTATCGTATCTTCCAGACCAAACCCCCAGTATCAACAATGACTACGGCTCACAGGTAGTCCACCGAACTCCAGTCAAAGCTTTATATGAAGACTTGCTTTTGCTGATTAAAGATGATGACCATGACCACAGACCAACCTTCGATCCAGCCCGTGGTAAAGAAGCTCCTAAGGGCCCTGCCTACCACCAACGCCTCCTCCCAGCGCATACCAAACTCAAGGTTCGCCAACCCGGTCAAGGAGGTGAAGCGGATTCGGAAGTTCGCGATCTACGCGCCGAACTACTTAAGGCTGAGGCCGCCCACTATGCGAAAGTCAACGGCGGAAAGGGGCAGCAAGTAGAAGACCCGGAAAAGGATTTAATATCCCCTTCGGCTTCGGGGGGCACAAAGAGAGCTATTGAGGATAATGGGGCTAGTATAAGCGAGAAGGGTGAGGAGGAGAATGCTGAGGCCAAGAGACGGAGGGTACTGGAAGAAACGCGGGATATAGACGCGGACTCAGATGGTGGGAGCGACAGCGAGAGCAGTGACGAAGAAAGCGATGATGAAGAAGATGAGACGGCCGAGCTTCTGCGAGAGTTGGAAAAGATAAAGAAGGAAAGGGCTGAAGCTCGAGAACGCGAAGTAATAAATCCACTCTCAATCTTCAGACTTCCGTCTAATACCTCCAACCCTATAGGAAGCCGAAAAAGCCGCCCAAGAGCAAGAGAGGAACGAATATGACGTGGCCCGCGGAAATCCTCTTCTTAATAGAGGATCTAGCGATTTCCAAGTGAAACGTAGGTGGGATGACGACGTTATCTTCAAAAATCAAGCACGCGGTACAGACGACAAAAATAAGAAGAAAGAGTTTGTCAACGATCTTTTACGTTCGGATTTCCACAAGCGTTTCATGGTAAGTCTTTTTCGGCTTCGCGTATTTACTCACATAGAGGGCTGGTTGTTAATATAATCTAGAACAAGTATGTACGATAGAGGGTGTTTTCTAAGTGTTGACTGGTTTTCTTAAGTAATTGTATTTTTAACGAAACATACGTATTTGAACCTGATACTCCTCTCTCTTTTTTTGTTGGATGATTTGAATATAACGGAATGGCGTATCATGTGGTTCATTCACTGAGGAAGGTCTTTCCAACAGTCCGAAGCCTGGTGAGACAGCTACAAGCATAATTCATTGCTATATTTTTATTACTGGTATATCAACATCTCTTGCTGATAATAAAAACGTTGCATTTACGTTAACAAGATCTACATATCCCGTAGTTCCGTGTTGAAGTTTTTATCATGGACTACGGGGGAGCCTTTGCAACCACGACCGCAGTTCCGGAGACTTTTTTTAATTCGGTTCTATTTGTTTAAGGTACAAAACATTGCATTTTGCTGTAAAACAGGGGTATCTGTCTTATCAGATTCTTCAGACTTTAGGTGAACCCCCGGGTACAAACTATGGCATCGTAGTACCTACTCTACATGAGGAGGCAGTGATCTCTCCCCCCCCCCTCCCCCGGCCCCCACTAGGGGTACTTATTGTGTACTCGCAACTTCATAGCGTTTCTAAACACAACCGCTATTACATACCATACAAAAATGTAGTCTTGGCGGTTTTTTGGGTGTATGCAATATTAGTCGTGTTCAAAAACGCTATGAAATTGCGAGTACATACATGTATGGATATATACTCTAGACTAATCATAAAGGGGAGAAGGCAATATTATTGTTCTTAATTTAACGGCTTCTATGACTCCCCGTATATAATATTATTTCTATAATTCAATACAACACAATTAAGACTGGTATGTAATGTACTCTACTCTACTACACATGTAAGTACCTACAATTAGAGTGACTGTGGCTGGTCCAGCCGCAGCGGCATATGCCGTCACAAGAGAGACTTCTCTCAATTCATTGGGTCGACTACATGGAGTGCCAACATGTACTCTACTCTACATATATACTATTGATCAGCCTTTCATTAATACATATATACTCGCAATCTCATAGCGTTTTTGAACACGACTAATATTGCATATGTACTAGTACACCCAAAAAACCGCCAAGACTACATTTTTGTATGGCATGTAATAGCGGTTGTGTTCAGAAACGCTATGAAGTTGCGAGTACAAGGCTCTGAGTGACTGTCAACACCACATTCACCTCACCCCAGAGCCTTGCACAAGTAGCCACCGCATATCCTCGTTACACAAGAACAATTCAGCAAACCCCGCATCGTTTCCGTAGCTTTACACTATCCTTTGACAACTGATATCTATAACGGCGACTCGATACTTGCGCCTTAGGTCAGACTAATGGCTGACGGTTTGAGCCTCGCAGCGAATATCATTGCTGTCGTCCAACTTGCTGGTGAAGTGGCTTTCCTGAGCTACAAATATATTAATGGCGTCAAAAAGGCCCCAGAAGGCCTCCAGAAATTCGACAGAGAGCTCAAGTCCTTCAAACATGTTCTTCTAAAACTACAGACCTTTGTGAACGAGAATCCCGGGCTCGCAGATTCCTGGGATCTGGTCACACAACTCAAAAAATGTAGAGATGACATGGCTACGATCACACTCGGGCTGAAACCCAAGAAGAAAAAATTCGGCTTACAGCTTCTCTGCTGTCAGTGGCCTTTCAAAGAAAAAGAAACTTTAGATTTTATTGAACGGGTTGAAAGATTAAAGTCTCTCTTTGATCTTGCTATGGGCGATTTCCAATGGTGAGTTCACCTTACTTTCGCCGGGCTTAAAGTCTCTAACTTAAATAAGCTCCCAGCTAAGAAAGATTGGGAAAGATGTACAACATACCCTGCAGGTAGCTCAAGTCCCATATGGGTCTAGGAATATTGAAGATCGGACACAGCAAGGTAAGTGGCATATGTATAGTACTTGGGGTGAAATTAAGTATTGTCCTAATTGCGCTGGCAACCATGCTATCATGAGAGACAATACATTTCACCGCAAGTACATGTATCCTTTAAACCGTAGAGTTACTCAAGTTATTAGATAAACCGGACATGGAACTAGTAATTAAGTGGCTATACCCGGAAGCCTCCGACAAGCGTCACGCGGAGATTAGCGGAAGGAGACAGCCGAACACTGGGAAATGGATCCTAAAAGAGCGGGAGGTCCAAGACTGGGAGAACGGTGTATCGAAATCTCGTCTGCTTTGGGGTTACGGTATACGTATGCGCATACATCCATGTTACATACATGTATCGTTACTGACCGGGAACGCATTTCAGCCGGAGCAGGAAAGACATTCCTAAGGTACATAACTTTTTTATAATTTCCAGAGCAGATATAATAATTTATAAACAAGTATACATGTATGCATTTAGGTACTAACTGATATATAGCTCACTCATGATTGACCATCTAAGAGATCGATCATCAAAACAATCGAAACACGGTGTAGCCTATATTTACTTCAATTATAGCGAGCAAACACAACAAACCCCATCACTCGTTCTTGCCAGCTTGACAAAACAACTTGCGTGTCAGCTACAAGAATTGCCTGAGGAGATCAATAAGTGTTACAAAAAGATAACCAAGAAACAAGAATCTATTAGCTTGGAGGAACGTTATAGCATGCTCTTCATAACTGTAAAGGCATTTGCCCCAGGTGGTGTGTTTCTTATTTGTGATGCTTTGGATGAATGCAAACAGGATACCCAAAGAAAAGTCCTCTTACCATTGTTCCACCGGATGGCAAGAGATGGTATGAATTTATTCATAACGAGTCGGGATTTTCCTGATGATATTAAGACTTCTTTCAACGACTTGCCAAAGATTAAGCTATGGGCCAAGGATGAGGATATCAAGTTCTACACAGAGCAGAAGATAGCAGGAGACTCGTGTGCAAGTCGCCTTGTCAAGAGTGGGAGTTGTCAAGATGAAATAGTGTCTCAACTAAAAGAATGCTCCAATGGGATGTATGTACTTCTAGTGTGGTATCGCCGAGGCCTTCACGTGCTAATGACTTGGTTCATGTAGGTTCTTGATGGTTTCTTTCCACGTAAAATACCTGTGTCAACAGGTCAATCTCAAACAACTCCTCGTAGCCCTCAAGGAGCTCAAAGAGAATTCTACTAGCAAGCGCGAATCTCCTATGGACACTACATATGACCGAGTTATGGAGACCATCAAGTCACAAGCAGGAAGTCGCCTCGTGCTAGCTTTGAATATATTATCCTGGTTGGCCAATGCCCAGTGTGTACTCACAGTTCGACAGCTTCAAATGGCAGTCTCAATCGAGAGCGACTGCACCACCTTTGACCCGTCGGCTTTACCGCATAGAAATACACTGCTAGATGTTTGCGCTGGTCTTATAACAATAGATCAAGTGGATGATGAGGTAGAGGACGACCTTGAGGATACTATCAGGTTAGCTCATTATACGATTCAAGAGTATCTTCTTAGAAAATCGATATTATCGAACGATGGAGATATGCAGATAGCCACAGCGTGCGTCAATTTCACCTCCTATGGTAACTTTGCCCAGGGTGCCTGCATCTCCAACAATTCCGATGAATTCCGGTTATATCTTCACCCTTTCCTCCGATATGTCGCTGGGCATATGGTTACCCACATCAGAAGATGCGACGAGATCTCAACAACAAATTTGGTCCTTGAGTTTCTTAAAACTCCCCAATCACTTCCTACCTATGTAGAGGGCCAACTTTTATGTGGTTCAAAAAGTCATAAATGTCAAAGGTGGACCGCATTGCACTTTACTGCCACATTGGAACATACAATAGTGGCTGAGATTCTCCTTGAACAAGGTGCTGATGTCTCCGCTGTGGACTCGGCAGGATGTACTGCACTTCACCACGTAGGAGCGTCAGATACTTTCATTAGCCTACTCATCGAAAAGGGCGCCGATATCACAGCTGTGGAGAGGAATTACGGACGCACGGCACTGCATTTAGCAGCCATATGTGGGCATGGGCCGGTAGTCAAGCTGCTCCTCGAAAGGGGCGCCGATATCACAGCTGTGGAGAAGAATTACGGACGACACACAGCACTGCACTCAGCGGCCATACATGGGCATGAGCCGGTAGTCAAGCTGCTCCTCGAAAAGGGCGCCGATATCACAGCTGTGGAGAAGAGTTACGGACTCGCGGCACTGCATTTGGCAGCCATTCGTGGGCATGAGCCAGTAGTCAAGCTGCTCCTCGAAAAGGGCGCCGATATCACAGCTGTTCAGAATGGAGGAAGCACGGCACTGCATTTGGCAGCTGGGAATGGGCATAAGCCGGTAGTCAAGCTGCTCCTCGAAAAGGGCGCCGATATCACAGCAGTGGAGAAGAATTACGGACGCACGGCACTGCATTTGGCAGCCATATATGGGCTTGAGCCGGTAGTCAAGCTGCTCCTCGAAAGGGGCGCTGATATCACAGCTGTGGAGAGGAATTACGGACGACACACAGCACTGCATTCGGCGGCCATATATGGGCATGAGCCGGTAGTCAAGCTGCTCCTCGAAAAGGGCACCGATATCACAGCTGTGGGGAGTAACGGACGCACGGCACTGCATATGGCAGCAATTCGTGGGCATGAGCCGGTAGTCAAGCTGCTCCTCGAAAAGGGTGCCGATATCACAGCTGTGGAGAATGGAGGAAGCACGGCACTGCATTTGGCAGCTGAGAATGGGGATGAGCCGGTAGTCAAGCTGCTCCTCGAAAAGGGCGCCGATATCACAGCTGTGGGGAAGAGTTACGGACGCACGGCACTACACTTAGCAGCTGAAAACGGGCATAAGCCAGTAGTCAAGCTGCTCCTCGAAAAGGGCGCCGATATCACAGCTGTGGAGAAGAATTACGGACGCACGGCACTGCATTCGGTAGCCATATGTGGGCATGAGCCCGTAGTCAAGCTACTCCTCGAAAAGGGCGCCGATATCACAGCTGTGGAGGAAAAATACGGACGCATGGCACTGCATTTAGCAGCCATATGTGGGCATGAACCGGTAGTCAAGCTGCTCCTCGAAAAGGGTGCCGATATCGCAGCTGTGGAGAAGAAATACGGACGCATGGCACTGCATTTGGCAGTCATGCGTGGGCATGAGCCGGTAGTCAAGCTGCTCCTCGAAAAGGGCGCCGATATCACAGCTGCGGGGAAGAATGACGGAATGGCGGCACTGCATTTGGCGGCCGTGAGTGGGCATGAGCCGGCAGTCAAGCTGCTCCTCGAAAAGGGCGCCGATATCACAGCTATAGAGGAGGATAGCGGGTGCACGGCACTACATATAGCAGCTGGAAATGGGCATGAACTGGTAGTCAAGCTGCTCCTCGAAAAGGGCGCCGATATCACAGCTGTGGAGAATGAAGGACGTACGGCACTGCATTTGGCAGCCATGTGTGGGCATGAGCCGGTAGTCGAGCTGCTCCTCGAAAAGGGCGCCGATATTACAACTGGCATCGGTAAGGCTTCGCCTGTGGATATAGCAGATCGTGCTGGACACAAGCATGTGGTCAGATTACTCCGCCAATATAGGAGAGCCAACAGTACGGTAGCAGATACGGGCGAGAAGACGAGTAGTGAGGATTCCCCCCAAACAGAGCAATTGCAATAGCTATAGAGAAGTGATACACAAATTTTATTGCTGCGTAAGTGCCTGGAAATTTTTTTGTAAGGCTACATAAGTAATAGGACGTATTTTAAGATCGAGTCGGGGAAGGATGAGAATTGGGGGTTTTTGGAGCGGGGACTGGGGACCTGGGCGGTAGGTGGGCTGGCTTTCTTTTCCTTTCATTTTTTCTTCCATTCTTCTCCCATTTTCTTTCATTTTTCCATTCATTTTGTCCATTCATTTTTTCCTTCATTTTTTCCTTCATTAGCGATAGACCTCATAATTATCTATGAGTATGGGTTTATGAAAGATGATTATGTCATTTGCTCCGCGCCTGGTTATTAGACCCAGTACTATGTCAGACCTAGAAGTGTGTCGCATGGCAACGGCACTAAAGCCTTCGAAAAACGAAGACCCCACAATCACCATAATTAGAGGATTGGAAACCATTCAAATACCTGTGTTTTGAAGTGGAATTCACTCATTAGAGGTCTGGTACCAAATATCTCGAGGTTGTAGGGGTGGCTGTGGCAGCAGAAATACGCACACAAATTTGTGTGGGATTAGAGAGTATTTATTAAGGGCCCGTTTGGCAACCAGACAAAACGGAGTTTCCAAAAGGCCTAACAAAAAGGGAATTTACAAGGGTGAAAACTCCATTTTGGCCTGTTGCCAAACGGGCCCTAAGTCTCGCAATACTACCATTTCTTAGCAGATCATTACTGTTTTTTCTTTTTGAAAGATACAGCTTTCAATAGCGGCAGCATATCTTGAGTTCCTTACAGGAGTGGCTGAGCTTCAGGCGCTCGCTCTGGTGGCTGGAAATGACAACACTCGCTGGAGAGGACAGGGAAGAGAAGACGTAACCATTACTATAGAGGGTGATGCCTGGCTCACCTAGGTACTTCAGGTTAACTCAAGAAGAAGAGGTAACACGGCTTGCAGTCTGCCACATGTAAATCCCTGACCCGGTCAGATGCGACGACGGTATTGTGGAAGACAGTGTTGCTGCACTTTGTATGCTATTTGGACGTTTTTAGCACATGGCCAGGTTAGTTCTCTGCATCTTCGGTTTGGTTGGGAGCCGGAAAGGATCTCCCGGGTTGTCAAGACTCTCCTAGCCGTCGTTCACGATAGGTGCCAGTATCTACTAGCCTCTGCTTTACACCAGACCGATTAGCTGTATTCACAGTTGCTATTACAGGAAGAGGTACACTTGCATTGGCTTCATTGACGGAACCATGCGCCAGGTGGCTAGACCAATATATGGGCAAGAACCAATCTACAATGGTTGGAGGGAAATACATTGTTTGGAATATCAGGCTGTAGTTTGTCCTGATGGGATCATACCACTGTTTGGTCCTGTAGAAGGAGTTAAACATAATATCACTGTATACATATACAGAGAAAGGAGATATAAAGAGTCAAGAAATATATCATAGACTTCGTTACGTACAAAGGAGGTGTCTTATATAGACATGTAAGAGAGACATATATGTGTACCCGATATAATCGGAAGCAACATTACAACAGCCCTCACCATTTTGCCGCGAGTGATATTTCATGAATCCACATATATTTATTTTATATCTATCTAATCGTCAAGACTAGCCATTACTTCCTCCACCTTTCCCTCATTTCCTAACAAAGCCCCTCCCCACGACTCTCCTCTCAGCCCCTCCACGGCGATTATAAAGCCAGGCCTCCTTTACATTCCCCACACTCCTAACCACCGGCGGAGCCAGATTCTTCCGCGCCGCAGCGTCGTCAGAGAGCACCTTCACGCTCACAACACCTTTTTTGAGAACCTTGTTCCGGCGCTTTTGTTCCCGCCGGCGCCGGTTCCTCTCGAGGTGTTTTGACGGTTGGCCCGACGGCGCTGGTGTGTCATCTTCGGAAACTTCTGAGTCGGAGTCTTCTTCTGGGCGCGAGGCCACAGCTGCAAGAAGAGATTCTGGGAGGAGTTTTGGGAGCTTGCTTTTCTCGGCTGGGGCAATGCCTTTGTCTTTGGCTTCACTTTCCGCTTCAACCTCGGCCCCGGCGGCTTCAACTTCGGTTCCGGAGGCTTCAACTTCGCCTCCGGAGGCCTCGACCCTAGGTTCGGCCTCGGTGGTAGCTTCGGATGCTTCGAGAGTTAGCTGAGATGCGGCCTCATCGAGGCGTTGACGTTTCCGGGCGCCGGCGCTAGCTTTCTGGGCCTTCAATTGGGTATCCCGTTCTTTCCGTTTCTTGCGCGCGGCCTCTTTCTGTCTACAGTTTTAATTCCAGGTTAGCTACCCACTGAGTCCATGATAACCCTACAATGGAGGGAGCAGGTACGCTTCTGCTGCCTTCCTCGCTTCTTCTTCCCGCTTGTGAGCTTCCTCTTTCCCGGCACCCAACGAGGTCTCTTCGGGCGCTTCGTCTTCCGAGTCCGAAGCGTCCGAGTTCTCCTGGGAATCGGCAACCTCCCTAGGATCTATTTTTTCTGGGGCTTTTGAATCTGTGGTTCCATCAGGGTCGGTGGTAGTGGGGGTGTCGTCTTCGTCGAAACGGGTGTGGTTTCGGCGGGGCGTGGGTGCGGAGGTTAGCGGGAGAGCTGGAGAGAGAGGTTCGATAGGCTCGCCATTGCGGGAGGCTTTGGCGCGGTGAGCAC
The DNA here is from genome assembly GCA_024713625.1 of Morchella sp. 2018-W30. Lineage (NCBI taxonomy): Eukaryota > Fungi > Ascomycota > Pezizomycetes > Pezizales > Morchellaceae > Morchella > Morchella sp. 2018-W30. Next base: position 343,751 of record JAMJEW010000025.1, read on the forward strand.
GGGTTAGAGGAGCCATTGAGTTTATGGTGGTTGTTTCGGTGGTGATGTTTCAGCGGTCGTGAGTGCCGCTGTTCGCCGTGGTGGGTCTACGACGTTTTGGAAATTTTTATGGGATGCCAAGAGTGAGGCTCTACAGGGATATTCCGAGACTAGAATCTTGGAATTGTCAAATATTCCTTAGAGATCTCTGCATTGAAATTAATTGATAGATTCAACCGGGGATGCAAGCAGCTAAACATTAACAGTACTAGGATAGAGTTATTACATACATACATGCACTCAAGAAGATAGAGAATCAAAAAGCCATCCAGCCAAACAGACTCTGCGAAAGCTGGAAACCCAATTAGAATTGATCCCGGGATAGCTCTCTCCCGCAATTGTAGCAGGTCCAGGGGCTGTGTCTTGTGTCTGTCCGTACGTCTGCTGGCTGTTTGTCCAAGTAGAGTAACTGACACCTCTTATCTTCCACCACCACCACCACCACCATCACCATCATCCCTATAAAGCTCTTCCACTACCTAAAGCTGCTGTCGCGTCCCTTCCATCCCGCCAATCGACTATTAACTGCAAATAGCCATGGATATCGAAGGACTTGTCACTCCCCCACCCCCTCCCCCCAAAATAGGCCGAAAATACGACCTCATCGTCTTCGGGGCTTCTGGATACACAGGCCGTCTAACTTGCGAGCAAGTCCTCGCCAACACACCCTCATCTCTAAAATGGGCCATCGCCGGTCGCTCTCCAAATAAGCTTGAGCTGCTTGCGCTGGAGTACAACAAGCGCTTTCCCGATCGCGTCCCCGTCGGTATGCTTAACTTAACCCCTTTGGGCTCCCAAGATCTTGAATTGTACTCTGACTGTAGTGCTGCGTGATGATAGGGATCTTTATCGCAAATGTGGAAAATGAGGATACGCTGGAGACGATGGCTCGGGTAACGAGAGTGCTCATAACGACTGTGGGCCCGTACCTGAAGTATGGGACTCCGGTACTGGAGGCATGTGTGTTGAATGGAACCCACTATGTAGATGCGACGGTGGAGACAACATGGGTGAGGGAGATGATCAAAAGGTATCATAAGACAGCGACTATTAACGGCGCCGTGGTATGTAGTCTCATGTTTCTGCTATCGCCCCCTTTTCCTGTCATTTTAATCATTGCTACTCCTTCCCCCATTAACCGCGCCTCTATCATTACCCCCCCCCCCAAATAAACATCGCTAATATTAACCTGTGTACCTTAGATCATCCCGCAATGCGGCGTGCAATCCGCACCTGCTGACCTTGCTGCCCACTCCCTTGTAACATTAATCCGCAATCGCCTCTCCTGCCCCACAGATAATATAGTCTTCGCGCTCGTCGACCATGTTTCAGGCGTCTCGGGGGGGACGGTCGAAACACTCCTTTCGGTCTGGGAGATCGCAACGCTCCAAGAAATGTTCCACGCGCGCAGAACCTACTCCCTTTCACCCATCAAGGGACTTGATCTCCCGTTTATTTCTCCAATCCAAAAGCACAAAGAACTTGGATTCCTAACCAAGAATGCGCAGGCGAGCCATGATGAGAAGGTCGTGGTGCGCAGTTGGGGCCTAAATCAGAATGGAGAGTGGTATGGCAAAAACTTTATGTTTAGAGAGTATAAGAGTGTGGGGACCATGTTCATGGCAGTGTGGATGTATATATGGATGAGTATGATCCAGATTTTACCTTATATTACGCCGATTAGGTATGCATAGCCCTATAGATACTAGTTTAGAGGCATGAACTAATGAGAACAGATGGATAATTCGCCGCTACTATGCACCTCCGTTGGGGGAGGGTCCGATCTTGGAGTCAACTAACAAGTATCGCATTGAATGGCGCGGCATAGCTGAGGCGGATGATGATAATGAAGAGGCTGCGAAAGCTACAATCACTATGTTGTGCGAGAAAGATACATATACGACGACAGCAATCCTACTCGTTCAGACAGCAATGAGCTTGCTATCAGACGAGGAGACATTCGCAAAGAAGACTGGTGGAGGTATATTGACACCATCGGCGGCGGCAAGTCCAGCGTTTTTCATGGCGTTGGATAGATGTGGCTTTCATATAGAGGCGAAGATGATGGAGGAGTTTTAGATGGATCGGAGGCGGGGAAATACACTATTAGACTGGACAAGATAGAATTGGGTAGGCCGGAAGGGAATGGGGGTTTTTATTTATACTTTGCATACATGTTCAATATCAATCAAACACATGCATTATCATTGACCAAATTCTTGCTCTTACAATCATTGACCTATTCTTTACTGATGTCCTCTTACCAAAGCTTCCTTTAACAACCTACACAACTCCCTTGCTGTTCCCACGGAAGCTTGATAACCCGTCCCACCATGCCCATAATTATGGCCTACAACCCTCCACATTCCATCCATTTTCACCCACTCTGCCTCGACTCTAACACCACCCTTCCTACTTGGCCGCCTCCCCACCTGCTCACTCACGACCACAAACTCCCCCTCCACCAGCAACTCCGGTGCCAAATCCCTACACTTCTCCCGTATACGCTCCGACAACGCTGCATCCACCTCCACACTCCAGTCCCCGTCGTCCTTGCTGCCCCCCAGAATACTCGTCCCGCTCCCAGGGCGCGGTATCACATACGCCGTCCACCCGTCGCCCTCCTTGAACGTTATCCCCGCGGCCTCACCCTTCACGAGCACCGTCTGCCCTTTCGTCGGATAAACATCTGGGTCCGCGCACAGCGCCCCCGCTGCCAGACCGGTGCAGTTGATCACTGCCACAGCCTCCTCCAGCGAGGGGAGATCAAACACCTCGCCGAGGGTGTCAACCTCTGCCGTGTGGGTCTTGACGCCGAGGTCGCCGAGGAGGCCGAGGAGGTGGTCGAGGTAGGTGTTGGGGTCCAGGCAGAAGGAGTCATATGTGCGCGGGGAGTAGGAGGTGACTAGCGTGGACCACCAGGGCGTGGTGGTGAGGTGGTTGCGGGAGGTGGTTAGCTGCGATGGGTTAGTGAGGTCTAGGAGAGGTAGGGCATTCGACCCGGGGGGGGGGGAGAGAACTCTGAGGCCAGCTTCGGGGTTCTGGTAGAGCGTTTGCCAGTGCTTGTAAGTTTCGGCTTCGAAGGCCTGGAGCCTAGTGTCGGTGGGGGAGGCGTGGGAGCGCCAGTGCTGGGGGGACATCAGTGTCTCTCTACGCTGTGCGCTATATATCCCTGTATACTACGTCCATATGGTTACTTACTGCGCCGGCCCTGCTGAAGGTCAGTTCTCTCCGTCTCCCAATCATATATAAATACATGACCACATATATATATATATACTGCCCCAGATATGTATCTAGAGACAGACCGAGCGGGTGTTTCATTACTTTGTAGAGCAATACTCAATGCCATCCTCGCCCGGCCAATGCTTTGCAACAACCGTGACGCCAAAGCCGGCCTCGAGCAGCGTAAGAGCCGTCTGGAGCCCCACCACGCCGGCGCCCAGAACTATGATCTCTTGCTTCGACATTATCTTGCTGCGGGTGATATCTTGTGAAGCTGTCGATCAGGACTGATATGCGGGGGAAAAGGTGGAGAAACACAAAGTTTAAAAAGCAATATGTGAGCCGCGGATGTATACTTAAAATCCCCCCATGGAATAAGGCGGAGTCCTTGTGCCACTTTAGAGATGCCTGGAGAGTGGGGTTGATACAATATAGTGGTGGGTGTAGGGTTAGGTTTTGTACAGGAAAACTGGGATTCGGTGTAGGACTACGACTATGTACTAGTACATGCATAGGAGTGTAGGTACGACATATATTAACAATCGAGTACTAGCGCCCCCCCAAAAAAAAAATTACTGGTTCTAATATCTTCAATCTTTTCAACACTTTTGAAAGAGTATATACTTGTATAGTACTTTTCGAAATTTATGTCCTTCTACCCGAGGATTATTAACTTATGCTTTTGGGCGTTATGAGCCATTTAGCACCTGTTATTATTAATTCAGACATACTTTAGTACTGTGAGTAATTAAACACCAGTAGTGCTGGCCGGCTCTAGGACAGGATGTGCTACACCCATAGAATGGCTTAAAGACCACATACATGCTATTTTTTCTTACCCTTGGATCAGCCTTTTAGGGAAGTGAATTTGGTTTCTCGCGTACATGATTCTCATCCTCCAATTTCGCTACAACAAATGCCTTTGGCAAAGAATGGCCATAACTCTTGGCTCTCTTACAACTTCAATTTACCTCCCAAAAAGACATTATCAAGCCACTCGTTAATGTGCTTAAACACGTCCTCTGGTGCATCCAATAGCGCCCAATGTGATGTATCCACATCTCGAACCGTCAGGTCTTTGATCAACCTTTCCTGTCCGTTTACCATTTCCGGCCTAACTGCCGGGTCCTGCATGGCGCGGACAATGAGAGCTGGAACTTCGATGCGGTCGACCTCCAACCTACATGATATTGTTAGCCGAGTAATGACGGGGAATTCGGGGTTAGTTGGACGTACTTCTGCTCATCCTCATGGTTGACTTCGCCAATTTTGTACCAATTCACTAGGGAAATAAGTTAGTAATTGTCTCTAGCCAGTAAAAAAATACGTGAGGGCTCCCACGAGGGCCGTGAAATCCTCTCGAGAACGCATCCATATATGCTTCCAGATCCTACTCCCCAAAGCATCAGCATCGATTATTCTAACCTCCCTCCCGCCAGACCCTACATACCTTCTCTGTGAACATTTCAGTCAATGAATTATCATCTCCAATGCCACTGATCAAATCTTTCTCGACATGTAGTTGCCCAACCGCCTCCGGATCCCTACTGCACCTGTACAAAAACTTGATAAACTTTTTCCTATTATCTTCGCTCTCCAGATCCTTCTCTGTCTGTGGGTCACAAAACGCGATTTGATACTTAAAACTCGGATACTTCTTCACTAAATCTTCGAGCGGGACGAACGGCGACTTGATCGGGAAATAGAAACCGCAAATAGTCATGATGTAAGTGAATCTTTTCGGGTAGTAGAGGTGAATACGGTAGGAGACGACAGCACCCCAATCATGGCCGAGAAGGATCACGTTTGAGACCTTGAGGTGCTCCGTGAGAGCGTACATATCCGAGGCTGTGGATTTCCAGCTGTAGGCTGACATAGAAGAGGGTGGTACTCGGGGCATGTCGGTTTTGCCATAGCCGATCATGTCGGGGACCACGACACGGAAGCCTTTGTTCAGGAGGAGGGGGATAATGTTCTTCCAACCATCTATAAGCTCTCCGGTTAGATAATTCATCTCTTGATTACCCAGTAAGTGAATATCAGAACTGGGGACGAACACCAGAAGTCAGGGAAGCCATGGATCTATTTCACACGCTGTTAGTACATTATCCAGATCTCCTACCCCACTGCCAATATCTCTAGGTGCTTACACAGAAAATGATCCCCTTCGGGGTACCCTCTGGAATTCCTTGAACGTAGTCTAAGAGCTCGTCGTATCAGTCCCAATGGTTCAATGATGCCGCTGTATGTGAGCAACGTACGATATCTCCTCCCATTCAGAGTTGCAAACTCATGAGTGACACGGGAGTCGTCATATGGATCGATTGGCTTCAAGCTCATGATGAAAGTAAATAAATGGAGTCTGGCTCTTCTCTCAGTGGATTGCGTTAGGTATTTATAACCTATCCCCCCCTCCTCAGGGATCCTCAAGGAACCCTACTTTGGAAAGTGGCCGATGCAGATACAATTCCTGGCGTCAGCTACATATTAGTCAATCGATTATTGACCGAGGCACCGTGATAATAACTAAAGCCCCCCTTCCCCCCGGGTCGGAGGTCTATTCATCCACCCCCGTCCCAATTTCTACACGTTGGCGTAGATATTGAGTATTAGAGATTAGAGCGTATTGGCCAACAACCTCCGAGCCTACAGTTCTTGGCGACTGGTTTTTGGTGTGGATAGCCCGCCAAGAGCTCAAAATTTGAACTCAAAATTTAAACTCAAAATTTGAAAATACATGTACACCCGTGTCTCAGAAGTTCCCGAAGCCCCCCAATAGGACCTTTAATTCCCTCAACAACCAACAGACCTGTATTCAAATAACCTTTAATATAGATAAAAGAGACTCTGTTCTATTCATGGGCAGTTTTTTCGGCAATATCCAGTGACTTTTAATGAGAAAGATATAAATTAGTTCTGTTTCAATCCTTGAAAATAATTTAAAAGTAGAGAGTTTTTCAACTGACTCCAGATCAGGCATAGGTAGAATAGATGATTTATATTTACTACAGTATGAAAAAATGGGGTGAAATTACTACGGAATTTAGTGACAAATACCGAATTAAATTGGCATAAGAGGAAGAGTACTATACCAATACCATATTATTACTGCATTGCTAGCGTATCAACGAAAATACTGTAGTGATCCCGCCCCTCATTTTGGTACTGTATTCTAGCATTTCTAGGTTGATTCGATGGACCATATATTGATTAGAATTTATTTTTGAGCTACATCATACAATGAAGATTATACATTCCAAAATAGAGGCTCCGCACAAATCCCCCTAAATATCTGTAATCCTCAGCATTGTTTAGCTTTTATACAGTCAAAGTTTAACTTTTTTTTGTTGTATTCTGGTTGAGAGGGAATACTGTTGCTATGGGGGGCTTCGGGAACTTCTGAGACGCGGGGCCAACACGTTCTAACGAAGCTGGGCGCAGTCGTCACAAATATTTACTAGCCGTCGGTATTACTACATAAGTGTTATCAACCAACCAGGAACAGGCTTCTTGACCATGGCAGAACACCCACTAATAAATTTTTTCAGAAATAGTAGTCCCCTCCAATTGACCGTAATACGTACGTATAGCCATACTTACATACAAAATGAGAATAATAGAAGAGCGCTAGGGAAAACAATATCAAAAAATCTCCCCACCCCTCTGAGTTTACCTCTTTTTTGTGTACCCATCATATCGTGTCCATGCAGATCTTCGATGCTAAAAAGTAAACCCACAAACCAATGCTATTCGCGCCTTCACTTGGCACAGAGTGGCTAATTAAAAGGGTTTATGTAACCAGACAAACGAACATAAAAACACGACTCTTATGGAAGCCACTGGTGCGTAGAAGTTGGAGTGGTTGCCAAGGAAAGAAAAGAAAATTCCATTCAATAAGTTCCAGCAGGTAGAAATCCAGCCATGATAATAACTATCAATCAATCACGTAAAGTGAATATTAATATGACCGCTTGAGAGTGTTTTAATATATCACCGTGTCCTCCCCGGCTTCAACGATTTCCCCCACATCTCCAATATCGGATTGTCTTCTAACGCTGTCTATCTCATCGTGTACAGGCGCATGGTCAAGGTTAGTATGCTCACCACCATCGTGATGCCTGGTATTTATTACCGTTGCATGGTCATTATCGTCTATCACTGGTGAATCATCATCTTCATGGCGGGGGTCAATGGCTAAGTCGGGCTCGTTAAGGTTATTGGCCCCACCATTAAGCAATTCCTCCTCTTCCTCCTCTCGCTCGCGACGCAACTGGAATTTACGCTGTTCCCGTGCGATAGAGTCTTCTACCTCTTCTACCTGGGCTTTGATACGTTCATCCTCTTCGGGTAACAATTTCCATGGAAGGTAGAACTACAAGTTTCGTCAGTACCAACGTTTTCGGGTTTAATAATCTGTAAAGGCCCCATGTAACATACCAGTTTTGGTTGCGCACATGTTTGTAGAATATGGGCCTGGGCAAGTTCATTATTGTGACGTATTTGCATCTGTTTAAAAGTTAGCCTCCAACCTGCCTACACCATGAAAGCAAATTGGAAGAAATGGTACCCACAGCACGTTCGTCAAACTCCCTCTGCTCCATGCGTCTGCGTAAATTGACACTCTGGTCCTCTTTCTTCCGGCGCTCGTCAATTTCGTCGGTTTGCTGCTTCAGTTTTTCCTGCAGTTTTGCTTCAACCTCGCGACGCTTCACCGCGCTGTTACGTGCCCTAGGCGATGAGGAATCCTGCTTGAACTTGCCAATGGTCCCCAGGAGGGCCCCGAAAAGCCTTTTCCCACGCCGGCGCTCCTCCTCGTTCCCGGCGGCGGCCTTTCCGGCTGATGGTCGTCTGCTGGGCCGTGAGCTCTCATCATCTGATTCTTCAGCTTTTAATCTGCCACTCCTCCCTCCTCTCCCCGCATCCTCTTCACCGTCATCCACTGAGGGGTGGTGTAACTCCCTTCCGTTACTGCTATGGTCCTTGTAGTTAAAACGAGCCCTTTTAGAGGATTCTGGGGACGCGGTGGATTGCCTGCGTTTGGCAATCAATTTTGGAGGAGATGATCTGTCCATATCATCGTTGTGGGGAACGACGACCGCTGATGCGACAATAGTTCTGTGGGTTTTATTTTAGCACTGCTCCCTCCGAATATTTTGAAAGATAAGCCACATAAGAAAACGAAGGCGCGAAATTTATGGAAGGTCTTACACTTGTTCTTCTTCCGACATGACCGATATCGCGCTATTATGGTGGTGGTGGAGGTCGAGGTGGGGTGGAGAGGTATCAGCACGGAGCAGCAACAGTAGAAGGAAAAGCAATCAAACAGCTGTACCCTATTAACTAAAGTTGATCTGTGGGTCTCGGAAATCAAAGCCACACCAGACATCTAATATTGCTTAGTCACGATAGATCTGATAAGAATTGTCACCACAAATACCCACCAAAGCTATGTTAAGCTCCTCCGAACCTCAACCTCAACCCACGAACCTCCCCAAGATACCCACTGGCCAGTCATGTCACGTCATCATCCGTAATTCATCCCTTCTCACTTCTTCTTGCGTTATTGAAATCTAACAGGAGGAAAATAGCGACTTAGTAATGTGCCGCAAGCAATCTGGCATAGCCATCGGCCGCCTCTGCGATAAATGCGACGGCAAATGCCCAGTATGCGATTCCTATGTTAGACCTACAACTCTAGTACGAATATGCGATGAGTGTTCATTCGGAAATTACCAGAACAAGTGTGTCGTCTGTGGTGGAGAGGGCATCTCGGACGCTTTCTACTGTTTTGAGTGCACGCGACTCGAGAAGGATCGTGACGGGTGTCCCAAGATCATCAACTTAGGTTCTTCAAGGACGGATCTGTTTTGTAAGACCCTTTCTCCCTATATTAAAGTGTTCATTTTTTTTCTGACGGCGTGTCCGTGATGTAGATCAAAAGAAGAATTTTCGGAATCACTAAACACAGTTCGAAAGCTGCGCACGTGTGTGGCCGCCCCCATATTTTGTCTGAATGTGGCCCTATATTAATACACTAAGGCGCCTGAATACTCACTCGTAACGGGGAAGACGGGGCTGAAATCAGGATACAATGGGCTAGGAGTTATGAGAGCTAGGTAGAAATGATGGTTCTATACTTGTATTATTACTATACTTTACTTTCGGCGCACCTAATTTAGAGGTTTAACTAGAGTGTAAGCGATGTGTTGACCACGGGAATGATAATATCTGTATACACTTTTTGTTTTGGTAAAATACATGTACTTCGCTCTGATCCATTGCCCTATTTATGAGGGTATACTTGTTTCCACGGGTAGTTTTGGTCTATAGCGCGCCTCATACTCGAAGAAACCTGCCTCCCACGCTTCCCATTTCTTTTCCTAACCCCTCCGATCTAACATACAAAGAATGCAAGATAAAAAACAATGCCTCCCTCCCTACTAACCTCTCCAGATGAAGAAAAATGGACCAATCCCAAAGAATGAATGATTACAAGTCAAAAACATATGAAACACAAGCCTCCTTCCACGACTGCTGAAACGCGAGTAAATAAGTAGACGATATAAAACACGAAAAGGATAATGATAATAATAAAAAAAATCCCCAAAACTAGCAAACAAAAACCCGCTGAAAAACAAAGCCAAGCTTATAAACCATAAATAAAAACACAAGAAAGGGAAAACCTAATTCGCCTCTAATAAGGGAATAAGAAATAATAAACTCCCAGTAAATAACAAATGAAAAGTAAATCAAGTGAATGCATCCTACAGCGTAACAATAATAAAAAAGAATTTTTAAAGATGAATGGATATACGCAAATAACCCTTTTTTTGTTTCCTCCGCCACTAATAATTTGATTGCTCAGTAGAGGTACGAGGGTTTTCTGTCTCTGCTGTCACAGGAGCATTCTCACTCGCTTTGACCCCGTTCAGCGCTGCAATCAACTTTTCCTTTGCGCCAGGTACACTCAGGTCTTCTGGCATGTCTGGAAGGTTGTCCTCCCCCTTCATTGGCACTATATGACCAATATGGGAGCCACGTCTACTTGCTGGTAAAGTTGCAGGTAATTGTGGCATTAAGGTATCTTCTCCACCCTCTCTAAGAGCTGCAGTCGTTTGGACTTGTTGCGAACTTCTTCGGCTTATAAATCCTTGGTTAGGCACTAGCCCAGATTCTGTATCTGACTCTGCCCCGGGTACTTTCCTTCTCAATCTATCCTCTGCTGTCATATTTTGCCATTCCGAGCCGAAAGTAATCACACTAGCTTTCTTCCCTATGGTTTGAATGATATGATGTAAGCAACCACAGATTATAAAATATATATTTCAAGATTGAGTCTCGCATACCATGAACTGTAAAACTTCCAGATCCACGAGCAAGTCCCTCAGAGTCTCCAGGATATTTCTCTCCGGGCTGTATTCCATCCTCACTCGAAACGTCCTTTGATTTACCTCTACGGTGCCCAAGGCTCTGAGTTTCCCTAAGAGTTCTGTGTAGACTCTTCCGGATCTTTGGTCTTCCAGACTCCTTATCCTTGCCTTTGCTCTTTTCCTTCTTTTTCTTTTCATCTTTCTCCTCATCTTTGTCTGCATCTGCATCTCCGCCAAAGCTAGATACGGAAGGTGAACGATAGCTACGTCCAGTGTCGATGCTAGCATGATCATTACTAGTGGGTGCAGCGTCTGTCCGTGGGTTCCCTAGCGATGAAACCGACGGCGTCCGAGGTAAGTTCGAAGAGAATGAAGTCCTGTCGTTCTGTTCAGTGTCTCTCCGGGGGAACTCCCATGCTGTAGATGTATTTTTAGTGCTAGATGCATTAGAGATAACATGAGTAATGTCCTCCCCAATTGAAGCTGTGGCCTTTGGTGGTGTAAACATTGCTTGAGTGGGGGTTGGCGCACCAGATGTTGGCGGTGTAGCTTCGCGTATTGATCCGGCGGGTGAGTTCTGAGCACTTGCACTGGGCGTATTAATCTCAAGATTCCTCTTCTTTTGTTCTTTGGCCGACTTCCGCTCCTCTTCCATATCCATCGCCAGAATATCACGATGGCATCTCAACTTCCACATCTCCATTCTAACCCATTGCAGCTTTGCAGCCAACGACCCGGCAGCTAACACTGCTTGCTCTCTTGTTTTAGGTTGAATTGGTGTAAGGATAGAAAGATGTCTAGCATTCCTTAAAAGTGTTTGCAATTGACGATTTGTAGTCGCCAACTTTTCCTCCGAATCAGTGATTTTGAGATCAATTACCTCTCGTCGGGCAGCTGAGATCTCCGCCGCCAATTTGGTGTCTATCCCTCCTCTGAGAATGGAAACTTCTCCAGAGGGTGTTTGAACAAAGTGGGCAGATGTTGGTGTATCGGGAACCCCATCAGCTCTCCTAATCGCTCTTGTTCTCTGGCCCTCATAATTTCCACCAATAACACCTCTCATCCTGATACCTGCTGTTCTGAAAGTTGCCGCATAATTCAGCTTCGCTAACCAGTCATTCATCTCTGCCTCGGAATCCGCAATGAAATACTCCTGCATGCCACCATGCCTAATGAAAGCAAATGCGTGCTTGTGTTTTTTGTATGTCTTATCCAACAAGGCCACTGCATCATCCGTTGATATCTGCGCGTCAGGTTTAAATTGTTCAAGTGGTGGCTTGAAAATTACCGGGGTCCCAGTGTTGTGCTTATGATGCGACTCATATTGAGTCATTAAATTTTTGACCCAACTAACATTTCGGAAGAAATAAAGCTGTGAGCCTGTCAGAATAACCCCCCACTCGTGCCATGGGCTCCTTGTTTTCTTCTTTTTCATCTCTTTTCTCCATAAAACCCCAACTTTCGTCACTTTGATCTCCACTACTCCAGGATCAGCACCTTCCGGGTTCTCTGTGGTTGATGGCGACAAAAATGCGTCAGGTCGTGAGCGTACAGACATGATCTGCAAGACCCCTGAGCGAAAGAATGCCCTGTGTAACGAACTCATCTCCAGGCGCGATGCTGTTCCAGTGTAACTATATGGATCTTCAATCTGTACCACATCTTTCAAGCTCGGCCGTAAAATATCTAGTTGATTATCAATGATTAAAGTGTAAGGATCGACAGGTTCCTTGAGTCGCTTTCCATCCTGGTTTCCCCTATTGAATATCCCCCGCTTTGGCCTGTGCGGCACAATTTTCTCCCCATTTATATCAAACTCATCCTCCATTCTGATAAAGGGTGTATATGTGATGTTGTGATAGAAACATTCTAGAATATCGCTGGATATGCCCTCATTTGATATTGCCTGTGAGGTATTCTTGATGTAATCCTGCTTCTGCATTTTTCGCTTGTTATTTTTGTTGAAGAAATCGGTATGTAACATTATCAGTGAGAATGCAACGTAATAGGCTTGGTCTGCATGTTATGAGGACTCAGTTCTGCAGATAAAAACGGGGGTTACGGGGATTAGCGTTAAGTCTCACCAGAATCTTGATATATAAAGGGATTGCATTCGTGATATCTATCCGCAAAAGCTTGAAGAACGCGGTCTATTTGTTGGGTTTCCGAAGGAAGTTCGACCTCCATGAGCAATTTCCTATCTTCAATTAGCTCCTATTTGTTTCAATTCCATGCTTCTAGCTTACCTCAGCGCCATATCCATGGGGGTAGATGAAAAATCAAATGTCCCCATGTAACTCTTTAACACCGCAGAATGAAACACATCTCCACTCCTTGCAAGCAGAGATGCTACTACACTCTTACTAAGCGCTTCAAATAGCTTGGAAAGATACATCTGCGGAGTATCCTCGTCATTTCTCTCTGGAATGGTAACAATTTCCTGCGAAACAACCAGTGATGTTGGACCAGGACTATATGGTTGAGGCGACACATTCCTACTGATTGCATTCCCAAATATTGGTTCACTATCCCTTCGTATCCGCCCAAACATTCCACTAAAGCTTCTCCTCCCAATACTTCCATGCCCTTCCACTCGATCCAATGATGACATTGTTGAACTGCGATCACGTTTGGTTATCTTTGTCGGGGTGAGCGACGTAGGACTCGACTGAACTGAGCGGGTTGAAGCAGTTGAATTTGAGCGTAGGACACGCGGCCCGCCAGGACCCGCAAAATTGAGGCCAGATGCTGCCAGCATGTGAGATGCGAATTGATGGTCACGTGAGCCGCTCCTTGTAGGAGATGGATGGCTATTTGACATCATAGACATTGGGCGCCCCATAGGAGTAAGATCTGTATCAGACACTGATGGTCTAGGTCCTCCATGTCCTACCTTTGATGGGAGCGGAAATAAACTAGTTTCTTTCTTTTTACGGCGGGGAAGCCTAAAGAACGTGGTTGTGGTTGTTGTGGTCTGTGTAGTAGTAGTCGTGATGTAGTGATCAGTGGAGCTGGCAGTTGAACGGGAAGACTCCGATAAGCGAGGCGGGGGCAGTGGTAAAGATGACATCTGGTCGTCATAAGCTGGTGGCTCGTGTATCGTAGACCCTGTAGGGTTAGTTCGTGGGCGTTCGGGTTCATCAAACGTGACCCGGCTGGTTCTCATACTAGAACCTGTCCGTGATGTGCTTCCATCCCGCCGTCTGTTCTTCGAGAATGAGCTTCGCTGCGATGACTCTTCGGACGAGAGAGCAGCTGGGCTGCTAGAGGGTTTGCTATCTAGAGTCTTTTGCCGCCATAATCTCATGGTGCTTTGCCTTCTCGGAGGGGCAAAATCGTTTGTGGGAGCTGTAGTAATAATAGAGGGGGTAAGTGTTAGAGCATCAGGTGTAGTAGGGACGGGTGGTGGATTTGAATCTCTAGCCTTCTGCCCTATCGCGGAGTCCGAAGCATGCCGGAACCGCATTAGACTAAAGCGAGGGTTTGGTTTTGCAACATGGCTTTCTGTGTACGAAGTGGTAATTTGGGGTATATCTGGATTTGGTGAAGGAGGCCTCCGAGAGATCTGTTCACTTGAGCGGGCAAATGTAAGGCTTCTCGTGGCCTCTAGATTTCTCGATTGCTCCAAGCTCTGTCGCAGTCGAAGGTCCGTCTCACTGCGTCTACCATTGTTCCGTTTGAACATAATTTATGGTTTATGCAAAATGCGTGGAAAGGCAGGCCTGTTATCTGGTGTGTGGAATATGCACTGGAAGAGAACTGCTCGCTCGCTGGAAGAAAAAAGAATGAAAAAAAGAGAGGAAATAGGTATAGAGCCTAAAGAAAACGATAGTGGGATGTTAACTGGTGTTGGAGGAATGCAACATTGTTTTTTTGCGATGAGAAAAAACGTGCAAATGCGTACGGAGGAGCTGAAGGGAAAAACTCGAATCAAGGATGAGGGGTGGAAGGACCAGACTGCGAGGGCTGAGGGGGGAGGGGCTGTTGCTGGCTGCTGAGTAACTCGGTGGTAGCAGGACCTCGAAAAGACCGGCTCTAGGGAGTAATAATAACGGCAGCAATATCTACTACCATGCGGGTGGGTTTGTGTTGTGTATGTACGATGGGTGTGCGTGATGGAGGGGAAACAACTGCGTGAGAGGATGTACCGTGTGTATGTACGTGTGAATATTCTTGGGAACTGTGTTTCTGAAAAAACAGGAGCTGAATAGTATGTGAGTGAGTAAGTGAGTATGCAAATGCAAGACTCGTAGGGTTTCGGGGGGGCTAATTGACTGGATCTCGATGTGTGGAGAGGCTTGAGCAGCGGCGGATATGGGGATGCCAGTGTGTGGTCTACGGAATGCTTGTAATTGGTGGTCAGCTTCTGTCAGACACACTACCTACCACGAAGTGATATCTCCTGTGAGATGAGGGAAGTCGGAGACCAGAAAAGAAAGCCCGCTATGTGCATGGCATGGCAAGCATGGGGCAGCACACTCGTTGCGTACTAGCTACCTGCACGAAGCTGCTGTAAAAGTGCTTCCCGAATTCTCATGCTTGCAGGTTTGTGTAACCTGGTTGGTGAGTGCCTCAGAGTCCTGAGCCACGCGGCCAGACAAACATATTGTCAACCGCACAGACCGACGACATCGTCCCAGTCCACCGGGACCTTGAAACATTACATCTCCTGTCACCTACTGCAAGCAATGAATAATTCCTCCTGTCCGCGCTGGTTCCTGCCCCCTCCTAAAACGAATTCACATCGACTTTGAGGCGATAGAGCACGAATACCCAGGACCCGATCGCGTATCAGATCCTGTGTCTCTGTCGTGCAGGCAGATCCTGGAGTGCCGTAGCACATATCACTCCTAAACCCAGTCGCGCGCTATGTACCGACCCCGAAACGGTTCTCGGATATTGTCTTCGGAATTCCTAGTGTGCATAGGTGTCAAAGCCTCATGTTATAGAAAGCACTCTTACGCAAAAATAACCTACCATCAAATTATTACTGAATCCCTGACAGACCTCATATATTTATATAATTAGGCTTAGAGATTTAAATCTTCAACAAACTCGATCAACCCCAACAGTCTAGTTATTCTCTAAATGTCATGGACGCAGAAGAGTTTCTTGCTAATATGTATTATATACTTAGGTGAACATACTCCCTACAAGTATGCTCTATCATCCTGTATTCGGATTCCCTTGGCCTATTCTCTTACCCACTGACCACAACAGATAAATAAGCTCCGGCAAGATCCCCTTACTTTCCAAAATTGACCCTATCGGCCGGTCTCTGAGCCTCACTCGTTTAGCTATTGATACTACATGTACGTTTAGTTGTAGTCGATCAACAAGCTAAAGATACAGTGGGTGACTAGTGATGATCCAACACATATTTCACCTACTTAGTGGATCTTTGTGTATACCTATATAAAGTAGTGAGGTTTGGCTAGATCTGCATACATACCTTTTGCACTGACGGGCTCTAAGACATCAAAACTAAATTACAAGCGCCCTTACGCTAGCACGGAAACGGTATACTCTAAATTATTTTTTTAGACCTATGTACGATACAGTACGAATTAAGGGACCGGTGGATTTGACCTTGCGAAGCTCACCGCACATTGGCGGTAATCACGTGACTCAAGGAAATCATCCAACATGGTATAGGCATCATAATTGATTCCCTTCGGTCTGAGGTTCCAGTTGAACGCTTTGGCCAAGCGTTGTGACGCACGGGCGGATTTATGACAACCAGTGTGGCATACTGGAAAATTCATGTTGCGCCTAGAATGCTTCTCAACTAATGATAGATACGAGAGTACTGAGGCTACGCCCGTTGAATAAGTCCTATTTCCGATTGCCAACATACATATCTACCTACAACCCTCCTCCCATATGATTGGCAAATCCAGCAGAGAGAAAGTGATGTGAAAACGGACCCGGGATGCATGTGCGGGGTTCGCAACAAGACCGAGTCTCGCTGTTCACCCACTTCTACCGTTGCCAAGGCCGCCGGCGATCGAGCTAGGAGTCAAAAGCAAGCCACCCCCCGGAATTTTGTGGTCAAATGGTCAAAGTATGCCTACGGTTGTTGAGCTTGACAACCCTAAGGGCTGGGACGGGGTAGCATACATGTATTTATTTTACATCTCTGTGAAGCAAAACATGTACTACGGGGGTAGGGGTAAGTCTCCAGAACTATGGTCTGTTGCAACCATGGCCGGCGCAGTTCTGGAGACTTTCCCCTACCCCCGTAGTACCTACTCCTCTACTTACAACGGTTTACAGTACCTTTCAGGTTACGTGAACATGTGTGTCATCTCAACGAGTATCATAGTGGATATTGTGGACCTAAGAGTAGACATGTACTTACGTAGTACTAACTCGTCACGACCCTGTCCTTTGTTGTCATAATCAAGTGCTTGTCGGAATGGGAATTGGTTCTCAGGAAGATCTAGTCGGACTAGGATCGCTGTAATCGGGGGCCAAAATGCGACATTAAAATAGAGTACCGTAACAATTCCTTTGTGCAGCTGGGCAGCAAGGACCAAATGTGGCACTACCAACATCGCCAACCTGCTGCGCCTTGTAACACTTATCTAACTGTTCCACCCCAATTTCAGTGGGATCAGGTTCTCCGCTACCTAAACTGCCACCTGGAATCGTTCATCCCATACTCATTTGACACTATCCCATCGTGTCTTTGCGCGCTGCCATCTTTCTCGCTCACCCACAAGCTAGTGTTCCATGCACTTCAACATAAACGTGCTCGCGTTGGCAGTGACAGCCGCAAGCTTGCTGCTGTCCAGTGCCGATGCTGCCATAATTCCTGACTCGGTGGTACGCCGCTCAACGGTTGCCGAGCCTACACCGAATGTCTTGATCCCGCAATCCAAACTGGCCGAAGATCACGATGACCGCTTGTGGACCACCAAGCTTCGTGATACTGTTGTAGGAAGGTTTTTTGGGGGGTCCACTCGTCATGGGGCGAGGCGGGAACAGCAGAAAAGATTGAGCCAGACTTCTAAGATCATCTCCCAATATGATGGCGACGTAGTACTTAGGTTTAACTTGTCGTCGCCGGACGAGGCGAAAGCTCTCGCCGAGGCGTCCCATATTCTCTATCTGGATGTGTGGTCTACCACTAAGACTCACGCCGATATCAGAATGGCGGAAGACATGGTACGTCCTCGCTGATACTTCCTTTAAAATAATAGTTGGTATTGATGTCGCCGGAGCGGCTAGGTGCCCTCTTTACTTGGTCTTCTACCAAAATCCATGCAACACTCCCACTTCCGCCTGATGCATGATCTTGCTCGGACGGCGCAAGATACCTATACTGGTGTTTCGAGTGTCTACTCTAAAGAAGACATGATGAGATCGGAAACTGAGAATCTCTTTTTCCAAAACTACCAACCACCATCAGTGATCCTCCCATGGATGAAACTCCTTGAGTCTTTTTTCCCTGGCTTTGTTGAAGTGTTTTCTATTGGGAAGAGCTATGAAGGTCGTGATATTCAGGCACTGAGAGTAGGAACCAAAAATGTTGGTGGCGATAAAAAACTGACAATCATCGTCACCGGAGCCGCCCATGCCCGTGAATGGATTAGTGTTTCAACTGTATGCTATCTAGCATATTCACTTATTTCGGGGTACGGTAAGAAAGATGCAGGTATCAATACGATCGTTGATCACTTTAATTGGGTCTTCATTCCAACCCTCAATGTTGATGGTTATGCATACACTTGGGACGCCGACCGCTTGTGGAGGAAGAACCGCCAACCTACTGGACTGTCGTTTTGCAAAGGCATTGATCTTGACAGAGCTTACAATTTCCATTTTGATGGATCACCTACATCGCAAGGGAATCCTTGCAGTGATAGTACGAAATCTTTGTCTTTATTTAGGAATACTCCCGTGTACTAACACTTTTGTTTAGTGTTTCCTGGAACCAACCCGTTTGAAGCCACTGAAGCGAAGACTTTTGCCGATTTTGCGCGCAATTTATCCGCAGAGGGTACTCCAGTAGTCGGTCTACTTGACTTTCATTCTTACTCTCAGCAAAGTAAGCTTCCTCAACCTGTCTTATCGGCCAGCTTTACTGATCCTGTCTTTAGTCCTCTATCCATACTCTTACTCTTGTGACAATATGCCACCCGATCTTGAAAACCTCGAAGAGCTTGGCTTTGGTCTTGCCAAAGCCATTCGCCAACAATCCGGTGAGCACTATGAAGTGACATCTGCATGCGAGGGCACTGGTTTCACGGGTTTCCAAGGCGCTGGTGGTAGCATGATGGACTTCTTCTATGAAGACTACCGTGTCCCATATGCCTACCAAATCAAGCTGAGGGATACAGGCAGCTATGGGTTCTTGCTTCCGAAGGAAAACATCATTCCTGCGGGGGAGGAGAGCTTGGCTGCTCTGAAACACTTCGGGAAATTTATTCTCGATGATGGATCTCCTGTCGAAAGGCAGGAAGAGAGACAGGAGAAGGAACTCAGATAGATTGATATGTGATGCGTCGCCCAATCTCTCCCCCCCCCCCCTCCTTTCCTCCCTTTTTCCTCCTTATCTGTCTCATTCTGCTTTGATGACTTTGTTTATGGCCAATCATTGTTTATTGGCGGCAAAATTGCTGAAGTCCCAACTTTTCACTTCCTTTTTATTCGTGTAGGGCATAGGGTTTCTTGTTTCTTATTTTTCCTTTTTGTTTTTTTCGGCGTGGCATTGAATATTGGGTGAGTGGATATTGTGGTTCTTAACTATGGAGCGGGAGGGAGGGGGGTATTATCTGTTATCTATCTTTCCTCTTGGGTGTTTTGGTGTGAGAATTGGGGTTGAATCTTCTACGCAATAATGGGCTGGGACAAAATTGTTAGCGGTACTGGTTACAGTAGTTTAGTGATATCTAGGTTGATTTGTGTCAAATAGTGCTCACAAAGTTTTTCATCTAATGAGAAAAATTGTTTGAATGGTCGATTGGTATTAAGATTTCCAGTCACCAAGTACATAGTGCGCTCTTACTGGCCCTTCTCATAGAGTTCAAACTCATATGATACCCCTTCTTCCTGCATAATCTGTGGAACATGCTCGTTAACAAACTTTGATAGCTCCTCATGCGTTCTCTTTGTCCATCCGTTCACCGGGTCCTTGATGTCCACCGGAAAAAACGTATCCACATCATACTCTTTGTCGATGCTAGTCATGAGGATACTTGTGGTTCCAGGGTACTTCATAGCCGCATCATAAAGCTGTGCGCCCCCAATGACAAAGACCCTCCCTACCTCCCCACTATCCCCGGACTTCAACCTCTCCAGCGCATCGTCCAACGATCTCGCCCACACCACTCCATCCTCTCCCACAGAGATATCCGTGGTCCGTGACACAATAACATTGATCCTGTCCGGCAACGGCCTAAACTTCACCGGGATTGAGTCCCATGTTTTGCGCCCCATAATGACTGCGTTCTTTTTGTTTGGGGCCTCAGGAACGAGCCGTTTGGTGACGCGGGCAAAGTATGACAGCTCTTTCCGGAGGCGCCATGGAAGGCCGCCGGACTTTCCAATACCGAGAGCGTTTGTGGCAGCGACGACTATAGTAAGCGGGGTTTGAGGCATGGTCGTTGTCGTGGTTGTGGGGTTTGAAGTCATGATGGGGGAGTGCGTTGTGACAAGGGTTGGGTTGTGATGCCTAGGTATCTGCTAGCAGGAGGGCCAGATATACATGTACTCACTGCGACTATTGGCAAACGTTTGCTAGTGATCAGGGATCAATAGGTTAAGCACGTTTGTTTCCCCCAATTTTAATCATGTATTCTCATTGTCACCGCATGATATATTTTGGTTTACTTACTTACATGTACTTGTTAGTTTTTCTTATGAAGCCGCATAATCTATTGACAAATTTAGATAATACCTAACGTCCACTCTAGATCTCTATGGGGGTAAAGTGATGTTAAATTAGGTTGAGGCCCCGCCGTACTGGCCTTGCTATCTAGAATACCAAAGAGCTTTATTGGGTAGACTTAGCCTTAATTCGTTGAAACCCATCTTCGAACTTATTGCGGTTTTATATCCAAGCATGTAATTTGTGATGGTTTTGAGACTAAATGAATCTCATCGGGCAAAGGCCCAAGGGCCGTCCATTACACGCAGAGTGCCATTCAAACGTATATCACTAGCCAAGGATTGATGTTTCATTTAGGTAAGTAGGTCCGCATTACGAATAAAAACCACGCTCAGATGCTATCACTAAACGAAGATACTCAAAGGACAAAACTCCATACATATAATACACTTAAGCTATCTGAGCATTCTCCAGGGCTATAGGGACCATCCTGGAGCTCATAACCAGAGCTATGAGCTCGACCTCGGCTTACTCGCAAGCTTCTGTAGTGCCTCTCCCACCTGCTTCGCATTCTCATCGGTCGCCGGATCAACCACACCAAGCTCCGAGCCCAGTTGCCCAAATAACCATGCCTCTTTTAACGATCTGGTTAAAGACAGCAAGTCCTCTGCTGCCCGAATCATAGCTGAGGCATGGCATTCGATTTGGTATGTTTCCGCTGCGGTTATTTCGCGGCCTTTGCCTTCGACCTAATTCGACGGGTTGGGCAGACTCAGTACGTGGTAGTTGTCGTGAGAAATGGGTGTTACTTACAGGCGCCAGTTGAGATATGTTTTCAAACCGTTTGAGGAGGGTGTCTAGGTTGTGATTGACTCGACCTGTGGTTACTCTTGTTAGCTCATTATATATCAACATTGTGTTTGAGCCTGGAGGCCATGCCTTGAAGTCCTGAGCGAACACCCAATGAAGGATCACTCATGACTGCAGATTTAGGCGAGCTAGAGGTTTCTAACAGAGGGTGTTGGTGGTGTTATGTATGTACGGGTAGTTTAATCCACCTCGCAGTTACTTGAGGTTCGTAGACCCGCCAAGCATCCAATCTTATCGGGTTCTTATCATCACCACATGTCACTCGAGCGGAAATCTATCCCTCAGGCTATCATATGCTAACCCCCTATAGTAGTGAGGTTAAATCTATATGGGAGATCTATTATTTGATAAAAGAGATAACAAAGCCACACCAAATTTGCTTTTTTTTGGTGGGTCAGCACTCTCGTAACAGCTTAAGGGATACTACATGGGGTTTTTGACTGCCTACAAGGACTCACACTCTGCCAGAAGGTTATCTCTAGTTTAAAATATTATATTTTTTTTTCTGATAGCTGGTAATCAACGAGTTGCTTATCGTTCGAGCATAGTTTCGTGCCGGCGGAAATATATTATTTGTGATAGCAAGTGCATGTAGAATGTTCTCCTCGAAACCCTACTGCGACACATGGGTAGTGTTTAGGTAAGACTGTGGAAGGATCTAACAAGATACAAGAAATTTAAGTACTTCCTAAAATACTACACACGGAATCAAGGCCGAACCCGAAGTTTAAAACGCATCTGCGCTAGTGTGTGGATGCCCATATGAGAGTACTACATGTAGTACATAAATAGCGTTGAGCTGGGTACATGTATGCATAATAAGACCCCTAATCCGCAGTCATTTGATGACTCGAATAGAAGCCTCGCCTGCTCCCAATATCAAACCATTAACTAATTTTAAGGTAACCAACCCTTTCGGTTGGTGTCAAGAGCTATAGTGGAACGCTGTTCTTGCAGGGTGGCCACTGGGATTAGTGCGGCTTGGGCGCCGGCCAAGGTTTTTATTATTGCCCAAGAAGTCATTATTGGGCAATTTACCTCTGAAGGCGTACAAAACACCGATGATACGAGATGCATTCCGTCGCGCCGTTGGTGCCCCCGCGGCCCGGCGGGGGGCGGGGAGTCCGGACAGGCGCTCTCGGTCGCAGCTGGTGACATGGGCGGCTGGATTCCGTACCCATCCACTCTTGATGGATGAGCTACGGTACTATTTCGTACTAAAGATCGAGGTTCGAAACGTACTCCAGTTACAACAAGTCCTTGTTGTTAAGTAACGTGTAATGATGTAGCAGTAGCAGTCCATGGGCCTTTATCTCGTTCACATTTACAGGTACGTCTACCGGTGTAGTCTGTTCATAGTATATTACGAATACATAGGGTCCAGACCTACAAAATTGGCCGTGGCTACTTCCCACCTGTACACCCAAAGGCTTAAGTCTCGATCATTGAGGTAGATAGCATGTAATTCAGAAGTTCCTCCGCGGACCCGGCGCCGAGAACCCCGGGCAAGAACCATCCACCCTCCCTCTTACATAAATATTACACGTAACTGTAACATTGGACACAGCAGGGGATTTGGAGCTCAATCGGATGATTAACAATGTACGCAATACTCAATGTACAATGTTTCAATCATCGAGTGACAAGCCATGAGTGAAGGCCTTTGCCCAAGTCAGCTCTATATTGAAGCGGAGCTGGGGGAACCAGATGGGCATTTAGACGTTATATACTACCCCCTCAAAGAAGACCAAACTATAAGAAGCAGGAATCATGCTTGAGATAGGATAGAGTGAGGGATACGATGGTATTAGGTATAGTTAAGAAAAGGAAAAGTATAAAAGGGTAAAATAATATCTCACGTCGTAGTTTGCAAAGACACGTCCTTTTGCGTACTACATTTGGATCAAACAAAGATGTGGCAATATGGGGAAGAGACCGGACTGGAAAAAAAAGGAAAAGGGGGGGGAAAAGAAAAACTACAAAACGCCTATCAATCCAGGTTTCTGACTATCTACTACATCCTAGCTTTCTTCTTCGGCCTGCCCATATCAATCTCCTCCTCGTCGTCGTTTGGCCTTTTCTCGATGCCTTCTCGATCTTCGATAGCCCTCACATTCTTCATACTTTCCAATAGCCTCTTGTATTCATCCTCGACATGGAAATATGTTTCTTCCAGCTTGTCTATTCTCTCCAACCGATCAAGCTGCGCCAAGGTGTCTCTATTTTGCTTATAGATCCTACCCTTAACCACTAACCTGTACATTTTCCAGTTCCGATCTTTTCTCTTGCGCTCATCACTCTTTTTTCCACCTTTTTCCTGTAGCTCCTGCAGCAGTGCCATCTCCACGCATCTCGCAAACTGCCTTTCTGGCATCTTTGCCTCCTTCCTTACCGCCTCAAGCGGGAATTCTTTCTTCGACACCGCGGCGAGCGTCAGCCCTTTGAACACTCCTTTTGTTTGTAATCGGTTCAAATCCCGCAGGTCTCGCAAATCTGCAAATGACTCGGATGGATCCTCAACGGTGATTTCAAGTGTTGCGGGGTCTTCAAGGTAGTGCGCCATAAGGGCATCATAGAAACGAGAGCCATGACCCTGTCGCTGGTAGGGCGGAAGAATTAGGAACTGGGAGAGGCGTGCACGGGCGAGGTTCTCAACCGAAGGTGAGAAGTAGTAATACCGGTAGACAGTGGAATAACCGATAAAGGAATACTCGTTTGTTGTGGACTTGGAATATAAGAAGAAGATGTCCCAGCGCTTTTGGGACCACTCATCGTCGTCTAGGGTAATGAAGGTACCACCTTCAATAAAGAGGAGGATAAGGATTTGGATTCGAGAGAGAAGATCATGGCAGAGGATATCCGAGAGAGTGGCATGCCAGATTTCATAGGTTGTGCCAAGATGCGTAGAGGTATGAAGGAGGGATCCTGGGGGAGTGAAGGAGGCGGTCTTATTCGCGAGGGTGTTTTGGAAAGTTTCGAGATTACTTTCGAAAGCTTCTGTGAATCTTGTTAGAGAGTGCTCTTTCTGGTAAGTAATAGAGGGGCGCGCAAACCTTCAGGAAGGTACTCTTTTAATATGGCCTCTACGTCCTCTGCGACGACTTCACCAACAGGTTTCTTCTTTTTGTCCCAGCCCACATCCAGGCAGGGGGACATGTCATCCGCCGCAAATGCAAGACGAACATTAAGGTTACGGTATCCAAAGATGGTCTCAGATTCGCCAAAGATAGGATATGTAAACTTTGGGTGAAAGCTCGAGAGTTCTTTCCCGGAGGATGGGGAGTGGAGGGAGAGTGTCAAGGCCTCATTGGCGTCAACAGACCACTCGTCGATTGGTTCCATTTCGAAGACACTTGAGTGGGTTGTTTTGGGTAATCTGGCGCTAGTTGTGAGATATGTGACAGAGTACCGGTATTTGTGTTTGATGATGATAGTCAGGCTGAAGGACGTCGCGAGGATTATTATTCGAGGAAGTCGCGTCGCGCGCAGATCACGATCGGATATACTACAGCAACCAGATTTATGCAGATACATATATGTATGTATGTTTGATACAGATGGTTTGTAAAAGTCTATAAAAAAAAACCCGTGGTAATTATAAATTACATGTATTTATTAATACTTTAGCTTATATATGTACATGTATTTGTGTATTCTTACCCTCAGCAATAATAGCATAACTCGGCGAGCGTTCGGTGATAAAAATCTATGGAGGCCCTGTCACAAAATACTTAAAAATTATCTCTAGGCAATACCTACAGCGTGTATGCGAATACACATAACTCTCTAGAAGAAGTATTTAGGTGCCTGATCTGATGAGGTACGAGCTAGTGGGTGATCATCTCAACAACAAAACTACAAGAACGGCCATCACCGTTCCACCAAGGTACCCCCGCGGTAACGCCTCTTTTGACGAATTAATGATATCCACCTAACTACCACCACCTCAAGTCCCCTTCTATTGCGTGACTCGGTCAATACTTGTTTAAACATCGGAACATCTCCCCCCATTAACGTTATACAGCAGTTACTGTAAAGTTAACCACCCCCGACGACCTCTATTGTCATCTCTCCCAACATGGCGGATGGTCTAGGAACACTACTCCTCTTCAGCATTGCTATGGCATTGGCGTATGTTTCCTTAACGTACCCCAATGGTCCATTCGTTCAAAGCTAACACCCCTATCTAGCTCCTTGGGCGCCGGCTTTCTGCCTCTTGTAGTCTCCCTCTCACCCTCCCAGATCCGCCTGATATCGACCATCGGAATGGGCGTCCTAGTTGGTACGAGCATGATCGTCATCATCCCAGAAGGAATCGACACAATCTATAGCGCAAAGCCCTCTGTTCCAATCGTCCGGACCTCCTCCGATCCCGCCGCCAGAAGTATCTGGGTACCCGATCACCAGACCGCGCAGGGGGATATACCACTCCTATACCCCCGCGACGAAGGTGTTGGAGAACATGGCCACACGCATACCGACCCCAACACCGGTGGTGTCGTCGATGCGCCGCCAGCGGAGGGAGAAGACCACGACAGTGACCATGATGACCACGACCACGGTTCGGACGCAAGCGCCCACAAGTGGGTCGGTCTCTCCTTGGTCTCCGGTTTCATCCTAATGTACCTTATCGACGTCATCCCAACGCACGCGCACTCTACCGCCGCTCCATATCATATCGCGCTGGACTCTCTCCACTCGCTCAGCAGCCCACCAGATACCCCCCTCCACCCACACTCGTCACGTCCGGCCTCTACAACCCTCGGCCTTGTGATTCATGCCGCCGCAGACGGCATCGCCTTGGGTGCTTCCTCGACTTCCTCCAATGTTGCACTAGAGGCCATCATCTTCGTCGCCATCATGCTGCATAAGGCGCCGGCTGCGTTCGGATTATCGGCGGTCCTTTTGAGGGCTGGGCTGGGGAAGCGCCAGGCGAAGATGCATTTAGTTGTATTCAGTATGGCTGCACCTGTGGGAGCGGTGGTGACATGGGTGCTAGTTAGCATGTTGGGCGGAGAGGAAGTGGGCGGCGCGGGGATGCAGTGGTGGACAGGTGTACTCCTACTGTTTAGTGGTGGAACATTCCTCTATGTAGCCATGCACACAATGATGGAACAGGCGGCGATGGCAGAGAAACCGGGTATTAAGGATACATGCGCGGCTGTATTTGGGATGCTGTTGCCGCTGTTGACGCAGGTCGGGCATCATCATCATTAATTCGTTGGTGGCGCGAGTGCGGGCGGTTCTTGTATGTTTATATTATATCGATTTCCATTTTTTGTACTGCTTGGTAGTAGGTGTTTTGATGACTGTATTGTTGTATGATACAATGTGATTCTCTAGGCTTCCTCTGTGTGCGTGCTGTTTATCTGTCTAGTTATTAGGCTTAAGTAGGCTGAATAGTAATGTAAATACTGCTTTCTGTTCCGGTGGAAAGGGTGTCTCGATCGAAACTTTAAAGGTTGTTGGTCATGTGTAATTGCAGATGCGGTACTTGGATACCGGTGAAGTACATGTATACACAAACGAGTGATATATTATGATCAAGAGTTAGTACCCACATAGTTAAGCCTGAATCAAACTGGGTCTGCTCGCCCTATAAAGCCTGGAGCTATAAAAGTATTTACATAGTTTTAAATTATTACTCCCCACGTCCTCATGGTATCAGCGGTCTCTAATTGTAAAATTGTTCATCCTGATACTGGTACCAAGCCCGTATGTAAGTGGTTAGTTTGTAATTTGGCCTAGAAGCAGAGAGCTAGGAATGGCCAAACAATAACTTAGGCGGGAGATACAGCTGCAGATCCGTATCCCCTTAGAACACCAACGCCATATATTCGCAAAAGAAGTGTAAGACGTGAAACCTTTGAGTTACCAGTTGGCGTGGCTGGAGACAAAGTCAGGGAACCCTAACACGGATATAGAGGATCAACTCCAAGCCTGGGTTGCGCCTTACGGGACCAGATATGGGGGGGAATACGCGATTATATAGTATGCTATGTCTTCTGATAGACAGTTCGTTAGTTCCCAGTGATTGAGAGATTTACTACCTGTACATGTATATACATGTACCCCGGGGGTCCTTAAAGTGATGCAACAAACCCAATATTCTGGTGTCGCGACCACCATCAAAGCTAGACCCAGTCAATTTTTTTCCATTTACTATTATTATATAGATCCGCCTGATGTAATTCGACATGTATGAATTGCTTCCCAACTTTTGGGTATGGTGGCCAGTAGCTGCGAAGTTAGTGGTTTTTGTCGCCGTTGCATCACTTTGAGGACCCCCGGGGTACAGTGGCGGACACACAGAACCGACCATCAAACTATCCTTCACCCACTGACTTTCAACACCACAACACTTGTCCAGGAAGAAAGTCCTTCTGTAAAATAGTTCTGTTACCTACCCCCAGCAGCCCTACAGAAGGGATTTCGAAATAAATAAAAAACCACTTCCCTATAGCTTCTAGAACAACTTAACTAAGGGTCGGTTTTGAGTGTCCGCCACTATACATGTATCTTCTCTCAAGAGGCTGATAGGTGATTGCATGCACCCCTACTCCACGTTACACAGGGCAAGTAGGCTGCGTTGGTTACCTTCGAGAAATGCTGAGCTGGTCTACTCAAGCCGGCTCCAAACTCGACATCCACTACCGATGGCTGAAGCAGTGGGATTTGCAGCAAGCATTCTCGGGATTATACATACCACTACTAAAGTAGCTTCTCTTAGTTACTCGTATATCGGCGGTATAAAACGGGCACCAAGCGAAGCCCGGAGGCTTTCGGATGAGCTCAAATCATTAACTACAGTTCTTACAACTTTAAATATCTGCGCAAAAGATCATGGACCGGCGCTACAACAACTCCAAGGCCCTTTGCAAACATGTATTTCTGACCTGCGTTGCATTCAAGCCAAATTAGAGAGTAGCGCCAAAACGAAAGGGTCGAGCTGGTGGGATATGGGCTTCACAAGGCTTCAATGGCCCTTCGAAGAGCAGGAGACTTTGGGCTATGTCTCACAGCTCGAGAGATTCAAGAGTCTTGTTCTAGTGGCTATGAGTATTGATCAAGCGTATGTCGGCTTTGAAAAATGATTGAGAGTGATGTATAGATTGCTGAAATCCACAAGAAACCGATCGAAGGTGATCCAGATAGGTGTACAAGAAATGAATGCGGTTAAATTAAAGGACGAAGAGCTCCGGATCGGTAGCGTCCCCCCCCCCCCTCCCAACGCCCACCTGGGAATAAAGCTCACAAAGTTTCGTTATTCTTAGAAAAGAAACGTATGGATGTATTGAACTGGCTGTACCCCGATGATTTTGACAAGAGGCACATTGAAATCAGCGGCAGAAGACAGAAGAATACCGGGCAGTGGATACTAAGGGAGCCAGAGGTTCAAGAATGGTGTGGGGGAAACCCAAGAAATCGGCTGATTTGGGGCTACGGTATTCGTACGTGTTATCTGCTATTTCTAGAAAGGGACTTTTATGCTAATCGGATCGATTTGGATAGCTGGTGCCGGGAAAACCTTTCTTAGGTGGGTAATCTTTGACTATAAATGGGACAGTGGTTATGACGGAGGGTCAACCTGAGCCGTGGAATTTTATCATAGCTAACTTTTACTTCTAGTTCGCTTTTGATTGACCATCTTCAGGAGCGAGCAACAAAGGCAAACTACGGACTAGCCTATATATATTTCAATTATAAGGAGCAAGACCAGCAAGATCCGAGAAGTTTTCTTGCGAGCCTGGTAAAACAACTTGCGTGCCAATTAGAAAAGCTACCGAAACAAATTGAAGAATTACACAAAAGACTGGGAAAGAAACATGGGAGGCCAACCATCGACGATCTATCCACAATTCTCTTCGAGTTAAAAAAATCATTTATGTTAACCTTTATCGTCTGCGACGCCCTGGATGAATGCGACCCAGAGAGACAACGCAAAACCCTCTTACCCTTATTTCACAGAATGGCAAAAAACGGTATAAATATCTTTCTTACCAGCCGAGAATACCCCGAAGATATCCAGGTATCATTTCGGGGTTCTGCTAGCGTAAAAATAAGGCTCTGGGCGAAGGATGAAGACATCACCTTCTATATCAAACAAAAAATAGCAGACAACCCTCGAGCGAAACGTCTTGTTGAGCAAGGCAGCTGCGAAGGTACAATAATATCTCAGCTCCAGAAGTGTGCCAACGGGATGTAAGTATTCACGTACATGATATGATTCCATGCCTAAATATATGTGTTGTATTAAAGCTTTCACACTCATCGGAGTAAGTAACTGATTTAGTCTAGGTTTTTACTTGTGCATTTCCACATAAATTACCTATGTCAGCAGACCACCGTCAAACAGATATTAGGAGAGCTTGAAAAGCTTGAAAACTCTTCTAGAGAGGATTACCCTATGGACCCCACATACAACAAAGCTCTTGATGCTCTTCGGGCGCAACCAAAGGGTTGTACCGAACTAGCCTTCAAGGTTCTCACATGGCTTGTCAGGGCTCGAAGGGTTCTTACAGTACACGAACTCCAGCTAGCCGTATCTGTACCAATTGATTCGGATTGCAAGACCTTTGACGCCTCAGATTTGCCAGATAGAAGTACATTGCTTGATGTTTGTGCTAGCTTAGTGATGGTTGATGAAAAGGAGGACACTATTCGACTTGTTCATTACACCGTCCAGGAGTACCTCCTCAGAAATACAATAATACCTAATGACGCAGATTCAAATGTCATGATTACCACTACCTGTATTACATTCCTATCACTGGACATCTTTCATCAGGGCGCTTGCACCTCGGATAGGTCTCTTCGGGATAGATGGGAGTTATACCCATTTCTAGACTATGCTGCAAAACAACTATCCCCCCATCTTGAGAAATGTGACGAGGCATTGTCAACTAGGATCATTTTAATATTCCTCAACAGAAAGGGCAATATATCATCCTATGTTCAAGCACTTTACGTTAAGAGATGGCCTGAAAAACAGGGTGGCTACGATTTATACCCTAAAGGTCAGAAAGCGTTACATATAGCTGCAGCGCTTGGACACAGATCTGTTACACAGATTCTACTTGAGAATGGAGCTGATGTCATGGTAGCTGACAATATTGGCCGGACACCACTGCACTGGGCAGCCTCTGGGGGATATACACTAGTTGTAAGGTTATTGATTGGAAAAGGTGCAAATGCCTCCGCTATGGACAACGCTGGGATCACGGCACTGCAAAGGGCAGCATGGAAAGGACACGAACTGGTGGCTGTGCTGCTAGAACTTGCAGAAAACCCAATGCCAGAGCTAATCAGTAAGCTATGCGAGGCTGCGAAAGCAGGACGCTTAGAAGTGGTAAAACTGCTCCTTGAAGCCCGGGAACACCTCCTTGAAGTCGGAAAACACATAGATATCTCTGTAGCTATAGACAGATGGTGTGCACTCCACTTGGCAGCACAAGAGGGACATGAACCGGTGGCCCGGCTACTCCTCGAGAAAGGTGCCGATATCTCCTCTGTAGATAAAGGTGGACGGAACGCACTCCACTTTGCAGCAACCAACGGGCATGAACCGGTGGCCCGGCTACTCCTCGAGAAAGGTGCCGATATCCACTCTACGGCTAGTGAGGGATGGGCTGTGCTCCACTTTGCAGCATTCAACGGGCATGAACCGGTGGTCCGGCTACTCCTCGAGAAAGGTGCCGATATCTCCCCTGCAGATATATATGGACAGAATGCACTTTGCTTGGCAGCATCCAACGGGCATGAACCGATGGTCCGGCTACTCCTTGAGAAAGGTGCCGATATCGACTCTACAAATAACGACGGACGGACTGCGCTCTTCTCTGCAGTACTTAGAGGGCACGAACTGGTGGTCCGGCTACTCCTCGAAAAAGGTGCCGATATCTCCTCTATAGATAAAGGTGGATGGGATGTACTCCGCCTGGCAATAGCCAACCGGCACGAACCGGTGGTCTGGCTACTCCTCGAGAAAGGTGCCTATATCTCCTCTGTAGATAAAGGTGGAGGGAATGTACTCCACATGGCAGTACGCAACGGGAATGAACCGGTGGTCCGGCTACTCCTCGATAAAGGTGCTGATATCGACTCTACAACTAATGACGGGAGGATTGCGCTCCACATTGCAGCATCCTGCGGGCATGAACCGATTGTCCGGCTACTCCTCGATAAAGGTGCTGATATCGACTCTACAACTAATGACGGGAGGATTGCGCTCCACATTGCAGCATCCCGCGGGCATGAATCGATTGTCCGGCTACTCCTCGAGAAAGGTGCCGATATCTCCTCTGTGGATATAAGTGGATGGACTGCGCTCCACTTTGCAGCACAAGAGGGATCTGAGCTGGTAGCCCAGCTACTACTCGAGAAAGGTGCCAATATCGACTCTAAAACTAATGACGGACGAAATGCACTCAAAATTGCAAAATCCTACAGGAATGCACTAGTGGTCCGTCTACTCCTCGATAAAGATTCGTGAGGGTGTATGCGTGCGTGGGGGTGGTGGTGGAAGAAGACTTAGTTAGATTCCCCTATGTTTCGTTTTTTCTAAATCGCGGGGTAGATGGGCTTTAGTATTAGTGACGGGCACGAGACGAGACGAGACGAGACTTGGGGAAGTCTTGTCCTGTCTTGCATCATTTAGGTTAAGTCTTGGAAATCTGGGTTAATGGTCTAGTCTTGAGACTTTTGGTTATGTGACTTTGTTTCTAAGGAACCTCAATCATGATAGCTAATGCAAATTAAAAATTGGGGGAAAGTTTGAACCGTGGCTAGGGCATATTTAGGTGTCGAGGGGTGTGGTATTGGGTATGGTGTACGGGGGGTTAACAAATTCATGAACATGCATACGTATACTGCGGATGAAGACGGGCCCTAAGTGACTTAGCAAACACAATAGAGACCCTCAGAAAAGGGTCTCTAATCTATATGTGCTAAAGTACATACACGTATATATGCAAGCAGGGCCCACCAACAGGAAAAAAACAAGCCTTCGACCCTATACATAGGCCTCCTCTATTAGTAGCCATAGATTTAGGTAGTAGGCAACTACATAAGCTTAAGTACAGGTACAGTAGCACATGTAAGGAGGCCAACCACCACCCACCCACCGTACGTCCCAGCTACATACATGTGCTACATACATCACAAAGCCTCCACCCACCGATGCCAAGCCCAGTCCGAGTGCGAGTGACGCCCCATGACCGCACCAGACCGGCCCGGAGTATGTACGTAGTAACCTTCTCAAGCGCACACACACGCTTGATCGAGAACAGCACCTAGAAAGACACGCAGCCACCCAGGAGGGGGGGGAGGGGAGGGGGGTGGTGG
Organism: Morchella sp. 2018-W30; assembly: GCA_024713625.1. NCBI lineage: Eukaryota > Fungi > Ascomycota > Pezizomycetes > Pezizales > Morchellaceae > Morchella > Morchella sp. 2018-W30. The sequence continues at coordinate 376,433 of JAMJEW010000025.1, forward strand.
TACGTGGTGGTGGTGTGGCCTGCTAGCTCTGCCTTACCCTACACGCACACATGTGTCAGGTAAGTATTGGTATAGAACCTGTACTAAGCACGTGCAGGTGTAGCCGGTATACTACGCCCCCGCCCCCGCCCCCAAAAGAGGGGGTTGGTACGCCGAGTGATGGCCCGTGAGCGAGTATTCGAGCGAGTGATGGCCCGTGACTGGGCGTGAGGCAGCCCCAAGGGCGGTATGGGTTCACCGTACTTGCATGTACCTACTGCAGGGCGGCAGCCCCTCGCTTGCTGCGTGTGTAGGGATGGTAAGTATCGCTACATGTACATACATTTCTACATTTCCGCACGCCAAGCTAGCGCCGCCCACCCACCCGCACAGCCAAGAGCGTGAAAACAACCTCTGCCATCGCTGGGGTGGTTGTCCGAGCGGTATAGAGTTCACTCTCTGGTCGCCGCCGCTCGGGTTCAATCCGCCCCCAACTAACCACCTCGTAAAATCTAGGAAAGCTGTCCCCGGGCCGGGGGACGTAAGTCTTTTGTTTTTATTTTTTCCACCCCCCCCCCCCTTCCTCTCCCCCTCCCCCCCTGTGTACCTACTTACCTGCCTACATGGAGGTTTTTATTCTCTGCCTTCCGTAGTGGCGTGAGGGTACGGCTGCGTCCTGGGGAGCGGTTGGTTTCGTGTCTTGGGCTGGGATTGGCTGGTCGGGCTTGTAGTATGTTTCTACTGTATGGATTAGTCTCGTTCTTAGACTTTTGTCACCTCGTTCTAATTCTGTAGACTACAGTGCTGTATCAGTTTGTTTGTGTAGCTACATGTACTTACTCTACTCCACACCTCTACCCCAACTCTACTCTACACCACAAAACGAAAAACCCGTACAAAAAACCCTCCAAAACGAAACAAACCCGCCAAAAAAAAAAAGACTCTCTACGCCCCCGTCAACACAAAACTCGCCAAACTCCCCGACGCCAGCCCAACCACCAAGCACAGCCCCATAAAGCCGCCACAGGCCTCCCTCTCGCCCTCATCGACGCTCTCGGGCGCCCTCATCATCGCACAGCTGCCCACCCAGCCGCTGGACACGCCAAACAGGTACCCGAGGAGCCAGTAGGCGAGGTCGCTGTCGACGAGGGCGCCCTCGCCGCGGACGTTGCACGCCATGTAGGCGGGGACGAAGAGGACCCTTGCGAGGGCGATTGCGGCGAGCAGCTCCGGGCGCGCGCCGGCCGGGAAGGTTAGCCGTGGGAAGCCGCATATGATGCGGCCCGTCAGGTCGCCGAGGTTCCAGACGAGGAAGGAGAAGGGGATGAAGACGTCTGGGGTGAAGAGGCGCGGGGTGGTGGGTGTCTGTGCGCGCACGGAGACGATGAGTTGCGTGTAGACGGGGAAGGCCATGGTGACGAAGAAGGTGAGCCAGAGGGCGATGGAGAGGTAGCGCAGCTTGGTGAAGAGCGTCCAGAGGGAGACTTCGGTGCGGTGGGGGGTTTCGAGGGGCGCGGGGGCGGTGGGGTCGTCGGTGGGGAGCTTGTGTGGGGATGGGCGCTGGGAGAGGAGGAGGAGGAAGAGGAGGAGGGTCAGGCCCGAGACGAAGGTCGCTGTGAGGAAGTAGAGGAAGGCGGAGCGGGGGGAGGCGCTCTGGGTGTTGTCGTCGCCGTTGGCGCCGTCGTCTGTTTTGGCGGGGACCAGGAGGACGCTGAGGATCTGGGCGATGGCTGGGAGGACACCGGCGACGGCTTGCCCGCTGTTTTACGGTTAGCTAACTCTCTCTCTCTATAACAGCAACTCAGGGGAACAAACGTCATGACGGCCTGCATGTACATCCCGCCAAACGTGTTTACAAAGGCAAACACCCCATTCTGCGACAGCCCCGTGCTCCACGAGGCAGCAATGACGCAGAGCAGCACGACGACGATATAGCTCTCTGGCCCCACGACCCAGGTGACGGTGCTGGCGGCGAGCACGGTCGTCAGCGCGCAGTTCATGAGGAGGGACGTCCAGATGCGGCGCGGGTAGTCTGCGGTTGCCTGACGCTTTGAGAGCAGGTAGGAGGAGACCAGATTTGTGACGGTCGAGAAGACGAGGATCAGCGGCTGGAAGTTGTTGAGCAGGAAGTCGTTGCCGGAGAAGCGGCGCTGGAAGTAGGTTGCGCATGCCATGAACATGTTCCAGCTCCATAGCCTAGGGATGTGTGTGTGAGTTTGTGGTGTTTGTTTGTGGGGGGGAGGAGGGAGAGGGGGACTTACATGGCGCATCCGAGGAGTAGGAAGATGAAGTAGTGGAGGCGTGAGACGGGGGCTTCGGTGGTGGTTGTGGAGGTGGGTGGGGATTCAGGGTCTGAGGGGAGGGCCGTGTAGGCCTGTGTTTGGGACTGTTTGAACCATCTCTTGATGCGGTCCATGGTGGGCGAGTTGTGTATGTTTATGGGAGGGGGTGTGTAGTAGATCTGGGGGTGGAGTAGAGTATATGTAGATTATGTAGATAGCAAGCAATAGCTGCCGGAGCTGAGTGGCCAAATGGGGAAAGGACCCTCGGATAAGGTTTAGCCGCTGGCTGTTGTTGGCTGCTCCGACCGGGGTGAAGAAGGGAAGGGAAAGGGAAGGGAAGCACGACGCTGCACGAGACCTCGGGAAGGGAAGAAGATCTCGATATGGAAATATTCCAGAAACACACTCGGGCTCTGTCTGTGCAGATACTTCGATTTTTACCGTTATTATCGAACAATTGCAACCCTAATCCCACCATCACCCTGGCAACGTTGCCCCTGTCCACTGCAGCAAAACAAACCAAACCCCTGCCCTGTTTCTTCTTCTTGTTTCCCCCCCGCCTTCCCCTGTAATTGTTTACCCCACACACAAACACAATCAATCGAAGGCAGCTCATCCCTCCCTTAATCAAACATCCCCCACTGCACCACTACATCACCATCCATCTACAGAACAATGGCAGAGTCCCGTAAACCGAAAAAGACATACGGAAAGAAGGTCACGTCTCAGATCTCGGGGTGGTTCGCACGGGATCTCTGGAACGCTGCGGTTCCTGCCACGGACGGAAAGACTGCTGCAGCTGCGAAGCGGGAGAGTGGAAGCAGTAGCAGCAGCAGGGAAGGTACAGGTAGGAAAGGGAGAGAGAGGAGACCAAAGCCATTGACCGACGACTCGGAGGACGACGACGGCGATTCAGAAGACTCGGGAGACGAGAGTTCAAAGAAGCCCCAGGCCAGCAGCAGCAATGGCAGAGCCCCCAGATCAACCACTACCATCATTATTCTAGATTCAGACTCAGACCCAGACTCAGAGGGACCAGCCTACTCCGACACCGACACTGCCGCCGGCGTCACCGTGACCGTTACTACCGCCAACGGTAGCCCCCAGAGCTCCCGCCGCAGGTCAAAGTCCAGGTCAAACCCCACCCCCACCTCCCCCGACTCCGATACCGACTCCCTCAACATCCCCGGAACGCCCGAGCACGAGGAGCTCGAGGCAAACATCCTCGCCCTTCTCACGCCCACGCCTTCCCCCACGCCCACGACCTCCGACAAGGAGAATGACCTACCCGCGCACGCGCGAGCTCCCATCTCTGTGCCCACTTCGCCGCGGGAGGCGCTAAAGGAGCGCCCACTGACGCCCGTCATGAGCCCGGCACGCAAGAACGGTGTGCGCAAGAAGAACGACCAGCGGGCGTCGCTCACGAGCCCGCTGCGCAGCAGCATCAGCGGGCTCGAGAGGGATATTAAGGTGTGGGAGGACGGGAAGGAGCGCGAGGAGCGTGAGATAACGGAGAAGATGAGGAGGGTGACGATATTGGATATTCCCGCGGGGGTGGAGGAGGAGGAGAAGAAGAGGGATACGGTGGTCATTGATCTTACGGGGACCTCCGGGAGTGATGAGTCTGAGCTTTCGGAGCCGGAAGTTGAAGAGGAGGTGGAGGAAGGGGTAGTAGAGGAGGGCTATAACGACTATTACGATTATGGCCCCGCAATCGAAGAGCTGCTGGCCCTCTGTACAGACCCCACCATTCTCGACTTTACCACCCACATCGACACCCTCCAGTCCACCAGCACCCTCACGAAACTCGGCGAAGCCTCCTACAGCGAAGTCTTCCTATCGACCCCCCACCGCGCCTCCACGCCCCCAACCGTCCTAAAGATCATCCCCTTCGGCTCCACCGACCAATGCGACCTGCGGTCGATCCTCCAGGAGGTGAGCATCACGCGTGCGCTCGCGCCCATACAGGGCTTCATCGGCTTCCACGGGGCGCACGTGTGCCGCGGGTACTTTCCCGACGTCCTGATGGCATGCTGGGACGCGTACGAGGAGGAGCGCGGCAGCGAGAACGAGCGGCCAGAGTTTTACGAGGAGGACCAGATGTGGGTCGTTGTGGGGCTCGAGATGGGAGGCGTCGATCTCGAGCATTTCGAGCTCAGGGGGTGGAGGGAGGCCGAGGACGTGTTTTGGCAGGTTGCGGAGGCGCTCGCGGAGGGAGAGAAGGTCGCGCAGTTTGAGGTATGAAATTTTAAAAAAAACCGGTGGAATGATCATTGACATCTACACCTTGGCTGACATGTATGTATGTAGCACCGGGACTTGCATTACGGCAACATTGTGATACAGCGGCTCAAGGGCGGTCTCAAGGTGTCACTGATCGACTACACGCTCTCACGCGCCCTCTGTCCCTCCGACTCCACCACCACCACCACCACGGCACACTTCGCGCCGCTCGACGACCCCGCCCTGTTCAGCGGGAAGGGCGACTACCAGTTCGACATCTACCGGTTCATGCGCACGCACCTGGCGAGCGGGCTCGTGCCGCCCGAGGAGGAGGACATCGACTGGGACGTGTATGCGCCGCGCACGAACGTCTTCTGGCTGCACTATCTTGCGGTGGTGCTGCTGCGGCGGAAGGCGCTGCCGAGGGGGCGCAGGGCCGGCGGCGAGGAGGAGAGGGCCGCTATGAAGAGGTTGGAGGAGGTCGAGAGGGGGGTCGATCCGAGGAGGAAGAGGTTTGGGGAGGTGGCGGTGGGGAGTGCGGGGGAGGTGGTGGGCAGGTGGGGGGGGAGGTAGGTGTGTGGGGGAGGTTCTTTTTAGGCTTGAGGCTTGAGGATGGGTAGCATATGGGTTGTAATGGCTTTGCATTTTTCTTGGTTCGCATCTCTTGTATTACTATAACTATTACTACTACTACTATTACTCCACAACCGCTACCACTACAACTGCTACCACCCACCCCCGAGGTGCGGGATCTGTATTTTATTGTATTGTATCTTACTATATTAGACCACCAGCACACCCAAGATACGTTTTAACTGGCGGTTGCATGGCGTCACGGGGCATCACTCGGTCTTGGCGGCGGCGGTGACAGTGGGCTGGTTTGGCCAGGTGTGGTAGGGCTCTTACCTTGCTCCTTAGTGTTTCCGTTATATACGTTTTCTCTTACCCCTGGTATGTGTTTGTGCGCGCCCCCCACCCCGGGCGGCATTGGGTAGTATACATCCACATCCGCACCTACAGTGCTGTAGATGTGTTATGCGCTACTTAGCGGGGGGACCATGCCAGTTCGATCTGTCCTGTTCTGTTCCAGGGCGGGTATCCAGGTATCTAGTACCCATCCTATAGCTACCACGTAAAGCCGCCGGCCGTTTATACTATGTATGCAGTACGTAAGGGGTGTAGTAGGGAGGCGGAGGAGCTGGTCAGGCTCGGAGGTATCGAGTGATGTGTGGTGATGCGGTGGGGGGTGTCGGAGGTGGGTATGGGAGTGAGATGGCGGGGTGGGGGCGTATCGCTATGGACGTGTGGGGTTATGTTGGATTGGCGCGTGGGCCGGTGGGGGGGGGGGTACGTTTGTCTTTATCAACATCTGGTATGGTAATGGGGTATGTAGGTGCCCACTGCCCTTACTCCCCGAAGAAGCTGTCCCCAGTTGAAGCCAGCACCTACCAGCGCAGGGTATGGATGCGCGATGATGTGTTGTGCGTTGGCGGGTGTGCAGTCGAGTGATGGGCTGTGACGCTCTTTCCATCCGCTGTGAAACACGTACTAATCCCCCCATCGATATGTACATCGACCACACCCCACCCTTACTTAATCCCCACAGTAGTCCCCCGCTTCCGCATCACCCCACTTCCCGTCCTTGCTAGACGACCGTCCTCCGGAGATGTAGTGTGCGAGCGAGGCAATAGACAGACACGTCTTTACCGCTGGCCTCCTGGTATCTCCCACCCAACTCAAGGTCCAATACCGCCAGATACACATCACCGCCATCACCGCCATCTACTGGGGTCTTGCTATACCCCCACCGCTAAGAGCACACGGCCATAACAGCCGATATCCCCGCCCTGCTCTGACGTCAGGCCAAAACCCACCACCGGGACATGCGAAGGTACCCCCCCCCCCCCTGGCGTCTGGATGCTACAATACGACGCGGATATGTCCTGCCCGGAGGTAAAGTTTGAGGCAAGAGGATACTTCGTCTTCGGCCTTTGGCGGGCTCCTTCGAACAAGGCCGACTTAAACTACGAGGTAAAGAAGTAAATACCCATCCACGGCTGTAAAAATAGACCCGAAAAAGTGGCCTCCCACTTTGCAAGAGCAGTCTTGCTCTTGTAGCTAAAGGCGCACAGCAGGTTTACCTTGGCTCCCGGTTGAGCCCGCCCACCATACCTGCGGGCACTGCTAGAGTGGGACGTGCTCGGCGCTAGATAATTCAAAGGTCTATTGGCATCTCCAACACCAACCACCAGTCTATAAAAAACATTTTCTCCGACCATAGCTAGATGGTGGCACCAACACATTTCAGCCCCAAACAATTTCCCACGGTCCCCAGCCCTACATCACAAACATTACATGTAAAGAACGCCCTGGGGGAATATAAACTATAGATCGAGAGGTAATGATAAGGAAAGGATGAGATAAGAAAAGGACGCATTAACTACCGAAAACACAGGGGGGAAATCTCTGCTCCACTCCACAATGCTCACCGAAGCCCCCTAGAAACTACAATACCCTACACCAGACCAGACCATGCCAAAGAGAGGGAAAAAGGGAAAGAAAAGAAATAATAACTAATGATAAGACTAACCAAAACGGAGGTTTGTCAAAGAGGGAAAAAAAGTTTAGAAAAACAAAAACGTAATCCGGATAACCCCTATAAACAACCCTATAGCCCCTACATGCACCTTTTAATTTACCCTATGACCGGTCTCTATGTAGTAATAGTCCCGACCTCCCGACCTCCTTCCGTTTATCGTTTCATTTGACAGATGCTAAGGCGATGAACTCCATTTATGAAAGCATACCGTGACATAAACACCCAAGCACCTCAAAGGTCCCATCAGAAACTGCCCTGTCTTTTGTTTTTGCCCTTTTAAGTGTAACCTGTACTTTTCTAAATCCTTGATGGTCTCTTGATGTTATTGCTGCCACGACTACCAACCCAAACAGAAGTGGACAAAGTAAACGCCAACTGCTAGACAACTTCCTCTCTCTGAACTGCAAAACTGGGCTCTTCTCGTCTACATCTATACCGACACCTTCGACTGCTTCTTGGCGGTACCGATGGAGGTGTTATTGACTTTAGTTGCAAACTTGAGGGAGGTGAGGGTCTCTGCCAAATGTGCCTGCATTGGCGAAACCATGACGAACATGAGACATTTACTGTTGCCCCCAAGGGAGTATTGGAGCAAGTATGTAAGCTGCAATTTGTTAGCCAACCGTCCTATATATACTTTTATCTCTGGGGAAATTACTTTGGAGTTCCTGTATGGGATATGGGCTCCTTCCTTTCCATTCCCGAGCGCTGCAATGACATCGCCGAGACAGCTCAAACTCCTGTTGATGTTCTGCGTCTCCTTCAACCGGTCACCGGTTGCTTGACTGTGTGCTAGCCTTTCACTTCCTGCCAGATCGACCAGGTTCAGTGTTCCCTCGCTCCTCTCTCCCGTGACTGAGTTGACACCCCGAAGCTTCAGAATAAACACACTGTGTGATCGCGAGGAACGCTCGTTCGCCTGGGTGGCTGCTACTGATCGGGTCTTTGAAGCGCGGTTGAGGATCTGCTCAACCTTGGCTGGATTGTCCAATACTACAGTATTGATATCTGTGATGGTCGTTTTGCACTCCTTCGGGTCATGCCGGATTTCATGCTTTTTCTTGTCAAAATCGTCGGGTTGTCCAAGAAGATCATTGATGTTTTCATTGTAAACCTCTACGAACTGTCCTTCCATAGTGTATTGCCAACCCTTTTCCTCGAGCTGCTTGGCAGTGTCGTAGATCTGGTGAACTGCTTTTGGAATCATACCGTCTGAAGAAGACATAGTGTATCTGCATTCATGTAAGCAAAATTAGCCCAAGAGAGCCATCCAGGGACGGGGAACGCTCACGTCTTTCCGGAACCGGTTTGACCGTAGCAGAAAATGCACACGTTATAGCCATCCAGTGCGCTCTGTACTAATTGGGAAATCTCTTCAAAAACCTCGGGATTCTGAGCAGTGGGTCCAAAAACTTTGTCGAAAGAGAATGGGTACGCTTTCGTAACAACGTTCCCCAAAGCACTCTTCTCCGCTGCGCCAATAATCTGGATCTCTTTACCCTCCTTATCCGTATCCGGAAACTGCATTTCGGCACCACCGCCGGCCTCAGATGGGAGCGTTGGCCGCACACGGCAGAAAACCCTAATGTTTCCCTTGAGCTCTTGAACCTGGTTATGCAGCTTTCTGCGCAAAGTCTCCTCGGCCCTAAGTTTCTCCTTCGCTATTACGGCCTCCTCTAGGGCCTGTCTAAGCCGCTGTTCCAATTCCGCGTAACTCTGGGCCTGCGACTGCCCAGCGCTCTCGAGCATCTCAATTCGGCTCCGGAGAGCACGTGCCGATGACTCCAGCTGAAGCGCGGTTGAAGACGACTCAGACAAAGTAGACTTCAGGTTAGCTGACATGGCTTTCTCCCGCTCAAGCTCGGTTATTGTTGCCTCAAGCTCTGCCTTTAGTCCCCGAATTTCCCGTGCACTTCCACCCATTTCCATTTCGAGTTTCTGCCTTTCCATTGCTGCCCGTGTTGAGAGCTCCTGCACCTCCCTCTGTCTTGCAGCCCGCTCATCTTCAATTTCCATTCGGGCCCTCCACTCCAAATTCTCCATTGCCTCCCTGTTCGATTTAATTAGTGATTCGACCTCGTCGCGTAACTTTCGCCGAATGTCGTCAGTTTCGTCGCGTAGTTTCCTTGCAGCGTCTTCACGCTCCTGTCGGCGGTCTCTTCGCTCATCGTCGAGGAGTCTCTCGAGATCCGAGGCCTTTTTCAGGCTGTTTTCGAGTTCCATCTGTACCTGGGAGTTCTTCGTTTCAAGGGTTGCCCGCATAGTCTCGAGTTGGAACGCTAAAGAAAAGAAGTGTGAGGATACAGGACTTTTAAAATCGCCCACAGGGGGATTGTCTTCACCTTTCAACTTGTGATCCTCAAGTTGCTCCTTAATACTGTTCGACTCTGTGCGTTCCTGCATCATCATACTCTTCATCATTTCGATCGCGCTCTCGGTATCCTCAAGTCGCCCCTTTAGGTCCCATGCTAAAAAGTTGCTATTGTCAACGCATTGAAATCTAGGGGAGAACGATGGGGGTGCCCTAAGCTTCTTACCCTTCCGCCTGGGCATAGCAGCGGTGGGATCAATCCCGCCGCTGCTGCCACTCTCCGGACGATCACTCAGCGAACTTGTTGGCCTTGGTCCGGGGGCAGAAATTCCAGTCCTAGGAGCGGGGGCGGGCACCCCCCCTCGTATTCCGAGTGATGAATTAGGTCTACTGCCGGTGCTCTTTGAGAATCCCGATGACGAGTTTGATCGCCCTATCTGACCGCTCGTGCTCCGTCCATGGGATGTGTTGCCGCCCGCAGCGCGAGTTCCAGAAGAAATTTTTGTGTTTCCGGGCTGCCCGGCGCGGTCCGTCAGGGTGGTGCGTTTGCCAAAGCTGCCGGATCCTGAGACTGTGGTTACTTTCCTTTTAGCACCTTTCCATGAGAGATCTCGCTTATTAGGATTATTATTATTATTGAATACGGGGATTGAACTGGGAGAGGTGGGAGCAACGCTAGTGTCCCGGGAGGAGGATGTGGATGAGGATGAGGATGAGGATGAGGTAGGAGACCGACATGAAGATTTTTGTTTGAGGGATGCTGTTACGGCTTGGGAGGGTGGAGGCATCATTGCAGAATCGTTATTCATGCTTGAGATACTATTGCTACGGCTATTGGGCTGGCGAATTGCAGAAAAACTAGTGATAGAAGTAGAATTAGGAATTCCCGTAGAGAAGGCGTTGTTATTGGTAGGAGGGTTGTTGTGGTTTGTTGTTGTGTTGTTGGTTGTGTTGTAGGACGGTAGTCGTGTAGTAGTATTTGGAGGTGGCATTTCATATAAGACTTTTGTCGAGGGCGTTGGCGGGGGGATCCTACTACTGCCTGGTCGGGGAAGAGATGAGGGATGGTACATGAACTATGTGAGGGGTCAGCTCCTGATTGGTGGGGCACAAAGAAACAACGGCACGGCCTACACTTCTCTCGGAGTGATCCATTATGGGCGTGTGTGCGCGAACCACTTCTTTGTGGCAAAGCGGGAAAATCGAAAGGTAGAAGCGCAGTCCGGAGAAGGATGAAGCGGGGGGGGGGGGCAACAGCGAACGGACAGTCAGGCGCGGGGGAGAGAGTATGTGGGAGGGGTGGTTGATTGACGACTGGACGGAAGGGAGAAGAGAGGATATAAGGATATTCTTTTTATACGTTGTCGGTGAAGAAGCTCCAGTAATAAGAGCTTCCTTGTTATGTACTTTATAGGTAGGGCAGGTTTCTAAGAATACAATGGAGGGGGGTAGTGGATCGAGGGGAAGTTTCAAAGATCCAGTTGGACGTTGTCGTTGTCTTTATCGAGTGGGAGGTTCAAAGTCAAGAGGTCGCGGGGGCGGGGGAGACAGGACAGGCTTCAGAACAGTATACCGCTTTTTTAGATGAAGCAAGTGTAAACAAAGGGAAAACGTGTATAAACAAAAAAAGAACCCTTTGAGGTAGGGTACCTCACTAAGCCTAAACAAGGCTGAAAATCACGGGTTTCTTCTTTCTCTGAACTGAAAGTGGGATTTCTAGATACAGCAGTACATACATCATACATACATGTATGTAGGTAGAAGCATGTGTCAACAGCGACCGCGGGTTTTTGTTGTTTTATTTCATCCTCTTCTGTTTCTCCACATAAAAAAGCTTCAAGGATAGAGAGAAACTCGGGTTTAAAGTACCATAGGGAGAAAGACATGACATGTTCTAGAAGTGTGTCAAGGCGCACGCTTTGGGAGCGCCTTTCTTTCGGGGTGCAGTTACTAGCTCTAGCTTTCCTCCCCCTACATTAGTCTATCCGTGCGGTGCGGTACGTTGTTAAGTACATGTAGTTAGACTCAACCACTGGAGAGTTTTGACCAGCCGCTGTGAACACAAAAATCGTGCTCCGACATGCACTCCAAATTATAGGAGTGTTGGAGTGGTTCGGAATTTTTTGCTGTATTTATCGATACCCGCTGCATACATGTATTCAACCAAGGTATAAATGTTTTTGCTATTTTTGTTTCCTAAACACCCATTGGCGAACCTAGCGCTCAACGACAACCAACCACAAAATAGCATCCAGCTAGGGTGAGAGAGTTCACAACTCCATACAGCTGTACATACATAGGAGTAAAAAGATAACGTTCAGCGTTAATATACCCAATCCCGTGACGTCACCACTACTAGTGAGGCTCAGCGGAATTTCCCGTAACACGTAGTTTGATGTGAAAGAGCGGCGCAAGGTAAACACATGTACTTTAATTTCATAATCGTATTCCGAAAGCTAAGTACATGATTGAATATAGGACTAGTCTTAAATGACGAGTTTATAGGGTGTTTATATAAATGTAGCTAGCTATATACTTATATGTAGTTAGGATTAGGAGACATCTACGTAAGTATATATGGTAATATCAATATTAATGACTCTAGTTATATATACCAAATAATATAATGGTAGTGTCGTTTTAAACGATTCTAATTAAGCTTATCCTACGGGCTGGTATATAAAGTTGGTATTTTTTCTCTCAAGATATTTTCTATAGCTATGCACACACATCACCCGTCGCGTCCAAGGGTGCTACTTTGAAGTAAAGTACCTTTGTCAAGAGAATTCCTATACGTAACCTTGAACCTTACACAATCAGTACAAATAACACGGAGCCCAAATATATGTATGATTGAGCCTCGAGAGCAAGCCCATCACATAATCTAGTCGAGTTTGGCTTCTAATAAACACTGTACCGTGCATCCATATCCTCAACCTCTAGGTATTATATCCGCTCCAGGAGGGTAACGCATTGAATATACTCGGACCCGAGCGCTAGGTATTGAATCAATTTAGCTATATCAAAGTAGCAAACAGAGCAAGATTCAGAATCATTGGTCTTCGTCTATAGAGTAACCCTTAATTGGTCAATTATAAGTTTGCGTGTTAAAATGGCTGATAATGGTTGCCGATAACTACCAAAGCACGCCCCCGTAACTCCTATTAGAAGAATTACTTCATGCCTTCCTCAGCCCCCAACTTTGGATCCATCCTCTTGGAATTCCCCTTAACAGCTAAAAGAATATCGACCTTCATTTTTCCCATTTCGGCCTCCAACCTTCTCATTTCAGATTCCGTTCTTGCGTCGGAGTTCTCGATTAACCCTTTGACGGTGGACAACGTCTGTTCCCTCATTTGCTCATCGTAGTAGGGGGCCTTTAACAGCAACTAATATGTGTTAGCAGTAGTAAACCTAGAGTGAGCGTACTGGAAAACCTACCCCCCTGTCCCAAGGGTGACTGTCCCCACACCGAAAGTGATAATTTTTTGCATCCAACTTTCTATCCCTTAAGCTGTCGATGCTGACTCCCTATTATAGCGGGTCAAAGCCCGTATGGGAGGATAAGGAGATACCAAGATCTGTTAGCAAAAGCTAGCAATCTTTGCTCCTTGCTAGGGTCAGCATTTACTGACAGCTTAAGGGATACGGGTAAACCGTCGATCCGTCTTGGTCATCGGGGTTCTGAATGTCTTTGTTTATAAGTCGTAGCACGCTCGACTTTTGTAACTGATGGCGAATAATAACGACTGGAACAGCTACTTCCCGAAAACCAATAACTACGGAGTTCGGGGGGGTGGGGGCCGGGGGGCTGCTGCTTGTGGAAGTTTCTTGTGATGCCGCCACACGACACAAGCCGTCGTGGCCACAGTGCCAACTTATACACGCATACGTAATTGGCCACATAACCTGAATTTCTAATTCTAGGTCAGTGCAGGTTACGCGTTCACAGAACTGGATGATCATGATCATGATGGAAGCTCAAAACACTTAAATGTGTATATTCCATACTATCATCATTGGCAAAATTTTTAGTCTACTCAAGTTTTCATAGCGAGTCACTCGAATAGGTTTTGTTCGACAAGTGATATCTCATGATCCAAGGAATTCAGGTAAGCATGGCAGGCGTCTGAAACAACGCGAGAAAACGTGTTCACGTGACCTGCCAAGTCCTCCCCAGTCCTCAACTCCATGCACGATACCTTGATATCACCAAATCGATCCCATACAAACATCCATAGAAAACCCAATTCCTCAAGATGTCGCACTCAAAACGAAATACCTCACTCGCATTCTTTACGTAGCTTTTTCCCTGCCTCCTATTGAATGCCCCTAAATTAGCCATAAACTAACACCCTCTACAGCTCCTACGAACGCTCCCTTCTCAAAGGTGACTACGGTAAGCAACGTACTCGCCTTACCCGCGACTCCTTTAAACCCCTTGACGCCTGTAACCTATGCTTGCAGCGCTGCCGCGACCCTGTTTCCTGCGACCACGGCGACCTCTTCTGCCGCGAATGCGCCGTTGAGAACCTCCTCAGTCAGCACAAGGAGATCAAGCGCATGCAGGCCGAGCTCGACCGCCGCATAAAGGAGGAGGAGGAGGAGCGGGAGCGCGGTGAGGAGCAGGCAAAAGAGCGTGCGGTGAGGGACTTTGAGCTACTACAGATGGGGCTCGAGATTCGGACCCGCACTGAGCGCGAGCTAAATCCGAGGGCTATCTTTGGAATGGGGCCACCAAAGGTCGTTGGCAGAGAGGGTGGGAAGATTATTCTAGAAGAGCAAGAACATGAAGATAGCGCGGGTGCCGAGGCGAGTCCGGAGACAGAGTCAGGCGAGGGAAAGAGGGGAAAGAAACGGAAGTTCGAGCTCGACGAGGAGGAGCTCATGCGGCTTGCAAGAGAAGAAAGGCAGAAGGCCAAGATTCACCTTGATAATGAAAAGGTATGTCCCAATTCCCCTCATCTATATTACGGCTTTTATTATATATGCTAACAACCGAGAATCACTCAGACAGTAGCCTCAATCCAGAAACTCCCCTCCTTCTGGGTCCCTAGTCTCACGCCCTCCGTCGCCGCCTCCGACGTCCCGAAAAAGCCCCTAAAGCTCAACCCCGTCTGCCCTGCCTCCGAAAAGAATAAGATCCATAACTACAACCTCAAAACGCTGATCGCCGTTCAATTTGCCGAAGAAAAGGACGAACGAACCAAGCACGGTGACCCTCAGCGAGTCTGTCCCAGCTGCAAAAAGGGTCTCAACAATGCCACAAAAGCCATGCGTAAGTTTCCCTGTCCCCGCCCCTCTAATGTTAATGTTATTGACAGTATATAACAGTTGCCAAACCCTGTGGTCACGTCCTCTGCAAACCTTGCGCCGACAAGTTCCTCTCCTCGCAGAACGACGATCCGCACGACACCTCCGCAAAGGTGGTGACGTGCTATGTCTGCAGCGAGGTTCTGTCAGAGATTTCAGGGAAGAAGGCGAAAAAGTCGAAGAAGAACGGGGTGAAACCAGGGCTAGTGCTCATACAGAGCGATGGGACGGGCTTCTCGGCGGGTGGAGGCAATGTTACGACGGAGAAGGAGGGTATTGCATTTCAATGTTAGCGTACATGTTTCTCTGTTTCTCTTCTTTCTGTAGAGTAATTATCTTTTTATACAGCTTTCTCGGGCGAATGGACAATGCTGGGTTTGGCTTTGGATTAAGTATTTTGTTGCGTGATCATGTATTTACATAGTAATGGACCCCCATGAGGTCATAACTGACTCGAGTGAGTGCGTATGTTTCTGGGCGGCGCGAGTGTTAAGTATATCGAAGCATTCCATCCCACTACAACCCACCATAACCCTTACGTGCACTGCCACCTACATGTATGCATGAGCCTGCTGCAAGGAGATATCGCACCAGAATGACGCTGTGGGACGAGGCTGGCCTTTGTGTGTTTTGGATGTTTAAGCTGGTCAGGCCTGATGCCATACACTCTACCCACCTAACTGGGTCTATCATATCCTAGACCTAGGCAGCAGTCACAAATATCTCCTCTCCAGGGTCACATATTTGTCCCTATTACTCAGAGTTAGGGTGCTTACTCTACCAACACCGCACCACCTCGATATTGTAGGCTATCAAGGCGACCAGTAGCGGAACGGGCACTCATCCCTGGCCATTGATTTGACGAGAATTCTTGCCGTACCTACCGTACTGTTCCGTGCCAATCACTAGCTGGCCTGGAATCTCGAACACTCCCGCAGATCCACCGGCCTGGTCACTACGTTGAACGACCGGGGTGTTTGGGGATCTACTATTCTCTAATAATCGTACATAGATCACGACGTTGATTTGCCTCTACTCTACCTAAACTCCTACTTGACCACGATATCGATGGTTGTTATAGAAAGGACGTTGCTACTTAAGCTTCTTCCCTTTCGTTCATACCTTCTCCGTTGTCTCGGAAAAACAACTTTCGACTACCTACCGCGGCCAATTCCATATATCGATGTTTGTGACCTCGGCTGAAGAGGCTGAATCCTCGTTTCTTACGGAATATGGGAAAGGAAGCCGTGAAGGATGGTAAAATAAACTTGTGATCTAAACTACATGTACATGCTTGCACTCCACCATGACCATGACGCGTAGAGCAAAAACACTAGAACAGAAACGACGCCACGCGAAGACTCATTACCGAACTTTGAAAGCGCTCACTACTTATTTTTTTATCAACAGGATTTTATTTTTTTATATGTCAGATTAGATCAAGTAATTTTAGGTCCGTCACTGGGCAAGCTATCCAGAGGCCCTCCCCCCTTCCCTCTTTCGCTCCAAGCTCGCAGCACTAGCTTCAACCACGAGGGTTGAACACGAGGCACAAGCAAGGGGGACAGGAGGAAAAACACGAAGAGCCTTTTTAAGGACAGCTTATCCTCGGGGCTCTTGCTATCATCATCCAAAACTGTTGTTGGAAGAGGAAGAGGAGGAGAGGGGAGGAAAAAGGTAGAAGGAGGTCAGTCATGGTGGCATTATATGGGGTATGCACAATAGACCCATCAAAGCTCGCATGATGCAAGGATCGCTTTATTCGCTAGGGCTAGGGGAAGGAAACAAACGAGCGAACCTAACTGGGGGGACCGAATTTTTTTTTTTTTTGCCTCTTGTACTTTTTTTCTTTTCTATTCGGTTCCCCCCAGTAGCGATTTAATAGGTCTTGGCAGCTGGTTGGGACACCCGTGGCAGGCCCACAGGGAAAATAATATAAGGACGCAACAGTTGCCCCCTCAGCCAGCAGCTCATCCATCAGAAAGGGAGAGACGCACTGCTTCGGTATTTTTTTTTTTCCCTCTCGCTTGCCTGCCTACTTGGTTTACCATACTCTTTGGTGTCATCTTCCGCATTACACCTTTTTTACCTATTTTCCGACCAATCACAAAGATATTATAAATCTCACCTCACCCAACAGCAAATCAAAATTCGCATTACCTCCAATTTGCATAAAGCCTTACCCATCTTCCGCTCCCGGCAAATTCCGCCACAGAAAGATTTCCGTTCAGGCCCCCGTCGCCGCTAAATTCGGTTATCCACATCCCAAAACCAACAAACGGCCCCTGCAGTTAGCCAGCCACTTTATCTCTCTCCTGGACTGAGGCTAGCTTTCACCACCCATCATCTATCAGTCAAATCAAATTTGTGCGCAGAAAGGCAGAAAGGTGTCCCGCGCCACTGTCACTTCTCTTCATTTCTTCGCCCCCAACTTCTGTAACGTGGGAAATCTTTAATAGTTGGATCTCTCATAAAGAGTGCTCCCAAGTAAATTTTATATCTGGGCCTTAGAAAAAAAGAAGAGCCAAGCCCCTTCGTACCATACTACGTTGCTGCTACTCTTGCCTCTGCTAGTATTTTACCGGGGACCTTTTACCTGGGCTATTTTTTTTTTTTTCTCACACACACACGCTATACCCGAAGAACACAGATTAGTTGCCTACTGTAGGTAGCTATCACCAACCACCACCCACACCCACTCACCCCCCCCATCAAGCCATCCATCTATACAGCAGCCACTGCACACCATTACAACCAAATCGCCAAGCCGTACCACACCTCTTCTTAGAACTCTCTCTACTACGTCATCCATCATGGAAGGAGTGTTCTTACCCTACGACCCCGTTCACGGTTACCCACAGCCACCCCCACCGCCCCCACCACAGCAAATGGAGCTTGCATCTTCACCCATCCAGGAAAAGGCCAAACCTGGCCGTCCACGCCGCAGCAGAAATAATAACGTAAACGTCAATAACATCAACAACGGCCCGCCCATTGCCGAATCCAGCAAAGAACCCACTACCAATGGTTTTAGCACCGCCGATGGCCGTATTGTAGAGATTAAGACAAAGTTCCCCGTCGCACGGATCAAGCGTATCATGCAGGCCGATGAGGACGTTGGAAAAGTGGCACAGGTAAGCTCTTTGTCCTTTATCTACCCAGATTTTTTTTTTTAAAAAAAAAAAATCAATCACAGCTCATCACTCGTTACTAACACAACTTCCCCCTCTCCTCCCACCATATAGGTCACACCTGTTGTTGTTTCTAAAGCTTTAGAACTCTTCATGATTGCGCTATGCGATAAAGCCTCTGCACAAGCACGCCAACGCAACTCTAAACGCATCACCGCCGGCCACTTGAAGCAGGCAGTCCTACAGGAGGAGCAGTTCGACTTCCTAGCCGAGATCATCGCAAAGGTTCCCGATATCCCCCTACCGACCGTTGATAGCAGCAATAACGGCGGCGGCAACTGCTCATCAGGCGGAGGAGGGCCAGAGTCCGAGGATGCGCCTCAGAGCATCAAGAAGCCAAGGAAGCCAAGGACAAGGAAGGTCAAGAACGACGAGTTGTAGCTGCGTAGTGAACAGGGCCGGAGTAATTAGAGGATCCTTTTTTTTTATATATCGTTTTAGGGTGTTGGATTGGCAGGGGCGCGGTGGATACCTTTTGTGTTTTTGTGTTTTTTTTCCCTTTCTTATTCTTCTCTGTGCAGTTTTCCCCTTTTCTTTCCTTCTTATACGCCCAAAGACCAGAGACGATGATCCACAAGAAAATGAAGTCCGAAGCCTCCATTCCAAGGGAAAAAGCACCCCCCCCCCTTTTCTTTTTTACCACATACCCACGTCTATCCGTAACTAGCAGCTCATGTAATATCTCCCCATATTCGCTCTCTTCTTCTTCTTTCTTATACCTTTACCTTGACTCTCTCTTTATTTCTTGTACTATTATTATTTACTCTTCTTTTTACTTTTCCTAGTACTCTGGGCTGGTTGGTTGGTTGGCTGGTTGGTTGGCTGGTTCGTTTTGCACTTTCTCTTTCCTTTTCATTTCTTCCATCTAGGTACTCCATACCACCACCACCCGTGGGCCCTCCTCCTCCTCGAGACCAACAGAATCAAAATTCCTCCTCCCCCTCCTCCTCTCCTACCAGGCCCATGCCGGTGCGGGGAAACAAAAAAAGCAAAAGAACAAAACGCACACACACACACATACACACACGGCGTTGGTGGGTTGGGTCAGTTAGTTAGGGTGTGCGGAGTTTAACTGGTGACTTTTTTTTGTTTTGTCTTTTTCTTTCCTTCTTCCTTTCTTTCTTTCCGTCTCCATCTCTCTTGGTGGTTTCCCTTTCCTGGTGGTGTGGGCTCGTTGCTTTTACGTAGGAAATAAAATGGAACCGGATAGGGGAAAAACAATATTTCGCTTTGCTCGTAGGGCTAGCTATCTGCCGCCTACTATTGCCGCGCAGCGGGCCGGTTCGGGTAGGTAGATGTGGGTGCCTACATGTACCCCTACGGTCTACTCTCTACTCCGTTCCGAAACGCATGGTATGGGGGATAGCTACATCGGTATCTCGATTCCCAACCCAAAAAACCCCCAGCTATAGACATTTCCCCCGCCTTCCCCCGCACCGCCCTGCGCCTATCTATCCCCGCGGGCTTGCTCGATGCTAGGAGTAATATATAACACGACCAACTTTTTTTTGTTCCCCCCC
Organism: Morchella sp. 2018-W30; assembly: GCA_024713625.1. Classification (NCBI taxonomy): domain Eukaryota; kingdom Fungi; phylum Ascomycota; class Pezizomycetes; order Pezizales; family Morchellaceae; genus Morchella; species Morchella sp. 2018-W30. Next base: position 395,851 of record JAMJEW010000025.1, read on the forward strand.
CCCCCCACCACACCACACCCAAACCTGCCAAACCAATCTATACAGTCCCTAATAAGTACTGGTGGTAGTGTCACCAGACAAAAAAGAAAGGAGGAAAAGAAAAGGAAATAAAAGAAAAGAAAAAAGAATATGTGTGTGGTTGATCCGGATCGATCGTAGCCGGGATGCGGGGGGATGGGGGTATAAGGTATGGATGAGGATGCAATGAACAGGATGGAAATACATAAATAACAGGAAGCAATTACCACCAAAATATATAGGTCCCTCCTCTCACACCTCGAGAGGAGGAATAAGATAGTAGTAGTAAATAATAGAGAGATAAGAAAGAAAAAGGAAAAACCCAAACCTAAGTCTACATAGCCCACCGCCCACCGGCCCAATCGCCGCCCCGTCCCAAGTTGTCCCCCCGGCGGGGACAGAGAGAAAAAAGAAATAGCCCATTAGCAGAAAAAGAAAAGAAAAAAAAACAGAGCAAAAACAAATGCAGGGAAAAAAAGAAAGAAAATGAAGTGGGAAAAAAAAAGCAAACAGTTACGCCGTTATGGCGCATCGTCGCTCAGCTCTGGTTCCAGTCTCGTAAGCTCCGTAACCTCCTCCTTCTTCTTCTCCGGTATAGGCTCCTTCATCGCCGAGTACTGCTCCCACCTCATGCTACACTGATCCTCGACCCAACAGCCCGCAAAGTGTACGACGAGGTCGCCCTTCCTCCATCCCATTCCGGGGGTGCCAATGGCATATGCGTTGAGTGTGGTTTGTGGGACGAGCGCAAAGTGCTCCATTACCGTGCGGTGGTGGAGTGCCAGGTGGAGCTGTGTCATACCATCGTTAGTATTTCCGTGGGCGACGGCGGTGGTAATGGTGGTGGTGGCGATATGGGGGGATGTGCATGCTTACCACTGCGCTCTGCTCCTGGCCAAGCCATGGCTTCATCACAAAGTCCGGGTCAGCCCATATATCCATGAACTGCCTAGTCCAGTGGCTCCTCCTGATAAAGAAGCTCCCCGCATTGATGCCGTTGTGATCCTGGCTAAAGATTAGATCCATATTCTTCACATCGAACGTCTCCGGCGTCGCGATCTCGGTCATGCCCCCGCCCGGGCGGTTGAGTATCTGACCCGTGAGTATCTTCTTCTCGAGCGCCGCATGGGAGAGTAGTAGATCGTTGAGGTTCACGCTCGGCGTCATGATGATTGCATCAAGGTCCAGCCACCAGATCCATTGCGCATCCGGGAAAGTGTTGAATGTCTCCGCGATGGCGGGCAGCTTCGCCCACACGGGGTGGGACCCGCCAATGTCGTATTTGGAGATGTTAATGAAGTGGTATGTGTAACCGTGGAGGTCGGCGTATGCCTGTCTGTTGACCTGCGTCTGCTCAAACAGATTCTCGATGCCGCCGTTGTGGCCCTTGCCGTCGGAGGCGCAAAGGAGGATGATCTGGTCAGGGCGTGGGCCGGCTGGGTCGTACTTGATGTCGTCGGGGATGGTGAAGTCGACTTGTTTAGCGATCTTGGCGGCCTGGATGGTTTTCTTGCGGATTTCCTCGATTTGTTTCTTGTCTTCCGCCTTTGCCTTCCGTTGTTCTTCTTTGAACTTATCTTCCTCTGTTTTTCCGTTGTTAGTTAACTCTGGCTCTGGGTCGAGGGTGTGGGCTGCGGCGCTGGTAGTGGTGGTTGTGTGGGCGTAGTAGTTATAAGTACTCGAACTCGTCAATTCCCATTGCGCCGGGACCTGCACAACGGCGCCTGGGAACTGTGGGTCCTGATTTTGACTTAGTAGTGATGAGGCCGCGCCATAATAACGGCCCCTTGACTTGGAGTCGAAGAAGGCCGCGAAAGTGACGAAAAGAAAGATTACAATTAATGCAAGGAAGCAGTTCCTAGAGCGCGCAGAAACCGTCAGAAAATCAGTTTAACTGAACGAATTGAGGTATGTGCGTGTGAGGGAAGGAGGGGGGGGGGGAGCGGATAGCTACTTTGATAACAATCGGGCCATGGTTTTCCGTTTTTTTGTTCTTCTGTTTTATTACCCCCGGAGGTGTGTGCGCTCAGCGGCTCTGCTACGTGCGTCTTTCCTGCCCGTGCCTTGCCTGGCCCGATTGACTGCGTTGTGGAGTATGTAGTATACTCGTGGGGGGAGGGGGGTTAAGTGAGAGTTGTGAGACAAAAGCTCTGCTGCACCTCAACTCGTACCTCTCAGGAGGGTATGGAGGATGTATAAAGCAGGTACAAGTAGGGAATCACTGGCACTGCCCGGTGTTGGACGTGGGAGGAAGGTAAGTGTGGGGGGTGGGAAAAGAAAGGAAGAGGAGGAGGAGGAGCAGAAGAGTAGAAGAGGTCGTCGGCCTTCTAGCTTCTCTTGCTGTCCGTTCGGAAAGGGGGGGCAAGTGGTGACGACGCGTTAACCTTGTAGGGGGAGCTTCCTTTCCTGTCTGAGAAAGTTAATAGAAGTGGAGGGAGAATTCCGAAGTGAAGTAAATAAGATGTAGTATAGTTAGAAGGAAAAAGAGGGACAAGAGCAAGAACTAGTGATGACGAAGGTCAAGAGAAGGAAAGATGTATTTTGTGGTAGGAAAAAAGAAATTAGGTATGTTTAGGGTTGAATGCAGGACTCTTCAGTCGAAGGGAAGCTGTGAAATTGGATCCGGCATCTAGGTCTGGAAGACCATGATCGAAAACAAAAAAAAAAAAAAAAAGGTCCCCTCTAATAGCCCCTCCCCCCTCCCCCGTCCATCCACATGCGAATTAGTAAATTCTCCGGCCCCAGAGGATGTTCACAATTAACATGTATATGGGTAAGGCTAGCTAATAGCCGTAAATCGCGGGGGCCAATTTCTACCTGCAGAATCTCCAGGTTGAGAAATCTTTGTGCAACGCTTTTTTACTGTAGCTCTCTTTTCTACTCCCGGTTTCGCCGACACGATACGTCGATACGATACGATAATAACATACAACTGGGAAGCTTACTACTATGTACCCCCCATTTAAGCCTCAGTTAATTCGTTATCATTCGCTCCGTCACACACGATCTCCCCCGGTTTTTCGCCTGACAATCTGCATAACGATTAAAATGAGATGGCGTTTGATCGCCAGGGTTTGGGCTAGGGATCCTCTTTAGGAAGTTTGCTGCTCCCCCCCTTCCTTTCCTTTTCCCCTTTGGTGCTCCCAACCAGTGGACACACCCTTCTCTGCCAGAGTTCAAACTACATGTAGGTACATCAGTCAGTCAGGTCGGCGGCGCACCTCCGCTATCAGTAAGCAGTACAAAACCGCCCCCATGCCTTTTGTTTGGGGTATCTCAGCAGGGAGGAGGAGGAAGATGACCCGACGTACCTATCTGCTGTTTGCAGGCAGATGCGCAGGCGCGGCGTAAAGTGAGTTGCGGCTCAGCTGAGCCCCGGTGCCAATCCTTTTTCTACATGTACCGGGTGCATAGGAGACGAATGTTCCCAGCTACCGTCCAACAAAACAGCCTGTATAGTACTGCTAGAGATGGATACCAGAGCAGCGATAAACGGCTCCGGAAACATCGACCCCGCCTGCAGCTGCAGTTGAGCCGGGGACTTGTAACACTTGCAAGTATGTAGAGTGGTATGTGCTTCCGCTTTCAGGACACCGGTGAGTATATGTATGTACTTTCGTAGATATGGGCACGCGTGCCACGACCATGCCCGTAGGCGACACTTACATGTTTTCGTCTGTACTTTTTGCGTTTTGGGTGCTTACTGTGGCTATCGATGGCCCACCACACGAAACTATGGGACTAACGGAAACCGACCGGAATTAAAGGTGACCAACTCCCTGTTTATCACCTGGGGCTTGGCACCTCTGGCCCTTTTTTTTTTTTTTTGATTGCATAGAAAGCATAGAAAGCATAGGTGAATCCAAAGGTTAAATGCGCAAAGATGAAGTCACGTGCCCGGAACCCAAAGCTTAAGTAGCAAAGCAGCCACGACCCGCCATGCGTTGAGAGGCTGGTTGTGGGGGGTGGTCGTGGAGGAGAGGTTTCCCCAGCCGCGCATCGGGGCGGGCCCGATCCCCGCTCCCGGAGGACTAACTTTTTTTTTGGGGCGGTCCCAAAGACTAATTATACCTCCCCTATCTCACAGCAGGTTGATAGAGAGAGAGAGAGCGCAGATACGGATACGGGCGGCCCTGTGCTACCACCCCTGCTCTAAAACCTTATTTATATCCGTCCACAGTGATGGCTTTTTTGTATGTATGTACATGTATGTATGCGTTTATCGATCGGGGGGTCTGTTAAGCTTTCTGCCTACATTATAGATCCCAGATCCCCCAGACATCTCCCAGCTAGGATTGACTAGCAGCCCCACTCCCTCATCTTCCTTACGAGCCACAGCTAGTACACCCTCTGTCATCAACCCAACCTGCCTCCCTCCCATGACTAAACCCACTACAATATACTAAACCAATTAAACAGCAATGCTTAAGTTGGCCTCCCATAGACTCAACCTTCTCCACCAGAGCAAGCAGAGCCGTCTGTGACTAGGACAGCCGCTGGCCTGTCCCGCCTGCACGGGCATGCGAGTGAGTGGTGGCGGGCGCTATTGGGAAAATGTGGGGGTGGGATGGCCCTAAAACAGGCGGTGGTGTGTGTTGTCTACTCTGCATAGCCAGTGGACGCATCACGAGATATCACTCGGTGACTTATCGCAGTGGTTGGTTGAGTGCTGGTATATACATGTATGGTATGCTGCCTACATGGAGTTTCTACACGAATGCTTACACTGCAGTGCCGTCTCCCACGGAGCGTACGTGTGTATCTCTACGCTCTACTGTCTACTGCTATAGCCAGACCCTGAGGCTATCGGTTGGGGCCAACACCCTCATGCCCCACATCTCATGTAATCAGAGCTTCATCAATCCACCGATCCCCACGGGTACGAGTGACCAGCCATGACCATCCACAACGGTTCAGTTCAGCGCAGTACTCTATAGTAACCTTCTTAAACCCCCTACACTATCCAGACCTGACTCCAAACCCACAAACTACAAAGAACCCCGGCCCCTAGCAAGCGAGGTCACGTGAGCGGCTACCGCCCAATCAGAGGGCCGGGTTTCTAAGCCCACCCCAAAACTCCGAGACTCTAATTTTCTCTCTCAACCCCACCACCACAAGAAGCATCTCCGCACTCCTCCGCAACCACAACAGTCTGCAATTGGGGGGGTCTGTCCTGCCATTACTACAATTGCGGTCTACGGATTATATATTTATATAAAATAGGGATTGTTCTGAAAAGGAAGTAGTGGTAGTAGTAGTAGTAAGGAAGGTAGTATATACGTTACTTTTTCTCCAGAGAAGGGTTGGACATAGAGCTCACCCCAGTGATAGGAATTGACCAAACCGCCATCACAATGCTCTCCCGCCTCCGCCTGAGACCCTCGAGTCTCCCCTCATCCCTCACAAAGCGCAATGGCCCTCTCAAGACCGCCCTGTAACCCCCCCCCCCCTCCCCCGCCATCCCCGCACATTACTAACACCCCCCACAGGCGCCCCCTCTCCGCGACTGCAATCCCCCGCAGCTCCGACCCCGCGCTCAACCGCACCTCCGCAGCAATCACGCAGCCAAAGTCCCAGGGCGCCTCGCAAGCCATGCTCTACGCCACAGGCCTAACAGAGACCGACATGTCCAAGGCGCAAGTCGGCATCTCGTCCGTCTGGTACTCCGGGAACCCCTGCAACATGCACCTCCTCGACCTCAACAACCGGGTTCGTGGCGGCGTGCGCGCCGCCGGCCTCGTAGCCTACCAGTTCAACACCATCGGCGTCAGCGACGGCATCAGCATGGGCACCAGCGGCATGCGCTACTCGCTGCAGTCGCGCGACCTCATCGCCGACTCCATCGAGACCGTCATGGGCGGCCAGTGGTACGACGCAAACATCTCCATCCCCGGCTGCGACAAGAACATGCCCGGCGTGATCATGGCCATGGGCCGCGTCAACCGCCCCTCGCTCATGGTCTACGGCGGCACCATCCAGCCCGGTAAATCAAAGTGCATGGGCGGCGCCGAGATCGACATTGTCAACGCCTTCCAGTCGTACGGCCAGTTCATCACCGGCGAGATCAACGAGGAGACCCGCTTCGACATCATCCGCCATGCGTGTCCGGGCTCGGGCGCCTGCGGCGGCATGTACACCGCAAACACCATGGCGACCGCCATCGAGGCCATGGGCATGACGCTTCCCGGGTCCTCCTCCAACCCCGCCGAGTCCCCCGCAAAGGCGCAGGAGTGCATCGAGGCCGGCCTGGCCATCAAGAACCTCCTCGAGAAGAACATCAAGCCGCGCGACATCCTCACCCGCGCCGCCTTCGAGAACGCAATGGTGGTCGTCAACATCACCGGCGGCTCCACCAACGCCGTCCTGCACCTCATCGCCATCGCCCACTCGGTCGACGTCAAGCTCACCATCGACGACTTCCAGTCCGTCTCGGACCGCATCCCCCTCCTCGCCGACCTCAAGCCCTCAGGCAAGTACGTCATGGCCGACATCCACACCATCGGCGGCACCCCCGCCCTCCTCAAATACCTCCTCGAGCAGGGCCTCATCGACGGCTCCATCATGACCGTCACCGGCCAGACCATGGCCGAGAACCTCGCCAAAGTCCCCGGCTTCCCCACAGACCAAAAGATCATCCGCCCGCTCTCCAACCCCATAAAGCCCACAGGCCACATCCAGATCCTGCGCGGCTCCCTCGCCCCCGGCGGCTCCGTCGGAAAGATCACGGGCAAGGAGGGCCTCCGCTTCGAGGGAAAGGCCAAGGTCTACGACTGCGAGGACGACTTCATCACCGCGCTCGAGCAGGGCGCAATCAAGAAGGGCGAGAAGACGGTCGTCGTCATCCGCTACGAGGGCCCAAAGGGCGCGCCGGGGATGGTCGAGATGCTCAAGCCCTCGTCGGCGATCATGGGCGCCGGCCTCGGCCAGGACGTGGCGCTCATCACGGACGGGAGGTTCTCGGGCGGGTCTCACGGGTTCCTCATTGGCCATATCGTGCCGGAGGCGCAGGAGGGCGGGCCCATCGGGCTCGTGAGGGACGGGGATACCATCGTTATTGATGCGGTCGACAGGAAGTTGGACCTGTTGGTGGATGAGGAGGTGCTCGTCGAGAGGAGGAAGGAGTTTGTGCCGAAGCCGCTGAAGTATACAAAGGGGACGCTGTATAAGTATACCAAGTAAGTCCCCCAATCTCGATGGTGTAGTAGTATACTAACGGTCAAACAGACAAGTCTCGGACGCCAGCCACGGATGCATCACGGACGCTTAGGTGTAGTTGAGCATGTATTTATGTAGCTTACTTGCCTATAGACGGTATTGACAATATGTGGTTTATAGATAAAAGCTACCGGCCAGTCAATGGTAACCACCACCGCATGCCCTAATGGTGCGTGCATGTGTGTGTTTGTTTCTTTTTCCCTTTTCCTTTCTTTTCTTATGTCGTTGTCTCACAAAAGCTGGTTTTTTTTTTTAAAAAAAAAACGGATGTATGTACCATATCTTTGTAGTGCGGGGAAATGAAAATAAGAATAAAAATACATATAGTGCGAGTAAGTAAAGTAAGAAGGGAAGGGAAAGAAGAGCTCCCGGATATCTGGCGGGCAGCGGTGGTGGTAGAGGGGAGTTTTTGACCCCTAACCCTCACGATTATCATCAGCACGCCGTAGGACAAAACTACAAAATGTATACCATGAATCTACCCTCTGTTATACGCCCACGTCTAATCAAACATGCACATGCAAAAAAGAAAAAAAAAACAGCACCAGCAAAGAGTGATCAGATAATAATCGAAAGAAGAAGAGAAAAAGTCGCCGATATTCCCTAACTACGCCTTTAATTCTAGCTAATATCAATCCAGACTACCTTTACCTTTACCCTTTACCCTTTACCCTTTACCCTTTACCTCCCCCCCTCCCCCTTCCCCTTTCTTCCTCACCTCCTCACCCGCCCATTCGCCCCGCCCTCCAAATAAAATAAAACAATGGATATATCGCAGTGAAATAAATAAAAAAAAAAAACGAGGGGGGATTGGTTTCCTAATCAAACCATGAGGGCTGAGCGGGGGTGAACATATAGAGATTTTGAAATAACAGGACAGTAAACCAGTAGTACAGTAATGTGTACAGCGTATAGAGCATAGGGCTAGAAGGGAGAGAAAGTAACCCCTATAAACGACCACTACGTAAACTACGCAAACTTAAGATCACCAAATAGTGATGCCCTCACTTGGACGAGCGCCGCTAGCTCTAGTACAAACTCCTACACCCACATTAGCACCACGGCAAGATAGGAATGTTGGGGGAGGGGGTAAATACTTGAAGGATCATGAGATTAGTCAACAAATGACTGAGAGTAAAGTCTGCATCTCCCTCCTCAAACGGCATCGTCCCGGCATCACTCATGACGCTCCCCTCCCTACTCTCGCCCTCCGGCGGCGGTGGCAGATGCAGCCCCGCCTGCCCCGGCTGCAGCACCTTGATCCGCCGCATCGTCGTGTCCGTCACATGCGAGTTAAACGGGCTACTCGGGCTCCCACCCGTTATAACTGCTGCGGCCGGCGACAGCGCGCGCACCTGCGACGGTGTGATCGCCAGTCCGCGCGACGACCGCGATGGCTGCATTGGCGTTGCGCCACCCGAATATTTGCGCTGGCGCCCGCCAGTGGTGTTTGAGGATGATGGCCTGACGAGGTTTCGGGGGCTGATAGCCTCGAGCTTGGTGTTTCGGACGGGAGAGCTCATGGGCGGGGCGACGAGAGGGCTCGAGAGGAGGGCCTCGTTGAGTTCGTCCGTGAACTGGAAGGCGCGCTTGCGCTCGGCGAGCTTGTCGTTGAGGTCTGGGATCTCACGGCGGTATGTGCGCATCTGGGCGACGAGACCCTGGAGGGCGGCCAGGATGGGGGGCGTTTTGGTAAACTTTGGGGTGCGGTTAGCTTTCTTGAGCTCGGTGATGCGTTTGCGCTCCTTGCGGAGGGAGATATCCTGGTGGGTGGATTCGCCCATTATTTCGGAGAGCTCGTTTTCGACATCGTCGAGCGAGTCCCAGGCTTCTTCGCCGTCGGAGTCGTCGCTGTGGTCGAATTCGTAGCTGGAGGGGTCGAAGAGTAGCCAGCCCTCGGGGCGCATCCAGGAGCAGGTTGCGAGGTCGACGATGACCGCGGTGAGGATCAGGTTTGTCTCGACTGTGTTGGCAAAGAATGTGTTGAGCAGCTCGATTACGTTCTTGAGCAGTGGGTCGTTTGGATGGATTGTGTGGGTGTACATCTCATTCAATTTGGCCCATCGAGGGTTTGCATCATCCTGTACTCCCCGGCTAGGCCCATTCTTTAGATTAAGGTGCTTTGCAGAACACGGGTGAGATTCGAGAAGGACGAGATTATCTTTAAGATGCTCGCTATAGCTCTCAGAAACGTCTCTATCTTCGGATATGTCGCCTACAAGTGTAAAGAGCAGTTCCATCTCTTTGTTGTGGGCACCAATAGTTCTCATCTGTGCTCCCTCGGGATATGGAACGACTTTTAATAGGGTAGATACGGAATACGGGTGATGTTTCCTTAGTATCGTTGACACCAACCGTAGAGTAGCTGAAACTGTTTGCTGAGATTTTGATTTCAGACTAGTTAATACTAGGTCTACAAGATTAAACAATTCTGGAGTTGGTGTATCATCTGCAACTTTGGACAAGAGGTCGAGTGATCTTCGACGCCTCTCCATCGATGGCGATTGAATTGACTCGGTCTCAGACTTTATTTTGTCAGGAAGAGCCATTAAATAAGACAGGATAAGATGTATGAGGTCAGGATGCTCGAGGGTATCAAGAACAACGCGGACATATGTCAAGACGGCCACAGATGAGCCGCCATCTATGTCAGAGGACTCGAGAAGAGAGGGATATCTACGAGGTTCAGCAATCTTGTCACAGTTGGGGCGGTAAGTTCAACGTACAATAGCTGTTGCAGGAATAAAACCTGAAAGTGGTCTAGAAGAGTCTGCTTAACATCGGCGGATCTACAATGCTCCAACACATCCTGCCAGAATATTAGATATGAAAGGAAGGTTTCCAGATGTGTTTGGAATTCTGGTGAATTAGAACTCTCTGCCCCAAAAGCCGGCGGAGCGGAGGAGTAATCGGAAAGCACAAGAATCGTCGGGGGATCATCTGTGGGATAAGTCACGACTAGTTTTCTGGAGACTTTGTCAACCGGGTTCGCCCAGCAAAATTATGGGTTGCAGAGAGAACAACCTGCTAAGCTGGCTGTAAAGTGCCCCTAGCCCAGAGGCCATCAAAGTTGCAAGATCGCTCTCGACAATCCATTTTTCTAGATCACCAGACGTTGATGCTGCCTCAATGATATAGAGCAGCCCAGTTCTCGCAAAGTCACCAACTCGTCCTTCGTGATGGACATAATCTATCAATAGATAGAAAAGCGGGAAATCATCCTGCGAAGGGTTACCTGTTAGACTCAAACTCAAAACACCCTCCACAACCCCAACCCATCGCTCTAAGGGCTTCCATATATGAAAAAAAAAAAAAAAATTCGCCGCACCTTGTTTGTAATCCCCGCAAATTTTTGTTGGGGCCCCAAGCTCTCAAACTCCCGGCCACCGTCCTCATCTCCTCTCGTAATAAACCAAGCCTTTAGGATCCCTGGACTCAGCCTAATCTTGGCCGATATGCTGAATAGCAGCTCCACAAATTCGCCCTCGAAAATTGTTTCGCTGTGTTGACTCGTCCTTCTCAAAAACGCAATTAAACTCTGGGCGAAACTCTCCTGAGCCAAAAAGTCCTCCTCCTCGTTGTCAATCAATGTTGCGAAGGCTGTTATACACTCCCTTATTACTGGCGCAGTACCCGACTGCCCAATTTGTGACAACGATATGAAAACCTGGTTCTCGTAGCAAAAGTTCATGCACAGCCTCGCAGACCGTTTTTCTTCTTCAATTAAGAGATCTGTCAAGCGTTTTACGTAGCCCCGAAGTTGCTCCTGCGAACTTGGATCATTTTCACGCGAGTTGCGCCATGTGTGCTGAATCGTAGAAGCTACACGGTCAGCTGGTACCCTTTCGAAAAGTACCAATAAGAGCAGTTGGATTCCATGCCATTAACGATTGCCAGACTTTCTTGAACTTTACTAGACGCTGCTGAGGTGTAGCAGGAGGGGGCTGCTTGCTGGCCGTACTTGAGGAGCCAGATCCTCCGATGAGACGGTTCCACTGCAATTGTCAAGTGTTAGCTGTACTCTACTATGCGGCTAGCTCCATGGTCGTCCGGTCCTCTTGTCCGGAGTGTCTCAACCCGTGTTATAGGTGAGAGACCCCATATGAGAAGTAAGGGCTACATACGAAATCCATATTCAAGGTACTCTGCGGACCAAGTAAAGCTGCTGGTGTACGTGTTTTGTGGTGCTGTGCATCCTGTGTTTGGCGTGCGGGCCAAAGCTCGACGTCCTGCCAAGACTTGTCTCGGCTTAGTCAGGAGTCAAAATTAGAGTTGTGTTGGAGACCATATATCTAATACATAGAATGATGCTTAGCAGAGATTTTTCCGGTATTAATACCAAGAGGAAATTAGTCGATCTAGAGGCGCGATCTCTCCCGCTGCCATGTATATACCGGTCGATAGTAATGGGGGTCGAAAACATTTGGTCGTAGGGGTTTTAGATTGCAATCTAAATCATAAAGTACAGTATACAACCTACCTGTGAGCAACCAACTACATATATCTTACGGGAAGCAGGAAAAACAGTGGAACGATGACTAAGCAATTACAGGATCTTTATGCCTTACTAGGACTCGGAGCTACATTCGGTCACGAGCGAGAATGTTACAGCTTGAGTGTCACCTGAGAACTAGGTTCCAGAAAGGCTCCGGAATGTTGGGGAGATTAGTGATTTGCAGATATTCATTGTGGCGTCGAGTGATATCCGATGATCCGATCGTAATTTCGTTGGTTTCATGTAAGTCATCACAGAGACGCTACGATATGTCTCTCATGGATAGACACACTTCTTTTGCAAGTGAATTATTTCGGATCACTACATCCAAGGAGGAACTCAATGCAGGATTTAAAAATTAGTAGGATATATATATATGAGGAGGAATCGGCTGATATGTACTGCGCCTGTGCCATTGGCTTCCCTAATATTAGCTTAGCATTCAACCACACGTACGTAATCGTTGGCATGATGGGGCCCCCGGGTAACCGAACCAAGCGTATAGTTTTCACAAGACATCACTCGGCGAAGCGAATGTTAAGGTTTATATAATTATCTGAAAGGCAATGGCTTGACGTCGGTACTTTGCTAGCGTGACACCCAGAGGAGGGAGAGGGAGGGAGAGGGAGATGGAGAGACAAGTGTTCGGCAGTAATCCTTGACTACCCAATTTCCGCACACCATATCCCGGTAGGTCATTCAATTAGTAACCCCTGGAGCTATCAGATAACCAATTTTGAACGGGCAAAGGCATGAATTTACATTCTCTAACCTTACTAGCGCAGAGAATAAAAAAAAACTCATATTCTTTAGAGATGGGCCACCCTCATTTCTTCTCAAGGTGATATCGGCAATATAATCCTCTCAGCGCTGGTTGAGAACAAAATCATTAATGCCTTCGATCGGAACGATGACCACTGCGCCCACATATTGATCATCTACCACGTGCGCCTCCGGGGATTGTCGTAAACGGAATGGTTTATGGAAAACAGGTGGTCACGTGCCAAGAGCCGCGCGCGGCTACCAGGAAACGCGTCCTAATGAAGCGAAACACTCGGGGCACCAGATGGTGTTTCCTTTATTTTTTTTCCCCGTCGGTCACACGGGCTTGAAAGGTCAACGTGACGGGAGCACAGACAACGGAGCCGGGGGTGGAAACCTGAAGGGGATCGGATAGTGAAACTGTAATTCGATTCGACATTTGAAGGGGGGGGGGATATTCAATTCAACCATAGCCTCGCCTCAACATTTATTACCAAATTTAATGTCCCAGTCTCTCGCGAAGTTTCCTCAGGGACTGATCAGGTGGTGATAGAGAAATATGTACCTACTACAACAATAGTAAGCGTATGTTCGAGGTGAAAAAAAAAAAAAAAAAAAGTAGGTACAGGAGTTAAAGTACGTGGGCCTTCATCTCCGCACTGTGCCAATATTAGGCGCAGAGATTCAATGCAGCTGCAAGTAAGAAGTTAAGCAATCAGTACATACCCCAGAAGATGTACTCTACATTTTCCCCCTGCCTAACAAGTAAACTATCTTAATCTAATTGGTCTAGGGCTAGCGGCTATTGTCTTAAGTTCTTGAGGCCAAGACGTTCAAAATGCTACCGGTGAATCGTAACGCAGGAAACCGCAGTGACTGATTTGAATGCATAGCCAAATGGCTATATACATACATGTACCTACACAGGTCTATGATCTGGTCGGCAATACACTTAACTCTGCTCTCTTATTAGATAGGGTTGAATAGGCACTCCACGTTGTGACCCGATGAACCGCGGTCGTTCCGGTGTTTCGGACACCATCACGAGCAACTATCACTATCACGGGTAATCTGCAGCATCCTGGAGAAACCCTGATCCTCACTCCACCCTGTATTTAGAGAAAGGGCCAGTCTATCAAGTAATTTCCCCAAGAGAGATCATCAAAATTTGACAAAGCAGTGTTCCCTCCACATTTATCTCCGTAGCCAACCATATCGACGGCCCACGCACGCCGCACAACGAACCACATGGGTTGATTGTCCAAGATGGCTTTGCCGTTCGTTGGGGGGGTGGGAAGAGCGAGAGAGAGAGGGTGTAGGTTAAGTTACTCATGGTCTCATTCATTCTACCCCCCCCTACATTCGCAGATGAATACTGTGTAGATTGTGGGTAGTTCATATCGGAGGGCATAAGTGTACAACCCGCTAGAGATAGGGCCAATGTAAATACATGTATGTATGTTGGCCTAGTTTGTCCCTCAACAGGTAATTTGTAATTTGGGGTATTTCAGAGGGGTGCTGCATACGCTGGATGCCCACTGCCACAACCCGCTCCTGTTACTCCTCGTTTATAGCCAAAGCAAGGAATACTTGGAACGCTCTAATTACGAATTTGTATTATTCGAATGGTGTCTGCCAGAATAACAAAACCCCGAGTTCTTTTTTGCAAAAGGGATCCCTCAATCATTCATTCTTACGAAGCGAATCAAAAATCATCCTCTTCACTGCCCGGATTTCCATACTTAGCAATCTGCACATTACTTATTGTGCAACATTCATTCTTTAGATCTATCTATATCGATAATTCCTAACTTCGTGCAAGGCTAGTCAGTATTTCTGCAGCGGTACATACAGTACGTACGTACGTCTTGCTTTCACCTTCCGCTGCTTCTGACAGTGGAGTCGGGTCATATCAATCAGTCATTCATTCAATCAATCAGTCAACGTACAGTAATTATGTCCTCACAGCACCAACCACAAAACTACAACTACCAAAGGAAGAGTTCCTCGGGGCATAATCACCTCTCTGGTCGCCCTCCACATTCTGCTACGCCTCCTAAGGCTTCTCTTCCACCTACCTCTCCTGCTACACCCCCTTCCTCTTCCTCTTCCTCCCCTGCTTCTAACATTCCCAACTCCTGGCTACCTGCCTCCATTCCGTTGACCACCTTGTCTACGCCAGACAGTAACCATCAGCAGCAGGATGCTGCCTTGCTCCAACAGCACATATCTTTACACTCCCCCGCACAAACCCCACTTCCCCGCAACTCTTTCCAACCCCACAGATCGCCTACATCGCCTGTTCCATTGTCAGGTCTCCGTTTAGAAACATCAAACTTAATCGTGGCGTCCACACGATCTAGTCACACGGGGAGATCGCGGTCGACGTCATTCGTCGATTCGTTGTCCCCCGCCTCCGCGACATCCGCTTACTCACCAGGTGGCCTCGACTGTCTGGCAAGAATGACTCCTCTGCCCTCTCCCATAATTACAAGCGACTCGCCAGGTCCATGGAATAAATACAGGAGCCGTTCTCTTTCGCGACATCCCTCACAGACGTCGCGATCAATGCCCAGGAGCATCAATGGAAACGGAGAGTCAGTTCTTGTCACCTCAGCTGGTGAATCGCTAGCGACAGCGCTCGCCGCGCAGAACCAGAGAAAGATATACCAAGGCTTAGGCCCTACCCCGCCTGGTGCCGAGTTCTCATATAACAACAATGTGTCTCGTAATGGCGGCGAGTACGACCCAACATCGTCTTTGGCTGTTCCATATGGGCGCAACCGAGACTTGTTCAGGACTGCATTGAGCGGTACGAATGCAGGTGACGAGGGAGTAGTAGCAAATCTTGACGCAGACGCAGCTGGTGGAACGCGCCTGCGACGTGAGGACTTCTTGGCGCAGCGAAGGTGGACCATTTCATCGGCTGAATCGAGTCCTGCACTTAGCGGAAGTGCGACGTCATTGTCATCTATCTCCAGTGTCGACACTGCAACAGACCCCGCAGAAGCCAGTGCCCGACTTATCAAGAAGCAAAAGCTGGAAAGTTTTGAGGCGAAGACGGTGCCAGATAAAAAAGTACAACGATGGCGCGGAATACGGTTATTGGGGCACGGCACTTTCAGCAGGGTCATTTTGGCAACCTCAGAAGAATTGCCCGAGGAAATTGATGAAATTAACGAGGAGGAGGAGGGGATCACGATAGAAAGAGAGCCTATTTCGCTGGATCCGAAAAAGCTTGTGGCCGTCAAGATTGTCGAGCATGGAGCTGCTGGGGGGGCCTCCAAGGAAAGAGTGGAAAGCTCATTAAAAAGAGAGCTGGATATCCTCAACAGTGTCAACCATCCAGCGCTGGTAAGGCTCAGAGCCTACAGCATAGAGCCCACCAGAGCTCTGTTGATACTTCCATACTGTTCGGGAGGTGATTTGTTTGATCTGGCTTCAGACACTTCATTCACTATGGAGGCCCCATTGATCAGGCGGATGGCCGCTGAGATTGTCAGTGCCATCCGATATCTACATAAAAACGGCATCGTCCACCGTGATGTCAAGTTAGAAAGTATGTTGCAGTAGCTGACCTTTCATCTGATCTTTATTTTTCTGCTTTAATTGTTGACATGCTCGCCTTAGACGTCCTCATCAACTTTTCGAGATCACGATTACGTGAAATTGCCGACGACCCATACGGAGAACGGTACCCGATTACTACACTTACAGACGTCGGACTATCTCGTAGGGTTGATTTCGAAAGCGATGACTACTTGCTGACCACCCGCTGTGGTAGCGATGACTATGCCTGCCCAGAGTTGATCATGTCACAGCCGTACGACGGGCGAATGACAGATGCATGGGCGCTAGGTGTCTTGTTATTTGCCTTGATGGAGGGCCGCCTTCCTTTTGACCCGCTTCCAGGGTCTTCAGAGCAGAAGATGAGGAGTAAAACTGCGCACAGAATTGCTCGGTGCGAGTGGAAGTGGGTTAAGCTCGCACCAAAAACTATGGAATTAGCAGATTCTGGTGACTCGGGGATTGTATTAGACGGCAATGGTCTTGGATACGACGAAAGAATGGAGGGGGGAAAGAGGATCGTTGAAGGTTTATTGAAGAGGGCGTCTAAGAGATGGAAGCTGGACGCTGTAGAGAACGAAGAGTGGATCAAGGGAGCGATTACCGTGGATCTGAAGGACTCCTGGGAGTAGGAGGAGGAGGAGTTGTAATTATCGGGACGAATGACCTTTCATATGTTTCCGCATGTATGGCATTGTGAGGGTGTGAGGCATCTTTTCATTTTTCTCCTTTCTCTTTTAGTCTTTTTTTCATATTTCTGTTGTGGCAGGCCATTGATTCTATGGCTGCGGGGCGGTGTTTTACGATGGTGGGGCGGTTGGGCGGGGATATGGGTCAACTGGGATAAACGTTAAGGAACCTCTTCATTTTTCATCTCGTTTTTTTTTTCTTTTCCAGACTTATTCTTTTTCACGGTCGTGGTGGTTTCTCGATCTTCCTTTTTCTTTCTTTTCTTATCTGTTCTGCTAACGTGCATTGGGTTAACACGGGTAGAGGAGTACATTCGTTTGGGTTGTGCGCGGGTCTGGATGGGGTGTCAATGGTAGGCAGGTAAGTAGGCAAGTATGTAGCCAGGGAGGCTGGACAGGCAGGAAGTTGGTCAGTTACATATGTTTAACTAACCCTAACTTCAGTTCTTTCTCCTTCATACTTTCTTCCTTTCCCGCTGTTTTTTTTTTCCTTTTCCTTTTCTTTTTCTTTATTCATTTTCCCATCTGTTTTGTCTACTTTTCCTTGACTCCCTTTCCGAGAAAATAAGCATATAGCCATGAACAGCGAGGGGGGGGGGGGGCACTTCTGGGATCCCTCAATCTATTTATTTATAGCCAGTTGGTCCTCGCTGTGCATTTTTTTTTTCTGTCTGTCTGTCCAACCAACTACATACCACGTCCTAGCTCGAGTAAGAGCAAAAAAAAAAATTAAATAAATAAATTCTCTGGACTGGATCTTGGTACTTTACTTTACCAGCACTCCGATGATCGTCGGCCTGGAACAATTGATATCCCGGGGTGAGCTTGGACGTCATGGTACATGTAGGTACATGTACTTACATCCGATAAGTACCGAGTGCTAGGGTGTGCGTGTAGCTGCGGGGGGGGCGGGGCATAACTGCGATTACTCTTCCTCACCTGTTACTAAACACCAAAAGCACCAGCCAATTAGTGGCCAGGATCTGTATACAGTACCGCACCCGCCCTATATACAAGTTCTGACGTTTAAGGTTCGGTTTCCGTAAACGTTGGCTAGTCTAGTTCACTGGGGTAACCTTAAATCCAGCTCTACTCTGCCTGGACCAGCGCCGGTGGGTAACTGCACGGGGAGCTCTGAGGTAGCCTATCGGCCACCAAGCGGTGCATGACCTGAGGGTCAACTACTCTACATGTACATGTAGTTACTACTCGTTGGCACCGGACGTATACTTACCTGGTGGGCTTTAGATACAAGTACATGTTTTTTTTTTGCCCTGGCTTACAGCTGCATGTTATGCGTTAATGGTCCATAAGCGGGTGCTGTAGTCAGGATTGGCAGTGGCCACGTACATACCGGTAATTTTGATGACCCGAGATCTAATGGTAGTGATTATAGGTCTGGTATATCAAAAACAAGGGGAGACCTCCCCCAAACCACCGCGGCAAGCTGAGGAATCAACCAAGTCAGAGAGTAGCCCATCGTTGCACCATCTCTCTCAGGATTGAGGTCTTCCGGCGGGGGCTCCAGCTACCCTAAGCGGCCGAGCTGTCCTTTGGGTTTTGTCTGCATGTAGGACTTGAGCTATCCCACCTTGAAGCCATTTCAGGGCCCTGGCCAATCGGGCATGGGTAGGACCACCCCACGGGCCGGAAAGCTTCCGGCATGGCAGGGGCCCAGCCGGGGTTTTGGCCATAAATAGTGTGCGGTGCCCCCCACAACTTGGCCATTAAGCAATCCTAGATACATATATCAACAGGAAAAGCTATCATCGAGGGAAAATGAAGTATTTCTCCCGCTCACTGCTCCTCTTCAGCTCCCTAGCTGTTGTCTACGGGGGGTCGATTCCTAGCTTCGTTCCCGAGAGAACCAGCTCTCTCGACACACCCTTCGGGGTACGTATTTTTTTTTTTTTTTTTCAAACAAGGAGCTTGGGCAACATACTGACGCCTTAACAGGCAGGCTTTCCGGCAATTTACGACCTCCGCCAGCCCGGGGCTTCATCCACTGATGGTGGCACTGGCTCTTGGTGGTCTGCCACCTATCTCAAGTCCTCAAACAACACAAACTACCTCCTAATCACGCACCTCATGCTTTTCTCTTCCCCCGGCATATACCGCGCCTCGCTGCTGGACCTGGACACATTGTCCCTCTACAAGCAGTTCAATCTACCCTTCGTGGATGTCCCGCTGGTCAACCTTGGTGCGCTCTTGGATACCCCTATCCAGCATGACTTTACGGCCGTTGGGTCCGAGGGCCTCCCCACTTTCAACACCTGGGCCAAGAACCCAGAGTTCTCGTATAATATCACCTTCCAACCGAGCTCGCCGATTATCTACAACGCGGGTGGAGGGGCGTTCTTGTTCGGGGCCGGGTTGACATACCAGTACAGCGTGCCGTCCGCGCTCACAACAGGGACATTGCAAATTGGTGATGGGGAGGAGCTCACGATTGATGAGGATAACTCATTCACATGGTTCGACCGTCAGTGGGGCACTGCGCTCCCTCTCACGGGCAACTTCTCGTGGTTCCATGTTCACCTCGATGGAGGGGTCAAGCTGAGCATCTGGGCGGTGGATAATGACGCCCCGGCCCTGAGGAGCAGGTTTGCGACGGTCAGGAGGGCGAACGGAGAGTTGGACCTGAGGGCAATCGAGTTCCTGCCGGATTACAGCAATGGCGGGTATAGGTCGAGCAAGCTTGACGTGGTCTATGCCACTGCGTGGACGGTGAAGTTTGGAGAGGAGGTGTTGAGGATTGAAAGTGTAAGGCTTGACCAGGAGATGGTTGGGTCGATCGCATTGGTGTCCAGCTACACGGGGTACGTTAAGGTGAACGGCACATTTGAAGGGAAGGCGGTTGAGGCGTTTGGGTCGACTGAGGTTATTGATTTCAAGAACGGCGCCCTTGGGGCTAGTTAGGCGAAATGGAGCTAGGCCCGGTTGGCGGGAGCTCTGGATAGGCCCGGGGATATTTACATGTACTTTATTCTCATTTCATTTATGTGGTCTAGAGTCCTTTAATTGATATGAAGTAGACGACGAGCTAATTGGAGATTTTGTTTATGTGGGGGTTCTTGTGATGAACAGAGGCAGAAGTCAACACGAACAAGTCCTGGCCAGACTACAGAGAGCACTTAGGGCTGGGGCTCAACGGGTTGAGGTGAGGGCTAGGGCTGGCCCTCAGCCAGGACCCGCCCAACCTCCGAGCCCGCGCAGAACAGCAGAAACCTACATATACAAGTACCCATGGCCCGACCGAGCGGAGAGGCATTGCAGCCCGCGCGCCACCAGCAACCCCATGCATATCCACCACGTAAAAAGTCCCCCAAGCGCCTCCCCGCTATATGGTAAGTTCTGCATGCCTCAGGGCAGGGCGTGTTCGTGCACGAGACATCACTCGGAAGCCAGGCCCGTGGAAGTAAACATCTACGTAGTTTCCCCGTCTCCGCACTTGCGGTGTGTGGTCAAGTCCCCCCCCCCCCGTGGTGCCAGCCGGTGGTAGACAAGACCTGGCCTCCTCTGTGTTGGCGTGGCCGGCTCTCCTCCCATGTAGCGTGTGTAGGGCACTTTGTGTCGTCGTTGGTACGGTCGCGGGCGAGTGATACTGTGTGAACCTGCCGATGTAGCTGCACCCCCCAGCCAACGGACGTGGACGTGGGGGTCCAGTCCACAGAGCAGGCTTTCCGCGCGGGCTCTACATTGGCGGGATTGGTGGTGGTGTATATACGGGCCTACCTACTTACCTACTTACCTACCTCCCTACTTACCCCCCCCCCCCCAGCGAAGACCGGTGTCTGCCGGCGGCGAGTGAGTGAGTGAGTGAGTGAGTGTCAATGCCCCGGTATAGAGTAGTCGCACGTAACGTACCGCCCACTCCCGGGTTAGTCCCGTGCATCGAAGCAGGGCCCAGACCAATGGCCACCCAGTCGTTATCTACCCACAGCCACAGCCACCCGAGCCTAAAGCTAGAGGGCGCCAGCTTTAACCTTGGTACTGTTAGCCTCTCTACTCGGTCACGAATAACACCATGTAGGTATACTCCACGCCCGCTCCCCTCGCTCGCTGCAGCGCCGGTTGTGCCCTGCCCGAGACGGGAGGCGGTGTCAACCAATCAGCCGCGCCGAGTGATAGTCTGTGACCGGTCTCGCTCCCATACAGCGAGCCTTGTACTTACTACTCCCGACGTATCCATATAACTGGTCAGTGCGGGGCTATGGGCGTACGGGCCGCATCAATATGCGTTTGGACTGTATGTACAGGTATGGATACATCGTCTTTATTCTCGGGCAGTGCAGTACGTGGTGTCCTTGTATGGTATGGGCCTGTCATGTCGCGGTTGGATATAAATGCAGTGTCTGGGGCAGCTTGGGATCTCCAATATCCCCTGTTTTCACCACTCACCAGAACTTGTCTTTAGTTAACTATGGTAATCTATTGGTCCCAGATCTCCCACCACGACTCCAACCAGCGTACAGACTCGCCCTGCGGTCCAGACACATAATATACATCCAGAACCACACCCCCCCCCTCCTTCCCTCAAACACAGTCAGTACGGAGGAATAAACATTAGCTAAGTATATACCTATGTACATGTATCCACCTGCGTCTAAACTAAATAGTCTCCACACCATCCCACTCACCGTCCCCCCCCACCACCACCACCGCATCCTTCGTCTTGCGCCTCCTCTTAGGCTTCGCTGGCTCCCCATCGTCAGTCTCCCCGGAGCTGTCCGCCACCAAGGTCTTCCTCGGCCTCCCTCTAGCCTTCTTCGGCTTCTCCCCGTCACTGCCTCCGGCGCTCTCCTCCGTCACAACCTTCCTCGCCCTCTTCGGCTTCTCCTCTGCGGCGGGCTCAGGCGTCTCAGTAGCCTTCTTCGGCCCCCCTCTAGCCTTCTTCACTGGCTTACTCTCGGCCTCCTCTGCGCCGGGCTCAGGCGTCTCAATGGCCTTCTTCGGCCCCCCTCTAGCCTTCTTCACCGGCTTACTCTCGGCCTCCTCTGCGTCGGGCTCAGGCGTCTCAATAGCCTTCTTCGGCCCCCCTCTAGCCTTCTTCACCGGCTTACTCTCGGCCTCCTCTGCGTCGGGCTCAGGCCTCTCAATAGCCTTCTTCGGCCTCCTGCTAGCCTTCTTCACTGGCTTACTCTCGGCCCCCTCTGCGTCGGGCTCAGGCGTCTCAATAGCCTTGGGCCTCGCTCTAGCCTTCTTCACTGGCTTACTCTCGGCCTCCTCTGCGGCGGGCTCAGGCGTCTCAGTAGCCTTCTTCGGCCTCCTGCTAGCCTTCTTCACCGGCTTACTCTCGGCCTCCTCTGCGTCGGGCTCAGGCGTCTCGGTAGCCTTCTTCGCCCCCCCTCTAGCCCTCTTCACCGGCTTACTCTCGGCCTCCTCTGCGGCGGGCTTAGGCGTCTCAATAGCCTTGGGCCTCGCTCTAGCCTTCTTCACTGGCTTACTCTCGGCCTCCTCTGTCTCCGTGCTCTCCTCCGCTACCGGATCTAGGGCCTTCTTTGTCACCGCCCTCTTCTTCTTCTTTTCCGTCGCATCACTGGCGCGCGCGGTTTTTCGGCCCCTGGCTGTTTTCGGCGGCGGCGGCGTCTCTGTGTCGCTATCGGAACTGCTTAAAGGGTTTCTGGCGGGGTCGTCGTCGCTATCTTCGATTACGCTCGGGAGACGGTCCTTCCGCCTCGGACTCGGTTTTGCGGCCTTCTTCTTTGCGGCCTTCTTCTTTGCTGGTTTCTTCTTGATGACGGGCTCGTCATCATCGCTCACGTCTGTTTCGCCGCCCTCCATCTCCGCGTCTATGAGGTCTTCCTCCCCGTCCTCGTCCTCGTCCTCTTGGTCCCCCGCTGCGGCGCCCTTCTTTGTCTTGGTGGGTTTCGCCTTTCCGCGTATCCTCACGCTCAGCTCCTTTACCAGGTCCACCCACGCCGTCCCTCCCCCGCAGCCCGGACACTTGCCACTGACCGGCAGCACCTGCGTATTGTCCTCGGCCTTCAAAAACACCCTGGCCAAGCACCTCAAATGCGCCACATGCGCACACCCGCTGTGCGGACACACAACCGCCACCTCACCCCTCACCACCCCCGCACAGACACCGCACACCGCCGGCCCGGCCTCCAAAATCCCCCTCGCCTTCTGCACATGCGCCTCCACCTTCCCCGCGCCAATATCCAGTCCCCACAAGCCGCCCACGCCACTCGCGTCCCACATCCTCTTCAACGGGCCCTCCCCCTCCGCCCGGCGCTCATCCAGCACAACGCTGACCTCCCCCCTCAGCGGCGCGCTCTCCCTCTCGCACCACAGCCCCCACAGATCCCACACATCCCTCTCGAAGAAGCGCACCGCCAGGGGCCACCGCGCAAACGCGCTGACCCTCAGCAGCAGATGCAGCGCCTGCAGCCGCGCGACAATGCCAGTGGACGCATACCTCTTTTTGCGGCGCTTTACGCCCGCGGGGCGCAGGGCGGCGGGGATCTTGGTGCTGACGTGGGGGTGCTGCCAGGCCCACTCGAACTGCAGGGCTGCGAGCGACGACGGGAACCCGGACACGAGGAGCGTCATCTGCCAGGGGCGGCGCGTGCGGCGGCTGGTGCGCCGGGCGCCGCCGGGCGCCGTGCCGTTGTGTTGCGCGAGGCGGCGGCGGGGGTTGACGGTGGAGCCGATGTAGAGGCTGGCGTGGGAGACGGTCGAGCGCAGGAGGTAGCTGTGCGGTAGGTGTCAGTCGGTCAGTCAAGCCCGGCCTGGAGGAGTGGAGGGGTGGGGGGGGGGGGGTAAGTACGCGCAGTAGAAGGTCTGTATTGGTTTCAAGCCGAGTTCTTTTTGAGACATTGGGTGGTGCGGGGGAGGGGGAGACATGAAGGTAGGTACTAATTGGTTATAGGCAAGTTAGGATAGATGGTGAGTTTGCTCGTGTGGTGGTGGTGATGGTTTTTTTTTATTCATGTATTTATCTACTACTACTACTAAGACGCAGGCGTGTGGTTGCAACCTTCAGGTGGCAAGATCTGGGATCTGGTACCTGGCATCTGGTATCTGGCATTTAGATTGGTGCCTGCATCCGTGCCTGAACCACTTTCTTGACTGACTGTGCCTGTTTCGAGGAGAGCTACTAACTAACCACCCACAGGTTCCGGGCAGTGGGAGTGAAAACAGCAGGTATCAATCCCATCACGCCCAGAGTTGATTGAGCGACAGCAATCCTAACCAGCGAGGTCTCTCCCCCGAGCTCGTATGTACCTAATCATTGGCTGGTTGGCCGTTAAATGATGTAGCCCTGCTTTATGTAGGTAGACATACAGCAAAAAAAAAATAGAACAAAAAGTACCCAGGGTGTGATTAGGTCACCCCAGTCCAAATACCCCCACCCCTGGACTCGAACCCGGATCCTCCGGTGCCACGCGGTGTGTGGCGAGGTGGACAGCACGCCGACTGCGCCACCCCGCCGTTGCGTTTCGTCGTCCGCGAGCGCTACTTGTGCGGGAAACTTACTTCTGGGCGTTACATAAGTACTTACATATATGTATGTATCTCCACCAGGAACAGGCCTCCGGTAAGATACACCCTCCGGTAGTTATGGAACCGGCGGGGCGGGGCGGGGCGGGGCGGGCACGTGTTGTGGTAACAGGGGCATGTATGTATGTATAGTACTAGGACTTTACAGCCAAAGTAGCCATGTTTAGCGATCTAAATCAACCACTCAGTGCTGGACAAAAAATTCTACCACTTAAGAAGACATTAGAAATTATCTCAAGATGGAGCTCAGAGAATTCTAGAATTCCGAGCCCACTTTCCAGGTGTGTGTGATGTGTTTTTCAAGATGGTCTTTCAAGGATTTCTGATTTTGTATGGTGTTCCCATACAAATTTTGCGTTGAAACGGCCATCAAAAACTACCAAAACTTCTGTACCCCGACTGTATATATGTGCTAGCCCCCGCCCAAAGACAGTGTCGTCTTTTGCACGTTAGGGGAGGTGATACATTCGCCGTAACCTGCGGGTTGCATGCATACAGCCACTCATCAAAAGTGGATATAGGATGGCCAGTGCCCAATGTGGCTGAATCCAAGAACTCAAATGCATCCATAGGGTTTTTGTAACAGGGGAAATAAAAGCAACGTGAACATCTACAGTATGAAAAAATGGGGTGAAATCACTACCATAGGACTACGGAATTTAGTGACAAATACCGAATTAGAGGAAGAGTACTGTATGCTTACCGCAATGCTAGCGTACCAACGAGAATACCCGGGTACATGTAGTGATCCCACCCTCTTTTTGGTACTGTAGTATTGATTTAGCCACCATTCGGTGCTGATGGCTTGAGATTTTGGGCATCTCAGTGCACAGTTTGGTAACTGACTCGAGCTATTTTAAGTCTGGATCACGAACACTTTTGATGATGGTGTGAAGTGTAAATAAGTCGCTGTCCTCGCCCGCGTCCCCCCGTCCCCCGTCCCCCACCCCCTACCAGATAATAATGGGCACGAGATCTTTAAGCAAGACGAGACAAAGCTATATGTACATAGGTCCGGGGGTCTCAAGATACTACATGTAGTTATAAGTCTCGAGATCTTTTTTTTTCCTCCTCCTCACCTAAATAAATTCTACAGCTCCAGCTCAAAAGTAGGGTTTTTTTTTAAGGGAAGAAACATTACCTACGTAATTCTTTCTCGGCTCCGTTGATGAGCGGCTGTACATAGTATGAAGTGTAAATAAGTTGCCCACGTCCCCCCGTCCCCCACCTCCTACCAGATAATAGCGAGCACGAGATCTTTAAGCAAGACGAGACAAAACTACATGTACCCAGGGTGTCGCGCGCACATTTGGTTTCATAGCCACACGGGAACCAACCCCCACACACACCAGGCTATTTCAAGGTAAATATGAGTGTGCAGATACTCTTCATCAAGTATATGCTTAGTACTTACATAGGGAAGTTCTGTACGATTTTGTTGTATTGTGATAAAGTGCATCACTTTCAAACACTCTGGGTACATAGGTCCGGGGGTCTCAAGATACTAGTTATAAGTCTCAAGATCTTTTTCCCCCTCCTCCTCACCTAAACAAATTCTACAGCTCCAGCTCAAAAAAAAATTACATACATAATTCTTTCCCGGCTCCGTAGCTACATGATGAAAAAAGTCTCGAGACACAACTTGGGGAAGTCCCGCCCCGTCTCATGCCCGGCTGGAGCAAAAAGTACCCAGGGTGTGATTAGGTCACCCCAGTCGAAATACTCCCACCCCTGGACTCGAACCCGGATCCTCCGGTGCCACGCGGTGTGTGGCGAAGTGGACAGCACGCCGACTGCACCACCCCGCCATTGCGTGTCGTTGTCCCCGAGCGGTACTTGTACGGGAAGCGCTAGCGGCGTCGTGGAAACTTTAATTCTGCACATTACATTACATAAGTACTTGCATGCATTTATGTATATACATGTACATCACACGTAGCATCTTCACCGGGAACCTCCAACAAAATATATACCACGCCCTCCGGTAGCTAAAGAATAGAAGTCTTGAACCTGGTTCTATGGGCGGGGGCGGGGCGGGCACGTGTTGTGATAACAGAAACCTACATGCTAGACCCACCCAAAGACAGTGTCCTCTCTTACATGCCCTGCTTGTTTAGGGGAGGTAATACATGTACTTTGCATTTCGCCGTAACCTTCGAGTTGCATGCATACATACAAGTAAGTATGAAGTGTAAATAAGACGCTGTCCTCGCCCACGCCCCCCCGTCCCCCGTCCCCCGTCCCCCGTCCCCGTCCCCGTCCCCGTCCCCCATCCCCCATCCCCCGTACCTGCCAGGGGATTAGGGGCACGAGACGAGTTGTCTCGGGACTTGGGTACTTGACTTGTCTCGAGACCTTTTAGCAAGACGAGACAAAAATACATAGGTCCGGGGGTCTCGAGATACTAATCACAAGTCTCAAAATCTTAACTTTTTTTTCCAAGTACATAGGATTTTTTTTTTTTAAAAACTACATACATTTAATTAACATACTATGTAATTACAGTGCCTCCCCGGCCCCGTGGTTACACGATGAAAAGTCTAAGACAGAGTGGAGAATTAAAATACAAAACGAGACAAGACTTGGGGAAAAAGTTTCTGCCCCGCCCTATGCCCGGTTGGAGCAAAAAGTACCCAGGGTGTGATTAGGTCACCCCAGTCGAAATACTCCCACCCCTGGACTCGAACCCGGATCCTCCGGTGCCACGCGGTGTGTGGCAGGTGGACAGCACGCCGACTGCACCACCCGCCATTGAATTTGAGCGTCCAAGATTGGTACTTGTGCGGGAAGCGCTAGCGTCATCACAAACCTTATTTAAGGTTTAGGTCTAACTACATGTAATTAAACACCAACAGGATGTATGCAATGTGCTTGCCTTCCTGGTCAGGGCGGAATCAGCGCCGAGTGAGAATTTGTGATCCAGCGGGGCTAGGATTGATGACTTATTGATACATACTTCATACCGGGCCAGGATCGATTGACGCACAAAAGGGAATAGAAGGATAGAAGGGCTAAAAGTGACGGAATCTAGGTTACTAGGCGGGGTATAACATGGTCTTTTACCGCTTCTTCCTCTCTTTTATTATTTTATTTCTTTGTCTCCTTCCCTACATACATGTAGCTAGGTAGGCCCGCGCCTATCCCCCTCCTCCAACTAAATCACCAGCTAAACAATAACTCCAGACTACATGTATTTACCCCGGCCCCTTTAAACTCACCGCTCCAAACATACTTAACTCTAGACGCCGCTTTTCGGGTGCGTCCCATAGACCCGGCTCAAGCGACGGGGATTCTAGATTCTACTCTCAAGTGGCATGATTAGTAGCTACCCATGTTAATTCCGCCTAGTACATGTATGTATGTAGTCCCCTTTCCTTTACTGGAGCCCGAGGGACGTGGGGGTAGCATAGGCGTTAGTAGTGCCCCGTGAAAGGATAGCGCGCGATCTATCTAGGGCCAGACACCGATGCGAACATGTCCTACCAGCGAAAATACGTAATAGCCAAAACAAAGGGAGGGGAGGAGACCAGGCTGACCGTCAGCGTCTAACTGGGAGTGTTATTCATACGCCAGAATGACATGCCCCCCTCTATCATAGCTTCATGTGCGTAGGCGTGGATAGATGCAACAGCTGGCTCCATACGTTCAATCCAACAAGCATATAGTCAAACCCTTCATGCCAACCGGAGGCCACCAGTTGTAGCCCACATCCGCTTTTTAAAGGCGTATCTAGCTTACCTGTGTAGAAAATCGGAAGTGCTATGCAGGCCTAGAACTAGAGTAATACCCCTGTGTCCACGCTCATATATATATACCCACGGCCCTAAAAATCTCATCCAAAGCTCAGTCAAGTTCCTGCCTTGCTTTCGACTCCTGCCCTATAAATCAGCTGTTCCATGGTATTAGGCTGCCCTAGTTGACCAAATAGTGACGATATGCCATATCCATGTACACGACCCATGCGATCACCTGAATAGTCCGGGCGTGATTCCTGCCTTTGAAGGGTCTTACTTTCCCGCTCCTCTCGGAGGGGAGCAGCTGTAGCTACCGATGAGACCAGTGGCCAAGTCCTCATCTAGTGTATTTATAGCCATGTGAGTGGGCGGGATTTGGACATAGGCCAGGCTTCCAAGATGTGAGATTTGCTTGGTGCTGATGTAGCATGTAGAGCGGTTGGTGGTGCGTTGAAAGGCGGAGCTGAGGAATGGTTTATGGGACCGAAAGGGGTAACCCTTGCTAGATAGCTATTCCAAACTACTACATAACCGCTTCAAGTAACAATGACATTGGGGTCATGTCTTCCTCATATAGACCTTATTTATTTAGGTCATTAGTTGAACCCCCTTTCCCCAGAGGCTACCTACAAACCTTATACGAGCTACGAGGAACCTCCCCCGGGGCTTGTCTTACCTCAAGTTATAGCTCCATGTACTTTAAACTTACCCATTATCTGCGTCAACAGGTGAGCGAGTCCTCATCTTACGCTTTTTGCCGCTCTTTACCTTTCTTCCCATATCCTGTACGGATACGTCCCCCCCCCCCCCCCCCCAAGTTGTTTTTAATCTCAAGGTCTGGTTTCCCTTTCCTCCCCGCTATGTTACCTCGTATAATCTTTAATTCGCCCTTTCAAATTCTCCAGCTTCTCACTCAACAACCCCTTACCACGCCCCCTCTCCCCCTGCTTTATCTATTGAAGCCCTTCTTCACGCTCTCTGGCCATTCCTTGCTGCTCCTAGGGCCCCCTCTCCCCAACCCAAGTTTATCCCCTCGGGCCCCCCAATGCTAGAGCGGCCCCGCACCCCAATGCTAGAGCGGCCCCGCACGTGTGCGGCGGCCTCATCACCTTCTCCTACACCAGTAGCGGTGCAGGTGGGCACATTAAAAGGTCATTAGCGGCACTTAGGGCAATCTCCAAGTCGACTTTATACATGCGCACAATCTTTTAAATATTTCTCCGGTATCTCTTAGGAATCACTTTTCCTTAATGTCAGACCACATTGTGGCCCCAATGATAGCATTCCTCATCGCTTGTAGCCCGATCAGGTCCTTGAGTAGCTGTTTCTCCCTCTAAGTAGCGTCTCATTGATGCCGTAAAGGGAGATCACACCATATGTTTGTATTTAATAAGGCTGCAGAGACACGATGTCGTTTAAGATATTGAGATTCCCGACAGCCGAGTGGTCGAAGCCGGGTGTATCGGGGGCGGAACCTTGCGCTCAAGAAGATCTGTCATTAGGCCAGGGGGATGTCGTAACTGATCATGAGGAGAGACCAAGTACAAGATTCGAGGCGGCTGCCCGCAACTGGCCTGTTCCCACCGAGATCAAGATGCCTAGTAGCTTGATGAGGCTGCTCTTTACCGATCTCAGTCTTTCCGGCTAGCATGATGGCAACTATTGGGTCTGGACGGAAGACCAAGGGGGTCTGATAACATCTTTGTCAGTACTTAAAAGAGCACACAACCTTTGCGCAACGTTGGAGCCATGTACTATCTCCATTGGTAGACTCCCCCATGATGGGATCTAGCACCCTTACGTCCCGCCCGTCTTTTTTTCCCTTCGGCTGATAGAGAGTATAGGAGGAGATCAAAAACAATCCCCGGATATGTGAAGAGGAAGTGCCCAGAGTTTATGTTGGGGTGTGCTCTACCCCTCTTATATACGAGGATGGAATGGATGAAAGGTTATTGGCTGTATGAATTTAGGCCTCCCAGTTTTATGTTTACGTCCATCCGTATGGCTGGGAGTGTTGTACCGCTTGCTTACTTGGTTCCTTAGTTGGTTGCCTGACAGGGGTCAATGATCGTGAAAGCAAGTTTTTATCCCGATATGGGTTTATAATGGTGCATGCATGTATGCAGCATTCTGTCAATGCTTGGATTGGTTGATGCGAAGGCGTTTTCCTTCACATAAGGTACCCGTGATGATAGAAGTTATGGGCCGGAGCGCGCTTTCGGGACTGGGGTGGGGGGGGGGGGGTTAATTATTTTGCGGGGTGAATGATTTGCTGGTTAGCTATGGAGCGTAGTTGACGGGTGATAGTGAAGTATCTGCGGAACTGTGAGAGGGGGAGAGCCTCTCTCGTCTTATAATACACTTGTACTCACACTAGTACTACTCCGCCGCTAGTGCCACATACACTACATAATACATAATACATAATACTCTCCTTGGCACCACCAAGCCATACACACATCTTATATACTCCATACTAGTCTCGTTCCTAGACCCAATCGGTATTTCTTTATGTGGTGTGGACTAATACATAAAATACTACATCTCCAACCACACCAGAGTAGGGGATGGGCACGAGACTAACTCCATACATACATACATGTATACTTACATGCAGGTAAATGTAGCTACTGCAGACTTCGCTGACTGGCCGAAAGAGCGGGTACATGCAGCAGTAGCCTACTTACATAATAGCAGGATAGGCGCGTTTAGTTGTACTCGGTCTGGGACTGTAAAGTGGCCTAGTGGTGGGCGGACAAGACTAATATCGCCTCGTCTCACTATTCTCGCGGTGAAGGTCCCCCTATTGCCCCAAGGGGTTTTGGGGTCTCTCGAGACTTAGGTCTATCCCTCTTAACTATCAAAGTCTTATATACTCCTGTTTTCGCGTTTTGAGTCAATACTGTTATACGTTACATGACCACCGCCGAATGGTATATATATATGAATATATATACATATAATCCAGTTTGTAGGGTACCACTCTGGGTCCATACCTTCCTGGACATAGCGGGGGTCCCTCACCCTTGGAGCAACGGTTATTGGCTCCTTACTCCCAGAGTCGGGCGTGCACCATGCATGGCTACCGCCACCTAAACCAACCCAAAGGAAAGCCACAGCTACGAATTAAAGCAGCCCCCCCAAAAAATCAGCCCTTGGCACGGATCCCGAGCACTGACTCTTTCTATATATAAACCCTCCCTAAATTTATCTTTTTTTCCCCTCTGTGGTTCTTAGCGGTGGGGCAAAAATACCCACCTTCTCGTCCCCGGTAAACGGCTGGCGGGAGAGATGGGTCCTTTTTTTAAAAAAAAGAAAAGAAAAAAGAAACCTACTGGCCTCTCCGAGGCCTTGAGGAGGTGAGTATGTAGGTCACTCTAAGGAGGGTCCTCGCCTCCCCCTCTCCTCTCTCTACAGAGAGGATCGATCGAGGGCCCCTTTTGTGTTAGATCCCCTTGACCCTCTTGCCCTCTCCTCTCCGCACTATGCGGATGGGAGGGGGCCTTTTTGCGTTTGGGTTCCCCAACGTACTAGCTATATCTTCCGCCCTCCACTATTATGGGGGACAGAGGGACCTCTCTCTCTCAGCTGCATGCATGCCTATGTTCTCGCCCCCCCCTCCGCCGTGAGGAGAGGACTTTTTTACGCCCCCATGCCTACCCCCATACACAGTGAGCAACCACTACATCCCTACTCCTGCTCCGCTCTGGGTGTGGCCGAGGGTGCAGCAGCAGCAGCGCGGGCGTGTGTTATATAATTATGTCCCGCTTGCCAAGGCCCGAGTGAGATCCCATGACGCATGTCAGTATGTACGTACCCAATCGAGTCATTACAGTCAAGGAGTGGGTTTCACGATTTTGTATCGAAATGTTTACTGATATCGCGATATCGGTTTGCATAGTATATAGGTATATAGATAGAGACACCATAGTGAGTACATATAGGTAAGATACACCTCGGCCCTCCCCCAGCCCCACTAGATAGATGCATGCATCCTGATTATAGTGGTCGCCCACAAAAACAACCCCTCCCCCCCCCAAAAAAAAAAAAAACACAGAAGGCGCTATACAAACGGGGGAACCAGAAAACAATATAAGATGAAAAGATGCATAATATAGAGACAACCACACCACAACCACCCAATCACCCAGCACGCACTCCCACATTTTTCCTCTAGCAATACGCACGATGCAGAACGAGTTATAAAAAAACACGGATCCCAACCCAACTAAACTAAACTAAACTATAGACAGTCAAAAGGAAAGAAAGTAGGAATGGAAGAAAAAGTAGATCTCTAATCTAGAACCTTGCGGTTGGCCCCTCTGTATGTCTGTTAACCCAAGAAATGTGAAGAAAAGTGAATATGAAACGGCAGGTGGTAGAGATACGTAGGCAGATGGGGGAGAGAGGAGACTCCCAAATTAACGCCCCAGCCCAACAACCATGGCCAGTGATGAAGCATAATAAAAAAAAAAAAGGAAAGAGAAATCCCAAACCATGGAAAACCTAGCACAACCTCGCACCCGACCCTCACAAATGCAACAAATGCAACGACAGAAGGAAAAGGAAAATAAAAAAATAAAATAAAGGGAGAAAAAAGACCTCTAGTCGTACCATACCCACGCCTACCAAGTCTCCGCAATATACTGCCCCCCCTCCTTCTTCTTCGCCCAGAACTCCTTCGCGCCCTCCTCCGACAAACGGCCCTTCTCCATCGCCACCTTTACGAGGGAAGCCTCGACCCCCTCACCCATGCCCTTCGATGAGCCGCAGACAAATACGCGCCCGTCGAGAGCATTGACAATGGACCATACGAGGTCGGCCTGCGCGATGACCTCCTCCTGTACGTAGCGGCCCGTACCGACGCGGGACTCGACAACCTTGCGGATCTTGTCTTCGTGCGCACCCCATTCACCCGAGTATAGCTCGTCGAGGAGTGAGTCGCGGACACCCTGGAGGACCCTGTTGTGATACCACATGTTAGACCGACCACCCAACAGAGCAACAATCCAGAGAGGAACTACTCACCAGACTTTGTTCGCGCAGTTTGCGCTCTGTAACCTCCTCTGCACAAAGCCTCTAAACGGCGCAATACCGACCCCAGCACCAATAAGGAGCATCGGCCCATCCGAGACAAACTCCTTTGCGAGTGGGTTCGACATCAGTCCACGGAACATAGGCACGCGGACCTCCGTCTCGCCGCCGTCCAGCATTCGGCGAGCACAGCGCTCAAAGAAGCCCGAGCCGACACCGGTGCGTTTCCCATCGCGCCAGTTCTCGGGGCACTCGTGCACAGAGACGGCGATCTCGATGATGCGGCGGTGTGCGAAGCGCGACTCGTGAGGGTCGTTTGAGAGCGAATAGAAGCGCGGCATGAGCGTTTTGAGGTTGCACAGGAGGTGCTCGAAGCTCGGCTTCGAGGACGGGAACGCATTCAGCAGCTGCAGAAGCGATACATACGGCCCGGTCCGGAGTCTAAGCGAAAACCGGCGGTTAATCAAAGGATCTGATAAGGAAGATCACTGATAATAAAAAAAAAGGGTGGGGGCGGGAGGTGGTGATTGGTCCAACCGATCAGAGGGGGATGACTTACTCGCAGAACGCGGCTTGGCCCTGCTTGGAGCACAGATAAAGGAGAATTGTCTTCTCGTTCTCATCCGCGGCATACTCTGCCATGAGACGGAGGATATTCTTTGTGGGGGCGTACGACTGGACATCAACAGTCCAGGTGAGGAGCTCTCTTCGGGTGGTTATCAGAGCCCGTTCTTGTTCCTGGCCCCAGATCGTGGGCCAGCGTCCGCCCTGCGTATGCAGGGTGACGGGTGCATCACGCTCCGCGGCGGGGATCCCAAGAAGGTCGAAGATCTCGTCAACGGTGTCGAAGTTGTTGGGTGCACAGATCCCTATTGCGCCACCCACGCGGAAGTCAACGCCCTCAAGCTCTTCCGGGTAGTCGGTAACGTCAAGATCAAAGTGGTATGTCCTCTTCTCGGCACCGGGCTTAGTTAACTCTCGGGTACCATCGATCTTGGCAGAGAAAACGCTGTATGGTGGATGCGGCGAGACGAATGTTGGCGGATGGGTGTACGCCGTCGATTTGTGGATAGCCATCTCACCATTGGTTGTAGTAGCACTGTTGGTGGTAGTGGTAGCACCATTGGTAGTATTACCAACGACTGTTGTAGCCTCCACTGGGAGCAGCGAGATCGTTTGTGATGGGAGAGCGGTAATACCCGTCAACCTAGCCCTCGAATTGAGCGGAGCCAAATTAAGGTTCAGGCTCCTAAACGCCCTATTATCGGGAGTCGCAATTGCTGGTCTCGGCGCAAGCGAGACCGATTTCCCGACCTGATTCCCAGGCAATCTACAACAACCGCCACCACAGCAGCCACCGTTCGCCAGGTTCGTCGCCGAGGAGTCGCTCAGCAGATCGTGGGAGACGAGTGTGAAAGAGGGGCGGCGGGGCTTCGCCGAGCGGGTAAAGTCAATGCCGAGGATAGGATTCTTCATCTTCTTGATGAGGCTGTTGACCTGCAGGTCCGTTGCGTCCTTGCCATTGACGGCGGGGGGATTGACGGAAGCAGTGGGGAGATTGTGGGGTTCCTCGGGGATGCTCTTTTGCACAGCCGTGACAGGACCTGGACTGGGGTACTTAGAGTTCACCATGGAGGAGGACGGTCTGGTAAGTGAAGGTGAGGAGGGTAGGTGGACGTGGTGGTGGGAGACTTGGGGAGAGAGTACATCGGCTGTGTGTAGATTAGGTGGGGGGGGGGAAAGAATTAGTCAGGTTCAAACAGGATTCGAACGGAATCAACGACACTAAGGGAAGGGCTTTTCTCTTTTTCTCCTTCTAGGCAGACAGGGAGGTATATACATGTAGTAGTAGTAGAAAGAAGCACTTACTCATTGTTGCGGCCCGAGGAAGCGAACGAAATAATAGTTGTGTTTTTATTTTTGACACTGTGAATACGATACGAGATTGGTTCAACTGAAAAGAAGAATGAGAAAAACAAAAGGTAGAGAGAGTATATGCAAATGTAAATAGCGTATATGTATAGAAGGAGGAGGAGAAGAAGAAGAAGAAAGAGAACAGAGAGACCGGAATAGAACAAGAGTAATAAAGGGGAGAAAAGAGCACACTTTATTGGAATTTCACTCTGTTGAGGGGAGGGGCCTGTCTGGTGTTGCCCTGGCCCATGGATGCGTCTCTTTATTCTAGCGCTTTGCTGATCCTCCTGTCCTGTCCTGTTGCCACCTCCACACAATCAGGTAAGGCAAGGCAAAAGGGAAAAAAAAAAAATCTGCCTGCCTGCCGAGCTTATCAAACTCTCCCTCAACCACTATCACCTGCACCCCCTCCCCCCTATTTGTTTCGATATCACCTGTGCCGAAAACTAGGCGGCTGCAGGTAGATTCAACATCATCGTCATGCCATATCTAACCTTTTATAATAGAATAATTCTTTGTCCCCCCCAATCTTCCCCCTTTTGGTAGCCCAAGGCATCGTTCGTTGTTGAGGACAACTCGGTTGGCAATTATTCGCTCTCCATAATCATTCATCCATCGGCTCACTCTTATCCTGGATGGCCGGGGAGAATACATGTATGTATGCTGTAAGTATATGTATGTCTGTGTGTGAGATTACGGAGAAATGAGCAAAGGCTTAGAAATGGTGTCCCGAATATCGTTTCCCGCTCCGAGCCCCCCCAAACCAAACCCAAACCTAAACGCTGGAAGCATCTCATAGAAAGGAGGAGAAACGATAAACCCTACATACATCATATGTAAAAAAAAAAATACTCTCTACAAATCTTCTCATAAGTATAACACAACCATGACCTCACCTGATCCCCCGCGTCCATCCCCATCCCCCATCCCCCCACAAAAGAAAATATCTAAGGCGGAAAAAAAAAATTTTTGTTGAAGCTGATGCGGCGATGCCACCGCCCCCTATCAGATCAAACTAGATTTCACGCTAGCCCGCCAACCTTCCCTATCAGATTAAAACTAGTATTCTCCGAGTGTTCCGCGGGGATTGGGCGGTACTGGCATGATCTGATAACTTTATTTGACCTCCCTATTTTTCCCGAAAACCTTACTTTCACCGGCTAACAGACAACCAATGAAGCTCGGTTCCTTGCATGCGCGTGTTTCTGCTTCCTTCTATCCAGGCTGCTGCTGCTGCTGCACGCCAGACAGGACAGACGGGAAGGAAAGATAGAGGATGGGTACATACATAGGGTACCTAGACGGATGGGTCAAATTTTTTTCCACACATAAACCCCTTCTCCCAGAATAAGCAATATGTAACCCCAGTCCACTCCACTTCAATCGGCCGGCCGCGATATCGACCACCACCAATGTCAATGTCATCGTCATCAATCCCATCAATCTCGTTTCAATCTGTTTCAATTCCTCGCTGACGCGGACTCCATTGAGTGGGTACATGTGTGTATCCTTTTTTTTTTTGCCCGCTCACGCGGGGTGGTCGGACCGAACATTTTTTTTCCTTCGCTTAAAGCACATACAGTACATGTACTCTATGTCGAGCGAGGGAATTGGAGGAGGGAATTGAGGGTTCGCGTCAAATAAACAGGCGCCAAGAAGAGTGTACGTACGCGTTTTGATGCTCTACCTGCCTGTAGCTATAGTCATGTTGGTATACATACTCTATGCCCTCCATTGATCCGAGGTGTTTAACTGTACCTCAACCGGAGGCTCATCTTCATGTGGAGTACTGTAGATACATGTACTCTACATGTACTTGTACCTCCACTCTACTCTATCCCAGGTGTTACGTGCGCGCCGGGAGCAATACATACATGTACTTACGTACCCCTAATGTCAATCAGGAGGGTTATGCATACATGTACGTACATGTGCTACGCTGCATTAATATATTTATACATACATGTACCCATACCCTAAGTCTTAAGAATACATGTACTATCACCACCTAGATTATATTAGAGGACAGGCCCACAGCATCGGGAAGGGAGCCGGCTGCTTGGTGTTTGAACGACTGACTTCTCGGGCCATTGAAGGCCGTGCACAATTGGGTCATTAGATACATGTACTTGTGCTAGGTGGTATATTGGTTTATGCACTTATACTTACATGTATGTTTGGGGGGAGGGGAAGGGGGCGAACCATTGCGGCGCACGCGTGGGGTAACTATAGAGGAATCCCAGGGAACCAGGTGATGGGCCGATAACTCAGCAGAAAACGCTCACCCCCCTCTCCTCCCCCTTTTTTCTCTTCCTGGGGGGGCGTGACAAGAAGGTGATAAATTATAAAGGGCACAAAAGGATACAAGTACATGTAGGTACATGTAGACATAAGATTTGTGGATCGTGAACTTAGAGCCACAAACTGACTCGTATCATTTCATTTCGCGGTTCCCGACGGATCAATTAACTCTGCCAAGATCGAGTGATTCTTAGTGATTAAATGAAGATGATGAGATATGACATGTTTACTATTTACATATACTTGTGCTACTGTTGATTACTGTGGCTGCGGTGTCAGCCCGCTTTCAGCCACAAATACTGTCAGAGTCAGAGCTTACATATGAAGAAGCTACATACATATACATGATGTACTTGTAGATATCACCACTCATCCACTCCCCCCATCTACATACAAATATCCATCTATCTAGTCATTCTCACAAAATCCCACTCTTCCTCCCCTTCCCCTTCCCTCCTCCCCTTCCCTTCTTCATCCCCTCTCTCTATGCCCAGGAAACATCTTCCAAAGTTCCTAAAGTCCCAAGTTAATCTTTATACCTCCCACGCATCTTCCTCTTCTTCTTCCTCCCCCCAAAATGCATCTACTGCCACAACTACCAAGGATCAAAGCGTGAATGACCTCCTCGCCCATCTCCGCATCTCTCAACCCAACACAGACGCCCCCCGGCGCCAGATTAGCACAACTCGGTCCGTTCCTCCATCTCTTCAACAAATCCTTGCCAACGCCGACCCCCCGCCACCCCCACGTCCCCGCATCCAAGTCGGTATCCCCCGGCGGAACCGCATCCCCGGCCCCCCGCCACCAGCATCATGGCTCGCGCCGCCCGAAGAGGTCTCTGAAGAACCGGTATTTTGCGCACAAGAGCCTACCACTAGCCACGACGTCCATCACCTCCCAGACCTACCAGACATCGCGCCTCACCGCCTCGCCCACGCAGCGCTTGTCGAGGTCGCACAGAACTGGGATTTCCACACCGTGTACGACCAGCACTACCTTTACGCCCTCCGTCCCGGGCTCAAGGCACTCCTCTTATCCTACATCGCCGCGCACGATCCCGGCGCCCTCCGCCCCGACCACCTCCGCCTTCTCTTCCGTGACGATGACGATGAGGACTTTACGCATCTAGATTTGTCGCGGGCGCTCGGTCCTAGCCTGACATTCAAGGATCTCCGTAGTCTTTTCTTGGAGAAAAGGGTCGCGGCGGTAGCATCGCCAGTCACCGACGACTGGGATATTGCTACGGCTACGCCGGGACGTGCACGATTTGCGGGCGTGACGCACTTGTCGCTAGCGTGGCCGGCGGCATCTGAAGCGTCGTGGGCAAGACTGATGGCGTTTGTGCAGTGTGTGCCGACGATCACTCATCTGTCGCTTGCGGGGTGGGTGCGCCCGGGCGAACCGGGGGTGTTGAGACGGTTTGCGAGGTTACTGCTTTGCCTCAAGTGGCTGGATGTGTCAGATTGTCCGGCGGCGTTGTATGAGGCGCTGAAGGAGGTTGAGTGGGATCGGGCCTGGAGGGGTGTGGAGACGGTGGTATGTAGACAGGGCGAGGAGATACCGGACAAGGTTAGAGAGGAGAGGGATAGAGTGGTGGATGAGTTGAGAGGGAGTATTAGGGCGGTGAGAACTGAGATGGGGGGTAAGTGGTGTAATGTTGTAAAGTGATACATCGAGTGAGATTATATGATCTCAATTAGCAGATCATGCTTCTTGAAATTATATTGCAGTAACTAGCAGTAAAGCCTTTTCCTCAACAGCTGGGCATCCGCTTGAATATCTATCGCAATATAAGTCGTCATCCTAAGCTCAAGCCGTGTACTGTGATTAGCCTACATCTCTTCTTATCCCAAAACACAGGACTAGACAGAAGGGTAGTCTAGTCGATCTGAAAGATGTGATATTAACCCATCAATTTACCGTACTCCTTTACCAGCAAATGAAAGAGAAAACCCAAGTACCCAAGGCGAGGATCTTTTATAGGAGAGCGCCCTCAGAGTAGCTTTGTTGAAAAAAAAAAAGTTCTCATAGGATCGGGCTACGTAGTAGAATATACTGAATCTACCTGTCCCTTTAATTCCATCGTCTCCTGTGGCGGGTTAATTGTATGCCGGTGAGAAGGGCACAGGTGGCTGTTTATATGTAGTCTTGAGATTATATGGAGTTTGAGTAACCAAAAAGACTAGGCTCAATTAGATGTAAGAATCCCACGAGACGAGCCGGCTCATGGGATAGGCTTGAACAGAGCATAAGAGCCCAAGCCTCCTCCGTACGAGACGAGCTTGAGGTATTACGACCACTTTTGGCTTCGCTTGGGCCTGTCTTGGGCTATCCAAGGGCTTGATAGTCACTTTATGAACTATCCCACACTCGGCTAGGTATTTTGCAATATCTCATCTGGTGTCCTTCCTATGGCGCATAAACATTACCCTGTCGCGTGTCCCGGGAACTTGATCGTTACAGCGCGCGGTGGTTTCCCCAATATGTATTGGTAGAAAAACAGATTCATTCCATCAAAGAATACCACGAACTCGAGCTCTTGGAAATGAGACGGGACGAGTCAAGCCCGTGCTTTGAGATCGTCTTGGATAGGCTCAGGACGGGGAAACACCCACTATATCTTAATTTTCCAGTATACATTGCTTCCCGCTAGCGAACCATTTCCTCGCAGGTATATGGTTTATTTTTGGATTTGGAGGTTAGAGATGTGTATAGAGAATTTTCTATTACTATGGTCTTGACCGTTAGCCTGGCTTGCTGGCTCTGGAAGATTTGTGGTGGGGTTTGGGTACACTGGGGGGTAGAATAGAGAGAGAGAGAGAAAGGTGATGTGAGAGGTTTTTATAGCCAATCAACCGGATTGGATGAACAAAACTTCCTAAATAATATATAATCGGATATGTCTATCAGCGATATTACAATACTAGTTCAAGCCCTTGTGGTGCAAAGCTCCCCTTCGAGTTGTACTAAAACAGCTGGGCTTAGCCACTAACTGTTGACAAAAAAAAGTTTGATGCGTCCTATTAAGATAAGAGCTCAAGGCTAGCTCTGCCAATCGGGCTCCGGTTCCATTTGTTCGGTAATCCGCTTCTTTGGGCATTAGGTGAGTTTAGATAGACTTTGTGCCGGAAAACGGTTCGTACATACATGTACATGTGTTCATGTCCTAGCCCCCTTGTTATGCCTGTAGTCTATTTTAGTGCGGTGCAGAGGGGCTCGGCCTAGGACAAACATTACATGTAGTTTTTGAGATTTTTCAATGTAAGGTCCGGTCTCATAACGCATAATTATATAAAGGCTTAAGCGTTGCCTTTAGCGCTGAATGACTACATATACCGTTTGACTCCCATATAATTCACAAGTCGACCATAGGAGCCGATTTCAGGTGCCCTAGGGTCGGGGAGGGTTGCTCGCTGTCGCAGCCAGAGAGCCGTGCCAGTAGAAACTGTTTCCTCCCTGCCCCGCTTTCCTTTTATTTGGCTGATGAATTACGGTATTCTTCTCCTACACTTGAGCGCCTCCCAGTCTACACCACCGTCATAATCAACACCCCAATGTGCTCCTATATATACCCGTTACTCCCTACATCTTATTAGCCCTTATATTCCATCTATCCAATTAAAGACCTCCCGCGTAGAAATCCTCTGGGTCTTCCCCTAGAGTACCTACCCAATAGAAGGAGCGATCTACCAGGTCCGTTAGTTCAACGGTATAAGTTAGATTTTACCCTACATTATAAGTAGTATCTTTACTCACCAAAATGTCCTAGGCGGGGCTATCATCAAGGTGGAGGGTTAATTTTTCATACACGCTCCTAACGACCCACCACTTCATTTGCAGTGCAGCCTGTGGATAAGTTATAATTATACTCATGGGTGGCTGCAGCTGTTATGGTAGCTTTGGCTTCGGAACAGCAGGAAGTAGGGTTCCAGTGTAGTTGAACATCTGAAATGATATTTTCATGCATGCTCAATCTTTCTTTTAAACGGATGTGCACAATAAACATTTGTTCCCTCTTCATTCTAGATCTCTCATCGAGGGTTAGTATCTCTATGCTATGCATGTACGTCAAGTACATGTAGTTACTATTAGACATTTTTGCTAGCATTGTTTCCTTTGTTCATGCTTTTAGTTCTGGGAAGAAGGTTTTACCTGTCTCCGGTAGAGGGGGTGGGACGAGGATTTTCATTAATCTCCGGGTCGCATGTCTAAAGTATCAATCAATCATTCAACCAGCTAGCATTAGCATGTATGAAATATAAATAAATAGATAAATGAGCCGGCGTCAGCCTCGGTGTCGAGCTCGAGTGATAGCCTGTGACCGATACCTCGCTGGATCATTGAAAGCCTCCTTAGCCGCGTATGGGGAGTATGGGAGGAGTAAGGGAATTTCTGGGCTATTAGTCCTCAATCATTAATGACTATCGCACTTAGCTATAGCTCATCTATTATTGGCCTCGATGGTATCTAGATATTTATTAGATTGAATTATTACGTTCATGAAACTAATGACAGTCCGACAGGATGCTTACATCCCGCGTCTCACATCACCTATTGCTCCGACGTTTGGTCCAACAACCTCGCCATACACGATGGACGGCAGCCTTCGAATCCTATTATGTCTGACATCTATTATATCATGATGAATTCCCTACATAGATATACTGCTCTTCTAAACATGGGTTGGGAGCCGGGGCGCAGCGGGAATACCTGTAGGATCATTTCCCTATGTCCGAGGCATGCAGTGCCAACCCTGGAGGGGAACTCACCAAACCGCTATATATCTTGCAGGGTACAGTTCAATCCTTCGTGTCTTTATATTTATCCTACATGGGCGTTTCTACTACTGGTTCTTTCGGCGGGTCTTCATCTCGACAAATTCCATCAGCTATATGAGGCTGCGGGGGGGGGGGGGAAAGGTCGGATCGGACGAAGTGGGTACACCATATGAACCTCGATCGAAAGTACTAGGGAAAGAAACCTCGAGGGCTTCATAGGACAGTAAACCAGATTGCGCGTGTTTTTAGGCACGCTATAATGCAAAGACTTGCACCTTGTAAGTGAGGGTTAAAGCATCAATTCAGCATGGTACCTCATAAGTGTTGTTAGGAAGCCCAATAATATCCGGTTTCCACCGATTGCCGAGGATGATCTCTTTGGGATACACGTAGTATAATCCTTGCTTCGGTTCATCAATATACCCGAGACTGCGGGTAAGGTTATGATAGAGCGGCATTAAACCGAAAGGCCAGTTTGCACGCATGTTTAGTCTCAAGAGGTAGCCATACATACAGATTTGGGGGTGGGGGTGGGGGTCGCATTATTATTCATCAGAAACCATATACAACTTAAAACAACCTAAAAGTCCAACAAATACACATTAAAGATATAATTCTCGGAATCACCTTTTATTTTTCCCCCAAGCCTCAACGAATGCAATCTTTTCCTTTACACCCAAATTCAGCCTTTTACTCCTGCTAATCCTTGCCAGCGCCTCGCCGCCCTTTTCGGAAAGCCTACTTTGCTGCTCTCCGCCGTCCAGTGGCGACTTCTCATCTGTTACTGTATCGCTGGAAGAGCTTGATAAAAGTCTTGTTTCCTCATCGGTTTCGGAGCCTTCTGAGTGGTAATCTTCAAGCTGACCATAGTCGGGCATTTCCTTCTCCACTTTATTGTAAATTGCTTCTGCAATGCGTACACGTATACAGTGGGTCGGTCTGCTCAAGAGGTTGTAAATAGTCGTGAAATATGTCTCCGGGATCGGCGTAGTCACATCAGCGGGGGTATAGCGGAGTGAAATAGGGAATATCGCAGTTTGCGCTGGAATCGTGTCAAGTGATGGGGCGAAACGTAGGATACCGCGGCCGTTGGTAGTCGTCCCTTCGGGGAAAACGACTACCGTTCGAGTGGGATTGGACTTGAGAAGGAATGCAACGGTGTGAAGTGTCGCGCCTTTTGGGGGAGAGAGGCAAGGTTTGGAGAAAGACCGGAGTATGGCTGTAAAAAGTGTAATATGTTCGACCTTACGAGTAGTGGGGTAGGAGGCGGTAAATACTGGATCGAAAATGGCGGCAAGGTATATCGCGTCGAGGGGAGAGTTAAAAGAAGAGAGAATGACAGTGTTCGGTCTAGGGAGCTTGTTGGATTTTTTAAACAATGATCTGGTTTAGATTGTTATTTACTATTTCTTTGAAGTGAGAAGGGAAAGGGGCACAATACCCTTTCCTGACCCCCTCAACCTGCAAATCAATCCACCACACCCCCGAGCAAAGCAATATGCTCCATAGCCACGCCTTCCGGATGAAACTCCCTATCGGTAACCACTGGAATACCAGAAAGTAGGATATGCTCAGACACAGAAAGAATGGTAGTCGGAAAGCAAAGAAAAACCAGCCCGTGGCGCTCTGAAAGATGGAGTTGGTGCCATCGATGGGCAAAAATGGTGCAATCTGGGTGCCTGTTTCATAGGGATTTAGCGGCCGTTGATAGCTAGACAGAGGATGGAAACTCACCCCGATCACGAAATTGTGAGAACTTCTCCATTCTCGGAAAGTTGGGAGCAAACAAAAGGTGGGTAGTTCAGGGGACTCAGGAGTAACGGCGATAAGAAGGGTGGTACGAGGGTGAGGTATGGAGTTTACAAGAACATGGTCTGAGGAAGGCTGGGTTGACGTGTGGTTCAAGAACTTTTGGGCGCTTGGCAATTAGTATCATATGTGGCATGTGCAATTTTGAATTCCATGCGCGTAGAGTACTGTATATAGGGTATGTTACAGTATGATATCATGTACCTGTTGTATGTCACGTTACCCGGCCTTTAAGTACCTGAGTTCCAGTTCGCTTCTGGAAAACCTTAGACTGGAGGGCAAACAACAACTCAAATAAACATGTCAGCGGTGCCGGGTTCGTTATGGCGTACCGCTGCTTCGACTGCTGTGATGGCAACCACAGGAATTCTAAGTCGTCTTTTCCTTTACGGAACCCAGCGAGTTAAAGTTGATGGAATGGATAATTTCTTAGAGTTACTCAAAGCAAGGCGAAATGAGCGGAATGCGGGGTTGCTGACAGGTAGGGCCTCATGTCACTGGAAGAATTGGTCTTTAGTGCTGACAGCTTAATTAGTGTCGAACCATTTGAGTGTGTAGGTGGTTATTATGGATCCCTCTAAAAGAGTTGGGTATGAAAACTCACGTCATGATGGTGTGAGGCCATTTGGCTGTGGCGCTTCACAGGCTAGATGATCCATTAATATGGGGACTTTTGCCCTATTCGTATATGTTCTCGCCAAGAGATTTAAGGTATGGGCTAGGTAGTCATGATATATGCTTCAAGAA
Source organism: Morchella sp. 2018-W30 (assembly GCA_024713625.1). Taxonomy (NCBI): domain Eukaryota; kingdom Fungi; phylum Ascomycota; class Pezizomycetes; order Pezizales; family Morchellaceae; genus Morchella; species Morchella sp. 2018-W30. Next base: position 440,420 of record JAMJEW010000025.1, read on the forward strand.
TAAGTAAGTCCAGTAGTTCTTATCATTGTTTACATCCTGCATGCGCTTAAGTAAAGGTATCTACATAATCGCCAGCTTAAATATAATAAATCCAACTAGACTAGCAGTATCGGGGACTATTACCGCTAGTTTCTTTTATTTTTGTTCCCTATTTGTCCCTCCTCAGACCATACGGTCTGCGCCCTGGTCTCGTCGAGGCTCCGTTGAAATTGCATCGAGTGACTGACTATGATCCAACTCCTAGAGTAGTGGGTAGTTTCTTTGCCGCTGGCCAAGTACTTCCCACTTTCCGTCTCCATAAAGACCCCCGAGGAGGCCTCTTCCAGCCTAGTATGTCTGAGGCAGTTTCTCTGCTGGATGCCCCTCAACATCATTGGGTGCACATATTCCCCGAAGGCCGCGTTAGTCCATAGTCCTCCAGCTGTCCCCTCCGCCGAGTATTGATTTCCCCGTAGGTTCATCAAGACCCAAAGTATGAAATGCGGTATTTTAGGTGGGGTGTGTCTCGTCTTCTTCTAGAACCCGTCATCCAACCCTCGCTGGTTCCCATGTTCATCACTGGTTTTTCCGACATCATGCACGAATCCCGTAGCTTCCCACGGTTTCTCCCGCGCCTAAGGAAAAAGATAACTCTGCATATTGGTGGAGTGGTACCGGATTCTAGATTCATAGACTTGAGAAGCAAGTGGCATGACCTGAGCCACCGATATCGCGATGAGGAAGAATACTTAAAAACTGGGAAAGAGGCTGTAGAGTTAAGGGTTGAAGTTACTCGAAGAGTGAGAGACGAAGTGGTAAAGCTGAGAAGGAGGGTTGGGTTTTCTGAGGAGGATGAAGCTGCCGGTAAGGTAGAAACATACAGGCTCCAAGGGATGGAGATGAGAGAAGGGAAGCTAGCGGATGGAACTTGGGAGAATGATACATAACTATTGGTTCCTTGCATAGAAGACCAATTCTTAGGACTCATCTGAACTTTGTACCGGAGATCATAAAGTTTTCCACCACCACCTCCTCCGCCGGGCATAATTACCCAGGATACCAATAGCTTGTGTTGATTCTGCTGGATCAACTAGGCTATTGTGCGTTACATGCCTACGGCCCATGACTTGTGGCATTGTGAACTTTCTATGATATTCCCTCCACAATTTAAAGCGCTATATAAGGAATAAGAGAGAAGCAATAGACCTCTAAAGCTTAATCTACCTATCCTATATATAGTTTACCCCCTAGCCGGTTCTGATAGTTAGGTTGATATAAAGCTAAAGGGTGGGGAAGGACTATATGGACCTATAGCATGTAGTTTTTCCGGGTATTTAGACCAACGGGCAACTGACAGAAAGGGTTTTATTTTCGGGAACCAATCCTGAGCGAGTGACCGTCCATGCTTAAATCGTGACACGTCAATGCTGCCCCCTCCCTCATATATATAATAGAGAATTAAGGTTTTATTATGCGATTAGTTATGTAGTTGATAAGAGATATATTAGGAGCTAGTAAGTCACGCTCAGCTTGGCGTGAAATTTTTTAGGGGCAGCATTTTTTTTCTGACATCATAAGATTGATTGATACTTCATACATGCATGCAGCTCTGACATCATAAGAGATACTCGCGGTGAAATTGGGTATTGTCCCAATTCCGTTGGCGACCATTCAACCTAACTCAGGCCTCCAACAGAGTTTTCAAAGGTCAAGGCCTAACAGAAGGATAGTTTATAGGGGTGAAAACTCCATTTTGGCCTGTTGCCAAACGGGCCCTTAATTAATTTCACCGTAAGTTTACTAATGGCCCGGCATCAAGGCCAAACGGAGTCCCCAAGGGCCAATAACTAACAAAAAGGTTGTGGAAACGGGATTTGCACCCCTCCGCCTCTCTCTTTTTTTTCGTAACTCCATATTGCAACGTCCGGACAACCAATTTTGAAAAGTATGTAAGACCTAGACGCGACCATGGGTAACGCGACCATAGGGGTATGGGGATTTTAGTTTATTTTCATCCAAAGGACGGTAGATTCACGGGAATAAGTAAATTCGAAATATAACATGAAATTTAATCGGTGTTGCAATAGAGGAATCGCCCACTCCGGCTCCGTGAGCGCGTTGAAACACTCAATGTCAGTACCAAATAAAACTTCGGTCTCAATGCACTTGCCTAACGAGGCCATTACATAACTAGCCTGAGACGGACTTCTAGATCTTTTTTCTCTGCTAAGTAGAGTATACGTAACTATCTAGAAAATACCCGTAAATGCGTAAGGGTGTATAAGACGTATTGGATCATGGAGTGACACTGATATTAGAACAATGTCATTTATTAGTCACCACCTTTGTTTTTCGGTTAGAACAAGACAGTATGTAACTACATGTACCGTCAGTTCTCAAAAGAACAGCCCGGGCCCAAAGGTCAGATCTAAGTCGTCTGATTGGTTGTTTTATTTCTGGCCACCTATTACTCCAACCGCACCTAAAAAATCAACAGACTTAATAATTTGGCGAGTACTCTGTCCTTTTGCATTAAACCCGGGCTCTTATTTCGAGACTTAACGGTATATACATATATGATTTTTGCAGGTTAGGTTGATTTGCGTAGCTACATGTAGACATGGATGGCTACATGTACTAGTACTTTTGCTTTAAAACGGTATATTACCGGAGCCGTCCGTTGCATCATGTATGAACCAATCAATGCCTTTATGTTGAGATTAATATTACGAGCCGGGGAAAATATATCCTCCCTGTAATAATTGTGGCAAGGTCTAGACCACTACTATATTATTCATTACTGCATTTATGCCAAGGCAATTACTTACTGTTATCCCTTAAAATGCTGACCCCCCAGAAGAAGCAAATTTTACTACAGATCCCCTCATCAAATGATAGATCTTCCATACAAATTTAATTCCTCTATTATAGGGGGTCAGCATTGACAGACTAAGGGATAAAAGGGTAGCTAAATTCCCTCCTGTACTAATATACATCACAAGAATTACTTCCGCTACAATATTTCGGACACTTTATCCTAGTACCATACCGAGTGACGGTTTGTGAAGTCAAGTCAAATTCAAATCACCCTGTCTAGCCAATAGGACTTCGGTTGCTACAGCCATTACCTAGATAAAAATTTGGCAAGTACAGTAACTGTTCCATTTTTTTCCCAACTAAATTTTGAGAGTCTTTATCTAGTGACAGTACGAATTCATTTACTTATGTAGTTTATAAGGTTGGTTAACTAGAGATATTTTTAAAATCACTGTACAAAAAAAGAAGAGCTCCGATTCAGATATCTCCGTAGAAAATAAGAATAGAGTGCATGCATGACAAAACCAAAGAAGCATCAAATAAACCGTCAACGCCAATATCTAGATATTAAAGCCTTTTCATAAACCCGAAGCGAGATATTTCTAGCCATCCCAGTAGCCCTAAATCCCAGGACGGAGAGCATTATACACACCATTCCAAACCAATGGGGAAAAACACAATAAAGAAGGGTAAAAAAGAAAAATGAGACCAAAGATGCAAAGATATATAAAAAGTATCTGTTCATATGCACATTGCAGTTATTAAAAACGCTAGGGATACCGAGGGGATAGCTGTGATATCTTTCTCGCTGAAAATACGTCCAAAATTCCGTAATAAACCAAAATGAAAACGGACGCAGAAATGCGTTACAATAAATAAAAATGCTAACAAACTTGGTACTTTAATAAATTCCTTGTGATAAGTACTGAAATTGGTCGTACTATTAAAAAATAATTGGTCAGTACCAGCTTAATATTAAAAGAGAAAAAGGATATCTTACCATCCTCGTGGAATAGCTTCCTAGTGACCCTCGGATTAAAACGTCATCCACAAATACCCCTGCCTCTGCCTCACTAAGGTGCAATTGGAATCTTTGTCTCAACTGAGTGGTTGCATACACAACTCCAGACGAGAAACAAGGCATTCGGGATTCCTTGCCCATAAGCTCTACCAGGTCTACTAGATTGTCTGCCGACTTTCTCAGTGCTAAAGTATTGTTAGATTTCATGCCGGAACACTGGGAAATTATTGGATATACCTTGAAATGCCTGCTTAAACAGTGCTCGAAACTTTTCAAAGTCAGGTGAGAGGGCGCCTCCGAGCACGTCCACATATTCTTGTGTAAGTTTAAAGGGTGCGGATTCAAACCCTACAGATCCGGGGGAATTTGAGAGCATAAAGCCAAAATCAATGTGTATAATATCTTTGAGTAGTTTAGCATCAGATAAGGTATGTATAAGAATAAAAATAACCTACGTCCTTGGTTATCTATCAACACATTGCCGTTATGCCGGTCTTTTAGCTGGAGAATGTAACAGATCACACTATATGCTGCTAGAGACCTGGTAAATGCATCTACAGCAGCCTTATACGTCTCCGAATCAGGCTCTCCAAAAGTCTATCTCGCCATCAGCTTTGATACGTACAGAGTGTGTATTATGGAATACCTTGACAAAGTGTTCCTTGAGCGAGGCGATTCGGCCCTTTGGATTCTTTCCTGAAGCAACTGATGCAATCGTGAGACTTCGTTTCAGGGAGTGCAGAGAAGTGCCATTCGTAATAGTCTCAATTAACCCCGCCGACTAACATTATGTCAACAAATGAGGGGCACAGCGTATCTGCGAAGTGGTTTTAACCTACCTCTCCAGTGACAAGTATTTGCATCCGCTTTACCCATACTGGTACGCCAGCCTTATTCCATATCTTGTCACAAACATGTATGAGCTGGCATGCAAAGGCTTCTTGCCTTAAGTCTGCGCCAGTCTTGACAATTACGCTCAGGAGATCCCAATTCTTGCACCAGCCATATGGTGAAGACTTCCTTATACGCTCTCTTTTGACGGTCCATTCTTCTCCAAATGTCGCTGCGCTAGGGTCATCCCGGTCTGCTTTCCGCTCAACACCGGATGTTTTTTGATCATTTTCCATGCGGGCCGCCCCAGCTTCGGCATTCAGGTTAGACGGAGCTGCCGCTTCACCGCCTTCTGCTCCTGTTGATGACAAAGGGGCTGCCACTGCCGCACTTGCTATGATTGTGTCAAATGATTGCAAAGGGGCAGTTTCAAAGAAATTTTGTTCCTCTAAAGTCTGCATACTAGCAATTATTTTCTCTTTTATAGCTGCAACCTCATTCTTTGGCCTTTTTGAGCTGCTAGCGTCTAACTGAGCCAACATAGCAGATGCCATCCTCATATGGGTCGCAAGGGCTGATAGATCCGGCGCTTCACTAATTGGCCTTGACGAACCATAGGGCTTCCTTGGCCCTGGGCTACCAGATCTGGTGAGAGAACGTTCAGAGGTTCTGGATGATGCCCCGCTAGAAAGCCGTGGTATTGGTGCCACAGTCTTTGCCAGAGGCACTTCCGGATCACTAGCTTGATCCACGTCCTCAGCTAACTTTCCGTTGGCTACCGGTGTTGTTCCGATATCCCCTGTGGAGGGCTCGAAGACGCTATCTACCTCGTCTTCACCATTATCGTTACGGTATGCAGCTGACGGAACTTCCGATAAATCAAACATCCTCCGCCGCGAACCTTCGGCACCTTCTTCTGAAAGCAGTGTGGAAAGAAGCCGCTGGTTATCCGGCTTCTCTGGGTCGAAATCAAAATCATCTCTCAAAACCTCTACCATCAGCAGATAAGGTACTCTTTCAGCACTATTTAGAACGGTAGCCTCCGCCGGATTTATGCGAACAACTCGATGGTGGCCGGGTTGCCAACTATCTTGACCGGCAGTGGCAGGGCAAATTACTGGTATGTCAACTTCAGCGGGCAAGTAATTGTTGAGTAAAGCTAATTCAGTTCGTAGAGCACTGAGTCGGATCGGCTTTGGCACCAAAACCATTTTGTTTGAGATATCTTCTAGCGCCGATAGAAATTGGGTTTGATTGCGGAAATAATTCGCTCTTAGCATATGAATTTTTCTAGAAGTGGATAGCTGGGCCGGAGCTAGAGGTCTTTCCTTTCGGCGACGAATGTTGTTAGACCCCGTGGATGATCCGAGTGTAACACTTCGTTGCATTCGAAGATCCGGCAAAGAAGAGGAAGCGGTAGGTGACATAAGTGGAACATTGAGAGAATCCGATTTGAAAGATGACCGCCTTGTTAGTGAAAACGACCTTCTCTCAGACCTAGTGGCTGGTGAAGTTGGTGTGCTATGGGGAGATTTTGGTGATTTGGTATGTGTAGATTGATTAGTAGAAACAGCTGAAGTGGAGTCTGAGGTTTTGACTCGTGGTCGCTCTTTCTTTGGCCGACTTGGTTGCCCGGTTGCAATGGTTTTACTTCTAGTAAGTTTCCCCGGGAGATCCGTTATTGACTGATACACATGTGGTTTCCGTGCCTGCGCAACAGCCAAAGGTCCCGCGAACTTCGGTAAAAATGGAGCTGCAACACTTCCTATAACCAAACTTGCCAGCAAGGTGACTGGCAGAACATTCTCTTTTAATCTTTCTTTTTTCTTGTTTTCTTCCGCACCAAATACTATATGTTGCACCTTGTTATAAATTCTTCTACATGTCTGTATAGTTTCACGTCAGAATACCATGCCCCAAGGACATTCACTATTGAAATATACCTTGAACGCACTCGATGTTGGATCTCCCGATAGATCGTGTAGATGCGTCTGAAACAGCCAAAATGTCTATGTGTCGCAGTTAGAGCTATGGCGTGCATTATCTTCTCCCTGGAAGGTCAATACCAAAAGAGCCCCATGCGCCGATTTCTCGCATAGCTCAAAAATAAACTCCTCTAGCGCCACAGATTCCGTATTCTCTATGCTAACAAGTAGATGACACAGTTGCGGAAGGAAGAACTCGATCTCTTCATAGCTAAACTCCCGGAGCTTTGTACAGAGAAAATGGTGAATTCCTATGTGACCAGAATATCGACTATCTCAGGGCGTAGTGGAGTCAGCTAAGTGATGCGAACATGATTCGCTCGGTGAAGGAGGGGTGCATCCGTACGCCAGATATGCCACAGCGAGAAAGGGGTTATCGCTAAAGTGATCAGAGGTGATCAGTCGGTACAGCAATTGCGACATCTTCGATGAGAGTAATATCCACAACCGCTCCTCTTCCTTTTATTTTGAATCGTTGCAAACAAATTCAAAGACCTTCAGGACAAGATCGAGAAGATGGTCGGCTGAGAGTAGGGACCGGGGAAGCGGACGGAGGAGAGAGCCTCAAAGGACGAAGGGCTCCTTTACTAATAGTAGAGGCCGACGGATGACGGAGGGTGGAGTCGTCAATCGGGGTTGTGGGATAGAGAGGGGTGGTGGCTATGTGTCAACCTCCAGGGTCTATTGGGAACGAGCGTTGAGCAGCGTTGAACGTTGAATGTTGTAGAAGCCTACTCTGGCTTGAGGCTGGAGAAGTTGATGCTACGGAGAGTTGCAACCACATCCGAACACCAACTAGTACTTAGCTGGCTGGGTTGTATGTCTGAAGTCATTGTGTTTCCACAAGGCATGGGTTACTGAAATAGGCTTCCTCCGAGGTCTAGTTCTCCGCCAAATCGTCTTTAAACGAGTAGAATTTGTCTCCTAGAGAAAATCATGAACCTTTACTAATGAAACCCTAGGCTTGCTATGGGTATAGAGCGATTTTATAAACCCAGAGTAGAGCATCTATCCTGTAGAGAAGCTGAAGCCTCGCCGTGGCTGCAATGCTGTTCTTTCCTTTTTTCGAGCCGAGAACCGATCCTAGGTGTTTTCCTTGAACTCTAAACATGGCCCACGGTATGGTGTTATGAGGCTCCACTAATCCTTGGCATTGAACTCTGACCCTATTTAGGAAGCTAGTATAGTACTGGGACAAAAGTTTTGGCGATTACACCTTTTAGGGACCTGGATTAACTACACAGCGTTGGCTAGGTTATTTGGAATTTGGACAAAAGCTCAGAGGTTATCTTGAGATTGTCATAAATGAGTTACAGAATTTAAATTTTACTTTTGCAGTGTTGGTGATGTATTTTGTAATCTTGGGCCCGTTTCTATACTAGCTATATAGAAATTTGTATGGGAACACATACAAATTTTCGAACTCATGATCCTGAGATAAGTTCTGAGCTTCTGCCCAAAGGTCGAATTTTTTGCCCAGTGTTGAGTGGTTTGTTCGGGTCACTAAACATGACTACGTGTACTTTGGTTGTAATCGCCAGAACTTCTGTCACCCGAGTGTACATATATACATGAGCTAATTTTTGAGAAAAGGAATAATAGTGAAGGCCCGTCCATGGTAACAGCTAAGTACTTTGGGCGTTGGTTTTGATCCTGGAAACAAGATTGCAGTTAATTTAGTAATTAATACCTATATGCCGGGCCTCCTTAGCTACGTACTTCTAAGGCATGAAACTCTATATGTACTCAACGGCCCCTCTGTATAAGTGCTACTCTTTTTAAATTAATACCCACCATAATCACAACAAAGCCTGTGCGATATCTCTGGAAACTGTCCGCAACCCTGCAGCTCTCTCCACCTTGTGTCCCCCAAGAAACAAAACAGCAAAGGGCCATGCATGAAGACTTTCATCCTCACGACAAGTTACTGGCCCTATTCTCTCCAATCGTTTCGCCATCGTCCGAATACTCTCACAGAAAACCTCTTCGGAACCATAATAATAGTGCATCCCTTTGCTAGGCATTGCCTTCTCCCACCACAACGTATCCATACAGCATCCAGGGGATATAAGTGGATCGTACACTCTGTGAGGGCCAGCATATTGCCTTGCAAGGTCATGAAGCTTTTCGACGTTAAGATAATCCGTAGAAGTATTGCGATTTAGCTCAGAGACTAGATTGGTCCATGGGGATATAAGTGTAGCCAACGCGGGTTTCTTATCTGAATGTCGACTTGCTAGACTGAGCAAGAGACTGAGAGTAAGGGTTCCCCCAGCGCTGTCTCCACTTACAACTATTTGATCAGGGCCGCCGGCGATTGAGAGGACATAATTATAACCAACAAGCATTTCTCCGAGTTGATGCGGATATGTTTGCTCTGGGACAAGCGTATACTCCAGAGCAAATATTGCGGGGTTCACAAATCCGGACTCTTTAAGAATTGATATCCAGGTGATTAAGAATTCGAGGTAAAAGTAAGATGAGCCCATCGTAAAACCCCCGCCGTGGGAATAATATATAAAGAGATCTGGTTTAGTGTCTCGGTCTTCGATAATCCACAGTCCCTTTAACCCATCTTCAGTCTGATATACGACGTCAGTGATCACCATTCAAATCATATCTATGTTTTTATTTGACTTACGCGATGAACCTCACTCCATATAGGACGTGCAAGTTGCTTAAAGTATCCATGGCGGAACATTCTGAATTTTAGAAATGGTAGTGCAACACCTCTTGTGAAGAAAACTTGGGTGATTCTGCTTGGTATGTTGGAGAAAGCATAGCGCATGCAACGGACAACTAGGTCCTGGAATAGTGTCGTTCGCTGTGTAAATGGCAGTTGATGCTTTTTAGCAGTTAGGTACCGTTCTCGTACAATATCCACAGGTAGTTGAAGCACTGTAGGCGTTAGTCGTGTTATGCGGGGTTCACAAAGACCCGCAACTCACCAAGAAATGGAAGGGCTTGTATTGCACAAATAAGTGTATCTAGGAGTCCGATATCTCGCAGTAGATATATAACTGCGAAAGCTAGAAAAACAAATATATCTAACCATGAAACTGATCCCAGGAGCATGTTGGCAGTAATTCTATGGTACTGGGGTTGTAGATGCCGACGGCATACGATTGCCGCCCAGCCTGACTTTTATGGCTTCGTCGTGAATACCTAGATCTAATGGGCCAAGGTAGCACGGAGTCAGTGTGACGGGTGAAAATCCGTGGATTTAGCTGTATGTAAGGGATTGCCCAACGTGAATTACAATGTCTATAAGAATCCCCTCGCATAGGGATATCAGGCATATCATAATTAAAGTATGTGCACCTTAGTACCTGATGTTAAGGAAACTGAGCCACGGAACTTGGTAGTGCTCTCTCATTTCTACATTACATACAATCTGGCCCTAGCCATGAACCCTGAGCCCTAACCGAGCATGAATGGGCAATATAGATAAATCCTAATTGAATCGTCCAAGTTACTGTTTACGACGTGTAAATTCAAATCTTAGGGGTAAGCAAAGTGAAGAGAAACCGCCGCTTCAAGGACTGCCGGCTTATACTTTCGGGACTTGCTGGTTGACTCCGATTCGGTGCAAGCTCATCCGTTTCCCCCCAGCCTCCATGCTCCGCACCTCCACGACAACTTTATAAAAATTAACTAACGTATCCAGCACATCACCAGCACACAGTCAATTTGCTTCGAGTGCTTTAGGATCTCAAAACCCACCATTTGCTCTCCCCTGAGCGCCCCTTTCACGTCATCCTCCTCATCCTCCACTTAAAAGCGCACGTGCGGCTCACATAGAGATGGCAACGACACAAGAGCAGTCAGCGAACGGGTTGAGGTGAGATTCCACGACCCAAACGTTAATGTTGGTGGTTCCAGCTGTAAATTTTCTCTAACTGTGATCAGCTCGATCCCGCTTCCTGAGATACCCGTCAAACTCCGGTGCACTATTTGCAGCGAGCTTGCACGTGGCGCATCTCGTCTACCATGCTGTGAGCAATCGATATGTGAAAACTGTGGGTAGTCTTTTCTCGGAATTGTTCAAGAAGGTTTTTTCCTCGTTGACAGTACATAGGCCATGCAAATCTTCCGACGGAGTGCCCTGTTTGTGATCACACTCCGCTTAGTCCAGACGACTGCAAAGCAAATATTGCCCTCCGAACGACGGTGGCGGTTTTCTTACGGACTCAGGAGAAGAAACATAATTTAATGTTACAGAAAGAACAAAAAGAGAAGGCTAAACCGATAGAGCCCAAGGCCGAAGTTAAAGATGCAGAGCCAGAACCGGAAAAGGTGCAGGCGCACGTGTCCCCCATGCAGAACCCATTAACACCTCCGCAAGAGGCCGAAGAGACTTCTCGGTCAGAAGATACACAGGCGCTTCCGCAGGCTCCGCAGGTTAGTGAAGAGATGTTGCCTGAACAAATATCCCATGTGACTAACCACCTCCAGGAATCCACGGAAGCAGTGAACGAGACGGAGGTGGTGAAAAGTCTCAACGAGACTACCCCACCTGAAGTCCAAGTAGCGAATGGTTTCGTTGGCCAACAGAACGCTTGGTTTGGTCAACAGGACTCCAATCAGATGGAGCAACAGATGCAACAGATGTTTCCTGGGCATGATTTTTCAGGTCCCAATGGATGGAACATGTATAACCAAATGATGCAAGGGATGCATCATGATGGTTGGATGAGTGGATACGGAAATTCAATGATGGGTACGTCAATCTACTCCTGCAGTCGTTAACAGGCACTAATATATTTTTTCCTTTATTTTAAGGTTATGGTATGAATTCGGTCGCGCAGGGAGGAGGGTATGGTGGAGGAAATTTTGGGGGCATGGGAATGAATGGAGGAGGGTTTCATAACGGGCATGATGGAATGGGATGGGGTTGGAATGGGCAAAATAATGTGGGATACAATCCCGGAATGGAAGGTACTCGTAATGGTGGATATTATTCTGCTGCAGCTGCTGGTGGATATAATCACCAATCTCACGGGAATCTTCAGATGCCCACACAGCAATATCAAAATCCTCATTTCCGGCAGCAGCCTTATCAACGGGGTCGTGGTGGCTTTGGTAATGGGTCACGTCCATTCTCTCTTGAACGCCAGCCACAGGCTTTTCAGGATGCTCAATTTCAACAGCAGTTTCAAGGTATTGATGAAGCTCGCGCTGCTGTTGTTGGCACGCCTGTTGATGAGAAAAAAGGAGAAAAGATTCCTGTTGTGTCTGGAGACCCTGAGAATATAACTGATCCCAACGATGTGCCTACTGATACTGCTTCTACTGTTTTGGCTGGGGCGGACCTTGCTCCTGAGGAACTTGCAGACTCACAAAATTTAGCAGTCCCTGTGAACCCTGATATGGCTCAGTATTTTCCCCCAGATGAATTTAGAGGTCCACCAGGCTTTCAACCACATTTCCCCGCTGGACCCCGTGGGGGTCCTCGCGGAGGTTTTAGAGGATCATATCAGACAGGCAGGGGCGGATTTTATGCCCCGATCCCATCGGTCATTGGAGATGCAGAGCCCGATAAAATACCTGGTGTAGGATTAGGTGTTGAAGGTGCGCCTACTGGCCCCAAAGCGCTTCGAGAGGGAATCCCTCCAGTTCGTGGAATATCTATTAGAGGGGCAGCGTTCGGTCGCGGAAGAGGCACTTATGCTGGATCGTCATGGAACAGAAGGTTTGTATCATTTCACCATCCATATCCAGAAATATTCTAACACGGAATGTGAAACAGTATGTCGCCAGGGCGCGTAAGGCCACTTTCCAGATCCAGGTCCCGGGACGGGGGGCGCCGATCTAGTGCCACTGGTCGTGATAGAAGTAGGGACCCCAGCCGCGATCGCCGTAGAAGATCTAGATCCCGGAACCGGGACCGCAGTCGACATCGGAAGCGCCAGTCCCAAAGTGTTGAATCTGAAAGTGACCGCCGCGGACGAACTTTAAACCCTGACACTGAAGAACCAATCTCGCCTGTTCTAGTAAAGACGCTCACCGATGTTTCTACCGCTGAACAAGACAATATAGATAGTACCCAGCAAAGCTCCACTGGCAGGGTAAAGAGGTCACGCGAAGAGTCTGCTAGCAGAGAAAGATTGCGCTCTATCTCAAGGTCTCGGAGCAAGTCGCCAAGTGGGCATCACAAACGCAGCCGCAGACACAGAAGGTCTAGCCCCGTTATAGAGAGAGATAGAGAAAACCGGGACAAAGAGCCCCGAGATAGAGATAGTAGGGATAAAGATAGTAGTAGGCACCACCGCCGGGGCCATAAGCACAGGAGTAGTAGAAGGCACCATTCCCACTCACGTTCCAGATCTCCAAAGAAGGACGACTATCCAATTGATGAAAAAACTACCACTTCACGCAATGTCGAAGGAGTGGAGAGCAGGAACAGGAGAGACTCGCGAGAAAGAAGACACAAGCGAAGGAGCAAGAGAGAAGATAGTCGGCATCGTTCTCATCGTCATAAGTCTAGCAAGCATGATCGCTACGATAAATACGATAAAGATGAGAAATATGATCGAGATGAGAGATACGATAAAGACGAGAAATATGACCGAAGAGAAAGAGAAAAGCACGAAAAGACTGAACCGGAGGCTATTACTGAGAAAAAAACTGAGAGGGAACGATACTCAGAAAAGGATGCGGACCGAAAGACAACAAAAGATACACGGTCTCGAAGGAAGCCGTCATACAAATACGAGGATGAGGAGGACCTCGAGCGGAGAGCGGAGAGAGACCGTGAGGCGGAGAGATGGGGAGGAGTCAAGAAGTAAAAAGTATCATTTTTTTCCCTATGTTTTTTACCATCTTTCTTTAGCCTTTTGGTTGAACATTAATGTCTCTCCGTCCTTTTCTCATAAACCGCGGTTGTCTCCACTCAACCGCTTTATTTCTACCCTGATCACTTTCATAAAAACCTGGAATCAAATTGTTTTCCAAGTTATGATGTTTTTCTCTTTAGATGGGTGGTTAGATTCATGTTTTCCTGTTTTTGGCGGTAACCAGCACGTAAACAACAGGCTCTGGTAGGAAAAAGAGCTGGTTTGTAGGAATAGAACAGAAGAAGCGCAAGCATGCGCCTATTACTTAGTTCTTCTGATAAATAAAGATGTCCCGTTTGAGACCGGTATCTAATTTTTGCAAAAGACTAAACCCGAGTTCTTCCAAGATCGATTTAAAATCGTCCGGGCGAAGTTCGAGCTTTTTATAGTTCCCCTCAAGGATCTTATTCTTCTTTACCGCACGCTTATAAGATTCCCACTCCTGAGGTTCAAGGATAAAGAATCCGGCCGGACGCAGAGAGGAGTAGACCTTGGCAAAAAATGTACGTAGCCCTTTGGTCGTAAGCAGCATTAGTAGGTACAGCCCAGGGACAATTACGCAAGGGTTTGGGGTCTCCATAATTTCCCACTATTCGCTTACCTTTGTCCAAGCCCTGCAGGTGAACCCATTTAACCATACTTAAAGCGAGGATCACATCGTAAAACCCCGGTTCCAAAGGAGGACTCGTGGCCCAGTTTTCACAGCGGAAGACCACGTTAAGGGGAAACTTTATGGGGTCAAGATCCTGATGATAATGCCGGTGCCCGTGTTGCAGTACCGACGAGATCGGAAAATAATTGTTCCGCTCATGGCTAGGTCCGGCTGGGGTGGGCTCTCCATCTACGGGGGCAGTCCTGGAATATCGCAGTGATAGATGCGATGTCGCCTTTTGTACCAGTTCTGGGTCGATGTCGACACCGGTTACACTTGCCGGAGAGAACGAAATGCCTTTTCTCCCGCGCATAATAGTCAGTGCCCATGACTTGTAGCTTTGCCGCCGACCAGCATAGTGTGTTCGGGTTTTGGGAGAGGTGGTGGTACCCAGATGCACAGCTATCGCCCCATTATTGCATCCTATGTCCAGGATGTCCTTGCCATTAAACAGATCTGGGGAAGCATTGGCAAGGGCTTGCAGGCGGTAATCGATAACATGCGGGGCACGATTAAGACCATCGTGTCGACTGGCGCCTTGGTAGCCTAGGTGTGTACAGTAAACATTTGTAAGCAGTGGGTCAGAGTAGGCACATGTGAAGAGTTAAGGGTTCACATGAGGCGGGTATTTATGGAGTCGATAATGACATACCTTTGTAGTTACCATACTGGGCCATTGTTTCGTTATCGGTGTTGCCCAGATGTTTGGAGTATTTTTGAGTTGTTGCTTCACACTAAAAAGTCTAGCACTGACGTCTGAAGAAGCAACAAGCGAGTGGGTTAGGGTTCGGATGACTAGCGTCGGCTTGGTCCAGTCTGAAATGCTTGTTTTTTGGCGGCTTTCCCCACAACCTTGGCACGGAGCGGCCCCGGCGACCGGAGCGCTAAGGGGGGCCATCCAATCCAGGGTGGTACACTAAAACGTTGTGGGACGAGAGGGACAGTGAGACATCTAGCACCATTCACTCAAACTCACCGCAACAAAGAGGATTGTAGGCCCTTCACTCCAGTCATCACGACCCTGTGATTGGACGAAAAGCTTAGACTTTCCTGCATGGTTTCCTGAATCGCACCTATGACAACTATCCATTGTTGCAAAAACAATAAATGTTGAACAAAACCCCGATTCGAGCACGCTTGTTCGGAGATGCGTGACAACTCTTGTCTCTGATGCATACATGGTGGGTAGAGTAGAGCAGAGTATGGTTCCCCACCTTAACCAATAAGTAGAGCTGAATCAATTGTAATCAGACATGTACCCAGCAGGCGGTTAAAACTTCAACAGAACACAGTGCTCAGGAGTTCACTGATCACTACTCATTCCAGGTACAGTGTTCTCTCTGCCACCGCCACTTTCACACGTGTCACAAAAGACAATGGGAGAACATTCTTCACCGGAGTTCTGCGGTTGCCTGTCATGGATTTCTCCGACGCAGGTTTCCGTTGTTGTTGCTGTTGTTATTGTTGTTGTCTTCGTCGGCCGAATCCCGGCTCCATTCGAGACAGGCGGTGCGGGACATTCGTAACCGAAAAAGAAACCCAACCCGCAGAAAAAAAGAAGCTCACATCCGGAGTGAACTCCTGAAGTGATCGACAGGAACGTAATTTGAAAAATGGGCTACAGACGTGGCTCTCACGTATATCAAAAGAAGAAACCAGATAGTGGTGTGATCTTTGAATTTCGCTTACTCGCGCGCTCCTAAGAGGATATCCTTAAAGCTCTAAAGATCTCTAATGCCGTTTAATTGGCTTTGTTCGAAACTCTTAATGTTGAGCTGTCAGTCTTGGCTCGACACCTCGTTGTGGACGCTGCTATGGGTCAATGATACCGTCGGTCAGAACCGACAACATGGAGATTCAAGTCGGGTCTAGGAGGACGAACCACCAACCCTGACACTGCCATCTTCCTTCGCGGAGTTGAGGAAAACTGCCGACGCTGTGAGGTGAGGGATTTTCCGATTATTCTCATAAAGATACGGACGGCACTTTTTACTCGACGTGGAACAGGGCTAGATGCGCACGCCGCCATTCCCATTACCGGGAAAGAGGCCATTTCCCCTTATTGCTGCAGCGCTAGACACGGGTAAGACCCTTCATCGCCTAAACCTGGGTTTCGTCCTCACCATTCGTCATTGCTACACCTGGGAATCCTCCAGAAGCGGTGTTGTGTGGCCTGGCCGGTATAGGGCTTAAGCTTGTGAAGCATATCTGAGCCGCAGATGCTGCTACAGTCTGCAAGTGTATCACAATTAAAGCAAAGTTCATCACTCGAAGCTTTTTGGCCAAGGCGGAGTTCTTTGCTGGTTTTGGCAGGACCTATCACTGCCTATTCAAATAATTCTGCCACGGTCAGGTGAACATATTCTCTTACTGGTTACCCTATAGCTAGTGAAGAGTGTCAGATAGCTGCAAGTTACCTGAGTTTGTGCACTACTTGGATCCTTAGGGTTTAGATCCCTAGGATTAAGTACTGTGATCAAGCAATCGCATGCAGGTTGAGGTAGGGGGGCTGGTTTCCTTTTTTTCGTTCAAGGGTACCTCTCAAGCCAATTATGGGCGAACCCCTGTAGAAGGTTATACATACCGACTCAATACTATTCAGTTTCACGATCGATAACCGAGCTTACTATTTCAGATAGGGAATCGAGCTGCTGCTGCTCCTTCGCTGAATTTGTGGCTTCATAAAGTCCGTTCTACCCCACGCACCCACACCACAGCTGAAGTCCGATATTACGGACCGTTGGAGCGAAGTATTCACTGACATGAACCTGTCAACATTATAAGCCCCACGAAGGTAGAGTGTGAGTGTTTATTATCTGGAGCTGTCCGTTACCACAAATAACTCGGGATAAAGCCAGAAGTCCTGGCTCTTGAAATTAGACATATGCACCAATAAGGAGTAAGGCATTACAGCTGTTGTTGGGGAGCGGGCCGTTGTACCTGCATATATCCAAGTTAACATGAGCTTTTATGGGGGGCTAAGTACATGTGTGTACATACTTTTCTATCTTATTCACTCCCCCTTAAAATCGCATGGACGGTTGACTGGAGATCAGATATTTATTGAATATTCATCATAACACAAGGCAATTATATGCAAGGAAAGGCTGAGGGAGTCCACAAAGTACAGGCCACTATGCGCCCAGAAAGCCAAGGCCATGTGAAAGCCCGTCGTTTCCGGTTCGGAACGTTCCGAACACGGCGAAACACACAGACCTCGCGATCTTACGACACCGGCTCGAAAATCTATCCATAGCGGACCCGGGAGTTGCGCAAAACGTTCCTAACCGACTAAGACCCGCATAAACCTATATCCGAAATACATACATGTATGTACGAGGATGGCGTCAGTCGCGCGGCATCATTAGGCTGAGATCCTTTCGTGTAACTGAAAACGAACCTGCACCACCGCTACCAACCACATTGGCCTATCTCCGTGTGAGCTCCCTCTCTTAATCAACTGTTTATGGGTGTTTTCCTGGAGAAGTCCAAATCGCCAAGAGAGTCGCTTAGCTTCTTATTATTTGGAGAATACCAGTTATGTAAGTACAATATGTACCTCAGCAGTACATGTAGCAGTGGTACTGGCCCTCCTCCTTTATTAGGCACAAGGACCGCCGGTCCGTGTTTCCACGTACATGTCAATTAGCCGGGTTAGAAAAATAGGACTAAACGTGTTTGCTCTTATGGGGGCCTTTGTCAGTAAGCAGAGCTTCTAGACATCAGCAGCTGACTATATCTTCAGATTCTCAGTTTCGAGGTTAATATTGGGACCCCACCCCCAAAGTAAACATATCACGAACTATGGTTGGTTGCCCCAGTACCAAGCAATTTTTGCATGGAATAATCGATGTGCAGCTCCTCCCGGTCAATTACTTATTGAGGGACAACGACCCCGCTGCTCTCAAGCCCACAATGTCACACTATTAAGCTCTAACATATATTGCACTGGCTCAATATGATCATTTGACGGGGGGAAGCTTTGAGGAAGGAAAAAACCCCGGCCCTAGCGATCGCAATACCTGGAACTTGCTGAAAGCCCTGTAATTCAGAGCTCAGGGATAGAGGAGAGAAATCTGACAGCCAAAAGGAAGTAGCTAGCAGCCTGACACTATAGTACTAGGTCCCTTTCTGTCTTTGCAAGACTAGCTTTCCTTGCTTGCTCCGATCCTCGTGCTATGTGTCGACCGATCTACCCTCAATAAACACCCTAAGCGCTACTGTAGTAAAAACACTGGGAGCCCCAAAAGCCAACCCCTTCCCATGCTAACTACATGTGCTTACTCTAGGTACATACAGCTAGTTAGCAGTACATGCCAATGCTTCGGATTTAGCTGCGTGAAACATTTAAATGGAACAGCGTACGTAGAGGCTTGCGAGTCACACTAGCCAGAAGCAAGAGAAATGCTCACTGAGGTTATGTAGTAAAAAGCAAAACAAAATAAAAGCCACAAACTGGTCCTTGCAACATGAAAAAGCAAATTCTTCAGGCTCAACAGAGCCTTCTATATCCTGGTCTGTGGGAGGTTTCATTGATCGGCTTTAGGGTCTATGATAAGTACTCTATCAAAGTCCTTTTTTGAAATCGGTGTTTTGCTATACGTGGAGAGTTTTCTGCCATCTTCTAAAGCTACAGCCCCCTCTCCCACCTCTCTCTACCCTGTTCATGGGACTCTGCAAATATCGGGGGGGGGGGGATCCGTTTTATCAATAAACGTTGGGATAGGGTAAGCGGAATAGGAGCCGAAACGTGTGAAATCCTGGGCATGACCGGACCAATCTGATAGGGTTCGTCAGGCCGCCTTGTGGGGCGCCCAAACCGTTCGTACTCTAAAACTTTGCTAGTAAGAATGGTGATATTTTCGATGTTAGTAATAATTTTTTGTGCTATTATATGGCCAGTGGTGTTGCCTCTATGATGATGTTTGATCACTGATACAGACAATGCCATTAGTGGCCGCCAACCGACAGCAGTAATAGTCCTGAGCGAGACATGTACAACTGCATACATACGAGTTGAAATGAGGGGAAAGGGTCTACATTTTCCAGTCCTCGGTTCCATTTCGTACGAGTGTCTGTCTCACTTGCAGCTGCATCCCATAATTATGAGGAGAAAAACATTTCTAGATAGTGTGTGTGTGGGAGGAGAGGGGGTGGAGGAGATTCATTGGAGTCATCTGCCAATGATGAGGTGTCCGGGGAACAGCAGTGGAATCAATTTCCTTGGATCAAGGATCCCCGCCGAAGCGAAGTTGCCAATAATCTTGAGGCGGGTCTTAGCGGGATGAAGCGTGAGCAATCTGCGTAGAGTGGTTGTCCGTCCCGGGTTTCGACAGTCTATTTCCCGTCTCCACACCGTTTCTCTGAGATAGAGCTCGTGTGAAAGTGAAACATGACGTTCCCCCCCCTAGTTCTTCTGGCTTGGGATGCGTGGGGGATGATATAAATGTAGCTATAGTACATTAGAATAGGCACGATGTAAGATGTAAGATAGACCCTGGAATAAAGGCACCGACGAGTTATCCACATACATATTTCTTAGACTTTATACCCTGGCTTGAGGGAGTACAGCGGTATGCACCGCAGTATTAGGTACCACAAATGGGAAGTTATGGAGTGCAGGAAGACCGCGGATCAAGCGTTAGAAGTGACCCTGTGGAACGGAGTGGATATATTGGATTTCCCCCAAAAATCACAGCTTATTTTTAATTATTCCAACTGTTTATTTAGTTCTTATTTCTTGAGTTTGCTTTGCTTTGCTGCATGGAGATCAACAATATATGCTGAGAGTTTCCTTTTTATATGACCTCCTCGGTACTTATTTTATGGTGAGGGATTCGTTTCGATCTTTTCGACAGTACATATCTCCCACTCATCCTAGCCGTTATTTTTGAGCTTCGCCGGTTTTGTTTCTGATCATTTCCGTCTTACGGCGTAACCCGACCCCGTGGGAGAGGTGTGGATCAGATTCTGATCCGGAAAGCTGCTGAACGAGGCAGAGAAAGAACAAGAAGGAGGTGAAAGATGGGAGGAGCGGCATACTAAACTGTGAACCCTACCTACATACACATATACCGAATTGGTTGCAGCACATCACCGCACATCCCTCCAACTAAGCCAACTTGGTAACTGTACGTTCAAGCTTCGGACCAGTTGTGGGGTGTTTATTTTCTTTTCTTTTCCTCCTAGTTGAATCATTGAGATCCCACCCCCCAGAGATATTATTGCCTTTCGATCGTGGGGAGATTTCGGAGTCTTGATCTCTTTTTCCTCAGACAAACATCGAGTCCACTGAAAATCAGTCAGATAGCAGATAGTTGGCGGTCAGTCGGTCAGTGGGTCAGTCGGTCGGTCAACCAACCGTCAATCAATCCAGTTTTAGTCGTCAACCAGTCAGATAGTCAGTCAAGCCAAAAGAAAACAAAAGGAATTAAGGTACAACGGGGTACGAGGTACGTATTGAGCATTTCCAACTATCACTTCGCTCTATCCAATCCCCATAGCCTATCCAATCCGCATAGCCCTTGCCCCATCAAAATATTGGCCCAAAAATAGCGAGGGGCCGGCCGATTTCCTACACTTTGCCAGCTCCGCTAGCTAGAGCGACCTTCTCTACCAGTCTTTCTTTCGTCGTCGTTTCCTGTCACATCGCTGTGCGCAGTGCAGACGAACCTCTGATTCTAACTCCATCCCACCCTCTCACTCGTCTCTCCCACCCTCCCCTCCCCTCCGTGGGGAGGGTTTGGACAAAAGGGAAAAGTAGAAGACGAGAAGAGGGAGGATTAGGAGTAGAAGAGTAACAGGAAGAGAATGTCAAAGAACGAGACTAGGAAGGGAAGGTAGTAAAATATATATATATATATATATAAAAATAACAAGAGGAGGAGGAAGGGATATCTGCCACCGTGACACTCGTTCAATACACATATCCTGTCCCTCTCATCATATCCTGTCTCTCGACTTTCTCTCCCCTCTTCCCCCTCCCCCCTTCTCCTCTCTTCTTTCCACATCTCCTCCCACCCCTCTAGCAGGAGTGCAGGTGTATCACTTCCGTTCTCTCTACCCCCCCCCCTCTTCCATTTCCCCTCCCACCCCCTTCCTCTCGTTCCTTCCCAAATCCCGTTCTATTCTTGTCACGCCGACACTGTTTTTGCAGGATAGTAGTTTCTTCTCCGGGTACCTTCGACTCTCGTTCCTTAAGCTTCGCTGCGCTTTCGTGGATATATTTGTTTCCCCCGTACATAAACACAAAAAGTACAACGCAGGATTACGGTGCACACGACTTATCAGACCAGTCCATCTGCAAAGCATTTTGTTATATTCCCACTTATTATTATTTCCTTTTTCCCCCCCTTGCAACTTTACTTCGATCTCGATCGCATTCGATTCGCTCGCTTGCCTCCATTGCTCCCCGGTTTCCATACTTGCCGTCTCACTATTGTTACAAAACGATCTCGGAACCTCTCGGCCATCCCCCCAGCAATAATCGTCTGTCTGCTGCTGCGTTGGTGAGCCAATGAGAAAGAAAAAGCACGGTCTTTTTATATAAATATTTTTGTCGCGTCTGGCGAACCCAGTCACTCACATAGACCAGTGTACTTGCCCTTTGCGCGACACAACGTTTGTCTGCCCGCCCGTTACCTTTAGTGAGAACTTATCCTCTGGATATAGGATATAGGATCGCCTCTATCAAAGGAGGCGCACGCGCGCGCCGTTGAGCTTCACTGCTTGATATTTCCAACATCAGCTTCCTACCCACCCCCGCTACCGTCAGCCACCGCCTAAGGAACCTCTTCTACCTACTACGGCACCCCACATACGCTGTTTCGGTCACCGACTTGAAAGGTCGGAGATTCGAGCCTGAATGATGTCGCCTGGACCCCCTCCCATCATCTACCCACGGTCCTCATTGCCCCCATCATCTACAATGGCTGAGTCGCCTCGACCCATGCCTTCTGCGGCATTTCCACCTCACCACCACCAACTTCCACCGCCTATATTCAATGACACTCCGGGTCAAGCCCCACGATTTTCAGGCCCTGGTCCAACACTACCACCTCTTGCAATTTCAAGTTCCGCTGGATCTACATTACCGCAGCCCCCTGTCCAGCAATCCAAACAACCCTCACACATTCCCCAACCGCAACATTCGCAACAGCAGCACATATCCACCCCCTCGCAGACCCCCCATAAACGCGAAGTTCGACAAGTACCAGCATCCCCATATGGGAGCATTATAACATCGCAGACGTCCTACAATTCTCCCACCAATTCCGGGATCTCGTCGCCTACCTACCCTTTCGACCCTCGGTACGATGATAGGAGATATAGTCAAGACTCTGACCGGGAACGACGAAGGTACGCCAATTGGTGACACGTGGATATCTCAAGATGCTGGCTGACACAGGCTTTAGATCAAGTTTAAGCACTATGGTCCCTTCGCCAACTTACAACGTGAAACGGTCGGTAGAACACAACTTTGTGGGGGATCAGCAGCAGCAGCAACAACAACACCAGCAGCACCATCAGCAACAGCAACAACCAAATTACCCGTCGAGGTATACGCCCACCTCGGTGGAAGATGTTGTTGTGAGCCGACGGCCCAGTCGCCCACAGTCAAGGTCAGTGTATTCAGGCCCTGATATGTGGCGCCCTTAATTGTCTTACTAACTCATTTACAGTCCTGAGCGCTATACAATTCAGGTACGGCAACAGCCAGTAGCAGCCCGGGCATGCGGTTTTGGGGAGCGGGACCGACGAGTCATAGATCCCCCGCCAATCGTCCAGCTTATCGTAAAGGACACTGATGGTCATTCAGACCCCAACGAGATGCGGTATCCATTCAATGTTGTACACTGCACTCTATGGAGCCCAGACGGAAACATGGACGAAACCGCGCTAACAGGTGTGGACAAGCGGCTGACGCGACGGCTGATGGGTACACTGGTTTCATCACCGTTTGTGGGCCAGGACGAAGATGGGAAGGAAGGTTGTTTTTTCTGCTTCCCGGATCTGTCGTGTAGGACACACGGGAAATACCGGCTCAGATTTGTTCTCATGCGGTTGGAGCCTAGCGACCTGCGGCCGGAGGGCTATACACCAATAATAACAGAGGCCATGAGCGATGTGTTTACCGTTTACACGGCGAAGGAATTCCCCGGCATGCGGCCGAGCACTGAATTGACCAAGGCCCTCAAGTTACAGGGGTGCGCCATATCTGTCAAGAAGGGCAACGAGAAGGCGATTGGGGCGCCAGGCGGCAGCGGAAAAGATGAGGGTAGTGGTGATGATGAAGCCTCGCCTTCAACAGCGGCTGGCAAGCCGAAACGGAGAAGGAAAGCGTAAAACTTTTTCTCTTTGTTTATTTATTTATTTGTTCATTTATTGGGTCAGGTGCCGGCCGGGAGAGCGCAGGGTGATTTGTATTTTTTATGGACTCAAGCAAAACTTGCCGTTTGTTTGGGGTCCCTTTTTTTCTTTTCTTCTTGTTCCTCTTCTGCAGTACAGAACTCTTCTTCCCTGTCTTCTTTTTGTTCTACTACGTCTTCCACTTTTGATCTGTCTAGATGATTAGGCAAGGGAACAAAAAAACACAAGATAGGAAAAAAAGAAAAGCAATATCTGAGAAAAACGATATCTATTTCCGGAATGACTGGGGGGGAACACAACCTGCTTTTGTACGTATGTAGTTGGGCCTTTGTCGGTGTTTCGCATGACATTTACGGGGCCAGTGAGGAGGGAAAGGAGGCCGGGGGAAAGACTAAGTAGTGGGGAACGAATTGGTATGTTTTTTTTTTCTTGTTTACAGAGCTTAGTTATTGTGGTCATGGGCGCATATGGGCGAATGCATTTTTATTTCTTGGGGAAAGGAATGGTATATTTTGGAGCTTCTTTTTATTTATTTTGTCTTCATTCCATTCATGTAACTCCTCCGCATCTTTCTTCTTTAGCAATATAGGGAAATTCTATCGGGTCTCTTTTCTTTTCTTTTTCTGTTCCTTATCAGTTTTATCTTTAGGCCTACATGTGGTTAGTTATTGTTTATTGTTTTGTGTTGATGCCCGTTCCAACTGCCTACCTGCTTCCATCGCATACTTACTGTTCTCTGCCTAGCTAGCTAGTCATATATGTGTCATATAAGGAACTGCCCCCCTGTGCGTGTATTATAGTACTCAACAGCAATGAATGTATGTACGTGCACCAAATCTCACCGGGGGGAACAAAGATGTAACGGTCTAGTCTGTCTGCCTTGCAATGTAGCTAGCTAACAATCCTCCAGGTCTGTAATGTATAACTACCTGCATGGTACCTACCTAGCTTCTCTTGTGGTAGCGGTCGCGCCGGTGGCCTCTAGTCAACTCCAAACAAGTAGGATGAAAAAATACATTGGCCCACCCATCCCATCCGATCGTGAACACAAATATCTGGGGTAGTTGTCCGCCCTGGGGGTATTGTAGACAGTCCGGGTTCTGGCTGGTGCTGCATATAGGCAGGCTAGTTTAGAGTATTTGCCCACCTATGCAAATACCTGCCCCCGTTCCTGCCATGCCGGCGCGGCGGCTAAAATAATATGTGGATATGGGGATCAGCAGCAAGGAATAGTATGACCCTGGCGTAGACTGGTTGGTTTGGTTGTTTAGGAGTATGTAAGGGAGTGCCGGCTGACTAGACTCTGACTGACTGACTAGACTAAACAGCGGGGTGTAGGTACATGTAGGTAGGTGTTGTAGGTATAGGAGGTACATGTGGATGTAGGAGGTAGGGCCAGGCCACTTTATTTCTGACAGCTTTCCGCATGCGGTGTGGGCGTGGATTGAGCCCACTAGCTGCTCCTGTACTGCATTGCACTGCACTACACTGCACTGCACCACGCACCACCACCACCACCACCTCCTTCTTCTTCTCCTCCTCTCTATTATTTTGTGAGGTTTGAAATTTCTTTCTTTTCTTTCTTTCTCTTTCCCTCCCCTGGGGGCTTGTTTCAGATTTTCCGCAATATAAAATCTGGGTATGGCCATGTACCTGTATACGTGTGTGTTTTTATTAAAACATCCACTATCCCATGCCATGTAGCATGTAGGCTTGCTTAAGCTTCCTTCCACTGCCAATACCCTGCCCAATGTCAAAGTAGGAAGGCGCCGTCAAAACCCTTAAATTAAGCTTTGCCCGCGGCTGCCCCTTCCACCTTGCCGAGGCCTGTAAATACACCATGTAATATATGGTTGATGACGTCATGGCTGTGGGCTTTAATTTCGATCATTGACACCACGGCACGAACCGTGTATATGTAGCTGGAGCAATAAGCTTAGATGGGATGGACAACGTGGCCTTTGTGTGAGTAAGGGTTGTTCCAGGTACCGCCTAAAGGCAGGAATGTAATGTTCCGGACCCTGACTGGCATGTCAGCTCCGATGGTGCCTGGAGATGGCGATGGGGAGGGAGTGACCTGGGTCTATTGGGAGATCTGGGGAGTGGCGGATGATCTTGGCGGTACCGGTTTGTCATCAGAGATTTGCAGGATTTACAAGCCGGTGTTCAGGCTGTAGTCTGGGTTGTGTTGCTTTGAGATGGATACTATAGAGTGCTGGTGGGTGGTTTGTAGATACAGGTAATCTTAATATCCATATTAGTCGCAGATCAGAAGAATACCAGCACTCGGTCCCTGCATGTACTCACCGAGTTTGTTATCGGGTTTGGTTTGTTGACCTAAGGCCTACGAGGTATTGCGCGAGTCATACTCGTAGAGAATGGCTCCGAGTGGGCGAGACAATCTCAGAAAAGGTCTAATTAATATAGGATTCGGTAAAATTTGTACCTAAATAGTAGTACGGTCTAGCACTCATGTTAATCACCGAAGTTGACAAACCCGCCCATGTGCGTGAAAGCAGTAATGGCTCTGAGAGGGCGCCGTTGTGAGGGAAACACTAATTGGGGTTGAACGCAAGTTTGACAGAATATCATGATGATACCCTCCCTAGTAGACTTGATTGATTGTATGTCAACTGGTATGAGGGGTAATCCCTCTGGCCTTGTCCTACATATAACTGTAGCACCGTAGTGTATTCTTGTCCCTATAAAAGTCCTGTGGTCTGGTTGGTTACATTCCCTTTACGACCCTAACCCTTGTGTACTCACCGATCTACAGTCATTAGTATCTTAAAAGCTAGCTACAGCCTAGCTAGGCTATAGCACGCCAAAGTCCTAGATAGACTTCTAGTCTATTTGAAGCTGTAGAGGCACTCTACTACCATAGAAATCCAATTACTCTAGATATGTCGACCTCCCACCACCAGTCTTGGCCCAGCAGTATCAATGACCGATTGACCGATTCGCCTGCCCTCCTCAACCCTGTCCGCTTAGTCATGCTTTCGCTGCGAAAATCAAATCAAACCCTTACCCACCAGCACTCCCCGGAACCGGAGTCACTACCTCCACCACTCCGGAACATTCTCGCACCGAGCCTCCCTAGCTGTATCCATCTGTCTGTATCTAATCATAATCAAATATCAAAATCAATCACACCCCCGTCACACAGCTGAGGCTGAGTGAATAGGGCGACGTTGGTTGCTTGCTTGCTGGAAACTCCCGTTCCACAGATTTTCCGGGGCACCGGGAACTGAGCTAGCACCCCCGGCCGGCGTTTCTCCCGGGGCGACGGCGGAGCCCGAGAGCGCAGCACGGTGAAAGAGTAAAGTAATACCAGTGGTGTAATATATGGCCGCGCGCTGTGTAACTCGAAGGGAGTGGTTTCAGAGCTAGGAATACTACCGGGAGTGAGAGTGTGTGAGTGTGCTCGAGGAGGGGGAGAGAGAGGGGGGGGGGGGGGAAGGCAGGCGAGACGGCTTGAGTGTGTGTAATTTTTCTTTTTTTCTGTTGGGGGGTTTTGTTTTACTTTTGCACTTTACTATTTTTGTTTGTGTCCTGATCTACATAACATATACATGTATGTACATACACTTGCATGGAGATACCTACTTACTTGTAAGTACACACATTTTTTTTTTATTTCTTTACATGACCTGCAAATTATGTAGGTACTCTAGCTACATACATGTATGTACTTACATCCATCCACATCCATCGGATGAACAAGGCGGGGAAGCACCCCCGTTTCGGACGCTAGTTCAACTTGAGGAGCACTCTTCAATTGCCGGGGTTTAGCTCCTCAGTGCCCAAACATAGGGGTAGAGGGTAGACGGTAGACCTGGGGGAGCGAGAGACAAACACCTGTACTCCACCGGGAGAAACAAAGTTGCGCGGAGAAAAAAAAAAAAAAAAAGGGTGGGGAGGTGGGAAAAAGAATGTCAAGGGTATTTGGACTGGGATATAATCCGAGGTGTGTGTGTTGTGTGTGGGTAAGGTGAGTGAGTGAGTGAGTGCGTGGTGGTAAACAGGTATGTAGGTCATGTACATAGCTGTTTGTCTATGGTGGGACGGGCATGGGAATGAATAGATGGGATGGAGGGTTGGTATGTAGCACAAGTGGTAAGTAAGTAGCACAAGCGCGTTCGTTGCCAGGGCAACAGGCGATAAGCTTAATGCCCGTCATCCCCACCTGAGAGCTTGGACAGCCACACCTTAACACGACCTCACTCGATCGCCCCGCCTGTACAGTAAGAAAAAAAGATGCACGTGCGATCATCACCCCTCGGCCATCCAAACAACAGCGTGCAACAACAACAATAAAAACAACAACAACACTAACAACAACCCGTTCTAGCTATCCAATATACAGCCACTCGCAGTGAAACATATCATATCTCCTCATCCAACCCGGGTTTCAAATACCACTAGTACTACTAGACAGCAAATACCCAGAACCTTTCCACTTCCCGGAAAGCACAGCCAAACCATGTCAACACCCACAACCAGCAGTTCCTACTCTCCAGAGAACTCCCTCCCTCCTGCACCCCCCCCAAAGCCCTCTACCTCCGCAACCCACTCCCGAACAACGTCGCCTATGCCCCACCCAGGCTGGTCCTCCTTGGCGCCTCCGCCGCCGCCGCCGCCACCACCAACTGACCCCTTCATCCCCTCCATCCTCCACAACAAATCGTATACACCCACCTCCCTTCTTCTCCCCTGCTACAAAACCCTACCTCAAGAATTACTGACCCATTCGTACCTAGCCGTGACGACCTTGCCCACCTACTCTCCTCCCCCCACCTTCTCGACGCCTTGTTCACGTCCACCCACCCCCTCTCGCACCAGTCCCAACACGCACTCACCACTACCCTCCACCGCAACGCCGACCTCTCCACGCGTCTCACAACGCTAGAGCCCCACCTGCACAGCGCGCGCGAGGGCGCCGAGCGCGCCCTCGTCGAGGCCCGCATGCGCGAACGTGAATGGCGCGCCCGCGAGAAGGAGATGTATCAGGCGCTGCAGCCGTTCTCGTCACCGGCGCTGTACAGCCGTCTCGCGAATGCGGTGGGCGATGCGGAGGTGGTCGCCGAGGCGATGGCAGAGTCGTTTCTCGAGGAGGGGGGCGGCGACGGTAGGGATGTGGGGGAGTTTGTTAGGGAGTATAGGGCCCTGAGGAAGACATATCATCTTCGGAAGGAAAGGAAAGAGAGGTGGGATGAGGGACGGGTCGGTGGGTGGAGATAAGGTAGAATGAAGGGAGGGGTTACATGTATGTATGTCTGTAGGTGTTCTTTCATTTTTTAAAACTTCTACTGGCCTCCTTGGTTGTTGGTATTTTGTAAGTCGCTTTCTTCCTTTTTTTGTTGCTTTTCTCTTGTGGGCGAGAATGATAATTGCTGCTATTTGGATGATGTAATCAGTCCTGCAGTAAGAAGTCTTTTCTTTCTAGATTTATGGTCCATCGGATTTTTATGTATATTCCTTGAAGAGATCGCTAAAAATAACACTCTTCTGTTTTATATTCAGGGACCCCACAGGGCAATGCTCGGGAAATATGGTAGATGATATCATGATATTTCTTCTAATCAACTATGAAAAGAAATAAACCTGTCGGATCTGAAATATAACGCAAGCTCCCTCCATCGCTCGCCAATGCGCTTATGGGACACAAACATAAGAGATGAACAGGATTCGTGAGGATACACACTCAAACAGTCGTAATATAGAGAAGAGAAAGATATAAAACATGTAATCATCTCGCCTATGCTTTTTTTGTCGTTAGCCTATTGCGGCTCTTACATGTCAACAAGTAAATCCAAATACTTGATTTGGATGTTTTTGTTTTTGTCGTCACAACCCATCACTCGATAACCTCCTATCCCACAACGACGCTTGCCTCTGGAATTCCCCCTCAGTACACGCAGAAAAATAACTCACGGCTATAAACTAGGATCTAGCCTCTTCCAATTCCAGCTCAAGCTTTCTGATGATTTCATCCTTTCTGCTGCTTTCCTCGTTACCCCGGGCGTCGACCTTGATCTTCAGCGCATCCAGTTCCTTCGTCAGGTCGGAAATATGCTTGTCTTGACTAGCGAGAGTCTTGTTTTGGGTTTCTAACAATAATGTGATGCGCGCGAGTTGCTCTACAATGTTTGCATCCATTGGCTTCGGGGGGGGCGCCTGGGGTGTTGCTGATTGGGGTATACTTACCGGGCTCTGAATCTGTTGTCGAACCGGGATAGGGGTAATGCTTGACTTGGTAGGCGAGATACCTGGGTTGGGTATTTCGGGGTTCTTATCGGCTACTTTAGCCGTTGTTTCGACGTGGATTGGGCTCGGGACACGTTTCTCTGCAGGAGAAGGTGTTTCTTTAGGAGACGCAGGTTTTGAGGCTATAGGTTCAATAGTAGTAGGCTTCGGGGGAGCGATAGTTGTCTTAGCTGGGGCTGGAGTTGTTGCCACAACGGAGATAGGTGTTTTAGGGGCCGATGATGGGATACTTTCAGGTGTGTAAAGCGTTTCCATATCAAACATTTTGGGTTCGGCATTGGCGCCCCCGTACCATGCCTCGGCTGTGAGAGATGGTTCACCGCTATACGTTTCAGGATAGATATCGCTGCAGATAGCTGTCAGTACATACAACATGTGCCCCTAAATTACGGTATAATACCTTTGGAATGTCTCGGCTCTGCGAGGGACAACAAAAGAAATCGGTTCAATGTAACTATCATTAACGGTTTTGAACGCTCGCATAACCTCATTCTCGTGGACCTATTTAACTTAGCATAGTCCATTTGTATTTTCAGCACTTTCAAGACCCACAGCAACACCACGCTTAGGCAAGAATGCAACACCACGCTGGGGATCTCCACTCTTGTATTCAGACAAGAAAATGAACTCGTCGTTCGAGTATTCGAAGTAGCGGATATTTCCGTCACTGTCCTTAAATTAGTATTTTCAACTAATTATGCTTCTTGTACCTTCTTACCCTTTCCCGGCCAAGTAGATGCACTTGGTACCCTCATCCCAGAATGGCATGCACACTCCCGAAATAGTATCCAGCATTTCGAACCCATTCAGGGGCCCATCCGCAAGAGATCTCAAGTCCCACAGTCCTAGCTGGCGATCGCTCATTTTGCTGAAGCCAGTAGTGGCGATCTTGTCTTCGCCGATACCTGTCATCCACACAGCACGACTGTTCTTTGCACCTGTATGGCCAGTAACCTCGTGTACCGCGGTCTCCTGTCGTGGGTCCCAGATACGAAGCTTCTTGTCACGGCATGTTGTGACAAGCATAGATCCATTAGTGGACCATGACATAGCCTGAACGACCTCGTTATGCTTTAAAGTGTAATGGGGGGTTCCGGTGGAGATATCCCATAATTTCACGGTGTAATCTCCTGAGGAAGTTGCTAACACATTCTCGGCAGTAGGGTGAAAGAGAACATGGCCAACCTTCCTTTGATGGCCAGAAAGCTTGGAAAGAGGTTCCACATCGTTCGGGCCGTCTTCGTCATCCGTAAGGAGCGAAAAATTCTCCGGGACAGTCCATATGAATATCTTGCCATCGTCGGAACCAGAAGCAATCAACGAGTCGTTAAATGGGGACCAATCCGTATCGAGCACAGGGGCAGTGTGGCCGCGAAAGAGGGGGATTTGTTCTGGAAGACGACCGCGGTGGGAAAGTGGGATGACCGCGAAGGCTCCGCCACCACCGGATTCCCAGTTAACGGAAAGATACTGAGGATTTGCTTTGATTATGTTGGAGTCCCAAGCATTCTTTGATATGTGGCTGTTTCAGAACAAAGAGAGGTGTCAGAGGGGTATGCCGATTTGGGGTGGAAGTAAGGGAGAAGAAAGGTGCATTACAGGTTATCGTAGCATTGTTCCTGGTTACTATGTTAGTCATATAACAATCTTGGTAAACATATCATGTAGATAGTAAGACCATACCTTTCGAGTTGGTTTTCCATAGACGTGTCCTGGCCACGTGCGTTAGCTTTGTTTACATGGAGATACCTGTGGATTTACTGGGTTAACTTACGGAACTTCGAAGACCTTACAAAACGGCCAGCCATTGCAGCAGACAAAAAGTAGCGTTAAATATTCCAAGAAGAATAATAATGATAGAGATGAGTTGAAATGAGCTGATGATTGTTGATGGGAACTGGAATAGGAGGCAGAAGTCAAAACGGGCTGGTGGAATGGACGGGGAGAGACTGAAGGGGGTGTTCTGTGGCTCTTGGCAACGGCACCGCCACAATACGCGAAACAGGCCAGCCTCGAGCTCTACCATCGCTTTGAATAAAATTGTCTCAGCTTCGTCCAACTTGAAGGCTGTCATTTAAGTGAGCGAACGGACCCTCACCTGTCAACACCCTATTTAGATTGCTCACTGAATACCAAATGCCGATATTGCATATCCCTACAGGATATGGGGATAAGTCGTCCTATTGTGATATCCTTCCAAAGTTTGCGATGAACTGGAACGATATCATAGAAGGAGGTGGCAGACGGCAGGAGGTGGCGGCGGCACGGAGTCACGGTGGTGGGTCACCATACAGAACGGGTACGGCACAGGGACAGTGTGGCTGTGCTAGCTTGAGTACAGAACACCTAGGACTAAAAACCTCTGAGTCTGTTACGGAGCAACACAGAGACAATAGACAAGAGAGCCGAGGTACACAACCAAGGCGGAGGCAAGGGCGAGGGAGAGGAGCAACGGCGAAAAGGCTTAACCGAGGAGCAGGGTTGTGGGGCAGAGGGTCCAAAGGGCCTCTCTTACGAAGACGTGGAGACGAAGATATCAGTAGACGATATGTACTACGGTCATGGACTATGGACGAAGCGAGGCGAGGCGAGGTACTATGGGAGACTCAAGGGGATCTTGGCAGAACTATGATGATGATGTCGTTTATTCAGAACTAGAGACAACATTAGCAAACTCAACTTGTGACTGGAGTCTCCCAACAGTCTCCCGGGTCTCCTGAGAGTCTCCTGAGACCCCCGGATATCTTTTGAGTCTCCTGAGGCTCAGGAGACATCAGGAGACAAATGAAGTCTTGCTGATGAAGAGACAAACAGAACTAAACCGTAGGGTTGATAACAGGAAGAACACGTAGGAAAAGAAAGAAGAAGAAAGGAACAAAGGAAAGATCTGTAGCAACATATATATACCCCTTCTAATCCCTGTACAGTCCTGACTCATATATCGTGTAACGGAAACCTATAGAAACTCCAAGAACCTAAAAGAAAACACCGCAACCAAAAAGCCCATTCTCGAATGTCCTCCTCTTCTGCGAAGTCTGTGGTACGCGGTCATAGAGTCTCAGAACCTATATGGAACTTACTACTTGTATTTTCTAGACGTTTGGAAAAGTCTCCGGTCCGTATATAAGGTGTATGTGGAGTGAAATCCAATAGTAAGTACTGAAAAGTCTCCGAACTAAATTATAAAAAAGTAGGTGACAGTTGGAGGTTGACTCGGAAGGTAACAGGATTCTTCAGCTTCACGGCACCGAGATGATTAATGTCCCAGCATCTTGGCACTGGTCCCGACGATTCATTAGTCATAGCGCTATTGTGATTGATAGGGTTATGCTAAGCGAGGATGAGGTGAGATAAGGTGAGGTTGTTGTCATTTGTTTATATGAGGTTCGGTTGCAGGTAGGATTGGTAATGGGATTTATGGAGATGGTGGAGAGGAATACAAGCTGTGGTTACATAGGGATTTCTATAAGTTTCCATGAGTTGATGTATGAGTCATACTGGACCAGTAGAAGAGATTGTTAAATAGCACGCGTAGTTGTTTTCATCAGCAAACTCAACTTATGGCTGGAGTCTCCCAGCAGTGTCCCAGGTCTCCTGAAAGTCTCCTGAGATTCTTCAATATTTTTTAAGTCTCTTGAAGCTCAGGAGACATCAGGAGACAAATGAAGTCTTGCTGGTGTTCCTTAGTTCTTTTCTTTCTTTTCTCGCCATTTGGTCTTCAAGTTTCTGTCATCTCGCTATATAGGAATATACTCCTATCACTACGCCATAGTCCACGTTATCTTGGAACCATCGTGCAATAAAATGAAGAAGCTTATAGTATATTTCATCGTTTATATTGAGGTCCATCCGGTCCTCACTTCCCCTATCTCGTACCTTTTTTGCCTTTGCCCTTGCCTTTACCCTGGCCAGTGCCAGTGCCTGTGCCTGTTTTTCGGAGTACTTTGCGGAGTTTCAGCGGTACGCTGCTGACTCTGAGTTTAATGAGGTTGCTAAGATTAAATGTCTTTTGTAGGGTCTTAACCAGGAGTTGAAGGCACTAATGATTCAGAATGAGACCCCGACGATGATTAAGGAGTGTGGACTCCTTCTCCAATGGCTTGATAACAAACAATAGGCACTACAGGCCAGAATTGGGAGATTTAGATTTCAGATTCTCAGTGGTACCTCTTCTAGTCCCTTTGCTCCTCGCCCACTTGTTGCATCAACAACACCCCCAGTTGTACGAGGACCACCACAACCACCACCGAAGAGTGCTGCGTCAGCGGCCCACCCTTCCTATACTCCCGGGGGACCTGTCCCTATGGATTTGTCTAATAGCTGTCGTCGTCCAGATCCTAGGGAAAGGGAAGCACGTCGTGTTGAGAATTGTTGTTATTACTGTAGAGGAGTTGAACATTTGGTTAGGGATTGTACAGTTTCGCCCTCAGGAAGGGTACCATCTAGGATGAGGGGAGCATTGTTGGAACCAAAGAAGAAGAAGAAGGAAAAGGAGGAAGATATATTGTTGGATGAGGAGGAGTTAAAAGATTTGTCCCTGGCCTAAGCGACATAGTCCAGGGATCTCCAAAGGTTTTCTTTAATGTGTCTATTTCAACGTTTTCAGTATCAGAAGAGGAGATGGATGGGAATCAATTGATGGTAGTCTGTTCTATTTCACAAAATAAAAAATCTATTGTACCCACTTATGCCTTGATTGATACTGGAGCGTCGGGATATGCATTTATTGATGAAGACTTTGTGTGCTGCCATGAATTGAAGATGAAGAATTTGAGGACTGAAAGGGAGACTGATGTGATTGATGGAAGGCCTATTGAATCAGGGAATGTGACTAGGAAGGTTACGCTAGAGCTGGAAATTGATGGAAATGTGGAGGAATGTCTTTTCTTTGTTACAAAACTAGGACATTATTCAATTGTGATTGGGATACTTTAGATGAGGAAGCATGGAGTATTGATCGATAGTGGAAGGAATAAGATTCGCTTCGAGTCATTAGTTTGTTTCGAATACTGCATAGCCAACCACAAACCTATTGTTGCTCGAGGGATTTCGACTCCACTGCCAGAAAGACCAGTTACCCACACCTCGGCAGTCACTCCTCGATCGTTTAAGAAACCTTCTCAGGACCCTACCATTCAGGTCTATTCGTTTATTCTATACGTTAATAAGGTATTGGAAATTCCCGCCAATCCTGATGGAAAGATTCTGATGGACTATCGACGCTTCCGACAACTGTTCGATGAAACCAATGCATCGAGGCTACCACCACATTGTCCCTATGATCATGAGATAAAGTTACAGGAAGGGATGGTACCACCTTTTGGTCCCATATATAGCATGTCTTGGGAGGAATTAAAGACATTAAGAGATTATCTGACTGACAATTTAAAGAAAGGATTTCTTCGGTCTAGCAATTCTCCAGCTAGAGCTCCTGTTCTATTTGTAAAGAAAGCTAATAGATCTCTACGCTTGTGCGTTGATTACCGGAAGCTAAATGTTATTACAGTTAAAGATCGATATCCTCTTCCCCTTACACCCGAGATTATGCCAACCTTGCACAAGCCAATTACTTTACCAAGTTGGACTTACGTTGGAGATACAATCAAATTCGAATCAAAGAGGGAGGTGAATGGAAGACGGCTTTTAGAACACGGTATGGACATTGGGAATATTTGGTAATGCCCTTTGTCTTGACAAATGCTCCCGCTACCTTTCAGCGTCGGATTAACAATATTCTCCAGCCGTTCCTGTACCGTTGTGCTACTGCCTATCTTGATGATATTCTTATTCATTCGGAAACCTTGGAGCAACACCAGCAGGATGTGCAACAAGTGTTGGAAGCCCTGGAGGCCAATAAAGTTCACTTGAAACTAGAGAAGTGTGAGTTCACTGTACAAGAGACTAAATATTTGGGAATGATCTTGACACCAGGGGGAATAAAGATGGATCTGGTCAAGGTACAAACAATAGTAGATTGGGAGGCACCAAAGACAGTAAAGGAGGTGCAAGAGTTTCTCGGGTTTGCCAATTTTTATTGACGCTTTATTTATGCTTATTCCCGAATGGCCCGGCTATTGACTGCTCTAATAAAAAATCATGTATGATTTGAGTGGACCCGGAGGGTGGGACAGGCTTTTCGGAGACTTGGGACTGCTTTTGCCGCCGCCCCGATATTGATGCACCCGGACTCTGAGAAAGAGTTTATCGTAGAAACAGACGCGTCGGATTATGTGTCGGCAGGAATATTATCACAACGGGATGATGAACAGATTCTACACCCGGTTGCCTTCTTTTCAAAGACATATTCGCCTGCGGAATGCAATTATGACATTTACGACAAGGAGTTGTTAGCCATTATTTGTTGCTTTGAGGAGTGGAGACCTCATCTGGAGACGGCCCAATTCCAAGTTAAGGTACTTACAGATCATCGCAATCTCGAGTATTTGATATCGACCAAGTTATTAAATCGACGTCAAACGCATTGGGCGGGATTTTCATCCAGGTTTAATTTTATTATTCAATATAGGCTAGAGAAGCAAGGACGGAAGGTTGATATTTTGACAAGAAGGCCTAGGGATTTACCCAAGAAAGGAGATGAGAGGTTGGAATAACAAAGGCGAGTGGTTCTAAAAAAAGGGAATTTGGATCCCAAGATAAGTTTGTTAGCGGGCTCTTTGGCAAATCAACCCTCTGAAGGATCGTCTCCCGTACTTGATCTGTTTAACCAAGCATACCAGTATGATAGCTTCCCAAGCAAAGTCCTATCTATTCTCTGGAACGGTGTTCGACAATCAAAAGAGATTTTGTTGGTTGAGTGTAAGGAAAGCGAGGAGGGGTTATTGCTTTACCGGAATACACTCTATATTCCTGACTTTGACGAACTTAAGCTCTACTTACTACAGGAATACCACGACAAACCCTCTATTGGACACCTCGGACGATCAAAGACATTGGAACTCCTTAGCCGGAACTATTATTGGCCGACCATGCTGAAATATACAGACCATTATGTCCAGAATTGCCATACCTGCCGGCGGAGTAAAGCGAGTCAAAATCCTCTTCAAGGAGTCCTGCGCCCACCATCAGTACCTAAAGGACCCTTGACAGATGTAACAATAGATTTCGTAACGGAACTTCCAGAGAGCAATGGATTTAATACTATACTCGTGGTAGTAGACCAGTTAACAAAAATGAAGTATTTAATTCCCACAATAGAAAATATCAATGCAAGGGATCTGTCTCGTCTATATTTGGAGCATGTATGGAAGTTACATAGGCTACCAGAGACTATTGTTTCAGATCGGGTATCACAGCTTTGCCCCCTGCACCTCGCCTTCCGCCAAGGCGTCTTCAGAGTAGGATTGTTGGTTAGTATCGGTCGATGTCGGAAGCAGGAGGACGCGTTAGGAAGGAGCTCAGGTAATGGAATGTAAGCGCTAGGAAGGACTGGGTAGTAATGAGATAGAACTAGAGTTCATCAGCAAAACTTCATTTGTCTCCTGATCTCTCCTGAGCCTCAGGAGACTCAAAAGATCTCCAGGAGTCTCAGGAGACTCTCAGGAGACTTGGGAGACTGTTGGGAAACTGCAGTCATAAGTTGAGTTTGCTGATATTATTGTGAATAGTATGGATGGTAAGAGAGTGAGAGACATCAGCAAACTCAACTTGTGACTGGAGTCTCCCAATGGTCTCTCAGGTCTCCTGAGAGTCTCCTGAGACTCCTGGATATTTTTTGAGTCTCCTGAGACTCAGGAGACATCAGGAGACAAATGAAGTCTTGCTGATGGAGTTTCTATGGGATTCTATGGCATGAGTCATCGGTATGAAGAAATAGTTGTATATATAGTGCCTGTTCTTTCCTATGTTTCTGCCTACCTAGGCAACGTTTTCTTTCTGCTAGTAATCAATACTTGACTTCGGCCCTTCTGTCCTCGCCTCGTCCCTGAACCTGAACCTGAACTTGAACCT
Organism: Morchella sp. 2018-W30; assembly: GCA_024713625.1. Taxonomy (NCBI): domain Eukaryota; kingdom Fungi; phylum Ascomycota; class Pezizomycetes; order Pezizales; family Morchellaceae; genus Morchella; species Morchella sp. 2018-W30. Next base: position 478,145 of record JAMJEW010000025.1, read on the forward strand.
GAACTTGAACCTGAACCTGCTAGTGCCTTGCCGCTGGTATATCCCGATCTGACCCCACCTCGTCCCGTCTTTCCGACACTACCCCCGTTCGCCCCTCGTCCTGACCTCATCCCGTTAGATCGGGAGACACAGTTCACCGCTGAGTTTTGGAAAGCTCTTTGCGATCGGTTGGAAATTACTCCCTGGTATTCCACCGCCTTTCAACCGTAAGCTGACGGGCAAACGGAAAGAGCCAATGTGATTATGGAGCAATATTTATGCAGCTATGTCTTTTACCAACAAGATAACTGGACTAATTTCCACCCCCTTTCTTAGTTTGCTACTAATAATCATATTTCTGAAACTACTAATATATCTCCCTTTCAAGCAAACTATAGACGACATCTCTGGGTGACGTTTGGACCACTGGCACTCCAACATGGAAAGACGGTGAATGAGGATCAGGCCAATGGGTTGGCAAGTATCACGGCTCCGCCTCCCGTACTTTGCCTTCCGCCAAGGCGTCTTCGGAACAGGGTTGTTGAATAGTATCGGCCGATGTCGGAAGTAGAATGAGGGATTGGGAAGGAGTTCGGGTAATGGAATGTAAGCGCTAGGGAGGATGGGGTAGTAACAGGATAGAATTGGGGATATCGGGAATAGTATGGGTGGTACGAAGTTGTAAGAGTTTTTATGGGATTCTATGGCATGAGTCATCGGTGCGAGGGGATAGTTGTATATATAGTGTTTGTTCTTTCCTATGTTTTCTGCCTCTCTAGGCAACGTCTTCTTTCTGTTAGGAATATATTACTTTGGCTTCGGCCCTCCTGTTCTTGCCTCGTCCCCGACCCTGTCCGTGCCCTATGTCCCTGGATTTACCCCGCTTAGCCCCTGACCCGACCCCGCCCCGTTAGAGCAAGGGAGATGTCTCAGGTTTTTGATTTTTTGAAGAGCGAATTGTTTAGAGCCCAGAAGATACCAGAAGAAATCGCCAATATGCACTGTACTCCAGCACCTTGATATGTGTTCGGCGATTCTGTCTGGCTTTCTACTCAAAATATCGAAACCAAACGACTTTCAAAGAAACTCAATTAGAAGCAAATCGGGCCCTAGTTGATCAAACAAATTGTGAGCCCTTTTGCTTACGAGTTGGAATTACCTGCCTCCATGAAAATACATCCGGTATTTCATGTTTCATTATTATCGCCAGTGGTTATCGACTCTGTCCCAGGGCAAATTATTGAACCCCTCTTACCTGTGGAAGTTGAAGGAGAAATTGAATGGAAAGCAGCAGAGATATTGGATTCTAGGAAGAGGGGACGATGAGTGGAGTATTTGGTTAAATATGTTGGATACGAAGAACCTTCCTGGCAACCTTCAAGTAATCTCGAACATAGCCCTGACCTTTGAAAAGCATTTCACGATCAATAGCCTTTAAAACCTAGGCCTATCAGGAGCTAAGCCCTAGGAGGGGACCTGATCTGTCCCAGCGTCTTGGCATCGGTTCCGAGAGTTCAGTAGTCGAAGCGCTGTTATGATTATTAAGGTAATGCTAAGCGAGAAAGAGGGGAGTTAAGCAGGAGTATCACGGAGCGAAGCGAGGACAAGGACGAGGTGTGCCAAGGTACACAACCAAGGCAGAACAAGGCGAGACGGATACATACGAGACTAGGCAAGGTAATGGGCGGGGGTTCAGGGGCAGAGGACAGGGCGAGACGAAGGTTACAAGGCGAGGGCTAAAGGTTTTCCTCCTACCTTTGGAAGGCTAGAAGCGGGGGGAACTTTAGAGTAACTAGAGATCCTAAAGCTTTATATTGGCTAAAGGATAGGAAGGTTGCGTGAAGAAGAAAGGAAAGAAAGAGAAACTCTACAAGCGAGGGAGAGAGCTCCCTATATATAGCCCCAAAATCCCTTCGCTGACTCATACCATAGAAACCCATAGATCCCAAAAGAAATCCCTCTATTAGAAATACATGCGTAACATTGACTCATAGAATCCCTGCTCAGAAACTCATAGAACACCATAGAAAACTCCTGACTAATCCTTCTTCCCGCAGCATCACTCCGTACGCTCCACGCCATGATAAGGAGGTGTCGTCATTGGATTCTAGGAGGTTCGATGGCGTGATAGATTTGTAATGTAAATAGCAGAGATGGTGGGGAAGAATACGAAGTGTGGTTGCGATAGATTTCTACTGGTTTCTATGAACTGACGTATGAGTTATAGTGGACTGGTGAAGTGTCCCGGCATCTTGGCATTGGTCCCGAGGGTTAGGTAGGCGAAGCGCTGTTATGGTTGTTAGGTTAATGTTAAGTGAGGAGGAGGAGGTCTGCGGAGTAGGGGGTATCGTCATTAGAGTTCTAGGAGGTTCGATGGCGTGATGGATTGGTAATGTAAATAGAAAGCATGGTGGGGAAGAATATGAGGTGTGGGTGCGACAGGTTTCTATGAGTTTCTATGGGCGGATGTATGAGTCATAGCGGACCCGCAGGGGAATGGTGTTATATAGCGGGTAAAGATGTGTTTCTTAGTTCTTTCTTTTTTTTCTCTCTGTCTCGTCTTCCTGTTATCTCGGTACATAGGAAACTACTCCTATTTCTAAGCCATAGCTTCTCGAACCAAAAACTCTGTCCTCTAGAAAGAGGAAATCCATAGTACTTCTCATCGTTTTCGTTGAGGTCCATCCGGTCCTCGCTCTCCCTGCCCTGCACCCTTGTGCCTTTGCCCTTGCCTTTGCCTTCACTGGTGCCTGTGCTTGTGCCTGCCCGGTGTTGCCCTTGTCTTCGTTGGTCTCTTCGTTGCTTAGGCTGTGCTCCTCGGGTTCTTCTGCGTCATCATTGTCATCTTCTTCTTTGAGTCGGGTTACTCCGTCACATGAAGGAGGGGTGTTAAATAGCGGGGATAGATGTCCCGGCATCTTGGCATTTGTTCCGACAGTTCGGTAGGCGAGGCATGGTTGCGGCTGTTAGGGAAATGTTAAGCGAGGGTGGTATGCGAGGTGGAGGTTGTCGTCATTAGGTTCTGGGAGGTTCGATGGCGTGATAGATTTGTAATGAAGAATAGCGGACATGGTGGGGAGGATTACGAGGTGTGGTAGCGACGGGTTTCTATAAGATTCTATTAGTGAAAATGTGAGTCATAGCGGACTGGTGGAGGAGGTGTGTTAAATAGCGGGGATAGATGTTTTCCTTAGTTTTTTCTTTCTTTCCTCTCTGTCTCATCTTTCTGTTATTTCGGTACAATAGGAATCTACTCCTATTCCCAAGCCATAGCCTCTCGTACCAAAGACTCTGTCCTCCCAACAAGGAATCCTATAATATTTATCATCGTTCCCGTTGAGGTCCATTCGGTCCTCACCTTCTCTGCCTCGTGTTCTTGTGTCCTTGCCCTTGCCTTTGCCTTCGCCAGTGCCTGTGTTTGTGCCTGCCCGGTGTTGCCTTTGTCTTCGTCAGTCTCCTCGTCCTGAGACTGTGCTCCTCGAGTCCTTCTGCGTCATCATTGTCATCTTCTTCTTTGCGTCGGGTTACTCCGTCACAATAGATGTTTTCCTTAGTTCTTTCTTTCTTTTCTCTCTGTCTCGTTTTACTGTTATATCTGCACATACATAGGAAACAACTCCTATTCTTGAAGCCATAGTTTCTCGTCCCCAAAAAACTCTGTCCTCTGAAGAGGAACAACTATAGTATCTCTTATCATTCTCGTTGAGGTCCATCCGGTCCTCACTCTCTCTGCCCTGTTCTAACGGGGCGGGGTCAGGTCAAGGATTAAGCGGGGTAGATCCAGGGACGAGGGCAAGGACAGGGTCGGCTCAGGAGATACCCGAGGCAAGGCAGGTTCCGGTTCAAAGACGAGACAAGGACAGAAGGGCCGAAACCAAAGTAATATATTGCTAACAGAAAGAAGACGTTGCCTAGAGAGGCAGAAATATAGGAAAGAACGAACACTATATATACAACTACCACGTCACACCACTGACTCATAACCATAGAATCCCATAGAACCTCTCCCACTTCCGTATCACCCATACTATTCCCAATACCCATACTCCTAACCCGATACTACCCCATCCTTCCTAATCCATCATTCTGCTTCCGACATCGACCGATACTATACAACAACCCTGTTCCGAAGACGTCTTGGCGGGAGGCGGGGTACAGGAGGTAGAGCCGTGATACCTGTGCTCTTGTGCCTTTGCCCTTGCCTTTGTCTTTACCGGTACCTGTGCTTGTGCCCGCCCGGTGTTACCTCTCTCTTGGTCGGTCTCCTCGTTGTGCAGACTGTGCTCCTCGAGCCCTTCTGCGTCATCATTGTCATCTTCTGCTTTGTGTCAGGTTATTCCGTTACATAACCGCTCTAACAAAGACAGGAGTGGTTTTTAAGTGGACAGACAAGACAAAGAAAGCATTTCTATCATGTTAGTGGAACGTACGTGGTGAGGTTGCGGGAAGAAGGATTAGTCAGAGGTTTTCTATGATGATCTACGAGGTTCTGTTGCCGTGATTCTATGAGTCACTGTTGTGCATGTATTTCTAATAGAGGGATTTCCTTAGAATTCTATGGGTTTCTATGGTATGAGTCAGCGAAGGGATTTTTGGGCTATATATAGGAAGTTCTTTCCCTCGCTTGTAGGGTTTCTCTTTCTTTCCTTTCTTCTTCACGCAACTTTCCTATCAACTAGGCAAATACAAGCTTCGGGACTTCAAGTGCCCTTCTTTAAATCTGTGACAGAGTAACCCGACGCAAAGAAGAAGATGACAATGATGACGCAGAAGGACTCGAGGAGCACAGTCTCCGTGACGAGGGGACTGACGAAGACAGAGGCGACACCGGCCAGGCACAAGTACAGGCACGGGCGAAGGCAAAGGCAAGAGCAAGGGTACAAGAGCGCAGAGCAGAGAAGGTGAGGACCGAATGGACCTCAACGAGAACGATGAGGGATGCTATGAGTTTTCTCTTGTCAGAGGACCGAGTCTTTGGTACGAGAGGCTATGGCTTAGAAATAGGATTAGATTCCTATATACCGAGATAACAGGAAGACGAGACAGAGAGAAAAGAAAGAAAGAACTAAGGAAAACATTTATCCCCGCTATTTAACATACCTCCTCCACTAGTCCGCTATGACTCACACCCCCGCCCATAGAACCTCATAGAAACCTGTTGCTACCACACCCCGTAATCCTCCCCACCATCTCCGCTATTCTACATTATTAATCCATCACGCCATCGAACCTCCTAGAACCTAATGACAACAGCCTCCACCCCCGCCCATAGAACCTCATGGAAACCCATTGCTACCACACCCCGTAATCCTCCCCACCATCTCCGCTATTCTATATTATTAATCCATCACGCCATCGAACCTCCTAGAACCTAATGACGACAGCCTCCACCTCGCACTCCTCGCTCTCGCTTAACATTTCCCTAATAACCACAATCGTACATCGCCTACCAAACTGTCAGAACAAATGCCAAGACGCCAGGACAGAGACAAATGCCAAGACGCCGGGACAAAATCCTGCTTCGCTTCTCGTTCCTAGTAATTCAATAATCTTCGCTCCGCTCCTGTTTCCTGTTTGATCTCGCTCGCTTCGCTCCGCTCTGCCTGAGTGTTATACCTTGGCAAGTCTCGACCCCGCCTACGCTTTGCTCCGTGATAATTTCAAGATTTTAAGATTGCATTTACCTCCGCTCCGATATTCAGACATTTTGATCCCAATCAAGAAACTATAGTAGAAGCAGATGCCTCCCATTACTATGCTGTCATTATGTCACAACGGGATAATGAAGAAATACTATACCCTGTTGCCTTCTTCTCCAAGAAACATATCACAACAAAATGCTACCACGAGATATACGATAAGAGGTTATTCGCAATTATGCGCGAGTTTAAAGAGTGGCGATATTTCTTAGAGACGGCTATATATCCTATCAGGGTCCTAATTGATGATTGGAACCTTGAATATTTTATGTCAATGACGCTTTTAAACTGACGTCAGACTACTTGGTCAGAATTTTGACTACGCTTCGACTATGTTATTCAGTTTAGACCAGGGAAATAAGGAGGAAAGCCATATGTTTTAATCAGTTGATCAGTGGATCTGCCTAAGGAGAGAGATGAATGACTTGTATATCCGTACAAAACCGTATTGAAGAGAAAAAATTTGAATACTAAGCTAAGTTTGTTGGCACGTTCTTTGGCAAATGAACCCAATGAAGGAACGCCTACTATTCTAACGGGGCGGGGTCCGGTCAAGAGCTAAGCGAGGTAGATCCAGGAATGAGGACGGGGACAGGGTCGGCTCAGGAGATACCCGAGGCGAGACAAGTTCAGGTTCAGGTTCAGGTTCAGGTTCAGGGACGAGACGAGGACAGGAGGGCCGAGGCCAAAGTAATATATTGCTAACAGAAAGAAGACGTTGCCTAGAGAGGCAGAAACATAGGAAAGAACGAACACTATATATACAACTTCCTCGTCACACCGCTGACTCATAACCATAGAATCCCATAGAACCTCCCCCACTCCCGTACCACCCATACTATTCCCAATACCCATACTTCTAACCCGATACTACCCCATCCTTCCTAGCGCTTACATTCTATCACCCGAGCTCCTTCCCAATCCATCATTCTTCTTCCGACATCGACCGATACTATCCAACAACCCTGTTCCGAAGACGTCTTGGCGGAAGGCGGGGTACAGGAGGCGGAGCCGTGATAACTATCCAAGAGTTATTTTTAACAGCTTACCAAGAAGATAATTTCCCAAATAAGATTTTTACTATGTTGAAAGACAGAACGAAGCAATCAAAACAAATTTCGTTTGCCGAATGGACAGACAACGAAGACGGATTCCTTCTATATGGACCCAAACTCTTTGTACCAGAATACGAAGAGTTACAACTTAGACTTCTTCAAGAATACCATGTATCACGGAGCAAAGGGAAGGCGAGGGCGTGAGGTGCCAAGGTACACAACCAAGGCGGAGCTGGACTAAGTGAATAGGCACGGGACTTGGGCACGAGAAGGAGCGGGTTCCGGGGACGAGGAACAGGGCGAGGCGGGGGTTACGAGGCGAGGAACATAGGGGTTTCCTCCTACCTTCAGAAGGCTAGGAGCGGGAAAGACGGAGGGGTAACTAGAGATCCTAAAGCTTTGTATTGGCTAAAGGATAAGAAGGTTGCGTGAAGAGGAAACAGAAGAAGGTATCTACAAGTGAGAGCAAGACCCATATATATATCACACCGCCCGACCCGATGACTAACCCGAGTATCCCTGTACAGAACTCCATAGAACCTCCCAAGACCCCTTTTTCCGAACCCGACCTTATCCCCTATACCCGAAACCCTATTTCCGAACCGAACCCCTACTACCGAAACCCAAAGAACATAAGAGAATCCCTGACTAATCCCTCTTCCCGCAACACCACTAGACTGCGCTCCACGCTGTGATACCATGTTAAACCATCAGCAGGTTACCCTGGTAGAACAAAGGCCCTTCAATTTCTCAGTCACGAATATTTTTTGCCAAATATGGGAAGATACACTGACCGCTATATCAGCAAACTCAACTTGTGACTGGAGTCTCTCAACATCAGCAAGTATCACGGCGTAGAGCTCAGTTGAGTGTTGTTGCGGGAAGAGGGATTAGTCAGGGATTCTCTTATGTTCTTTGGGTTTCGGTATCAGGAGTTTGGTTCGGAAATAGGGTTTCGGGTATAAGGGATAAGGCCGGGGTCGGACATAGGAGTCTTGGGAGGTTCTATGGGGTTCTGTACAGGGTTACTTGGGTTAGTCATCGGGTCGGGTGGTGGGATATATATAGGCACCGTGTCCTCGCTTGTAGATAGCTTTTTTCCTTTCCTCTTCACGCAACCTTCCTGTCAATTAAGTCAAGACTTCGGGCCTTCGAGCCAACCCCTTTAGTTTCCGTTTTGCCGCGTATTCTGTAAATTAATATGACTTCGCTCCGCCTTGCCTCGCCTCTGTTTCCTCTTTGATTTACTCTACTGCCCTGCCCTGCCCTACCACACCCGGCTTCGATTTGGTGTTATACCTTGGCACGTTCCGACCCTGTCCTCGCCTCGCTCTGTGATAGCAAGACTTCATTTGTCTCCTGATGTCTCCTTAGCCTCAGGAGACTCAAAAAATATCCAGGAGTTTCAGGAGACTCTCAGGAGACCCGGGAGACTGCTGGGAGACTCTAGTCACAAGTTGAGTTTGCTGATGAACAGTCTCCTGGGTCTCCTGAGAGTATCTTGAGACCCTTGGATATTTTTTGAGTCTCCTGACACTCAGGAGACATCAGGAAACAAATGAAGTCTTACTGATGTATGTTATGAACTGTCATCATGATAACTGCCGGAGGAGTAAAGCAAATCGCAATGCTCCTCAAGTAGCTTTCCGCCCTCTCTCAGTTCCCAAAGCATTCTGGACGGATGTCTCTATGTACTTCGTCACAGGATTACCCCTTAGCGATGGCCATAATGCAATTCTCTTCCTTGTTGGCCACTTCACTAGAATGAGATACGTTATTCCATGCACTGAGGAGTCAGGAGCAATAGATGTTGCCCGGATATATTTAGAGAACATCTGGAAACTACATGGTCTTCCAGAAAAGATAGTTTCAGACCACGGTACCTAATTCACCTTCTACTTTTGGAAATCACTCTGCGAACGCCTTGAGATGTCGTCCCGTTACTTCACTGCTTTTCATTCACAGATTGACAGCCTATAAAGGAGTAACCCGACGCCATGTAACAGATGACAATGATGACACAGAAGGGCTCAAGGAGTACAGCAAGTACAGCGATGACACTGACGAGGACGAGAACAGAGCCAGCTGGGTGCAAGCACAGGCACCGGCAAAGGCAAAGGCAATGACAGACGCAGAGGATACAGTACAGAGGAGAGAAAGCGCGGACCAGGTAAGAACCCAGGCAAGGGTCAAAGGGACTATAGGAGTGCCTCCTGCAAAGGCAAGTTTGGAGAGGAGAAACTATAACTATAAATAGGAGTATATTCCTATCTACTGAAATAATAGGAAGACAAAACAGAAAGAAAAGAAAGAAAGAACTAAAGAAAAAGTCTTCCCACACCTTTTAACACTCTCCTCCACCAGTCTACTATGACTCATACCTTCATCTATAGAAACTCATAGAAATCTATCGTAGCAACACCTCGTATTCCTCTCCACTATCCTTTCTAAACATATGACAAATCCATCAGACCATAGAATCCCATAGAACCTAATAAAGTCACCTCCACTTTACTGCATCCCCTCCTCGCTTAATATTCCTTCATTAGTTACATCAGTGCTTCGACCTTCGACAACCGAGCTCTCGGGATCAATGCCAGGATACCGAGACACTGCCAGACTGCAAGGATCAATGCCATTTTGGAACAATATCTTCGAAGCTATTTAGACTATCAACAGGACAACTGGGCTACCTATCTCCCTATAGAGAAATTCGCTACTAATAATCATATTTCTGAATCTACAAAACTCTCCCCCTTTGAAGCAAACTATTGATGACACCCTCACATGAATTTCGACCCCTGCGACATGGTACTACTATTAACGAAGATCAAGCTAATCCCATTGCAAGAGATAAGTCAGAAGTGTTTGACCTACTTCGAGCGGATATGTTTAAAGCTCAACAGATACAGGAAGAAATGGCGAATCTGAGTCGTACACCGGCACCTCATTATGCACTTGTGGATAAAGTATGTCTAACAATCAGGAATTTACTCACCAAAAGGCCCTTGAAAAAGCTGGATTGGAAGCAAATCGGACCTTACCCTATCTTTCGCATTGTCAGCCCTTACGCCTACAAGTTTAATTTGCCCCCGTCAATGTAAGTTCATCAAATGTTCCACGTTTTGTTACTCTCGCCTGCCAACCACGATACAATCTCAGGACAACTACAACCACCCCTCCCCAAGTTGAGATCGAGGGTGAACAGGAGTGGGAAGTTGATACTATTTTGGAATTTCAGAAACGACGTGGAAGGCTAGAGTACATCAGCAAGACTTCATTTGTCTCCTGATGTCTCCTGAGCCTCAGGAGACTCAAAAAATATCCAGGAGTCTCAGGAGACTCTCAGGAGACTTGGGAGACTGTTGGGAGACTCCAGTCACAAGTTGAGTTTGCTGATGTATCTCGTTTGGTATATCGGTTATGATGAGTTATTATAGGAATCCTGGCTTCATTTATATACTAAGTCCAGAGGATTGGGAGAATTGGCAGGGCTGGGATTACTGTACGCTAGGAGATGAGAATGAGTTAAAATAGGTTCTATGGGTTTCTGTTACGTGAAGTAGTGAGTCATAGTTGAAGTTACGTGAAGGTATGAGTCAGGCTTGGCGACGGAGTAATGGATATATAAGGAAGGCAACGGCGCCTACTCCTGTACTTTCTTTCCTTTCCTTTTCTCTTCACGCAACGTCTTCGGTATCTATCTACCAATATATTTCATAGTCTTTACCTCACTAGTGGCTATTGTTGTCCCTCTATCCCAATACTTCCCTTATATTTCCTCTGTCCAGGAAGTATCGTTGTTACTACATCAGCAAGACTTCATTTGTCTCCTGATGTCTCCTGAGTCTCAGAAGACTCAAAAAACATCCGGGGGTCTCAGGAGACTCTCAAGAGACCCGGGAGACTATTGGGAGACTCCTGTCACAAGTTGAGTTTGCTGATGTACCTGTCCCGGCGTCTTGGCATCTGTTCCGATAGTTCGGTAGGCAATGTATGGTTGTGGTTGTTAGGGTAATGTTAAGCGAGAGTGGGGAGCGCGAGGTGGAGGTTGTCGTCATGGAGTTCTGGGAGGTTCGATGGCGTGATGGATTGGTAATGTAGAATAGCGGAGATGGTGGGAAGGATTACGAGGTGTGGTAGCGACGGGTTTCTATGGAATTCTATAAGCGAAAGTGTGAGTCATAGCGGACTAGTGGAGGAGGTGTGTTAAATAGTGGGGATAGATGTTTTCCTTAGTTCTTTCTTTCTTTTCTCTCTGTCTCGTCTTCCTGTTATCTCGATACATAGGAATCTACTCCTATTTCTAAGCCATAGCCTCTTGTACCAAAGACTCGATCCTCTGACAAGAGGTAACTCATAGTACTCCTCATAGTTCTCGTTGAGGTCCATTCGGTCCTCACTCTCCCTGCTCTGTGCTCTTGTGCCCTTGCTTTTGCCTTTGCCTTCGCCTGTGCCTGTGCTTGTGCCTGGCCGGTGTCGCCTCTATCTTCGTTAGTTCCCTCGTCGCGTCGACTGTGCTCTTCGAGTCCTTCTGCGTCATCATTGTCATCTTCTTCTTTGCGTCGGGTTACTCCATCACAGTACCCCGCACCCTGCAGAACGAAGCTATACCCCTAACGCCCCCTTGAGACCTGCGGTGAATTAGATGACTCACCTGAATTGATTAAAGATTTTTACGAATGATATCCACGCAAGGCTAAGAGGACTTAGGCCTCATAGGGGGACCTAATATCTATAATGGCTTAGAACAAGGTTTGGCGATGTTGCGGGAAGCGGAGTTAGTTAGGAATTCTTTTATGTTCTATGGGTTTCAGTTATGTGGGTTCGGTTTGGGGTTACAGTTCGGGAATAGGGAATAAGGTATGGGCACAGTATTAAGGGTCTCGAGATTTTATGAGGTTCTGTACAAGGTTTTGTAGATGAGTCATCGGGTAGAAGTCGGTGGTTCATAAATAGGCTTCGCCCTCGCTTGTAGATAGTTTCTTTCCTTTCCTCTTCACGCAATCTTCTTGTCCTTTAAGTCAATATATTCTTTAGGACTCTTAGTCACCACCAAGAGATTTCTTCTATCCCTTGAAGGACAGAAGAACACTCATAGTCTCTGACTCGTCTATAGTCCTCTTGTCCTTACGTACTCCGCCCCTCGTTTCGTCTTGCCCCACCTCGCTTCGTTCTGCTAAACCTTGTTTGTGTAACTTGGCAAAATTAGTTTCACTTCGCTCCGACTCTGTGATACAATTCTCCCCGCAATTGAACCTCATAAAATCTAATGATGACACTATCACCTCACTCCATTCCCTCTTCGGGTAATATAACCCCATCTGTTACAAGAGCGCTACCACTACTGAACTATCAGGACCAGTGCCAAGACGCCAGAACAATATCATTAATATCGTTCTCAGTCAGGTAGTCTCATTCCTCTGATGAAGGCGTTTGGGGCCTTCAGGTTGGCCCAGCTACAATTGCCGGAGGCCTATGAATTACCGCACAAAATTTTAAGGGTTTTGCCTCTGTGGCCCTGAGCCAACCTTCCAGCTCTTGAGAGTCTCCGATCGACACGTATTCCAGATCTGGGGAATAAGCTGCTTGCCTCTGAGGTGCTGAATTGGATATTGCCCAGTAGAAGACTTGAACAGCCTTCTTAGGGTCCCCTGGAGCGGGTGGTGCAACTCGTTTCAGCGTAAGGGCTGCTAAATCATATATAGACATCACTTCAATAATGCCGGTAAATGACATCAGCGACGCAATCCCATACCAATCATATGGATGGTACTTATCACTTGGGATAGTAGTGGCCTTTTCTGTGTCAATAACACGTACGGATATTGCGGACCTGGAAGGTATTCCTAATGTCTTCCAAGACTTGATTACTATCTTGTAATAATTTTCGCTATCCACTACACCTTCCAAATCTTCGTCATGTAATTTGTCTATTCTTTTGCTCTTCTGTGATAAATCTATGATGAGATGTGCTAGGGCTGCTTGGATCTTTATCGTTTAGATGGTTAGTCAAAATTGAAATATAAAACTAACCGTATCTGTGCATCTGCGCTGTATTGAACACGCTGAATGTTTATTCCAGCACTTGGTAACCCAGTGTAACACGCTGGGACAATCACAACCTCAATATCAGGATAAACATTAGTGGCGTTCAACACAGAACAAATACCAGGTACGGTTAGTTCTATATTTGAAATTGGACTGACCGGCTAAGGGATAGAGTCCTCTGAAGGCTTTTCTACTCACTTGAGCTTCAAAAATCGTGAGGGCTTTGTGGTTCATGACATATTCGCACAAATGATTGAATAAAGAATCACCCGAGCTGGATTCATTCACCCAGGTTATCCTTGTCATCTCATCGGCGAGCTCTTTACGTATGTTCCAGCGTCTTGGCATCGATCCTGAGGGTTAAGTAGTCGTCGCGCTGTTATTGCTAATAAAAGAATGTTAAGCGAGGGAGGGATGCGACATGGGGAGGGTGTTATCATTGGATGCTACTGTATTCTATAGCATGATGGATTTGTAATATATTTAGAGAAGATGATGGGGAGGAAGACGAGGTGTGGTTGCAATAGATTTCTATGGAGTTCTACGGATGAAGGCATGAGTCATAGTGGACTGGCGGAAGAGGATGTTAATGTGACAGAGTAACCCGACGCAAAGAAGAAGATGACAATGATGATGCAAAAGGACCCGAGGAGCACAGCCTAGACGATGAGGAGACCGACGAATACAAAGGTAACACTAGGCATATAGTAAGCTTGAGCCAATGTATCAATCCTAGGAATAGCTAGAGAGAGAAGTATGAGAATAGGAGAATGCGGGGTATCTTTGATCAAACTTCACTGTGACGGAGTAAGCCGACGCAAAGTAGAAGATGACAATGATGATGCAGAAGGACTTGAGAAGCATAGTCTACGCGAGGAGGAGACCAACGAAGACAGGGACAACACCGGGCAGGCACAAGCACAGGCACCGGCGAAGGTAAAGGCAAAAGCAAAGGCACAAGGACACAGAGCAGAGAGAGTGAGGGTCAGATGTATCTCAATGAGAACGATGAGAGGTACTATGAGTTTTCCTCTTACAAAGGACAGGAGCTTAGAGAAGAGAAACTATGGCTTAGAAATAGGAGTATATTCCTATATACTGAAACAACAAGAAGACGAGACAGAGAAGAAAGAAAAAAAAGAATTAAGGAAAACATCTATCCCTGCTATTTAACACATCTCCTCCACCAGTCCACTATGACTCATATATTAGCTCATAGAATTCCATGGATATCCGTCGCAATAACATTTCGTATTTCTCTCCACCATTTCTCTTATTTACATTACAAATCAATCATGCCATCGAACCTCCTAGAACCTAATGACGACATCCCCTCCTCAGCACACCCCTTTCTCGCTTAACATTACCCTAACAATCGCAACAACGCTTCGAGTACCAAACCCTCAGGACCGATACTAAGACGCCGGGACACCAACTTGGTATACCACTTGGCTTTTGAGAGTCGATCCAAGGTTTCCCGAATTAAGGGTAGCAGGTATCAATTCTTAACCTCCAGCTTGTTTAGTCTTCGGTAGTCCATACACAAGTAAAAAGATCCATCGGCCTTTTTAACAAATAACATCGGGGCTCCCGCTGGGGATAAGCTTGCGCGAATAAAGCCCTTAGAGAGGTTCTTGTGGATATAGTCCTTTAGTGCAAGTAGTTTGTCCCTAAACATACCCTAGAGGGGGCCAAATAGTGGTTCCTTCTCTTCCTTCAGGGATATCCTATGATTATAGAGGCGACGAGGTGCTAGGTCTTGCCAGTGGGCCAGGGCTTCATCGAACACATCAGCAAGCTTTACCATTTGTGACTGGAGTCTCCTGAGTCTCCTGACGGTCTCCTGAGTCTCCTGAGACCCAAATAATCTCCTGAGACCTATGAAATCTTGCTGATGCATACTTAGCCCATTGTGGTAGTGTTCTGGGATCTTTTGTTTCTATTCATCTTTCGGGGTATCCTGGAGGGCCTTTTCAATTTTGTAAAGAATTATACTGCAAATTTGTAATTGTTTGCAGTGGGCGAAATGACTAAAAGAGACGGGGCCTATCATGTAGGTTACAGGTTTAATGCCTGAGATGATATCGGTAGTAACTGTAGAGTTGCAGTTCCTTTTACAAAACTCTGAGTCAAAAGCTACTGTATTGTTCTTAAATTTGAGGGGAGCGTCGTGATGTTGTAGCCAATGGATACCAAGAACTAGGGAGTACTGTCTCAGTTTGGTAACAAAGAGCGGAAATTGTTCTTGATGAGAGCCGATAAGTAGAGGAACACGGCATACTGAGGCAATTTGTCCGGATGCTATATGTCTTTCATCGATAACCTCAAGCATACGGGAAGTTTTGAGAGAAAAAATAGAAAGTTGGTAGCGCGTAAAGGTTTCATCGATAAATGCAAATGCTAAAGCCCTAGTATCGATCATAGCATAAGTAGATATAGAGTTTTTATTGTGAGCAATGTTACAAGCTACAACTAGGTGGTCTCTATTTAACTTCTCCTCTGCCATAACCAAAACCGAAAACCCAGAAATAGAAAACGCAGATAAAGAAAAATCTTTTGAAGGTCCCTGGCGATGGCCATAATACTAACCAGGGACTACTCAAAACCCGAATCACCAGAAGAAAGAACAACATCCGTAGAAGAAGAAAGAGAAGAAGCTATAGTGGCGGGGCCTTTAATAGGGGCAGCGCATCAGGAAGACCTCATTTGTCTCCTGATGTCTCCTGAGCCTCAGGAGACTCAAAAAATGTCCAGGAATCTCAGGAGAGTCTCAGGAGACCCAGGAGACTGTTGGGAGACTCCAGTCACAAGTTGAGCTTGCTGATGTGACGGGGGAAGCAAACAGCGCGGCGCCTCTCATAGTCGGGGGAGGGCCGCGTAGACGATTGCCTTGTGGGTAGTTGGCAAACACATGGTCAGGGGCGTTTCATGGATACGCTAGGTTCAGAGGACTGGAAGGATTGGCAGAGTTGGGATTACTGTAAGCTAGGAGGCGGGGATGAGTCAGAATAGGTTCTATGGGTTTCTGTTATGCGAGAATGTGAGTCATGGTTGGGGTTACGCGAGGGTATGAGTCAGGCTTGGCTCCGGAAATAAGGAATATATAAGGGAGGCAATGGCGCCTACTTCGGTTCTTTTCTTTCTTTCTCTTTTCTCTTGACGCAACATCTTCTGTATCTATCAATATACTTCATAGTCTCTATTCTCACTAGTGACTATCGCTGCCTCTCTACTTCTTCTCACATACTTCCCCCTCCTGGAAGTATCGCTGCTACCTATCCCACACCCTATGACTGTGACAAGAGCCATCTACTGGTATCTTCGCTTACACGTTACGATCAGAGACTCCCTGTGGACTCTCTGTCCCACTCTATTGTTGTTATAACTTCGCACCCTGCGGAACAAAGCTACCCTCGACACCCCCTTGAGAGGGCGGCACAGTAGGTGCAGCAGTCATTGTCCATTTTCCATTTCTTTTCGGCAGCGGTAGTGTGTCGGCGGCCATTAGCGAACATATCTTCCCTCTGGTGGGGGGCGGGTAGTGAGGCGAGCCTGGAGACCTGAGAGGTCCGCAGGAGCGAGGCCTTCTGGTATATGCGATGGGCACGGGGTGGCAGGTTGTGAGACGAATTGTTCCATTGGGTTTCTATTAGTCTTATAGGAATCCTTCCTGGCCCTAATCCTATTATCCATAGTCATAAGTCTCCTAACATAGGTATCAAAGCCTTCCTCAGTCGTATCCTGATAGATCATTGCGTTCTTGAGATCGTCGGATAGTCCAGTCTCCAGGGTGTCTTTTTTGGCTTCCTCATTGTAGTCGAGTTGGCCCATAATACGTAGAGATTGTGTCAGGTAGGTCGCGAAGTCTCCTTTGCCTTGGCAGAGGCTTTGAAGCTCCCTCCTGGCTGTGCCTCAGGGGTCTGGGTCTCCAAAGGAAGCTTCCAAAAATGCAACGAAGGTGGTGACAGAAGCGAACGGAGCAACGTTTCCAGTGGCCATAGAGATAACCTGATCTAGTGTCTTCCCTTCCAACCGACTTACTGCATAGAAACCTTTAGCCTCCTCATTCAGGAACCTATCGTGGTTAATCCTGAGTTTGGTGGGGAGGAGGTTGAGGAACCCGGGTAGCTCCTTACGGGTCCCATTAAATTTAGGGGGGTCTGAGAATTTCTCTGAACGGAAGACTGGAGGCTGATTATTAGCGGGTGGAGGAGGGACTGCTGGTGGAGGTGGCGGTGGTAGTGGTGGTGGTGCAGCATAGGCCGTGGCGAGTTGGAATTCCATGGTTCGGACCTAGGCTTCTAAGGCGTCTGTGTGGTTATTGAAGGCGGTAAGTTGGTCTCTTGCTGTGGCCAACTCTTGTCTGGTTTGAACATGTAAAGCCCGGCTATCGTCCCATTCTGTTTTCCATCGATTTCCTTCATGTATAAGGGTGAGGAAATGTATATAATGATAGTGTTTGTCCTCAACTGCTTCAAACTCCTCAAAGGTTTGGGGGATCTGGTAACTGCCATCGAAGGTGACCCCATACACGATGCGGGCTGGAGGAGGGGGCGGAGGAGCAGGAGTAGATATAGGTATGCATGGTGCGGATGACGACACAATGTAATCCCAAGAGGGTGTCAGGGGTGTAGCTTCGTTCCGTAAGGTGCGTGGTAGTAACAGTGATAGTTCCAAGAGGGAGAAAATATATACGAGAGAATAAAGGGATAGCAATAGTCACTAGTGTATAATAGGGACTATAATAAATTGGTATATAGATATAGAAGACGTTGTGTGAAGAGAAAAAAGAAACAAAGA
The DNA here is from genome assembly GCA_024713625.1 of Morchella sp. 2018-W30. Taxonomy (NCBI): domain Eukaryota; kingdom Fungi; phylum Ascomycota; class Pezizomycetes; order Pezizales; family Morchellaceae; genus Morchella; species Morchella sp. 2018-W30. Next base: position 495,729 of record JAMJEW010000025.1, read on the forward strand.
AAGTACAGGAGTATGCGCCGTTGTCTCCCTTATATATCCAACATCTTGTGACCAAGCCTGACTCATTCTCGTATCTTAGCTCGCAGTAATTCCAGCCCTGCCAATCCTTCCAACCCCCTATACCTAGTGTATCCATGAAATCAGACAGATTTTATTGTCAATGCAATTGGGACAATACTTAATTTCACCGCAAGTATATATACCCTTTCAAATGCTGTCATAAATCAGCATTGTAGAGAATACGGTATAGATAAGAATACCACACTACTACCATAGTGCTACAGTAGTGATCTCACTCTATTTTTTCATACTGTAGATTAAAACAGAGTCACTTCGTGTACATACATGTACCTCCCCAGTTTCAGGTTACTGCTATGTATTATATATAGCACATGATGAATTTTTTTCTTACATAAGTATCTCTCAAGCTATTCATTGATTGATAATTCATACACGCATGTACCCTGAAAGTTATGACGAAATCTTACCTCCTACCGGAGACGGAGAAAAATACCTCTCAAACTATCACGGCTCCGCCTCCCGTACTTCGCCTTCCGCCAAGGCGTCTTCGGAACAGGATTGTTAGATAGTATCGGTCGATGTCGGAAGTAGAATGACGGGTTAGGAAGGATCTCGGGTAATAGAATGTAAGCGCTAGAAAGGATTGGGTAGTAACGGGAAAGAATTGGGGTTATCGGGAATAGCCTGAGTATGGGTAGTACGGGGATATAGGAGTTTCTATGGGATTCTACGGTATGAGTCATCGGCGTGGGTGATTAGTTGTATATATAGAGCTCGTTCTTTTCTATGTTTCTGACTCTCTAGGCAACGTCTTCTTTCTGTTAGCAATATATTACTTTGGCTTCGGCCCTCCTGTCTCCGCCTCGTCCCTGAACCTGAACCTGAACCTGTCTCGCCTCGGATGTCTCCTGACTCGCCGACCCCGACCCTGTTTCTGTCCCTGAATCTACCCCGCTCTGTCCCTGACCCGACCCCGTCCCGTTAGACAAGCCAACCCTTACAGTTTCATCTGGCAATCTAGCCAAAGCCTTAACTAAAGATGTCTGGTAAATTTGCCTAATTTTGCAAGGATCGTTCTATTGTCGTGTTTGGCTGTCTAATGTGATGAAAATAGCTGTAACCAAAACCTACGAAAACGTACTATTCCACCATATATACATGGGGCCAAATAAAGAGTAATTGGGGTCTCTAATACGGAGACAATATATATTTCATCTGTTTTCCGTCGCCCGAAATCAAACAATCGATCGATCCGCGGCTCGAAAACAAAAATACCCCGCGATTATCCGAGTGACTTTCTATGATGGTACAAGATTGTCCAAGCGTGAAACGTATGCTAAGGTATGAGATAACTTGCTAAGGGAGAAGAGGGAAAGCTAAACGCCAATAATATATGCCGCCCCTGACTTTTTGCCACCCCTCCAGGCGCCAAACTAGAAGTGGGCCAATGTCCCACTAGTAATAAAATAAACAAGGGATGATAGAGGATGAGAAAAAGAAACCGCACTCGGCCCGATTTATAACTAACTACCACTGGTGTCTAATACACCCTGCTGTTTATTCTGAATACTCATGCTCTTTGGGGGCCTGCCACTTCTCAATATGCCCACGAATAAACTCGTAGACCATGAATGTCACAGCCTAATTACTGAGTTTTAGATATCATCTTTAAAATTAATCTAAGACTTGACTTACCTGCCCAGGTGCCACACGCATGATCCTAGGGGTGATCCCTTGATAAAACGCCCGGAATCCTTCATGTTTGAACATGTCTTTCGAAATTGCAACAATTCTTGATGCCGCGCTCTCGCCCGGAACGGCTGTTGACCGCTGAAGACGTGTCTCTGGACAAACTATAAGTATATACGCGTATATAGCGAACCTAGGTCTACTCACTAATGGTATCGATTGGCGCATTTGATAGAGGGCCCATAGCCCCGGAGATAAGACCCAATACCAGATGTTGGTAACTAGGTAACTCTTTCATCTCTGGTTGAAGTTCCTGTGCGAATTTCTTCATGTATGTGTAAGCTGTGAAGTTTACTGCCTGGTTAGTTGCTTGTCTGAGTGCGGTAAGTGTAACTCCGCGGTACAGGGTGAGAAAGCCTTCCTCGCGGATAACAGTGTAGGCAGCATGGGCAGCATTGCGATACTTTGGGATATCAAGGGGGTCTGCCATGGAGTGGTGTTGCGCCTGTAGTCGGATCTTGACAACTTCCATGGGAGTTACAACAGCGACGGCTTCCGTTGCTCCTGCCATAAGACCAGCTGTAGGTGACTTTGTTAATATATGTATATAGGCTAGGCTTGGGGTCAGGAGTTTTTCATACAGAGGAACACAGCCTTCGCCGAGATAGCACCAGTCTCGGGGTTAACCTTGGCCAAACTTTTGTAGAACTCGAAACTCGAAAACCGAATGGCCATTTTGGGCACAATTCCTGTAACGACGGCTCCAAGACCTTTGTAAAGACCTAAAGGGGTTTCCTTCTTGACAATGTCCTTTCCAACGGTGAAAAAACCCTTTCGTTTTACTCCTGGAGCACGATTCCGTCGAGACAGCTGCATTCGCACCTGTAATCATATTATATATTATATTAGCCGAATATCCTACTTCCGTAAGAAAAAAGAAGGTTGGACCTTAATGGTATCTAGGAAAGGTCGTCAGCAATATTTTTCCATAAAGCGCTTTAGAAATCCTTACCCAATGGGTGGCATGCGAGCGCCTCACAGAGACCCGCTCCCCCACCGGCTGCAAAGGTCTCATATCAGTAACAGAACAGCTAATGGTATATCAATATGGGTAATAACCAATCAAAGTGACTGCCATCGTAGGTCTTTTTTTCTGTTCTGCTGGGGGCATGGCTGTGAATATCTATAACTGATGCGATATTAGGAGGTATTGGACTAAAGCTCGGGAGTGTCCAAATAACTATAGTTGTGCACGGTAATGTACTGAATGGCAGAGAGAACAAGGCAAAGAACAAGAGATGTGTCAGGTCTGTTGAGGGATTATAAGACTTGAGTGTGAACGGAATAAAGTTTAGATCAACTTTCCAGAGCCGAGGATGAACCGAGAGAAATTGTTCGTTTATGTTAACTGACCGCTCCCTCTCTTTCCGGGGACTAGAGACAGGGGCCAATAATTTCATCTTGCGTCAGTTAGCAGTGTCTTTCTTTTTCCCACGCGCCTCTTGCTCAGATTCCCCCAACGCGATCCCCCTCCCTCACCCCAGGAACCAGAGACTGGGACGGATTAACCAAGTTGCTTCGGGCCAGCGGGGTGGTTTGTGCGCGGGGGGTCTCCGTGGTCGTAATAGCAACTAACAATGGCATAAAGCACCCCGAGACTTCACCGTAGTGGTTGCTTTTACGGCCCGAGGTTGGGTCCGGACGGGCGCAGTCGGAATTTACTATGTTCATGCACTATCACATGGGAAGGATTTTCGGCGAAACCAGGAACGGAGAAACAAAGAACATGCGCCATGTGCTTATCTACATGCACTTTACTTACTCTTAGCGGAGATATTCGGGGATAACTGTGTGTAGTGATCCATTAAATCACATGATTCTGGGCAAAAAGTGGATATCTCAGAAAACTTATCTAGCTGGCAGGATAAGTCAATAGTCAAGTTTTTATCAATAAGACTTCGGTTGCTACAGCTATTACCTACCCCGTCCTATGAAAATTTGGCAAGTCTATATAGTACTACAATAGAGGTTTTCAGTGACCACCGTAGACTCATTTCTAAAGTTAAAAACAAATTCATGTAGCCAAGCTGCACATCCATATGCTATAGTAGCACAAGTAATAATCCACTTTTAGTTCTCAATGCCGAACTCAAAGTCTTCCTACAACAAATCAAACACGCATTTGCCAAATATGAATACCCAAAACCTTTTGGGGATGATAGACAAAAAGGATAGAGAGGTATTGGAAAAGGCTTAGAGAAAGTTTATTTTTTTTTACTTTACTGAACACTTCTATTTGTATCATCATAAGAGGTTTTATATTGATTGCCTGACTCTAACCAATGATAATTTCTGTCACTTTACTCGCTTTACAACTGGTGATACGCTTAAGTTAAAAAATCAAATGGAATTATTTAACTAATTATATAAATCACAGGCTTACTCCAACTCCCTATATTGAGTATGGAAACAATCTCTTGGATCTTCTGAGGCTCTTGAATATGTTTTGAGTCTCCTGAGACTCAGGAGACATCAGGGGACAAATGAGGTCTTGCTGATGTAGTCAAAGCGCTGTTGTGATTATTAGGGTAATGCTAAGCGAGGAAGGAGAGTGCTGAAAGGGGGGTTTCGTCATTGAGTTCTATGCGATTCTATAGAGTGACGGATTTGTAATATAATTTTAGAGAAGGTGGTGGGGAGGAATACGGGGTGTGGTTGCGATGGATTTCTATGGGTTTCTATGAATGAAGATATGAGTCATAGTGGACTGGCGGAGGGGGTTGTTAAATAGTGCGGGAAGACTTTTTCTTTAGTTTCTTTCTCTCTTTTCTCTCTGTCTCGTCTTCCTGTTATTTCGGTATATAGGAATATACTCCTATTCTCAAGTCATAGTTCCTCGCCTCCAAGATCTTGTCCTCTTATAGAAGGAAACCCATAGCACCTCTTATCGTTCTTGTTGAGGTCTATCCAGTCCTCACTCTTTCTGCTCTGTGTCAGTGTACCTTTGCTCTTTCCTTTGACTTCCCCAATGTCTCTACTTGTACCCTCCCGGCGTCGTCCCTGTCTTCATCGGTTTCCTTGTCGAACTGGCTGTGCTTCTCGAGTCTTTCTGCGTCGTCATTGTCATCTTTTACTTTACGTCGAGTTACTCCGTCACACTTGCTAATCTAAAACATTCAATACCCAATTAACTATTCTATTCATGTTACAGGGTTTGGCGTTGACCAGGATCAATAGAGCCGAGGTACACAACCGAGGCGGTGATAAGAGCAAAGGAGAGGGACGATGATAAGAGAACCCAACTGGGGAGCAGGGTGGTGGGGCAGAGATTCTAGATGGCCTCTCAGACAAAGACTCGGACTTGGAGACAAAGGTACCAGTAGACGATACTAACTACATCAGCAAACTCAACTTGTGACTGGAGTCTCCCAACAGTCTCCTGGGTCTCCTGAGAGTCTCCTGAGACTCCTGTATACCTTTTAAGTCTCCTGAGGCTCAGGAGACATCAGGGGACAAATGAAGTTTTGCTGATGTATAGTCATGGGCGATGGACGACTCAGAGGCGAGGCGAGATGAGATACTATGGAAGACTCGAGGGGGCATTGGCAAGAACTATGATTATGATGTTGTTTATTGTGAATAAAGACACAAGGTGAAACAAAACTAAACTAGGGTTGACAACAGGAAGAACAGGTAAGGAAAGAAAGAGAAAGGAAAGGACAAAGGAAAGATCCAAAGTAATATATATACCCCTCCTAATCCCTGTACAGTTATGACTCATAACATCGTGTAACAGAAACCCATAGAAACTCCAAGACTCTGAAAGAAACCTTGTGTCACGGCGTAGAACGTACTTAGTAATGTTGCGGGAAGAAGGATTAGTCAGGGATTTTCTATACTGTTCTATGAGTTTCTGAGCAGGGATTCTATGAGTCAATGTTACGCATGTATTTCTAATAGAGGGATTTCCTTTGGGTTCTATGGGTTTCTATGGTATGAGTCAGCGAAGGGATTTTGGGGCTATATATAGGGAGCTCTCTCCCTCGCTTGTAGAATTTCTCTTTCCTTCCTTTCTTCTTTACGCAACCTTCCTGTTCTTTAGCCAATACAAAGCTGTAGGATCTCTAGCTACTATTGAGTCCTCCTACTCCTACTTCCTAGAAGGTAAGAGGAAACCTATAGTTCTTGCCTCGTACCTCATTTCGTCTTGTTTCGTCCCCTCGTCCTTTACTGTGACGGAGTAAACCGACGCAAAGAAGAAGATGACAATGATGACGCAGAAGGACTCGAGGAGTACAGCTACAGTGACGAGGGGACCGACGAAGACAATGGCAATACTGGGCAGGCACAAGCACAGGCACCGGTGAAGGCAAAGGCAAGGGCAAAGGCACAGGAGCGCAAGGCAGGGGAAGTGAGGACCGGATGGACCTCAACGAGAATGATGAGAGGTATCATGGGTTTCCTCGTTCTGGAGGACAGAATCTTTAGTACGAGAGGCTATAGCTTAGAAATAGGAATAGATTGCTATGTACCGAGATAACGGGAAGACGAGACAGAGAGAAAAGGAAAAAAGAACTAAGGAAAACATTTACCTCCACTATTTAACACTTCTCTTCCACTAGCCCGCTATGACTCATACATCGCTCATAGAAACCCACAGAACTTCATCGCGTCCACACCTCGTATTCCTCCCCACCATCTCTGCTACTTACATTACGGATCCATCACGCCACCGAGCCTCCTAGGGCCCAATGACAACACTCTCCCTTTAGCACACCATTTCCTCGCTTAACCATTCCTTAACAATCACAACTGCGCTTCAACTACCGAGCCCTCGGGACCGATGCCAAGACGCCGGGACATTTACCTTGCTAGCCTCATCCACGTTCGCCCCACTCCGTTTCACCTCGGTTGTTTACCTTGGCACCCCTCGTTCTTCTCTTCGCTTCGCTCCGTGATATCTTGCAACCAAAAACCCATTCTTTAATACCCTCTCCATCCGCGAAGTCTGTGGTATGCCGTGATAATTCAGTAGAGAAAATGTATTTTCTCTATACTGTAATCTTCTTGTTTAGCCAACTAGACTACAGACTATGAACTTTTTCTTTGTTTACTGAATTAATATAATTTCAAAATATATAACCTAGATATTGAATTGGATAGTAGAGAATTGTGACCTTCTCTTGAAGGACTTTAATTCAGTATAACAGAGCCATCTCAAACCATTTAGTGTATGAGTACACATAGGTCCCATTATAGGTGAAGAGTCATTATTAGAAGGCAATTGATATAGTGAAAAAAAAGTAACCACAACGAGGTTAGCTACCTGCTGCAAGGATACTGACCTCCTAGCCAACTAAGGCAGAAGAACTATTCATAGGGAGTGTGATAGAGCTCTAGTACTTTTACAACAGGAAAAGAATAGAATAAAAGATATATAGAAAGTCTCGAACAAAATGGTAGCTCTTAGGTACCAATAAATAACTCTTTCTACTATTATAAGAAGTTGGAAACAAGAGAGCTGATAAAAGATGGAATTTGGGTTTAGAGACTCGCGGTGAAGATTCTTCTTAATAAATTTAGAACAATCTTAAGTGTTTTAATCTGCCTATTACAACTGATAATAAGGAGGACTCCTAGCACGAGTGGTATCTAGAGTGAAGCAAGAACAAGAATGAGGCAAGCCAAAGTACACAACCATGGTAGGGCAAAATGAGGCAGAGCGATGTAGGGCATAACAATACGTACTAGTGAGGGAATCCAAAGGTGGAAAGTCAAGCAAGAAAGGGTATGAGGACTATAGGTGAAGTAAGTATTAGAAACATTTTTGTTGTCCCTCGGGGGGCAGAAGGGACGTCTTGACAATTATTAAGAGCCTTAAAATCTATATTAGCTAAAAAGACAAGAAGGTGACGTAAACAAGAAAGAAAAAAAAAAGCCCTACAAGTAAGGAAGGGAGCTCCCTATATATAGCCCTAGATTACATTCGCTGACTTATCCTATAGAAACCTATAAAGATCTAAGAGGCAAACTCTGTTAGAGATACATATATACTATTAACTTATAAAAGAGATCCTTCTAACCGAGGCCCATAAATGTTACAGAGTAACCTGACGCAATGTGACAGATGAGAATTATGATGTAGAAGGATTTGAGGTGCACAGCCAGCACAACGAGGACATTGATGAGGAGGAGAACATGAGATGGGCATAAGCGCAGGCACCGGCAAGGGCAAAGGCAAGGGCAGAGGCAAAAGGGGCACGAAGCAGGGAGAGTGAGGGCCGGATGGAGCTCAACGACTCGGAGAACAATGAGAAGTGCTATAGGTTTCCTCGTTACTGAGGACAAAGTTCATCAGCAAGCTCAACTTGTGACTGGAGTCTCCCAACAGTCTCCTGGGTCTCCTAAGACTCTCCTGAGATCTTTGGACATTTTTTGAGTCTCCTGAGGCTCAGGAGACATCATGTGACGGAGTAACCCGACGCAAAGAAGAAGATGACAATGATGACGCAGATAGACTCGAGGAGCACAGTCTGCGCGACGAGGAGGCTGACGAAGATAGGTACAACACCAGGCAGGCACAAGCACAGGCACCGGCGAAGGCAAGGGCAAGGACAAGGGCACAGGAGCGTAGGGCAGAGAAAGTGAGGACCGAATAGACCTCACATCAGCAAGACCTCATTTGTCTCCTGATGTCTCCTGAGTCTCAGGAGACTCAAAAAATGTCCAGGAATCTCAGGAGAGTCTCAGGAGACCTGGGAGACTGTTGGGAGACTCCAGTCACAAGTTGAGCTTGCTGATGCAACGAGAACGATGATAGTTACTATAGGTTTCCTCTTTGTTGGAGGATAGAGTCTTTAGTACTAGAGGCTATGGCTTTGAAAATAGGAGTGAATTCCTATGTACCGAGATAACAGGAAGACGAGACAGAGAGAAAAGAAAGAAAGAACTAAGAAAAACATCTATCCCCGCTATTTAACACACCTCCTCCACCAGTCCGCTATGACTCACACTTTCACTCATAGAACCCCATGGAAACCCGTCGCTACCACAACTCGTAATCCTTCCCACCATCTCCGCTATTCTACATTACCAATCCATCACGCCATCGAACCTCCTAGAACCTAATGACGACAACCTCCACCTCGCGCTCCCTACTCTCGCTTAACATTGCCCTAACAACCACAACCATACATCGCCTACCAAACTGTCGGGACAGGTGCCAAGACGCCGGGACAGTTAATAACAAGAACTGTAGTGAGGGGGAGTGATGTGTAGAATGAGAGCTCTGGTACCTGGAGCTAACAAGAGCTTAAAACCACACAACGCCAAGAGATTGAATTGAACTCACAAGAGGGTTACACTAACCGCACCTAGACAAACACATAACACAATATGAGAAGAAGAGGAACGCTACAGAATATACCAGACAGGATCCGGAGGCTGTCGAGTAAGATTACATACTGGTCTCCTGATATATTTAAACTGACGCCATATTGAATCTTAAGGGGTACAGCGTCAACGCACTCTGTCGTCACTGCCGTCAACGGAGAGTGTGCTCAGACACCACACAGACCAAGTACAAATATGGGAAGACGAGGGACAAAGAGAGGTTGATATAGTGGAAGATGATATCGACCCGCCAGAAATCATACACGACTCGAGTCGCTTACCATTACGAGAACTGAATATCAATCTTATGGGGATCAATTATAACCACGATGACGAAGCTCAAGAAGAGGAAGGCAATGGCGATGAGGATAGCAACCATATGATAGATATTCAAGGTCTATCCTCTTCCGAAATTCACAAGGAGACGATCATTCCCCCAGAGGTGAGGCGAGCGGCCCAAATATATACACACATGCAATGTTTCTAATAAACGAATGCCATGGCAAACCCGTTAGATCAAACAGTGCCCATCCAAGAGGAAATTATAGCAGATGGACCCAACAATAAGCAACAACGCCAAGTTCATGACTTCCACATGGCAATGATGCTCTTTGTGACGAGCGCGGATCTTTCCAGAACACAATACGAGGCCCTGGTCGAAGTTCTTGCTCTTGCCACTCCAGAGAGCATAAATACTCTACCAAAGAATTTTAAGATATTGCGTGAACACTGCCGGAACCGATTCCCTTTATTACCAATCAAAGCTCGCGCTGTCGATGTGAGCCTGGATAATACACCCCCTAAGACAGAAAGTCCTAGACTGGCATATTATTTCGAAGTATCCGAATATTGTCGTATATAGCTCAGTGATCCAAAACTGAGACGAAGCATCCATTATGGCTTCGGTGAAATAGTCAACAATCCAGTAGAGCTATGGCTCGGAGACACGTGGATGGAAAGTATAGGATCAACATCAGGAAGATTCGCATACATCAAGGAAGGCGATAAACAAGTCCCAATACTACCTTCAGATTGCGTGGAATTCATGGATCCATCTGGAGTACAAGTCTTCGGAAGAGTTAAAGCAGTGGGTTTAGACCGGCGTTCAAACAAAGACGGGATATTGAGTGCCATTATCAACCGACTAGTACCACGGGAGTCAATACCTTATATGCAAGGAGGTGCAGTTGTTGGCAACGAGGAGGAGTATCCTTCATACCCTTCACATCTACCAGAATTGGTTCTTTTCGAGTCTCGTGAAATCGTTCCATGCGCAACGATAACATCAAGAATATAGGTTTATTTTACAGACTATGAATCCCCAGAGAGTCTGACACAGAGTCTGTTGCCATACGAACCTTCGTTCTGTGTACGGAATATTGTCTATAGGACACATAATCGCGTAAGACCGCCCATGCGCCCGGTACACAAACGACACAGAGTGACTGCAGAGGCCGAATTGATATATCTGACGCGCGATTTCATCTACTCGAACTTTGCAAATTACAAACCCACAGAAGAGGAAAACTCGGTACCAAGCAATCCCATGCGAACAATAGCTATACCATATACAGTATTTCTGGACGGTTTTGGCCTTTATCGAAATGCATACCACTCATTAAAAGGAATGTATATTACGCCATGTGGTTTACCGGTAGAGGAACGCACAAACTTGACGAATATGCACGTCTTAATGATCGGTCCTTTTGGGACATACGAACTGAATATGGCGATTTGTCTAGAACGCGACAGTCTGTCCATAGGTTCAGGCCGTATAATAACACTCGACAGTACAGAACGTGTTCGCGTTATTGCATTTCCTCTATTGTTTACAGGCGACATGCCACAGCAGAACCAAAACTCTGGAAATAAAATACACAACGCTAAATTTGGTTGCAAATCATACTTTGTGGCAGATACAGAGAGAGGAAACCTAGACCTGGATATCCATGCGTTGGGTAGGTATCAGGCGCCTGTAAAGAGACTATTTGAACAAGCAAAAAACCTCAAAACCAAGACTACCCGCAACACTGCCCTACAAAAATAGGGATTATCAGCAGAAGCACCATACTTCGCCAAATGCTATCCAATGATGGACCCACAGAGAGCAAACCCCAACGACCCTTTTCATGCTGAGCTCAGATTATGTAAATATTACTCAGAAGCACTAATCGATGGCCTATTATCACCAGCAGGTGTCACGGCCTACAGAGATGCCTGGAACAAGGTGAACGTGCCATTTGGATTGGGACAGCCACAAAACCCAGTCAACTACAAAGGATCGATAGTTTTTAGCGAACATGGCCAGATGGCGACAATGAATCCATTCATACTGATGATAATGTTTAACGACGGAGAAGGATCGAATACCACAAAATCATACCTCAAGGCGGGCGTTGAAGCTCGTATGAATAATGCTTTTGAGAATAGAGGTGTCGCACAAAGACAACCGAAACATCAGATTTTGCGCACAGCTTTCATATTGTCAAAATGTATATATTTGACACTCAAAAAATATCTTACACAAAAAGAAAGGGCTGAATTAAACCCTACGATTACAGAGGTATGAATACATATTTATATCATACAATGTGTAATTGTGCTAATACGTACCAGATGCGAGTTATATTACGGCAATTCTTCAACTCAACGATTTCATCTAAAGGCGGATACCAGAAATACGCGGAGGTCCCTAATATCCACCTTGGACTTCACTATGAAAACGATGTCGAAAACTTCGCTACCACATACAACGCGACTACTATGATGGGTGAACAGAAGCACAAAGTCTTCAAAATGCACGCGCATCACACAAATTCACACGAAAACGACCTGCAGCTACTGAAACTTATCAACACATTACAGACTCTTCGATTCCTTCTAGACGGAAGCTTTGTTCGATCAAAACCAGAATTAACCACAAAGCTCTATGCTATAATCGATAAATGTCCAGTTTTAAGAGAACGTTTTCTGGGTTTTCAAAACGGACAAAAATACCAAGGGGCTACACAGAACCCAACAGTTACAGGAGTGGATATTGTATTGTCACTATTACTATCGGCTAAGACAGGCAAGCAAATACCAGCGAAGAACATTCCAAAACTCGACAGAGACAACGACCAATGATCCATCGAGACTACATACAATACAGAGTATGGAATTGCTATACACCTTACGCATAGACTGAAATACAATGTGTCATACTGGGGATATTTCAGCGGAAACCCATTAGTTAAATCGATTGAATTTGACGGTAGACATCAGTTCAGAGTCTGTGTCGGAGATTTTGCTCGGTTGCGCAACGGCCCAACATCTTATCAGATACACCGCATTATAACAATAACAATCGGAACATCAACACGCGTTTTCTTCGTAATGCGCGTTCTAGAAAGAGACAAAAACAAAGAAGTTGATGCAGCGCCGTATCCTGTATATAAATGTACCCCCCAATATATCCGAGTCGGTATTAGTAGACGGTTGGACCCTACAATACTACACATGGTTTCAATAGGAGAAGGAATGTCATCTTGGTGGTACAACTCATATGTACCACGATTCTTGTAGATTATATACATGTATACTCATACGAACATTCCAACTTATAATAAGACTGTAACAGAACTACATGTACATGTATTCAGCAAATGCTAGCACCACAATCGAATGCGCGAATTAGCAATGAAAAAATAAATATACTCATAACGAACTGTTACAACACTAATCCAAGACGAAATAATTATTTGTTTAGTAACTGTATTAATTACGTAAATAAACCGGAATAACTCAAAAACAAAAGTGACACTGTAATGATACAGTAAAAACATTTTTTTTTGGAGAAGACTTCTTATAATAAATACCATAATAATACCAAATCGATATCTCTACCAACTATATAAATGAATCAAAAAAAACATCATTTTCGCTTATTATGTTTCTATGTGAAATGAATCACTTTTACTGTGCTCTCTAAAGGGATCAAAAACCGATGGAAAAGGCACCTTTTACTATGGGTAAACGAATCAAAAAATGAATCCTTAGTTAATTTGATACATTTAAAGTCTTTTCTTATGAAACTTTAAAAGAAAAAAAGAATTGATCTCCCAAGGAACTGAACCTTGGCTATTGCAATTACTTAACCTGAATCTTATCACCTATGCTATCAGACAATATATTGATATATTATTTGAGCTGTGTTGAATCGCCAGAAAAGAAATGCATCAAAAAATTGGTGAGGAAAAGGCACCATGGAAAAGCATCATGAAAAGGCATCATGGAAATGAATCCGAGTGCCTTTTACAAAAGCATACCCTCTAAACGAATCAAAGGATTCATTTACCAAAACTGACTGTGTGGGAAACGAATCAAAAGATTCATTTACATGGCTGGTAGAGGGGCACTTGGACCGTGACGGCAGTTATTTAAACAACATACTTTTACGAGTATTTTATTAGTACAGTATTAACATAGCATTATCAAGAAATGGTATTGTAAGCAACCGGTAGTCTTGGCGGACCAATGAGGTATTGAACAAAAAAATGGAGTGCTACAAGACGAAAAATATATTTATGGAGAGACAAGGGTAAGAGGGATGGTATACGGAAAATAAACAAAGAATAAAACAGTAAAACAAATGAGTAATCGTGAGACAATACGAACTTGAGCAACTCGCGTAATAATATAGACAATATAAGACAACGCACTCATACTAATTTTTATTGTTCCCGAAAATGTATTTAACCGACTACCATAGCGGTACCGTTGTCTGACAAATAAAACAGTACTCCAGGAGTAAGGGCACCCCCATTTCCGCTATTGTAGTTAAGTTAGTCGTTACCCCCCAGAGAAGGGTACTGTTTTGGTTAATCGGCAATGTTGGGGTACTATCTGTACGGATACATACATCGAGCATCATTACCACGCTACAAACCAATGTGGCAAGCGTGGTATCCTGACAAGTGATAGTTTATGATTATTTTCTATTTCAGTGAACCTATATATATATAGGGATCCGTACCTTTGCTCTGTGGTATTGGGATATACCGATACACTCACCAAAACGTCCGAGACATCAATTAGCTCTATGCCCTCTCAGTATTTAGGGAGGGAGTCAAGATGTTCCGGCCAAGGGGCCAAGAAGCTGATGAGAGTACCATGCCCCGATTGTCCGAGGTACCTACTGTGCGCGGGATCTTTATTTTGGTCTACAAAGATGGATTGGTTAATATAACTGTACTACTAGGCGCGGATAAAATAAATACCTTTGAATCGAATAGATATTGGCTTACGGCCAGCTGGCGAGTTAGTTGTCCGTAGAGTCATGGTTTCGTACATCGACCCTAAACATCTTTCTTTGCCTCTCAAGGCGCCGATTTCTATCCCTCTCACAATGGAAGTAATATACTTTCAAGACAAGACTGTCGAGGGAAATCGCCCAAACAGCTACCCGGAGTAGAAAATATAGAACTTATGGACAAACAGGAAGGTCTTTAAACTCCGCGCAAAATGAGCCCCCAAAAAGGGAAACCTAAAAGTGAACAAACAAAAATAGCGGATCTGATAAAAACTAGCTATATGGCCCCAGAAGATAACAAGGAATGCAAAAGTGTTTATGCAAGGGTTACAGGCATTCAACCGCCGATATTACCTCCTCCTCCGCGACCTTAATCCATTTTTTCTTATCGCCTTCTATATCAGAGTCCTTATCAGCCTCCACAAGCTGATAGAGCTTACGAGAAACACTCTTATTAATTTGAGTAAAATCATCCTTAGATAACCTTTCTGGATAGTAAGGTCTCAGGACGGATCGAACCATATCTGCTATGTCTGCCTTGACTTGGGATGTAATTGCTGAATGTGCTCCTCCATGCTTATGATGCTGGTGCTTTTTGCTCGTAGAATCTATATCAGAAGGTGATGCCCCACCTCGAGTATCATCAGGCCCGGGGTCTTCGTCTACACGCTGCTGTTGTCGCTGGATCGGCGAATTTGCCCGGCTGGGGGGCGGTGATGAAGACAGTTCCCATGCTCGGGTAGGAGAAGGCTGTAAATGAGAGACAGCTGGAATTCTTCGTGTAGGAGATGATGGAGAAAGTGGTATCTGACTTGTATCGATAGGTGATTGAGGCCTACTTCTAAGGAGAGATGGAATTATGTATGGTGACTGAGCGGCTGGAGATGTTGGCCTACTACGAGGACTAGCAGCATTGGATGGTTCAGGTGATAAAGGTCGCATTTTACTGAGATCAATTCCCCAAAGCCCTACCTGAGGCGGATCCGGCGCTACTGTCTCTGCACACTTCGCGATGCTTTCCAATATATGGCCTAGATAACTCCCGGGGGCTGTAGGGGCATGGCTTCCTTGCTCTCTATCGCCTAAGGCTGAGACTGAGGCTGAGGATGTGGCTGTAGCTGTAGCTGTTGTGGCTGTAGAATTACCTGAAGACTCAGTGTTCACTGTGTTCCCATCAATCAATTGGGAGTCACGTCTGGTTCTGGGCCTTTTTCGTCTAGGTTTCTCGCCATTGTCTGATCCGGGGGGCCTAGTTATCTCTTGACTATTCCCTCTGCTTCTTTTTGAGTTTTCTATTCCTTCAGCTATATCAAACATTCTCCATGCTGACTGCTCTTCCTCACTAATTGGCTGTTGGTGATCTGGGAATGTTCTAGGCCGGGAAGTTGGTATCATCCATGCTAGTTGCTCGTTAAATCCATTGTGTCCCTCGCCAATTTGAGCAGCTGCCACCTCACGCCGACGTATCATACGCTCCATCTGAGCATCGCGCTGATTCATCATGCTTTGCGCGGTGGTGACATCAGTTACTGATGCACGCTCCCCAAGATCTGAGTCTAGGCGCTGCCAGGCGCTCTGCCAAGCTCGATCTTGGCGTAATGCCATATCACGCTGGTCCTGTCTCCGCAAGCGGCGAATTTCACCGACAGTCCTCACACCTCGCCTCCCTCCAGAGCGAGGGAAACCGGCGAACTGGGCCGCTATATGCCTCTCGGAACATCTTGGACAGTACCAAATGTTTTGCAGGGGAATATTACTAAGTCCGAGGCAGTAAATGTGATAGGACCTGCTACAGTCATCACAGATCAAGAGGGCGTCTTCGTTGTTACCGCTGATGCAAACTTCGCATTCCCCCTCCACTTCCTCGTCGTAGTTAAAAGTCTCGGTCTCGTGCTCGGTGATCTGTATTCTATCTTTAACCGGGTAAGTTTCGAGAATAGGACCTAGTGACAAGATATTAGAAAATCTACTAAAATTCCACATTCTCGGAGGAGAGAGCAAATACCCGAAAGTGTGGCTGAAACCGAGACCTCCTTAAAAGCTGCGCGACAGATAGGGCAACTATTGGCCCTCTCCATCCAAGGTACCAAACAGCTGTTGTGCATGGCATGATTGCAAGGAACCAATCTAGCTACAGGATCATACTCCCCAGTAACCGGGACAGAGTCCTGGGGAAGGTCGCTGAGGCATACGATGCATGTCACGGCATCATCGGACTCCTGACGTAGATCTGTGGAACAAGATGTGGGGGGGCTCAAAGGTTGCTGTACCCTGAGCTGTGGCGTGGATTCGTGAGGTTGTGGCGTACTTGGGCCTGGCTCAGGACCGGGAGAGGTCCCAAGGGACTCACTCATGCTGGAAGCAAGATAGGCGACAGATCGCTAGGGCAATAGGGCGAGGTGCTGACCGTAGAGAATCTGTTGGGTACAGGGCAACAGCAACGACGAACAAAAGATGATGTGTTCTTCATCTAACTATCGAGAGTTCATGAAGAGGAAGAGCTTCATTTGGAGGCGGGACGCCCACCTCTTTAAGTAGCTCGATGCCAAGCAAGGCTGTTATTGGTTGTTTTGATTGTCTAATGGGAGTCGTTTTGCCAATGGTGGGTGTGCAGCGTACATCCGTCTTTGGGCAGACGCACCATTACATGTAGGTACAGTATTGTGCACTTTATGTATACTCGTTGTTTTGAACGCGACTGATATTGCATACCATACAAAAATACGCCAAGCTCCTGATTTTGGGTGTATGCAATAGCGGCCCAGTTCAGGAACGTCAGGACACTACGAGTAGTGTACCTACAACATATATACATTGACAAAATTAATTCTATATGAACGCTTTCGCTGCGTGACATTAACATCGGTCTGCTGAAGTGACCTAGGATGCAATAAATGTACTAAGCTTTAACTGTAGCACAGTATTAGTCTCGTTCCCTGACCCCAGCGGTATTTTTCCCAGCCCATACAGTGTGATGTTAGTGGTGGTGGTGGTCGTGACCGATAACCATACAACTAAAAAAATACCGCTGGAGTCTGGGAAACCTATCGGTCACAAACACCACCACCACTAACATCACACCGTATGGGCTGGGAACGAGACTAGCACAGTATAACATACATGTAAGTAACATGTCGCGGCCTAACAAACTACGGAGAGCGGTGAGTTGGTAAAAGTACAGTCACACCAGGGGCAACGACGAAACTGGTTGAACGACGAACAGGGGTGTTTGTCAGTGGTGCTTAGGCTGATATGCAACCACTTGGTTGACTGAAATCTGTGTTTTCGTCGTTGTCCAGGTTCGCCGTTGCCCCAAAGTTGACTATACTACGGTGTATGGTAGTCTCGTTCCCAGCCCATACGGTGTGATGCTAGTGGTGATGGTGGTTGTGACTGATAGATACATACATGTAATTGAGGTTCATCACAGCAGGGTCTGGAGCAATGGAGTTTTTGGCATAGCAACCAGGGGACTTTTGGCATAGCAACCGGGCAAGGAAAGGACTGGTCCAAACCTTTTGGGCAAGCACAGTACCAGACCCTTCCGGTATTGAACCATACAACAAAAAAATACCGCTAGGGTCTGGGAACGAGACTAGGTGTAGGGTAAGTCTATAGACAGTAGTAGTATATCTAAGTATCTACATGTACTTACATGTATCTGTACGTACTGAGGGCTTGCAATAGAAAATATGCATGCTCATAAGGCAAGCTTCTCCCGTTGATAATTAAGAACTACATGTAGTTATATAATACCTCATAGTAACGCAGTAGGAATAACGGTATGAGTATAGCTGTACAGTACCCCTCCTCCAATGCCGGTTTAATTCAATACTCGTCACTAAATTCCGTCGTCCTATGCTAGTGGTTTACCAGTTTTATCATACTGTATGTATGGGCAACTAGAGATTACATACGCTACTATAGGAGAATTTATGTAAATTCGTCTACGGGCGGTAGGTCGCCAGCTATTGCTTTAGACTCCCTGTCCGCGATCAGGCAAGAAACCGGGCAAGAAACCGTCGGCCATGAGCAAGTGTATCTATACACTCTGTCAAGTTGATAAGAGCGAGCCTTATAGCTACGTGTATATACGTCTATTTGACATTTTCTGGTTTATTCACGAAAAGTCACTCGATATAGGTTTGTAGCGTATTTACGAAATATTAGATATTGACAAACACAGAAGACGGACAAAAGAAAGCCAAAGTCGGCTTAATTTATCATACGCAGGTAATGGGGATCCAATTCTCGATGTATTTGTCTCTAGCTGGAAAGTAAAGTAAACAAAACGGATACAAAAGGCAAGTTAAAGTTGATTATTATACAATTGTCTTTAGGGGGGCTACACGGAGGCTCATGGATGATATTCGTCATCATCCTCAATCTTCATTCTCTTATTCGTAGACTGGCCGCTCATCTGCGCATCATTTCTGAACATATCAGCCACGTCGTCATCGAGACCTTCAAACATATTCACATCCTCCCTTTTCTCTCTCTTCAATCCACCACCATTTAGAGGCGCAGATAAGCTGGCCAGTAATTCAGAAGCACCCTGGTGGAAGACATGAGGCTCCGGTGGTACCGCTGGCGCTATCGAATGTTGGTGATGGGCCTCACTAGCAGATGGCGGTGGGGGCGGCTCAAAGCTAATTTGATGAGGGGGAGTTAAAGCCTCAATTTCGGGAGATTTGAGGTCATCTGGTGAGGTTGAGGCATGATTCCCATGGCTAATATCCATCCCGTCACTGCCACCATTCTTGGACTCTTCCATATCTCGCAATATCATCATCTCAACTTCTTCCTTAGTCGACTCGGTCTTCTGTCGCTTTTCTGTGATATCGTTGAGTTTTTCCTTCTCAGCTTCCAGAGCCTTCTTGCTTGCCTGCAGGAGCTTTTCCAGATTTCGAATGTGTGCCTCACGAGCCTCGATGGCACCCTTGACAGCTATATGGGCATTGTCTAAAGTTTTGAGTAGGGAAGAAAGACGCGCTGCATATACAGGAGGTACAGGGAGGGTGTCGGTATCAAACTGTTTCTGATATTCGGTATTTGCCATACCAACTGCTATTGTAGATGAGGATAGCTTGGTCTGAAGGCCCTTATGACTGTTGATTATGGGCGTGAACTCAAAAGGAACATTTGGTGTACCACTGCCACCAAGGCTGCCACCGCCAAGAGAGCCACCGAAGAGCCCACCACCACCGAACTTACGGGCCCCCGCGGCCGAAGAAGGGCCAGACTTGCCAAGATCAACATCTAGGAATGTTTAGCTGAATTCACATAGAGAAATAAGGATTCAAAATACCGTCTAAGCGCTTTTCGATTGCGCCTTGTATAACAGCCTCGAAAATTGAACGCTCGCGCCAGACTTGAACGACGCGCTTGATCTTGTTCTGGATCTCCGGGGGCGCCCCCTTGTACGCGATTTCGCATGCTTCAGGGATGATTGGAGAAAAAGCAACGACGAAATCTGTTTTGCGGCGAGCCTTCGACTGTTGAACAACCTCTAAATGAAAGTAAGAATTTCGGTAAACCGTAGGAGTGAGTGGATCGGTGTTCTCACCATTTGCAAGATAGATCAAGTTTAGCTTCTTGTGAGCCGTGGATTCCTTCAAACGTTGCAGCCAGAGCTCAGCAGTACGTTTTGCACTCCGCCTACGTTCACGCAGTAGTGTTAGCTACAATTGGTTCCGCCAATGATTTCAGACCCGACAACCCAGCTCTTCGAGCGTTCTTTGAAGACTTTCGCATACCTGTGGAACATAATCCATTGCGCCGCCGTCATAATACCTTCTTGCGTTTCATTCAAAGCACTTAGCTTTGAAAGGACTTGTTCGTCATTGTATGATGCCATTTCTGCTAGTTTGCGGGGAAACGCCGAGATTTGTTTTACAAGATTGGGTAACTGGATAAATCTGAAAATTTGTCGCGTTGTGTTGAGAAGACGGGACTGATGGGGCCAGCTAGTTTACGAAGAGGTGGGGGACCTGAAAGATGACGGTGGGGGTGGCAAAAGGCTTACTGGTTGATACTCAGAGGTATGGGCTTTGAATTTTAGGCACTGTAATAAGTCCGTACGCAAAAATGTAAACGGTCCCTTTCCCTCTTCACTTCTGCTGAGTGTTGACGATGAACAAAGGTTGCAGTGTTTGCTGCGCGTATATATGGGTGTGCCAAGCTTGCCTTGGCATAGCCTCACCTCGCATACAATAACTTACATGTAGTGTTTCATTGAGTAACCATGGCAGCGGGGGTTTTGGGGTCCGAGATCTTGAGAGTAAAACAAGTGTATAGAGACCCTTTTTAGATGTCTTTCGACTATACTATGGTGGGGGGACCCTTCAGACGGAGGACCGCGACATTGATCTTGCTTACTAATACATACAAACTGCGCACCAAGACAAGCAAAAATGACCATAAAGCGACATTGTCCCGCCCAAATATTTTTATAACTCAACAACCAGAAATAAATTCAAAAATTCAAGCAGATAGAATAATAGAGTAGGTAAAACTGGGTCCATCCATTCAATAAGATTAAGAATATGTGTTGTGGTTGGTGGGCTATAACAGGTCAAAGTTAAGGTGTTCAAATTGCTCTGTGTTAAGGATTCCCCCAACTGGTCTCTTAAAGTTGACATGTCAGTATTTCAGCTGAAACAATCTTGGCTACTTCGAACAAATGAGAGTATGGTAATCCAGCTAGCTTATAGTTGGAAATCACATCTTAGTCGCATTTTCGTAATGAAGAAGTTATGAATGAGTATAATACTGTTCTACTTCACCAAGACTTCAAGTTGGTTGTTCCGGCGTCTTGGCATATCTCCTGAGGGATCGGTAATCGAAGTGCTGTTGTCATTGTTAAAGTAATGTTAAGCGAGGAAGGAGTGTGCTGAGGAGAGGGTGTCGTCATTGTGTTCTAGGAGGTTCGATGGCGTAATGGATTTGTAATATAAATAGACAAGATGGTAGGGAGAAATATAAAGTGTGGTTGCAACGGATTTCTATGGGTTTCTATGAGCAACAGTATGAGTCATAGCGGACTGGTGGAGGAGAAGTGTTAAATAGGGGGGATAGAGGTTTTCCTTAGTTCTTTCTCTCTTTTCTCTCTGTCTCGTCTTCCCGTTATCTCGATACATAGGAATCTACTCCTATTCTAAGCTATAGCTTCTCGTACCCAAGACTCTGTCCTCTAGAAAGAGGAAATCTATAGTACCTCTCATCATTCTCGTTGAGGTCCATCCGGTCCTCATTCTCCCTGCCTGTGACGGAGTAACCCGACGCAAAGAAGAAGACCACAATTATGACGCAGAAGGACCCGAGGAGCACAGCCTCAGCGATGAGGAGACCGACGAAGACAAAGGCGACACCGGGCGGGCACAAGCACAAGCATCGGCAAGGGCAAAGGCAAGGGCAAAGGCACAAGAACACAGAGCAGGGAGAGTGAGGATCGAATGGGCCTCAACGAGAACGATGAGAGGTACTATGAGTTTCCTCTTATCAGAAGATCGAGTATTTGGTACGAGAAGCTATGGCTTGGAAATAGGAGTTGGTTCCTATGTACCGAGATAACAGGAAGACAAGACAGAGAGAAAAGAAAGAAGAAACTAAGGAAAAGATCGAACCCTGCTATTTAACACCTCTCCTCCACCAGTCCGCTATAACTCATACATCAGTTCATAGAAACCCACAGAAACCCGTCGCATCCACACCTCGTAATCCCTCCCACCATCTCTGCTATTTACGTTACAAATCTATCACGCCACAGAACCTTCTAGAGCCCAATGACGACACCCTCCCTGTAGCACACCCTTTCCTCGCTTAACAATTCCTAAACAATCACAACAGCGCTTCGACTACCGAGCCCTCGGGACCGATGCCAAGACGCCGGGACACTTTTAAAACCCAATGACGACATCCCCCTTTAGCACACCCCTTTCTCGCTTAACCATTCCTAAACAATCGCAATATCGCTTCGACTACCGAACCCTCGGGACTGATGCCAAGACGCTGGGATACTGCCATGTGCTCTTGTGACTTTGCCCTTGTTTTTGCCTTTGCCGGTGCCTATGCTTGTGCCTGCCCGATATTGCCCCTGTCTTCATCGATCCCCTCGTCATTTAGGCTGTGCTCCTCGAGCCCTTCTGCATCATCATTATCATCTTCTTCTTTGCGTCGGGTTACTCCGTTACAAAAGCGAATCATGAGTCCCCATACCTATGAATTGAACCTATCGTTTTCTATAGAGACATATCCGGTCTTATATGTTTCTTTATTATCACTAATGGCTAATGATCCTGTTCCTGGACAAGTTATTGAACCACCCCCGTCTATGGAGATAGGAGAGAAAGTTGAGTGAGAAGTGTAGGGGATATTTGTGACGCAGTAGCCCGACGTAAAGTAAAAGATGACAATGATAACGCAGAAATACTCGAGGAGCACATCAGCAAGCCTATTCAACCCTACCGGAGGCCCGGGAGGTGTGGGAGACGTTCGGAGACACCCGTCAAACTTTCGATCTCCAGGGGCTTACCCGCCCGTACGAGGGCCTCCTGAGCCTTTGCAGGAGCCTCCCGAGCCTTCAAGGAGGCTTAGCGGGCTCTCCTGATGCTAAGCGGCGCTCTCTTGGCGCCATCTGGAGGCTTTGTTATTCTCTCCCAAGAGGCTGCGAGATATCGTAAACCTCCACACTAGTAAGAGATTTTCGTTTAGAGAGGCTTCAGAGACGCTCTGTTATAAGCCCAAGGATGAGTGGGGCGTTCTCCTGAGGGCTCCCCATACCCTCCTGATATCTCCAGAGGATTAAGCGAGATCTCCCAAGCTCTCCTGTAATCCCTGTCAATCTCCTGGGCTCTCCTGAGGGTTTCCCAAGCCCTCCTGATATCTCCGGAGACTCTTGAAGATTAAGCCAGATCCCCCATGCTCTCCTGTAATCCCTGCCTATCTCCTGGGCTCTCCCAATATCTCCAAGGACTTTCAAACTATAACTAATCTGCTGATACCTCAAAATCCACTTTGATTATTCATACCATACATAAAAAGAGGAGTCCTCCCCCAAAATCACATATCCATCGTCGAGGCGGGAGGAGGCTCTTGAAATGCCTCTCCCGCCTTCGCCATGCCCACGTCCCCCAAATCACTTTGGTGCCTTCCCTTTCTTCCCGCGCGCCTTTGCAGCTCTCCATGCGGCTATATCCGCAGCTAATTGAATATCATTCTCTCCAGGCCGACTCTGGATATAACCTCTTTAGGCCCTCTTAACTCATCGACCTAAAAGGCTTGTTAGTATATAGATAAGGCTCTTTGAGACTTTTTTATTTACCTTCTCGCGAATTGATTCTCAGATACTTCCAGTGCGCCTTCTATTTCTCCTCGCTTTCTTCCCCATGTGCTTAACATCCTGTTATAAGTAGCTGGAGGTATCCCAAGTCAGAAGGAGCCTTTTAGAGGGCTTGGTGCACCTTACTCATGATATCCGGATTCTGATGCGGATTGAAGTTCAACCTTCGACGATATGCCTGTTTTCCAAGATCGTAAGATAAACCAGATCGCGGTGCAAACTAGGCTAATAAACGCCTGAGATATATCATCAATGAAACCAGGATCCCTGGCCCCACGATTTTATCACCTTTGTAATATTTTAGAACAAAAGTGAAGCCGGCCTGTCTAGTGGCTGTCAGCACCTTGCCAAAGGCTCATAGAACGGTGGAGGGAGCTCTTACAATATAATTATCAAAATCGCTTATAAAACGGTCATTCTCAAGGAGAAAGGACACCTTCTTATCCTTTGCCTCTGGCGTTTTCTCCTCACTCAAGCCATACAAAAGATCCTTCGACATGCAGTCCTTCACTGTAAAAACAAGGTGCGATCTCACCCGCGAACAATTGATGTAAACCTAATGGAAGTAGTTAGCGAAGGCTCACTAAGCCCTCCGAAAGGCGCGCGAGGCACTCACGTCGCTCCTAGCTAACTTAGTCATTGGTAGACTTGTATTAAAATGGTCGTTTGCCTCACTCCAAAACCGATGGATGTTAATACTAAGAGAATCAGCTTGAGGCCAAGGCTCCTCGAGCAATGTATAACGTCCGAGAAGGTATCCCATATTATCACGGCTCCGCTTCCTGCACCTCGCCTCCCGCCAAGACGTCTCCGGAACAGGATTGTTGGATAGTATCGGTCGATGTCGGAAGTAGAATGATAAATTAGGAAGGAGCTCGGGTGATAGAATGTAAGCGCTAGGAAGGATGGGGTAGTATCGGGTTAGAAGTATGAGTATTGGGAATAGTATGGATGGTACGAAAGTGGGGGAGGTTCTATGGGATTCTATTGTTATGAATCAGTAGTGTGACGGGGTGGTTGTATATATAGTGTCTGTTCTTTCCTATGTTTCTGCCTCTCTAGGCAACGTCTTCTTTCTGTTAGCAATACATTACTTTGGCCTCGGCCCTCCTGTCCTCGTCTCGTCCCTGAACCTGAACCTGAACCTGAACCTGAACCTGAACTTGTCTCGCCTCGGGTATCTCCTGAGCCGACCCTGTCTCCGTCCTTGTCCCTGGATCTACTTTGCTTAGCCATTGACCCGACCCCGCCCCATTAGACATATGCTTGATTACGGACTTGGCCTCTGCTGCATTTTCATTAATGGAGTCAGGCTCTGGTGCTACATACTGCGAAGGCGTTGGCGTTCCATACTGCGAAGACGTTGGCGTTCTATATGGAGATAGGGCTCTACGATATTGCTGTGGAGAGCTAGGCATGCGAAAGGGTTGTGAATTTGTTGGGGTTGTCTCGTTCGGCGTCGAGCTCTTGTCGCAAAGGTGCGCTGGTCGAAATAAATGAGGAACTTGTGGAGGCAATGTTAGCCCTTTCGGAGGCTGCTCCAGCCTTCCGTGGAGTTTCCTGCCTTTGTGAATTCAATGACACGACGGTTTCCGCATTCGCTATATCAGCGGTTTGACTGAGACGAGGGGGATTTAAATATCACATACCTGCATCATATTTACTGCAAAAGAAGAAGAAGCAATTGCTTCTGCCGCCAGTCCACTAGGTCTCCTTCGAGTGGCTGCAAGAGCCCTGGCGGAGGCCACAGGGGCCTCCTTGTTTTCCAGCTCGGTTTGATGGTGGTCGTGGCAGTGGTCGTGATCGTGGTGGTAGTTGTGGTGATTGTGGTGGGGATGGTGGGCTGGGGATATACTCGCTCTGATAAAGGCATACGCTGGGGCGTGGTGCATTCTCATCTCCGCCTCGCCCTCATAGTCATCCTCATGGATTTGAATGTAGTCTTCCTCCTCTGGATGATCATCAAAATCACTCCAGGTTTTTAGTGGGCCCTGCAACGCTCCGTTTACCAATATTGCCCCGTCCGGAAACCTTTCTGGAGGGTTCGGGGAGCCATAGTAATCGGGGTCAGTATCTGGTTCTAGAGTACCGGAATTCCTACTACTCGCAGCACTCGAAATACTCATCGCCTCCCTTAGACGTTTATTAATGGAGGAGGAGATCGGGGCTTGCATGCCATGTCCTTCCTCAACGCCACGCTGAAGATAGTGGTTTGTAAGGCTAAGAGCCTTCATGAAGGCTCTCACCTCCACTATATATGGTTCGATTCACACCATATCACCTTTGCTTTTTCTCGGCAATTAGAGGTTTTTGGCGAGAAGCCTTCCAGACGGCTCGCTAAGACAGAATCAATTCTATAACTAACCTAAATAAGATAACACGATACCCAAATAGGCAACCATATATTCCCAAACAGGCAAAATTGCAACTGCATCTCCAAAAAACAAAAAACAACTGCAGTCAACAACAAACCACTTATCAGGCCTTCTAAGCTCTAATTAAGCCTCATCAGCAAGACTTCATTTGTCTCGTGATGTCTCCTGAGCCTCAGGAGACTCAAAAAATCTCCAGGAGTCTCAGGAGACTCTCAGGAGACCCGGGAGACTGTTGGGAGATTGCAGTCATAAGTTGAGTTTGCTGATGCTTCTAAGCTCTAATCAAGCCTTCTAAGCTCCAATCAACGCCCCTCGGGCCTTCTAAACTCACGCTAGGTCGCTAGAGTCCTCGGAGACACGGTCATCGCAGATCTCCGCTTCACCATCGCAAGGCCTAAACAGGTGATTTCTCTCGCCGCCTAAATACGCTCACGATCATAGTGACAAGACTCAAAGGTAATGGCATTTGGGTAGAGCCTCTATAATGCTCATCGAGCCTTCTTCCAATCGCCGCACTTCGGAATGCTCATGCACCACCACCTGAACCATCTGGCACCCTCATCAAGACGGGCATGGAGATATTCAAACCTGTTTGATCAACCTTATTCCTAAACGTTAGCATTTCCTCCTCAACATCAAGCTCTATTCCATCAATGTCGCCTAGTAAGGTGCTGATATCCTTCTAGTGAAGGTGTTTGAGGCATAGGCCCAAGAACGATTGCCAAGGCTCATGAAGACCGCACAGAGCCTTAAGGGTTTTTGCCTCTGTGGTTTTGAGCCAACCTTCCAGCTCTTCAGAGTCTCCGATCTGCACATATTCCGGATTTGGGGATAGTGCCTGACGGGGCCGAATTGGACAACGCCCAGAAGGCTCGGAAAGCCTCGCAGGCCCCCTGGAGCCGCTGGTAGGCTCGCTTATTGCAAGTCTTTCTAAATCTTGCATAGACAACCCCTGAAGGATTTAATAAAGGATAAGCGATCCGCCCTGCATCAATCATAGTGGCGTATATATCGCTGGGGATGCCTGTAACCCTGTCTGTGTCAATAATATGTATGGTTATTGCCGGCCTGTAGGGTTTTCCCAAGGCCTGCCAGAACTCCGGTGTGGTCTGCGGTTCGTTTGTGCGGGCAGGAGGTGCCCCGGAGGTGGGTGTATCTTTAACTTCATCATCTGCGCTTCAAAGCCCCACCGCGGGCTGTCCTGCTCTTCCCCTGGGATAGATCGATAATGAGGCGGAGGAGGGCTGCTTGGATCTTTATAGAGTCCTCTGAAGCCTTTGCTGACCATGTAGTCTTTAGCGCCTTGATGGCCCTGTGGTCCATGCAAAATTGACACAGATTGTTGAATAATTGTTCGCCCGAGTTGACCTTATTAACTGTGACGGAGTAACCCAACGCAAAGAAGAAGATGACAATGATGACGCAGAAGAACTCGAGGAGCACAGCCTTCGTGACGAGGAGACTGATGAAGACAAAGGCGACACCGGGCAGGCACAAGCACAGGCACCGGCGACGATAAAAGCAAGGGCAAGGATACAAGAGCACAGGGCAGGGAGAGTGAGGGCCGAATGGACCTCAACGGGAACAATGAGAGAGACTATGGTTTTCCTCTTTAGAGGACAGGATCTTGGATACGTAGAACTATGGCTTTGGAGAATAGGAGTAGATTCCTATATACCGAGATAACAGGAAGACGAGATAGAGAGGAAAGAAAGAAAGAACTAAGAAAAACATCTATTCCCGTTATTTAACATATCTCCTCCACCAGTCCACCAAGACTGCATATCGTCATCCACAGAATCCCATAGAAATCCATCCTTACCACACCTCGTAATCCTCCCCACACACTCCGCTATTTGCATTATTAATCTATCACGCCATCGAACCTCCTAGAAACCTATGACGACACCCTCCACCTCGCATTCCCCGCTCTCGCTTAACATTCCCCGAACAACCACATCCGTACATCGCCTACCGAACTGTCGGGACAAATGCCAAGACGCCGGGACATTAACCCACCCTATTCTTACCATCTCGTCCGCGAGGTCGCTACGGAGAGCCTTATAGATAGCATCTTTTCCAGTCAATTGTAGGATTCTTCGGCAGTCGTGGATTATCGTGCACTTGTACGTAGCAGCTGGTCTCTCGCGGTGCATGGTTGAGCCTTTTTCCGGGTTTAGGGGCCTTTTTGGAGGTTTGAGGTAGGTGTTAAGATTTGAAGGGACGTTTAAAGACGCGGCTGTCAATGGCTTGAATATAGAGCTTTAGAGTAGATACTGTACCATCTTAAATACTGTATAGTAATTCAAGATCGAAGCCTTGAAAGGCCTCGAGTGGCCTGAAGAACCGTATGTTTGAAAGTGGCAGGTTTGAAAGTGGTAGGTTTGAAGACATGAAAACGGGTGAGCGGTGTTTATCTATGATCAAACCTCACTACATAGCGAATATTGTATCACATGATATCACTCGAATCAGGAGAGCCCAGGAGATTGGCAGGGATCACAGGAGACAAAAAATAAATCATATAATTATTGCTAAGACCTAAAGAGGTAACCGGGGTAAAATTAAGAACTGCATGTGCAAAAACAAAAAACTGCAATTCTGAAATGAAGGCTCCTCAAGCCTTCTAAACTGCCTACAGAGGTTTGGGAGCCTATCACCGTCGTCGCTGGTTTTCATTAGCAAACTCAACTTCTGACTGGAGTCTCCCAGCAGTCTCCCAGGTCTCCTGAGGGTCTCCTGAGACTCCTGAATATTTTTTGAGTCTCATGAGGCTCAGGAGACCTCAGGAGACAAATGAAGTCTTGTTGATGTTATCCTCTGCACCTACAGGTGGTTTCAGTCAGAATAATAAGATTCATAAAAATGCCATTCAGGAAGAGCATTCCATAATGCCCACCCCGATAAGTTCATGGATAGGGTATATTCAGACCTTCAAGTTCCTAATCCAAAAGCTCTATATCATTAATATCGTCCTCAGGTAATCCTGGTGAGGGGGGCTTTTTTTTAGGCTCCAACTACGATGCCGAAGGCCCACAATCCGCACAAAGCCTTGGGTTTTGCCTCTGTGGCCCCTTAGCCAACCTTCCAGCTCTTAATCGCTCCGATCGCACATATTCCGGATCTGGGGATAAGCTGCCTGCCCGGGTGCCGAATTAGACATCGCCTGAGAAGGCTCGAACAGCCCTATTAGGGGCCCTCTCTGAGCTGCCGGTGATTTCCGCTCAGCGAGGCTGCTAAATCATACATGACATCACTCGAGAATGCCGGTAAATGGCGACGTAATCCCATACCAGTCGTATGGACAGACGATCGCTTGGGATGGCAGTAGCCTTCTCTGGGTCAATAACATGACGGTTATTGCGCTGGGAGGTATTCCTAAATTCTCCCAGGACCTGAGTACCATCTTGTAATATCTCTCGTTATCCACCGCACTTTCCAAAGCTTCACATGTCGTTTGTCTATCCTTTTCCTCTTCTGTGATAGATCTACAATGAGATGGGCTAGGGCTGCTTGGATCTTTATAGAGTCCTCTGAAGCCGTTTCTAACCACTTGGGCTTGAAATTCGTGAGGGCCTTGTGATCCATGGCATATTCGCACAAATGATTGAATGAAGAATCGCCCGAGCTGGATTTATTCACCTACCCTGTCCTTGTCATCTCATCGGCGAGCTCTTTGCGTAGAGCCTTATAGATACCATCTTTATCTAAGTGCAACATCAGCAAACTCAACTTATGACTGCAGTCTCCCAACAGTCTCCCGGGTCTCCTGAGAGTCTCCTGAGACCTCTGGAGATTTTTTGAGTCTCCTGAGGCTCAGGAGACATCAGGAGACAAATGAAGTCTTGCTGATGAAGATTCTCCGGCAGTCGTATGTGGTCTGGCAAATGTAGTTGGCGGGCTGTTTGTATCGTGGTGCCATTTCAGGGGCCTCCTTGGTCTTTTGGACCCGCTTCCTGACTTGTGGGTCTAACCTGGGGGGTAGGGAACGTCGAGTCTTATGGGTAGGTGTCGTTGGGCGCCAGGGGCCACCGATAAGCCCTTGGGAGCCCTGGATCCTGAAGGCCCAGATCCTGAAGGCTCGGATCCTGGAGGGCGTAGAACGGGGCTTTTCGGAGGCTCCTCAGATGTTTTCGACTTTCCCTTCTGGGTGCTCCGGGGTATTTTTTCCTCTGACTCGATCTCTATGTAGGATGCAACACTACTGGTAGAGGCTGAACTAAGGCTGGAGTCCGAGCTCTCACTATCAATGTACTGCCCGGGGATTAATGGTCCGACCTCCTGTTTTTTGGATGCGTTTTTATCACTATGGGAGGATATGCGGCTTTGTCTTTGGCCTTGTTTAGGGCTTGCCGGGGTGTTGTCGGGGGTGTTTGGTGAGGGGTGCGGTTTGGATGCCGACTTATAGAAAGAGGAAAAAAAGGCCTCCTGTATATATGTCAATTGCTTGAATATAGAGCAATAGAGAGGATAAGATACCATCTTATATCGTGTATTATAAACTCTTGAAGGCTTCCAGAGACTTGGAGATAGTGTAGTAAGCTTGAGCCAGTGTATCGATCCTAGGGATGGATAGGGATAGAAGTAGGAGAATAGGAGAACGCGGGGTATCTTCGATCAAACTTCACTACATCATATATTGGAGTAACAATTGAACATCATATTGAATCATGTGATGTCACTCGAATATTGTGATCAGAACGTTAGTGCGATAAGATATGATCTATCGGTGCACGGGCCCATTTAGAGTGCCAACCTCCCTGAAGCCTCCCAAGCCTAGGAAGCTTAGGAAGCCCCCAGGGGCTCTAGAGTCTCCAAAGCCTCCACCAATATTGACTATCAGCAATGAAATCACGATGTCCATTTTGCATACGGAGCTACGCCAATGCTGGTAGTTTCGATCGACATCTCTCAAAAGTCCACCCATCGCGGACCCGCGGGTGGTACAACAGGCAGCTTTCAGGGACTCCCGTTGAGGGCTCGCGGAGCCTTCCCGAAGGCTCAGGAGGTCCCCACGAGGGTGGACATTTGAACATACCAGACAAAGTTTAATCCGATACTGAATCGAATGATCATACTTTTGGGATCCACGCAGTTCAATCTAGCAACTACCATATACGAGGTGCAGGGGAGCCTCTTTTCACCGCAACGGATATGATGAAGGCTCGGAAAGCCTTTTGATCAACCCATGGCAGCCTTCGAATCAGCAGAGGAATTTCGGTTATCGCTGGCCTTGCTACAATCGAATGTATCTCAGGGTCAAATAGACGATTTCTTCCGCACCGCACGCCTTTACAAGGCTCCTACAGCACTGGAGAGGCACGCCTCCTTGACGAGATGTCGTATAGTTAGGAAAGAGAGCTGGATACACTTAGAGGTCGAAATGGGCAGAAAATTCCTTACTACTACAGTGACCCTATGAATATAGTGCGTTTTCTTCTGGGACAACGCATTTAGGAGTCCTTGGTGTATTCACCTATTATGGAATACATGGAGCGCGGATATGGGGAGATGCACGCAGACTGGTGGTGGAGATGCAGGTTCGCAACACTTACTTAGAAGGCCATGGAGCCTCCGCTAACCCTTCAAAAATGTTATAGAATACCCTTCCAGAAGGATCAACGGTGGTGCCAGTAATATGTGCATCAGAAGGAACACACCTCACTAATTTCAGTGGTGACAAGAAGGCTTGGCCAGATACCTAACGATTGGCAATATCACCCTGACACTAAATAAACCTCTAATTACGCGATCATACTCCTAGCTCTACTGCCAGTGCCACCAAAGGTTGGAGAGACGAAACGATCGCCGCCGAGAGCCAGATGGTCCTTCACCAGGTCCTCTCTGAGGTTCTCGGCCTTCAGGGACCTGCGGAAAGGGGTGAGCTTATAACACGCGCTGATGGCTATGTGCGCCTATGTTATCCGATACTATGCGCATGGATCATGGATCAACCAGTAACACGCCTCGCTAAACCTCAACAATCAGGCTTGCCCTAGGTGCGAAGTTGATTTCAAGGGCCTAGGGAGCCTTCAAGAAAACCCACCACGCATTCAGGAGCGATATATCGAAATGGTAGAGCGTTATAAGGAGGATACGTCAGATACAGCACCCGTTGAATACCTAGTGTCGAAATCCTTCAAAACTCTGTACAATGCTTTGTGGGCCTTGCCGAAGGCTCAGGTGTATGATCTTCACAAGCCAGATATGTTGCATAATATTTATCTCGGCCTATTGAAACATATGATGGAATGGATTCAATCGTTTTGAAAAACACAATCGGCTAAAGAATTTTGATCGGGCCAAGGCCCATTAAGCCTTACCCAGGGCTTGCTGTACCAAATAAGCGCTTTATCAGGCAACTACTCAATGGCAAGGTAAAGAAATGCGCTATCTCGGTCGGATAGTTCTAGGAGCCTTTGCAGTGGCTCTTGAACCCCCCAAAGCCGCAGAAATGACTTCGGGAGATCCTTGAGGTGTGTTCGGTCACCAATCGATTTCCACTTGATGGCACAGTACACTACGCATACAAAAGAAACACTAGACTATCTTCAAGGGTATCTCGAAGATTTCCACAAGTATAAGGATGTGTTTCTGGAATTTAGAGCTGATAAACAAACAAGGAAAGAGGCTAAGGATCTCTAACGGAACGGGGTCGGGTTCAGGGACGGGGCGGGATAGACTCTTACAGACAAGGACAGGACGGAGTCGGCTCAGAATATACCCAAGGCGAGACAGGTTCGGGTTCAGGTTCAGGTTCAGATTCAGGTTCAGAGACGAGGTGGAGACAGGAGGGCCGAAGCCAAAGTAATGTATTGCTAACAGAAAGAAGACGTTGCCTAGAGAGGCAGAAACATAGGAAAGAACGAACACTATATATACAACTACTCCATCACACCGCTGACTCATAACCATAGAATCCCATAGAACCTCCCCCACTTCCGTACCACCCATACTATTCCCAATACCCATACTTCTAACCCGATACTACCTCATCCTTCCTAGTGCTTACATTTTCTCACCCGAGCTCCTTCCTAATCCATCATTCTACTTTCGACATCGACCGATACTATCCAACAACCCTGTTCCGAAGGCGTCTTGGCGGGAGGCACGGTACGGGAAGCGAAGCCGTGATAGGATCGAACAAAGGCGCTGCAAGGCTCGGAAAGCATTGACAGACATCAGCAAGACTTCATTTGTCTCCTGATGTCTCCTGAGCCTCAGGAGACTCAAAAGATATCCAGGAGTCTCAGGAGACTCTCAGGAGACTTGGGAGACTGTTGGGAGACTGCAGTCATAAGTTGAGTTTGCTGATGGAGGCCTGGCGGAGCTTGAGGAAATTCGCGAGGCTTCTCATTTCAACTTCATTAAAATGCATCTTCTTTCACACTTCCGGGGGCATGTAGAGCGATTTGGTAATATTCCAATGTTTTCAACCGATGTGAGCGAGTTAACTCATAGGCAACAAATTAAGATGGCTTATGCAGCCTCCTATAAGGTCGAAACAGTTCAGATTCTCGGTTACCACTCGGCGTATGGCTATAGAGATACGGGTCTTGAATCTAAAAGATATCGTTGTCAGTCTTCCAGAGCATTACGGCGCCTCCTGCCCATCGAGAGCCTCCGTATGTTGGAAGTATTCAAAACGAGAACCCACAAAGGACAAACGAAAGATTCTAGACGATGATAAACACCCGAACCTAGAATGTCGACTCGACGGTGGACCCCACATATTATCTGATATCGATATGATTAAAATCAATAGAAGAACACTAGCAAAAGCGGTGTTGGAATATGGTCAGGGCCTGAGCCGGGGAGAACAAGGCTTATTGAGCCTTCTGGAGTGCCCGGTGGGGTGCTTTAAGTGCCTACAGGTGCCAGTATCAATTTTTCAGAAGCCTGACAGTTACAAGGTACACAATATACGGTGTACGGGAGTGTCCCGGCGTCTTGGCATCTGTCCCGACAGTTCGGTGGGCAATGCACGGTTGTGGTTGTTGGGGAAATGTTAAGCGAGAGCAGGGAATGCGAGGTGGAGGGTGTCGTCATGGGTTTCTAGGAGGTTCGATGGCGTGATGGATTGATAATGTAAATAGCGGAGATGGTGGGGAGGATTACGAGGTGTGGTAGCGATGGGTTTCTATGGGATTCTGTGAATGACGATATGTAGTCTTGGCGGACTGGTGGAGGAGGTATGTTAAATAGCGGGGATAGATGTTTTTCTTAGTTCTTTCTTTCTTTTCTCTCTGTTTCGTCTTCCTGTTATCTCGGTACATAGGAATCTACTCCTATTTCTAAGCCATAGCCTCTTGCACCCCAGATTCGCTCCTCTGACAAGAGGAAACTCATAGTACTCCTCATCGTTCCCGTTGAGGTCCATTCGGTTCTTACTCTCCCTGCTCTGCGCTCTTGTGCTCTTGCCCTTACCTTTACCTTTGCCTGTGCCTGTGCTTGTGTCTGGCTGGTGTTGCCTTTGTCTTTGTCAGTCTCCTCGTTACGTAGACTGTGCTCCTCGAGCCTATCTGCGTCATCATTGTCATCTTCTTCTTTGCGTCGGGTTACTCCGTCACAGGGAGAGGCATTATTTAGGAAAAGGTCGACTCGAAATGATTGGGCATGGATTAAGGTGGCCACAACGGAGCCGTGGGGAGTCTTTCAGGGACGCCTACCAGGGCTTGTACGAGCAATATTCAAGATACGTGACAGTATATCGACGAAAACATATCAGCTTTGTCTTGTAGAGCTACTGGAAGCCAAGGATAGGGGTCTTCCAGACGGCTCACACGGTCTTCTTAGAGTTGCGAGGCGCTATCGGCAAAGGTTTTGGGTAGTTAATATCAGTAGTGTTTTGGGAATGGCTCATTTGTTCGAGCTGGGACAGGGTCAATGGCTTGTGAACACGAGGATAGATTTGAGAACGTGGAATGAGTTCGATATATAGTGACAATGTCTCTGGTGGCCTGGGGAAAGGTACAAGAGGCCTTCATAAAGGCTCGAGTGACTTCAGCTGGCATAGAATGTATTTAGAATAAAATTAACATGATAGTAAATGAAACAATATGATCTAGATCGGAGACTCATGAGGGCTCCAGAACCAGAGGGCCAGAAGCTCCCGGAGTGGTAGCCATAAAGAGCTGTATATATTTTTGCGTGAAAATAGGTTGTTGGTGGCCTCCGAAACTTACTAATCAAAGCTCGGAAGGCCTCTGGAAGGCTCAGGAAGGCCTCTGGAAGGCTCGGGAGGCGAGAAACAATTAGCGAGGTATTAGGAGAGGAGGGTAACAGAAGGCTTAGGGAGCCCTCTAGAAGGCTTAGAAGGCTACATACAATTAGCGAGGTGTCAGGAGAGGTAAGGAGGGTAACAGAAGGCTCAGGAGACTCTCTAGATGGCTCGGGAGGCTATCGGGAGGCTCGGGAGGCAACAAATGGTTAGCGAGGTTATTAGGAGAGACGGGAGGGTAATTGCCTTGGCAACGGCCTCCAGAGACCCAGTCAAGCCTCTGGAGAGAGTTTGAATCTTGCTGATGCACAGCCAATGCGACGAGGTCACCGACTCATCAGCAAACTCAACTTATGACTGGAGTCTCCCAACAGTCTCCTGAGTCTCCTGAGAGTCTCCTGAGGCTCAGGATACATCAGGAGACTAATCAAGTCTTGCTGATAGACGAAGACAGGAACGACACCGAGCAGGCACAAGCACAGGCACCAGCAAAAGCAAAGGCAAGGGCAAAGGCAAAAGGCCGCAGAGCAGGAGGAGTGAGGACCGGTTGGACTGCAATGAGAACGATGGGAGGTTTTATAGGTTTCCTCAGAGGAGGACAGGATTTTGGGTGCAAGGGACTATGGCCTGGAAATAGGAATATATTCCTATGTACTGAAATAACAGTAAGACCAGACAGAGAGAAAAGAAAGAAAGAACTAAGAAAAACATCTATGCCTACTATTTAACAACCTTCCTCCACCAGTCCGCTATGACTTACACATCAGCTAATAGAAACACATAGAAATCTATCGCAACTATACCTCGTATTTCTCTCCACCATTTTTCCTATTTGCATTACAAATCCATCATGCCATCAAACCTCATGGAACTTAATAACGACACCCTCTCTTCAGCACACCCCTTCCTTGCTTAGCAATACCTAAACGATTACAACAGCACTTTGACTACCAAAACCTCGGTGTCCTGGCGTCTTGGCATTGGTCCCGAGGGTTTGGTAGTCGAAGCGCTGTCGTGATTGTTGTGGTAATGCTACGCGAGGAAGAGGTATGCTGAGGGGGGGGTGTCGTCATTAGGTTCCATTGGGTTCGGTGGCGTGATGGATTGGTAATATAAGTCGCGAAGATGGTGGGGAGGAATACGAGGTGTGGCAGCGATGGGTTTCTATGAGATTCTATGAGTGAAAGTGTGAGTCATAGCGGACTGGTGGGGGAGATGTGTTAAATAGCGGAGTTGGAAGTTTTTCTTCGTTCTTTCTTTCTTTTCTCTCTGTCTCGTCTTCCTGTTATCTCGGTATATAGGAATCTACTCCTATTCCTACAGCCATAGCTTCTCATACCAAAGACTCTGTCCTCCTGAAAGAGGAAACTTATAGTACCTCTCATCATTCTCGTTGAGGTCTATCTGGTCCTTACCTTCCCTGTTCTGCGCTCTTGTACTTTTGCCCTTACCTTTGTCTTCGCCTGTGCCTGTGCCTTTGCCTGCCCAGTGTTATTCTTGTCTTCGTCGGTCTCCTCGTCGCTGAGGCTGTGCTCCTTGGGTCCTTCTACGTCATCATTGTCATCTTCCTCTTTGTGTTGGGTTACTCCGTTACACTCGGGACTGATGCCAAGACGAAAGGACAAAATATATGCATCCTGTTGACTCAAAGAAATCTCTGTTACCAAAAATCATAAAACCTAATAAAAAACCCTAACTAATCTTTCTTCCCACAATATCGGTAAGTATGTTCCAAGCCGTTATCATAGAGCAAAACGAGGATAAGCACGAGACAGGCCAAAGTATATCACTAAGGCAAAGCGGAACGAGATACAGCAAAGTAGAACGAGTCGAGACAGGGTGAGGTGGGGTAAGATACTAGGTATGCAAGAATACGAGGGCTATAGATAAGGCAGAGGCCATGGGTGTTCTTTTGTCCCTCAAGGGATACAAGAAACGTCTTGGCGATGACTAAGAGTTGTAAAGTATGTATTGACTAGAAGGACAATAAGGTTGTATGAAAAGGAAAGAAACTATCTACAAGCGAGGGCGAAGCCTCTATATATGTCTCATATTCACACCCAATCACTAACAAACTGGCAATCATCCCTGTACAGAAACGCATGGAACCTTCCAAGACTCTTATATCTGATCCTAAGCCTGACCGCATTACTAACCCATAACTCTGACCTTAACCCTTCTCATGGAAACCCATCGAATAAAGAAAACTCTCTGACTAATCTTTCTTCCCGCAACACCTCTAGACATTACTCCATACCATAATAGTCGTTATATTCATAATCTTGGAATTCTATCTAATTAAATTAAATTGTCAATTACAATTAAAATTTATTACTTACAATTACAAACAAATATGCAAATAGAAATCACAACTCCTCAGAAATAGCATAGATAAATATTACATTCTTGAGAATTATCCATCGTAGATAGAGTTGTTTAAATACTTTTGTATAATATGTAACTCGTGTAAGAATATTTGTCGATTGTCATCAGCAAACTCAACTTGTGACTGGGGTCTCTCAACAGTCTTTTAGGTCTCCTGAGAGTCTCCTGAGACCCCTAGATATTTTTTGAGTGTCCTGAGACTCAGGAGACATCAGGAGCCAAATGAAGTCTTGTTGATGGTTGATCATCTGTACTAGCAATATAGTTGTTGAGATCGTAGTCATGTGTTTCAATATTGCTACTGAAATTATGACATTTGACAAGGTGCGTTATTGCATTTTTAGTCGTTATAGTATAATTCACAGCTTTCTCCCAGTCTGTACCTAACATTATCTCATTAGTTTATTAATCTTGTATATGTTATGGAATACTGATTTGGTATATAAACTACATTTTTATTATCTTGTTACTTCTAATCCCGATCTACTACTTGATATAATTTGTCATGTTTTCAAACTCAACTTGTGTGACGGAGTAACCTAATGCAAAGAAGAATATGGCAATGATGACGCAGAAGGACCCGAGGAGCATAGGCTCAGCGATGAGGAGACCGACGAAGACAAAGGCGATATCGGGCGGGCACAAGCACAAGCACCGGCGAAGGCAAAGGCAAGGGTAAAGGCACAAGGGCATAGAGCAGGGGAAGTGAGTACCAAATGGACCTCAGCGAGAACGATGAGGGATACTATGAGTTTCCCCTTGTTAGAAGATCGAGTATTTGGTACAAGAAGCTATAGCTTGGAAATAGGAGTAGATTCCTATGTACTGAGATAACAGGAAGACGAGACAGAGAGAAAAGAAAGAAAGAACTAAGGAAAACATCTACCTCCGCTATTTAACACTTCTCCTCCCCTAGTTCGCTATGACTCATTCATCAATTCATGGAAATCCACAGAAACCCGTCGCACCCACACCTCGTATTCCTCCCCACCATCTCCACTATCTGCATTACCAATCCATCACGCCATCGAACCTCCTAGAACTAAATGAGGACAACCTCCTTTAGCACACCCCTTTCTCGCTTAACTATTCCTGAATAATCACAACAGCGCTTCGACTACTAAACCCTCGGGACCAATGCCAAAACTTGCTTATTCTCGAGATTAAGACTAAGACTAAAACTAACTAAGAGTTCCAAGAGTCCTAAGTTTTAGACTAAGACTCCATCAGTCTATTAGTCGACTCTTTGGACGAACTGCCAAGCTTTCATCAGCAACACTTCATTTATCTCCTGATGTCTCCTGAGCCTCAGGAGACTCAAAAAAATTCCAGGAGTCTCAGCAGACTCTCAGGAGACCTGGGAGACTGTTGGGAGACTACAGTTAAAAGTTGAGTTTGCTGATGTTTTTATTTAGTCTATATGCCGTTTGTTATGCAGTCTGTTATGCAGTCTGCTATTAATTCATGAACTGTTTTGGTAAATTGGACTTTAGTCAACTATAGTTGGACTGGACGGTTGTCAGTTCAGATGGATATCTATATACTCGTTATTTTTTCACGTTTCTGAATTGGACTGGGTCCAAATGAGCCTGCATGTAAGCTCATTGCACGCATTTGTGTTGAAGTTAGTATGTCAACAGAATCCCCTCATGTCTTGGTCAACAACTCGTTGCCATCATGGGAGGTCCTAAACCTCTCACCAAGCGGGATCAGATCAATGGATTTGCGAGCTTGAGAAATGATAGAAAAATGAAACTAAATCATATTGCAATTCTCTCAGGAGTTCCTAGATCTACCTGTTCAGTCTTATCAGTAGGGCCAAACAGAAAGCGATACAGACTGAGAACTATTACCCATACGCTCTGGAAAATTTAGAACCGGACTCTAACTCAAGGAAGAGTTGCAAGAAAGTGTTAACTGATAAGGAAGAAAGGAAATTAATTGAATTGGCTTTATCAGATGCTACTCACTGCCGCATGCTTTTTGATGAACTTGAAGCTTTAGGTATATAGTAAAATCACATTCTTTTTCTTAACTAATAAAATAAATAGCTGGTCTATATGTTAGCACCAATACAATTAGTAAAACCTTAAAAGCCGATAGGATCCACAGATGCAAACCTACGAAAAAGCTATTAGTGAGCGATAAGCATAAAGCAGCATGCCTTGCTTTCTGTTTTCAACACCGTCTGCAAAAGTGGGAAGACATAATCTTCAACGACGAATCTTATTTTGAAACTAGTATTCTAAGCAAAGGATAGCTAGGGTTGTATTGCGTCGAGCTGGAGAAGCATTCCCATCACGTAATATAGACCGGAAGTTTCATTTTGAAGCTAGAATCATGTTTTGGATAAAATTTTATATAGATACTCAGGATATAAATATCACGGCGTGGAACGCGGTCTAGTGGTGTTGCGGGAAGAGGGATTAGTCAGGGATTCTTTTATGTTCTTTAGGTTTCGGGTATAAGGGATAAGGCCGGGTTCGGATATAAGGATCTTGCGAGGTTCTATGGAGTTCTGTACAGGGATACTCGGGTTAGTCATCGGGTCGGATGGTGTGATATATATATGGGCCTTGCCCTCGCTTGTAGATAGCTTTTTTTCTTTCTTCTTCACGCAACCTTCCTATCCTTTAGCCAATACAAAGCTTTAGGATCTTTAGTACCCTGGCGTCTTCACCGCTCTTAACCTTCCAAAGGTAGGAGGAAATCCTATGGTCCTCGTCTCGTAATCGTCGCCTCGCTCTGTCCTTTGTCCCTGAAACCCGCTCCCTATCTTCTAAGCTCAGATTACTCGCCTGCTCCGCTTGTGTATTAAGACTTTCGCCTGGTCCTCGCTTCGCTCCGTGATAATAAACTACTTTACTATGTTTACAAAACTCCCTACAAAACAGCAGCTGAACGGAGAGCTGCTTCAATTGTGCTACAAACAGAATATGAAGCTGAGCTTCTTAATCCCATAGAACCTAGTGTGCTTATTCTCTGGAAGTGAAAGAAGGATAGCAATGGTGGTATTGATTGGTATATAGACTAGCCTGCCCACCAGAGAGCGCGGCCCCTGAACGAGCATACACTCAAAGTTTGATGGGTAGCATCCGTTGCGACGGGAAAAATAGCAGGCAACGCTTGCTGATGGGCCGTGCTCGTTGATGGGCAAGCTGGTCTATAGTGAGAAAGAATTTTGTATCCTCTCCTCTTTCCTCTAACTTTACTTGCAAAAAAAACTACGAACCCAAATGTGATTATCATTGAAGACAATGCACCTGCATATAGACATCATTATCAAGATGTGTTTAGGGGCTGTATAAGTCTCCAGAAGTTAGAATGGCCTCCAAACCCCCCTGATTTGAACCTCATTGAGGCAATTTGGAATGAGATGAAAGATAGTATAAAAGTCAAGCTAGGTTGGAATTTTACTGCACAAGGAATCAGAGCTGTTGTTGAAGATGAATGGCAATTATATACAGTGGAGAAGATCAATCAACATATTATGTCTATGCCTTGTAGGATAGAAGCCTGTATTGCAGATGGTGGCGAGAATAATTTCAATTATTGAGTATGCGGGTCAAAACGCTTCCATGCAGACCCAGTCCAGTCCGGAAACGTGAAGAAGTGATGAGTACTTATAAGATGTCACATAGAAAAATAAACTTATGTACAGCCATTTCCCAAAAGACATAGCACCTCACCAAAACCTAGCATCATGGCTCTTGTTGACTTTCAACTATATCCCCTCCACAAACGCTCGGCGCGATCAATGGTAATAGTAAGTCGAGTGTGTATATTCCAATTTTGGCTTTGGTTTTCTATTATATTCGTTGCTATTTTGTAATTTTTATCTTCCTACAGGCCGTGAGGGGAGTTCGAGGTGCCAAGTCTTTTGGGGGGTGGCTGTGCATGTAGTATGCACAAAGAACCCCGCAACCCATGGCACATATCGAGCTATCGCAATCGTCCCCGAGAAAATAATCAAGCAAATATCAGCACAGCTGTCTGTTGCTGACCCGACAATTACCTAGTCCTGTTTTTTACAGATCTATTGTTATAACCCAACCGAGTATATGCCTGTTTTGTGTATGTGTATATATATGCATACCCTCTCTTATCAAGAGAGCTTAGAGAAATAGCACTAGCGCTGATGCGAACCCTTGCCCGATGAGCCTCTGGACTTCAGAGACTCCTCCTCGTCATCCTCAACTACAGTCTCCTCCTCTACTTCCTCAACCCCCCTCATCATTGTTTCGGCTTCAGTTGGCAGCCCGTGTGGGGGCCTCGGGGAAATTTCTCCCCCGTGAAGTTGCCACTCCATAAGTTTACTGAAAGGACCATCCCTCGAACTCAGCCCCTTGAATGTTCCTTGCTCCGCCACACGTCCATCAGAACCCAGTACAATTATACGGTCACTTCTTTTGATGGTCGAGAGCCTATGGGCGATACTAATAGTTGTACATGACGAACGCATGAGTTTCGTCAGGGCTTCATTTACGGCGGTTTCGGACTCAGCGTCAAGAGCCGAAGTAGCTTCGTCGAGAATAAGAATATCAGGATCCTTAACAAGAGCGCGAGCAATAGCAATGCGTTGTTTTTGTCCTCCAGAAAGCATGGCGCCACGAGCACCGACAGAGGTCTCTAAACCATCTGGAAAATCAGAGATGAATTGGCAGTTCGCCTTCCTTGCAGCAGCAATGATCTCCACCCTTGTAGCGTTGGGCTTTCCGTAGGCTATGTTTTCGGCAATTGTCCCAGAAAAGAGGACGGGCTCCTGGGCAACGACACCGATTCTTCGGCGTAATGACTTAAGGTTGAAAGTCGAAATATCTACATTGTTAATCTTGATTGCACCAGACGAAGGCGCATAGAATCGGAGGAGCAGGGAACCTGTAACCATAGGTTAAAATACCGCCGACTGATAAAAAAGGGAAAGGGACATTTACTAATTGTAGATTTCCCTCCCCCAGAAGAACCAACGATAGCAACATTTGTACCGGGGGGAATTTCAAAACTCAACCCGTCAAAGATGTTAACTGCTGGGCGTGTTGGATAGCTAAAAACAACGTCTTCAAACTTTATGGTTCCACGGGCTGATGTGACAGGGTTTCCAGCTAATATTGAAGTCAGCCATAAAAGCCTCAGCAGCATTATTTGTGGCACCCAAAGTCTAGGTCTTGTGATTCATCTCTGAAGAGAGATTTCATCTGGATAGAAACAAAGAAGCTCAAAAAGTTTGAGCAATGCTAGGATCAAAAACCAACCTGTTGGTGAAATTGATGGCTTTCTGTCTTGCAACTCAAATAATCGGCTGGCAGCACCCACGCCTTTCATGAGTTCAGAATAAAAGCTTGACAATCCGAAAAGACTTGACCCAGCGTATGCAGTATACCTTATTTCTTGTTCAGTAAAATTGCTCCAAGGGATACTGACGAATTCTTACATCAAAAATGAAGACAATTCACCGATGCTAATCGCGCCTGACTTAACCTGTTGGCCACCAATATAGAGGATTGCCAGAATAGTCATATTTCCAATCAATCCTGTCTAAAAAAAAAAGCACATCTGTTAGTGATTTCCCCCTTTCCCTTGTAAGGGTAACACCATGAGTAACAATTTGTTCATAATTCTCCACCCCCAGAAAGGCTCACTCACGCTACTGAAGAAAGTTGCGCTAATTAGTGCCTCTCGCTTTCCAAGTCCAAATATCTTCCTGACCTGTCGATTGTATCTCCCCACTTCCAATATCTCTCCAGCAAATGCCTGGCTCGTCCGGACGTTGCCAAGGCGCTCTTCAGCAATTTTTGTTAAGGTCCCAACGTTCCTTTGAATTTTTCTACTCAAATTTCTAATACTTCTTCCATAAAAGAAAGCACCGATGGCAATCGGGGGGAACATGATCGTCATAACGGCGGTCAACTTTAAGCTCACGTACGCCATTAATCCCAAACCAGCTCCACCAGTAACCAGAGCTCGGAGACCATCGGAAATGTTTTGAGTGATACTCTTGCCAACAACCACAGTGTCAGAAGAAAGACGCGAAATCAGGTCTCCCACACGATTTGCATCGAAAAACTCGGCATTTTGGACGTATGTTCGACGAAAAAGATGGGATCTGAGACGGGCAACAATACGTTCACCAACAATACGGAGGAGAATTATACGAGCGTAATTAGCTCCAGCACCCATGATCAAAACCTAGAACAGTATTAGCCTGCGGTCTAAGCCCACAAATCGATGAATGAGGTACCCCTGCGAGAGCCATGTAGAATTGTGGAAGTGCCAACCCGAACAATGTTCCAGCTTCTCCTTCAGGCTTCGTTGCCATATCCAATATCTTTCCAATAGAGAAGCTTATTCGAACATTTTCAGTATGACTACCAATTGGGGTTTTCTTTTTTTTTCCCAGTTTTTATTCTTGATGATTACTTACGGAATAGACATCGTAATGGTAGAGCTAACCAGGAGAAAGACAAAGGCAACTACGATTCTCTTTTAGAATTCAAGTATACTGCGAACAGAATCAACCACTCACCTCCGAGCCATTTCGCTTCTGGGCGGGCAATTTTCAGGAGCCGGATAATCTCCCCCATTCCTGGTTTAGTTGAGTTTGGGGATCCATCCTTATTGAGCCTTGCAGAAAGATTAACTTTGGCTGCACGTGCTGCCTTCTCGGAACGGCCAAAACCCTCGATTTCTGCCAGCAAATTTTCTTCAGATTTTTCATTCCCGTGTTGTTGGGTAGAATTCGATATTCTTGATGTGGAAAACGGGCGAAGTTGTTGCCTTGAAG
Source organism: Morchella sp. 2018-W30 (assembly GCA_024713625.1). Classification (NCBI taxonomy): domain Eukaryota; kingdom Fungi; phylum Ascomycota; class Pezizomycetes; order Pezizales; family Morchellaceae; genus Morchella; species Morchella sp. 2018-W30. The sequence continues at coordinate 540,222 of JAMJEW010000025.1, forward strand.
CCCAGCCATTCCAGGTGACACGGTTCGACGTAGAGAGACTTGACAAAGGTTTGAAAATACTTTGGAAGCGCAATTGGGCAAGATGAGATTCAATAGACCCTTTAGAGAAGGATGGAGAGATACCACGTTGGACCGAAATGGTGTACGAACGGCGCTGTGAAACTGGTGGAGGAATGAGTACTCTTGGGGGCGAGGTTATGGGGCCTCGGAGCCCTGAGCGCAGTGGAGGGATCAGCGAGCGCATGACATGGAAATTGATCGCAAGAAGCAAACACTCGAGTGCCTTTAAAGCCTCGACGGCGCAATAGTTGATGAGGGTAAGACCGTCTCAAGAACCTTCGATAGTGGTGATGCTTCTGTTTGAGCAGGCAAGTGTTAGACAGAAGGCACCGGTTTGCAAATTGGTGGTGGGGTGTGGTGAATGCCAAACAGCGCCAAGACTTACAGTCATGCATCACACTGCATGGAAGCTCCTAGACAACGAAAGATTCTAATACCAGTTTATTCGGACGGCGGTTGCCAAGAGGACAATTTTCCAGAGATCAGAGCCTTTTACAGCCAACACCGCTCTTGGCAACCGTCCGAATGAACTGCGGTACACAGGGTTTGGGGGTTTTGGCGAACAGGGGTTGGGGCCAATAAAAACCGTTACTATTAGACAAATTCGCCAGTTTAGGCCAGAACCCTGTGTTCGTCAGAACCCCGTGGAGGGCTGTATTTAGACAATGATTAATATCAGTTGATCAGTACATGTACTACATGTAGTTACTAAACTTTAACCCTGTAACTACCCAACCCCTCCTACTTCGTATCCTGTTTAAACACCCCACACCAATCTCTTCTTTTCGCACCATATCGCTTTCATCACCACAATTACTAGTCACTCCCCGGCCCTCTCCCGCCGCTGTTTTAGGATCCTCTCCTCTCTCTAACAGCGATTCCCTTCGACAACTAATCCAATAAGCACACCGCCTACTTCTCGGCTCATTATTTTTCCATCTCAGTATCAGAGTTAATAACCATGGTTCTTGATTACTCCAAGTGGGATAAGTAGGTTCCCCAGGTTGCTGATATGTTTACTAACTCCCATTTCTCTTTCCTCTACTCATTCTCTTATTTTACCATTATTGTCGGTTCACTCTTTTCCTCGAATAGCAATAGTCCGTAGAAACTAATGAAAGCCGTAATTAAAGGATCGAATTATCCGACGATTCTGATATTGAGGTCCACCGTAAGCACCAAGGATATCTCTTCTTTATTTAAATTTCAGCTGACAGAAATGCCCGTAGCTAATGTCGATAAACGCTCTTTTATCAACGCCAAAAGGCGTCAGATACATGAAACCCGCGCTGTGCGTAAGCAAAATATTACTAACTTACGCATGGAACTTTCTATGAATGATGTTCTTCTCAAACGCTTGACGAGACTTATTTCCACTTTAGAGTCTAGTGCTGCGTCTAAATCCCCGGAGGAGGTGGTGCTTCGAGCTCTTGTCGATATTTCGTCCGAGGATGGCGAGCAGAAAACACCACCTCTCCCTCCAAATACCCCCACATATGCACAAATGATGGCATCACTGGTAGACTCAATAAAGAAGGAAATCAATGAAGAATCCCCGGAAGACCGCGCGCAGGCATTTTTGGATAAGCTCAAAGGACATAAAGTGAAACTCACTGAAGTTTATGCCCAATCCAGCAAACGATTGGTAGAGTTGGAAAAAGAGGAGAATTCAAAGATTACTAGCGATCAACTCCATGACGGATTTTCTGCTGGTCATGTCAATAAGTCTACACAATCTCCAGCTACTTCGGAAAAGAAGAAGACTTCCCAGAAGGTTCACGCAGTGGAACAGTTGAACCCAGGTGTTAAGCCTCTGGAGTCTCGGAATGATTCTACATCTTCGGGTGCTGATGGGGATTTAGAGGAGTCGGCGGAGGATGATAACGAAGATCATATTGAGCCGACAAAGCTGGGGCGAGAATTTGCGAAGATTAAGATCGGTGATTATAGAAAGTGCATGGAATACGTGTCTCGAAACCCAACAGTAGTAGCCGAGAGAGAGACAGATGGGCTTCTGATCGAAGCATTCAATGCGCAGATTGAAGGTAAAGATGAGTACGCGAAGCAATGCGTACATCAGGCGCTATTGTTGCAGTACTGCCGCCAACTAGGACGGGACGGTGTTGCATTGTTTTTCAGACGGTATACAGTCCACGAAACCTGTTCATTATCCTTACTAACTACAATACGTCCAGTATTACAACACCAAACCACCAGGCTCAGAAGGTTTTCCACGAAGATGTCTCGACAACCTACCTACGAATCCGTGAACGTGCAAAGGTCATGGCTGAAGAACGCAGTAACCAATCAGCTGGGGTGGAACAAATTCAGTTGCACGCCGTGGATCCTAATACACAAATTACCATTGCTGTCCCTTCAGTTGATTCGGAAGATCCCGAGATACAAGGCTCGAGGAAGATATTCGAGTCCTTTCCTCCAGGCCTTCAAAGAGCTCTGGAGAGTGGCAGTCTGGACGAAGTCAATAAGGTACTTGGAAAGATGAGCGTAGAGGAGGCGGAGGAAATTGTCGGGCTTCTTGGAGAGGTAAATCCTGCTTTACTTTAATTGGATGTAATGCTCACAAATCTGTAGGGGGGTATGTTGTCACTTGAGAGTCAGATCATTGACGCCACCACGGAAGAGGGTAAGGAGAAGCTCAAACAGATCGAGGAGGATGAGAGACAAGCGAGGGCAAATAACTCTGATAGCACCGATGGGACTACCACTGCTACAGAAGCCGATATGAAGGGAAAGGGAAAGGCAAAGGTTGAGTCTTCTTATATTGAAGAGGTCGATTGACCGAACATGTACCCTGATTCCGGTTTAGCTAGTGCTGTACACGAGTTGCACCCCTTGAGTAAATATAGTACGCGATTTCCTTATTTGGGCCATGGGGAAGGATAGGTGGGATCTAATATGTACTATCTTTAGGTTTTCTAAAGTTTTTCATTTTGATTAGTTGGAAGTGACAGGGGTGGTTAGGAAGTCCAAATATCTAGCAATCGGCTCCCCCAGGAAAATGATACTGGTAGTGCATTAGATAGTGTAATAATCGATTAGGGGTGGTTTTAAGTGGAAAAGTTCATCATGATTACCGGCGGTAATGGTCAAACCACCCGGGTTGGCACTCGCGGCAGGCAGATAGTGATAGGGATAGGAATAAAGGAGTGAATTGATTGTATATTATTATACAAAGTGGATATCGTCTTTCCTTTATAGTAATCGAAATAAAGAAAAGTGTCCGAATAAGGAAAAAGAGACATCTATAAAGAGAAAACAAAATAGCTAATTCGTCAGCTTCTTTATATGGAGACATTCCAGCAGATAGTACTATACAGCCACGCTCAACAAATTTTGGCCGTTTCACCCGCTTGACCAAAAAGGTCAACTGACAATATCTTTGATACAGAATACATAGTAGTATTTAATAAAATATCAGAAAATTAAATATGTGACTAGATTTTGCTATACCCTCCAATCAATACAAGAAATAATACATCCATTTTTGGTAAGGAATTAATCAACCTGTTTACCTTTGCTTAGAAAAATTCGCTCTTGCTATTTAGGGCTGTAATAAAGAGCTTATCTTTGTTATAAAACAGTCCCTAAATATAACTTTTTACTATTTTAAAGGTTCATATAGGTGTTTCCATATATACAGTATGATATTAAAAATGGTGATTAGTCTTCATCGTTTTGTAACCTCTATATCAAAAAACCAACAGCGATATGGAGCGGTAAACGGGTCAAAAGTAATTTCACCAACGGTTGATAAACTATTTACCACCAGTGGCATTAGTGCTGAATTTGAGTCTTTATGCCAGTATAAATTCTAAGTTTCAGTATTTATGCTATGTTTGTGAATATATATTCTAGGATTAATGCCAACACTTATAAATACCTGCCTGTCCCGGCGTCTTGTCATCGGTCCCGAGGGCTCGGTAGTCGAAGCGTTGTTGTAATTGTTTAGGAATGGTTAAGCAAGGAAGGGGTGTGCTAAAGGGAGGGTGTCGTCATTGGATTCTAGGAGGTTCGATGGCGTGATGGATTTGTAATGTAAATAGCGAAGATGGTGGGGAGGAATACGAGGTGTGGATGCGACGGATTTCTATGGGCTTCTATGAACTGATGTATGAGTCAAAGCGGACTGGTGGAGGAGAAGTGTCAAATAGTAGGGTTAGATGTTTTTCTTAGTTCTTTCTTTCTTTTCTCTCTGTCTCGTCTTTGTGTTATCTCGGTACATAGGAATCTACTTTTATTTCTAAGCCATAGCTCCTCGTACCCAAGACCTTCTCCTCTAAAGAGGAAAACCATAGCACCTCTCATCATTCCCGTTGAGGTTCATCTGGTCCTCACTTCCTCTGCCCTGTGCTCTTGTGCCCTTGCCCTTGCCTTTGCCTTTGCCGGTGCCTGTGCTTGTGCCTGTCTGGTGTTGCTCCTGTCTTCGTCGGTCTCCTCGTTACAAAGGCTGTGCTCCTCGAGCTCTTCTGCGTCATCATTGTCATCTTCTTCTTTGCGTCGGGTTACTCCGTCACACTGCTACCAGTAGTGAATTTTCCCACCAGTGGACAATGTTTATATATGATTGGCATTACTATATAGCCCCCTTTAGCCAGAAAGTCTGTGCTTTTATCCATCTTAAGGTATAAATGTTAGTATTATTTTCACCACTGGTGGTAAAATATTTTACCACCGTTGGCAAATTACTTTTGACACATTTACCGCACCATACAACGACGTCACAAAATATAATATCAATATATTAAATTGAAAATATATATTAAAACTTGCTAATCTTTGATTTAACTAAAGATATTAATATCCTTGAAAATATTCTCAATCTATTTTGAGAAATGCTTTAATAATTAATGAAAAGAAACTTTGATATCAGATCAACGAATGATTATTCAAAAACTTTTATATAACCTTTACATACATCAACAAGCTTCACCATTTGTAACTGGAGTCTCCTGAGACCAAAATAATATCCTGAGATATATGGAATCTTGCTGATGTACTATATTTATAAAATGTAACAAGAAAGCACTTTACATGCGATATATATTGTATATTATAGCTCTAATAGAACTGGAAGGGAAATTTGGTATCCAAAGTGAATGAGTTATCAAGTCAAAGAGAATGAAAACCAGATGGAGACTTAAATCATAATAAAGTTGTCTTGAGATAACTGATGAGAACAAACATCAGCAAACTCAACTTGTTACTAGAGTCTCCCAACAATCTTCCGGGTCTCCTGAGAGTCTCGTAAGTCTTCTGGATATATTTTGAGTCTCCTGAAGCTCAATGTGACAGAGGAACTGAGATGCAACCTGACAAATGAAAATGATGACGTAGAAGAACTCGAGGAGCATAGGCAGGAACAATGAGGACACTAGACAGACACAAGGACAGACACCAGTGACAGCAAAAGCAAGGGCAAAGGCAAAGACAAAAGGAGCTCGGAGCAGTATTGGGAAAACGAAGACCAATTAAGAATCAGGGTGAGGATAAGCAGAAACTATAGAGTTACCTTCTGTGAATGTGAGTTTGCAGGCAAGATACTATGGCTATAATCGGGAGTATATTTATATATATGATCACAGGAAGACGAGACAGAGAGAAAAGAAAGAAAGAACTAAGGAAAACCTCCAACTCCGCTATTTAACACATCTCCTCCACCAGTCCGCTATGACTCACACTTTCGCTCATACAATCTCATAGAAACCCCTCGCTACCACACCTCGTATTCCTCCCCACCATCTTTGCTATTTACATTACCAATCCATCACGCCATCGAACCTCATAGAACCCAATGACGACATCCCCTCCTCAACATATCTCCTCCTCGCTTATCATTACCCCAACAATCACGACAGTGCTTCGACTACCAAACCCACGGGACCGATGCCAAAACGCCGGGACAAGATCCATCACGCTATCGAACCTCCTTGAACCTAATGATGACACCCTCTCCTCAGCACACCCCTTCCTCGCTCAACAAGCCCTCAACAATCACAACAGTACTTCGACTACTGATTCTTTGAGACCGATGCAAAGATGCCGAGACATACAACTACCAAACTATTGGGAACTGTAGCAAGACGCCGAGACACAGATTGAACATTTCTTCCTGGATTTTCTGGGCTCTAAATATTGCACTGTTCAAGAAGTTGAAATCTTGGGACATTTTCCTCGCCAGCCCATTTGCTTGGCCCTCATTTATCATCTTCGCATGTTATAAAGGTCAAAATGTCATTTGCGGGCATCCTCTATAGTTGGCTTGAAAGGGGGACATATTAGTTGTTTCCGAATTGTGATTATTTGTAGCAACTTCAGCAAGGGATAAAATGTTGGTCCAGTTGTCCTGTTGATAGTATATATAGCTGTGTAGGTATTGTTTCATAATCGCATTCATACTTTCACTTTATTCTCAGTCTGAGGGATGGAATGCAGTAGAATATCAAGGGTCTATCTTCAAATGGTCGCAAAAGGTTTTCCAAAACTCAACCGTAAATTGTATTTCTCGATCTGAGACAATAGTTTCCGGTAGCCCATGAAGTTGCCATACTTGTTCCAGGTATAGACAAGACAGATCCCTGGATGGATATTTTCCGTAGTAGCAATCAGGGTTTTCATTTTTGTTAACTGATCCGCTACTACCAGTATGGCGTTGAAATTATTGTTTAATCAGCAAATTCAATTTATGACTGAAGTCTCCCAACAGTCTCTCGGGTTTCGTGAGAGTCTCCTGAGACCCCTTGATATTTTTTGGGTCTCCTGAGGCTTAGTAGACATCAGGAGACAAATGAAGTTTTGCTGATGTTTCTGGAAGCTCACTGTGATGGAGTAACTGGGAGGCAGGATAGAGGTAAACAATGATGACGCAAAAGGACTCGAGGAGCACAGCCAGGTTATGACGGACTAACCGGAAGGCAAGAAGGCGGAAGACAATCATGATGTAGAGGAACTCGAGGAGCACTGCCAGTACAATGATAACACTGACGAGGATAGGAAGAACACTGGGCGGACATAAACACAGACATCAGCGAGGTCAAAGACAAAGGCAAAGGCAAAAGGAGCATGAGGACCTGATAGACGTCAGCACGAAGGATAACATATTCTATAAGCTTCCTTGCTTTACTGAAGGAAGGTTCCAGGATATCGTAGACTATGGCCTGATAACAGGAGTATATTCCTATATAGCGAAACAGCAGATAAAAGAAACAGAGAGGAAAGAAAGGAAAAACTAAGAAAAACATCTTCCGCCCGTTATTTAACATCATCCTCCACCAGTCCGATATGACTCAGACCTCAGCTCATCAAAATTAAACCACGGTTGCTTGGTAACGGGACACTCCTCCAAATCCTCGCGCAACGACAACAACTACCTCCATCAACAATGACCTGCCAGGAGGCCTATTAATAGAATTACAAAAAAACCACGAATGGCCACTGAACAGGAACGTGTGAGAGTTATAGAAATGCATGCAGAAGGCAAGAGTTATTGGAAAATCGCCAAAGAAATAGGTGTTTCCAAATCTGAGGTTCAAAGAATAATTTCACAATGGAAAACAAATCGTATACTTCAGCCTCCACTACGACCAGTGAAAAGACCTGAGCTAGATGAAAGAGCTAGAAGGCGATTTCAATACTTCAGTGACGCCAATCCATATGCAACATTATGCAAAATTACAAATGAACTCAATATGCCAGTCTCAAAAAGAATAGTCGGTAATGCTCTACAGAAGGAGAAATATTTTGTCCATTTTGCCAAGAAAAAACTTTTTTTGAATAAACCCCGTAAGAGAGCTAGGCTCCATTTTGCTAGGGGAAAATACTGGACAAGAATTGTATAGCGGAGAATGATTTTTACCGATGAGATTAAGGTTGAGTTGGGAATGAGTGGAGGCCAGACAAAGGTACGATGACCACCAGGGACAGCACTTGAAGAACAATACTTGAAGCCTGCATTTTCTGGCGAAAAACTCTCTATCATGTTCTGGTCTGGTTTTACCTACATCAGCAAACTCAACTTGTGATTGAAGTCTCCCAACAGTCTCCTGAGACCCCCAGATATTTTTTGAGTCTCCTGAGGCTCAGGAGACATCAGGAGACAAATGAAGTCTTACTGATGTACGGTCATCACACCCCTATGGTTGCTCTTAGAAAAAGGAATGAGAATGAGAGGGTAGACAAGAAAGACCACCTTGGAGTCAACTCTGTTCAGTACTGCCATGAAATCCTTGGTCCTTATATTGTACCTATGGTGGAGGCACTTGACGGACCTGGTAGTGGGAGCCAAACTATAGAAGATGGTGCAAAAATTCATACATCAAGCCATACCAAAAGGTATAGATTGATGAATGGTGTCTCAAGGTCAGATTGGCCCGCATACTCTCCAGACCTCAACCCCATTGAAGATATTAGGTCTTATTTCAAAAGAAGGTTAAGAAAAGAAATTATATCTACTAGAAAAGTCTCTAGCAAAAGACCGGATTTAATTTCTGTATCTAAAAGAGTTTGGGAGGAGATGCCATGGGAGAGGTTATATCATTATATAGATATTATGCTAAGGAAAATTACTACTGTCATAAGGTGACATGGGGGTCATACAAGATGGTAGATTAACTCTCTAGATGTAGTAGAGTCTATTCCTAGTTTTATTTTCTATTTTACTGTGTTTCTTGGTTGAGGGTCATTTTTGTTGCTGCTGTAAGCATTTTCATGTCGTTGCAAGAGGGGTGTCCCGTTACCAAATGACCTCGGGTTTAATAGAAATCTTTTATATACACACTGACACCTCGTATTCCTTTCCATCATCTCACCAATTCCAATTACTAATCCTCCCTGCAACTGAACTTCATAGAATCTAATGACGACACTATTACCTCCGAATCACTCTATTCCCTCTTCGCTTGACATAACCACATCTGTTACAATAGCGTTACCACTACCGAACTATTAGGACTGATGCTACGACGCCAGGACAGATCAGGGCCCTATCACGGCGTGGAGTGATACTTGGCAATATTGTGGGAAGAGGGGTTAGTCAGGAGTTCTCGTATGTTCTTTGGGTTTCGGTTGCAATGGTTTGATTCGGGAATATGGTTTGGGAATAGTCATAAGTGCGGATTCAGATATAAGTATCACGGCGTGGAATGGACTTAGCGATGTTGCGGGAAGAAGGATTAGTCAGAGTTTTCTATAAGGGTCTATGGGTTCCCGTTGCAGGGGTTCTATGAGTCAACGATGCGTATGTATTGGTAATCGAAGGATTTCCTTTAGGTTCTATGGGGTTCTATGAGATGAGTCAGCGAAGGGATGATAGGGTTATATATAGGGAGCTCTCTCCCTCGCTTGTAGAGTTTTCCTTTCTTTCCTTTCTTCTTCACGCAACCTTCCTATCCTTTAGTCGATACTGTACTTTAGGATCCATAGTCTCGTCGAAAAGCAAACCCCTTTGGGGATCTCGCCCTACCTCCATAGTCTTCGTGATCTCGGCTACCTCGTGTCCTCGTTCTTATCATTATAGTACCTCTTGCTTTGTTTACTTCGCCTCGCTTCGCTCCGCTCCCCTGCCTCGGTTGTGTACCTTGGCTCCTCGGATTACGTCCCCGCATCACCACGTGATAATAAGAGTCTTGGAAGGTTCTATAGGTTTCTGTACAGGGATGATTGAGTTCGTCATCAGGTGTGAATATGAGATATATATAGAGGCCTTGCTCTTGTTTATAGATAGTTTCTTTTCTCCTCATGCAGCTTTTTTATCCTTTACTCAATATATACTGTAGGACTCTTTAGCCCCGCCTCGCTTAGTCTCCGATCTATGACATTAGAACGCATCCTCTACTGATACCTTTGTCTCCATTGCTTCGTTAGAGAATCCTTATGGACTCGATAACCTACACTTCTCCTCTTTGGTTAACCCTCTACATCCATATATCAGCAAACTCAACTTGTGACTGGAGTCTCCCAACAGTCTCCCAGGTCTCCTGAGAGTCTCCTGAGACTCCTGGATATTTTTTGAGTCTCCTGAGGCTCAGGATACATTAGGAGACAAATGAAGTCTTGCTGATGTAGCTCTCGTGCCCTTGCGTACCTCGTCCCTAGTCTCGTCCTGCCTTGCCTTGCTTTGCCTTTGTACTGTATCTTGGCTTGTCCTTGCCTTTGTCTCCGCCAAGTCTGTGATATTCCCTTCCTAGGGCCTAGCTCCTGATAGGTCTAGGTTTTGAAGGATATTGACGATGAAAAGATTGTCGAAGCTCAGGAGTTGTCACGGCATGTCAGGGATAGTAAAGAGTGATTAAGTAGGAATGTCGGGATTCTTCGGGTTGGTTGTATCGGGGTTTAGTATGTAGATCGGTTATGGGTTTGGGGTTCTTTTCTATGGGTTTCTATGGGTTTCCGTGATATGGATTAGTAATCGGTGGAACTGGAAGGTTATATATACGGCTGGGATTTCCTTTGTCTCTCTTTTTCTTCTTTCCTTACGCAACCTCCTGTTATCAACCTTTTCCTTTAGGTTTCTGTTCTTGGTTCTTTATCTGGATCTTTTTCTGTCTTGATATAAAATATATACTTGGTTCTATTCCTCGTTCCGTCCTCGTCATCGGTTGTGCCTCTTGGTAACACCGTGTCCTGATCCCGTCCGCCTCGGTTAGACCCTTGGCCTTCTGTCGCCTCTCGCTCTTGTCTATGACCGTGATTCGAGTTATCTACTGGTGTCTTCGCGTATACGTTGAATTCAGAGACTCCCTGTGGACTCTCTGCCCGACTCTGCTCCTGCTATAATTCCCTCGCCTTAGTACCCCGACCCCGCTCCGTAACAGGAGTGTGTTGTGAATCCGAGTCTATCGCTTATTGCCAGGATGTTTCCTCATATCTCAAATATTGAACCAAATATTCCTTCCATTCGTCATCCTTGTTTCCTTGAATCCAATATTTCCTCCACTTCTCATTCGACTTCTCCCTCTATCTCTCTAACGGAGTGGGGTCGGGGCAGGGACAAAGCGGGTAGATTCAGGAACAAGGATAGGGACGGGGTCGGCTCAGGAGATACCCGAGGCGAGGCGGACTCAGGTTCAGGTTCAGGTTCGAGGTCAGGTTCAGGAACGAGCCGCAGATAGAAGGGCTGAAGCCAAAGTAATGTATTGCTAACAGAAAGAAGACGTTGCCTAGAGAGGCAGAAACATAGGAAAGAACGAGCCCTATATATACAACTATTTCCCCACACCAATAACTCATACCATAGAATCCCATAGAAACTCCCCTACTCCCGTACCACCCATACTATTCCCACTAACCCCCATCCTTCCTAGCGCTTACATTCCATTACCCGAGCTCCTTCCTAAACCATCATTCTACTTCCGGCATCGACCGATACTATCCAACAACTATTAGGGTGTCGCACCGGACTACTAGAGTAGTGCTGTAAAGAGCTCAGAGTCCGAAACGCTAACTGCAAAGGCAGAAAGGAATGGGGTCACTTCAGTCTACACGTAACTAGAATCTCCATTGTCCGATGCTAGTCCGACGAGTATAGGAAGTTGTTTAGATTGTGGTAATGCTAACACGAAGATTGGTTCAGGTAGATATTTTCAAGGATCACTAAGAGCGTATGGAATTGAGGTAATAGATTTATGTCGTTAAGACTCTTTCTTCGTCGATGATGATTTCAACAAAGTCGGAGAATGACACTGTATTTATATCCCGCGCAAAATGTCACGCGGACTAAAGCTATCATTACAACAAATATGTGGGAGAAGACGCGATAATTGAAACCGAACACCAACGCCAATGTTCCCAACGCCTTTAAATCCCTCATGTTACATCGCGCTGCATGCACTCAGTTTTTCGTCAGCGGGGAAGTGCCGGAGTCAGCCTACCGGATAACTCCTTAGTACCGGGCCTCGACTTCACTCGCCAACTCTTTCCCCGCATCGTTATCTATCACTAAAGAGCATGGCTCAATATTAGGACTATCAACGATTAGGTATCGGAGGTGTCGGGTAGTCTTACCTTTCCCTGAGAAGTCACCAGCGTCAGCTTTCTTAAAACCTTCGCCGTTTGATCAGTTTTGGTCTCCATTGATCCCAAACTTGAACTACTGCCCCCTCATATACCCACCGGTGTCCTGAGCGGCTGTGCCGGCGCTTTGACGCTCTGGGGGTTATTTTTTTCAGGTTAACTAGTGATTCTGCAACTCCGCAATCTGGCCCATACTGGCACCACTGTACCTCTCTGGGGCCCCGATTGGGAGTTCAGTAGCATAGGGAGGCTTCGCTGGTCTTCCTGTCTCCAAATCCCGTAACAACAACCCTGTTTCGAAAACGTTTTGGCGGGAGGCGAGGTGCAGGAGGAGAAGCCGTGATATTCTCTATAGGCGGAGGTGATTCAATAACTTGTCCAAGAATGGGGTCATCGACCAACGGCGATATTAAGGAGACATGGAAAACAGAGTATATCCTCATAGAGGACGGTAGGTTTAGCTCACAAGCATAGAGATTCACAATTCGTTTCACCGAACATGGACTAATCTGTTTCCAGTCGAATTTTTTCGAGACTCGTTTCGTGTTCAGGTTTCCAATTGATAACCAAACTTTATCTTTAACTACGTAACGATGTCCCGGCGTCTTGGCATTGGTCCCGAGGGTTCGGTTGTCGAAGCGCTGTTGTGATTGTTTAGGAATGGCTAAGCGAGAAGGGGGGTGTGCTGAGGAAAATTGTCGTCATTAGGTTCTGGGAGGTTCGATGGCGTGATGGGTTTGTAATATAAACAACGGAGATGGTGGGGAGAAATACAAGGTGTGGATGCGACGGGTTTCTGTGGGTTTCTATGAGCTAATGTTTGAGTCATAGCGGACTGGTGGAGGAGTAGTGTTAAATAGCTGGGTTAGATGTTTTCTTTAATTCTTTCTTTCTTTCCTCTCTGTCTTGTTTTCCTGTCATCTCGGTACATAGGAATCTACTCCTATTTCTAAGCCATAGCCTCTCGTACCAAACACGTGATCCTCCGACGAGAGGAAACTCATAGCATCCCTCATCGTTCCCGTTGAGGTCCATCTGGTCCTCACTCTCCCTGCTCTGCGCCCTTGTGCCTTTGCTCTTGCCTTTGCCTTCGCCGGTGCCTGTGCTTGTGCCTGCCCGGTGTTACCTTTGTCTTCGTCGGTCTCCTCGTCGTTAGACTGTGCCCCTCGGGTCCTTCTGCGTCATCATTGTCATCTTCCTCTTTGCGTCAGGTCACTCCGTCACAAAGGAGGGGCTGTGTCCTGGCGTTATCAGCAAGTTTTACCATTTGTGACTGAAATCTCCTGAGTCTCCTGACAGTCTCCTGAGTCTCCTGACAGTCTCCTGAGTCTCCTGAGACCCCTGTTTAAATCTTCCAAGACTTGTAAAATCTTGCTGATGGTCTTGGCATCGATCCCGAGTGTTTGGTGGTCGAAGCACCGTTGTGATTGTTAGGGTAATGTTAAGTGAGGAAGTGATGTGCTGAGGAGGGGATGTCGTCATTCATCAGCAAACTCAACTTGTGACTGGAGTCCCCCAGCAGTCTCCCAAGTCTCCTGAGAGTCTCATGAGACTTCTGGATATTTTTTGAGTCTCCTGAGGCTCAGGAGACATCAGGAAACAAATGAAGTCTTGCTGATGTTAGGTTCTAGGAGGTTTGATGGCGTGATTGGTTTGTAATGTAAATAAGGGACATGGTGGGGAGGAATACGAAGTGTGGTTGTGACGGATTTCCATGGAATTCTATGAACTAATGTATGATTCATAGCGGACTGGTGGAGGAGAGGTGTTAAATAGCGGAGATAGATGTTTTCTTTAGTTCTTTTTTTCTTTCTTCTCTGTCTCGCCTTCCTGTTATTTCAGTACATAGGAATATATTCATATTTCCAAGCCATAGTTTCTCTTCTACTAGCTCTTGTCCTCTGTAAGAGGAAAACTCATAATACCTCTCATCGTTCTCGTTGAGGTCCATCTGACCCTCACTCTCTCTGCTCTGCGTCCTTGTGCCTTTGCTTTTGCCTTTACCTTCGCCGGTGCCTGTACTTGTGCCTGCCCAGTGTTATCCCTGTCTTTGTCGGTCTCCTTGTTGTATAGGCTATGCTCCTCGAGTCTTTCTGCATCATCATTGTCATCTTCTACTTTCCATCGGGTTACTCCATCACAGGCCGGAGTGCGATATAGATTGGCCATTTCTTGTTGTATCCGTTAAGCTCGGAACATCTCACTCTTTAAAGGGTCGAAGGCCTATGACATCTCCCTTGTCAACAACAGCAAGACTTCATTTGTCTCCTGACATCTCCTGAGCCTCAGGAGACTCAAAGAATATCCAGGAGTCTTAGGAGACTCTCAGGAGACCAGGGAGACTGCTGGGAGACCCCAGTCACAAGTTGAGTTTGTTGATGAATCCGCTGGTCTGATGTTCATTGGTAATCGTCTTATGTTGGAGGGGTCCAATGGATATTCGAGGATGCATTCTAAAGTTGGCTTGGAAGGGAGACATATTGGTTGTTTCGGAGATATGGTTAATGGTAGCAAACTCAGCAATTAGTAGGAGACCAGTCCAGTTATCCTGTTGGTAGGACACATAGTTGCATAAATATTATTCCATAATCGTATTGGTTCTTTCCGTTTACTGGTTGTCTCTACCAACTATATAAACGAATCAAAAAATGCATCATTCAGTCTTATCACTTTTAATGTGCTTTTTAAGGGGATCAAAAACCGAGCAAAAAGGCATCCTTTACTATGGGTAAACGAATCAAAAGATGAATCCTTAGTTCCATTTGATACATTTAAAGTACTTTTTCTTATAAAACTTTAAAAAAAAAGAATTGATCTCCCAAGAAACTAAACCTTACCTATTGCGATTACTTAACCTGAATCTTATCACCTATGCTATCAAACAATATATTAATATATTATTTGAGCTGTGTTGAATTGCCAGAGAGGAAAAGCATCAGAAAATTGGTGAGGAAAAGGCATCATGGAAAAGCATCATGAAAAATGAATCCGAGTGTCTTTTAAAAAAGCATACCCTCTAAATGAATCAAAGGATTCATTTACCAAAACTGACTGTGTGGAAAAACGAATCAAAAGATTCATTTACATGGCTTGTAGAGTGTTTTGGGGATGAAAGGCCGTAGACCATCAACGTACTATCTCCAAGCGTTCTTAAAGAATCTTCCAAAATTCAGAAATAAATTGCATCCCACTATCTGAAACAATAGTTTCTGGTAACCTATGAAGCTTTCATACTTGTTTCAGGTATAGACAAAACCAATACCTGGTATCAATATTCTCAGTGGTCAAGACCAAATATTTCATCTTCGTTTACAGGTCTACTACCACAGGTATAGTGTAAAAACCCTTGCTTTCTGGAAGTCTAGCTCCAAAATCCATAGTCATGTCTGTCCACGGTCTCTTGGGCACTAATAGTGATCGTAGAGCTTCCTGTAAAGGGTTATGGCTTGCGTTACATCAGCAAACTCAACTTGTGACTAGAGTCACCCAGCAGTATCCCGGGTCTCCTGAGAGTCTCCTGAGACTCCTCGATATTTTTGGAGTCTTCCAAAGCTCAGGAGATATAAGGAGACAAATTGAGTCTTGCCGATATACTTCGTCAGCAAATAAGACAATTCTGAACATCGCAATCTGTATATTTTTGTATGGTCGGCCAGGAGTAGTTTCGACTCAGCTGTCTCAGTATTTTGGCATCGGTCCTGAGGGTTCGGTAGTCGAAGCACTGTCGCGATTTTTTAGGTAATGCTAAGCAAGGAAGGTATACGTTAAGAAAAGAGTATCGTCATTGGTTTCTAGAAGGTTCGATGCCGTGATGGATTAGTAATGTAAATAGAAGAGATAGTGGAGAGGAATACGAGGTGTAGTTGCGATAGATTTCTATGGATTTCTATGAGCTGACATGTGAGTCATACATCAGCAAGCTTTACCATTTGTGACTGGAGTCTCCTGAGTCTCCTGACAGTCTTCTGAGTCTCCTGAGACTCCTGTGATCTCCTGAGACTTGTAAAACCTTGCTGATGTATTGAACTGATGGAAGAGAGGTATTAAATAGCAGGGATAGATGTTTTTCTTAGTTCTTTCTTTCTTTCCTCTCTGTCTCGTCTTCCTATTATCTCGGTACATAGGAATATACTTCTATCTTTACACCATAGTTTCTCGCACCTAAGATTCTGTCCCCTTTACAGGAAATCCATAATACCTCTCATCGTTCTCGTTGAGGTCTATTTGGTCCTCACTTCTCCAGTCTTGCGCCCTTTTATCTCTGCCTTTGCCTTTGCCTTTGCCGGTGCCTGTGCTTGTACCTACCCGGTGTTGTTTCTGTCTTCGTCGGTATCCTTATTGTTCTGGCTGTACCCCTCGAGTCCTTTTGCATTATCATAGTCTTTCTCCACCCTGCCTCCCGGTTACTCCATCACACTAAGATGATACCATCTTTACTCGATGTTACGGAGCAGCGCGGAGACAACAGACAAGAGGGCCGAGGTACACAACCGAGGCAGGAACGAGGACGAGGACGAGGAACGAGGACGAGGGGACTTACCCGAAGAGCAAGGTTGTAGGGCAGAGGGTCCAGATGGCCTCTCTGACAAAGACATGGAGACGAAGATACCAGTAGACGACGCGGACTACGGTCATGGGCTATGGAGGGGCGAAGTGAGGCGAAGGCAAGGACGAAGCGAAGCGAGGACGAAGCGAGGTACTATGAAAGACCCTTCAGGTCTTGGCAACAACTATGGTTATGACGTAATATATTCAGGACTAAGGGCACAAGACGAGACGAAACTAAACCGTAGGGTTGATAACAGGAAGAACACGTAAGGAAAGAAAGAGAAAGAAAAGAACAAAGGGAAGATCCGTAGCAACGTATATATACCCCTCCTAATCCCTGTACAGTCATGGCTCATCACATCGTGTAACGGAAACCCATAGAAACCCCAAGAACCCAAAAGAAACCTTATACCCGAAACCCTATTCTCCAATATCCCCCTCCTCCACGAAGTCCGTAGTACGCTGTGATACTCGACTGGCATAGCACATGTTTCTCACATCATAGTTGACCATAACCTCTCCAGCCACCAATGTATTTGACTATCAAAAGCTACATAAAAACCTCGAAAGGCTTTTTGTCGCTCACCCTGAAGTAGACCCCACCGCAACGGAGGAATCGGAGAAAGCTTATGACATCCTCCAAAGGGCCTACGAAAGGGTCAAGCAATATGCAATCGACTTCACCAACCACTATTCTAAAACAAAACAAGCTCTGACTGAGTTTCATTAAGAAACCCAAAGACTATGAGCTAAGATCATAAGCTGCAAGAAGTAGTCAAAGAAGGCCTAAGGGAGTCCCCTGGCGTCTTGCTACTGGTCATGATGATTCGGTAGTCGTAGCGCTGTTGCGATGGATGGAGTTGTGTTAAGAGAGGATGAGGTAAGATGAAGCGAGGTTGTCGTCATCAGCATCTATGAGGCGAGATTGCAGGGAAGATTGGTAATAGGAAGTGACAAAGATGGTAGGAAGAAATACGAGGTGTGATTGCGATAGATTTCTATGGGGTTCTAGGGGCTGATACATCAGCAAGACTTTATTTGTCTCCTGATGTCTCCTGAGCTTCAGGAGACTCAGAAAATATCCAGGAGTCTCAGGAGACTCTCAGGAGACCTTGGAGACTGTTGGGAGATTCCAGTCACAAGTTGAATTTGTTGATGAAGCTGGGTAGTGGAGGAATTGTTTCTTCTCTAGAACAAAGTTTCTTGTAGAACTTAGTAAAAGTAGTAGAAGCAGGACACACAAAGATTTAGAGTATAAGTACTCATGTCCATTTCCGCCAACTGGTTCTAGATTTTTCCTCATCATCAGTTCGTAACAAGCAGAAGAAGACCCTTAAGATTACTCTAAGTCTAACAAGAAGAATCTTTACTTACTAAATCTAACTTCTATCTTTTACTGCCCCTCTTGCTTCCTACTTCTCATAACAGTAGAAAGAATCATCGATTGGTAGCTGAAAGCCCATGTTTTTGTTAGAGACACTCTGTCGATCTTTTATTTTACTCTTCTTCCATTTTAGAGGCAGAGCTCTATCACATTCTTAGCCTTAATTAACATTCTTATAGTAATAAATTTTCTACATTGGTTCATTATTTCTTTTCATTAAACTGCTTATATCTTATCTAAATCTAGTAATGTATGCAATTTGTTAAATTTCTAAGTTCAAATGAGTAACTACTGGTATAGGTCTTTGGATATTCATAACTTTATTTTCTCCGCAGTTACTTGACATATATACCTTGTGAATAATTGTCTAATAATTGTATCTAGGGATAAATACTCAGTGATATCTAAATGGAGTTTTCTGATGGGGGAAAATACAAAACGAGGGGTATTTCCTGGTGTTGAGGAAAAGATTGTGTCAAGTTCTGATTGGTTGGTTTGTCCTACATGTTGGTTGTCAAGGTAGAGCCTCCCTCTTATCAATTATCACCGAATAAGTCAGCAGATAATCTTTCCAACAACTCGCCCGCAACCCACTGCTTAAAGGTCCCATCTTTTACCAACAGGAATCCCCGGCACCATCATTCACACCCCCATCCGTATCAACTTGGAGTCAAATTGGCCAAATATGTAGGTAGCGCTGAATTTGGAAAAATCTATTATCCAACACGACCCTTGAGATTAGCTTCTTCTACTTACAACAGCTACCGAAATCATCCACAATGAGCTTGATTCCCTACACCACGTCCAAACATCAGAAAGCGCCCTGCACCCGAAGGCATCCATAGCAATCAATCATCATGTCGTAGAATGTGCTTAGCGACGTCATGGGAATAAGGATTAGTCAGGATTTTATATGGTATTCTGTGAGTTGCTATACAGGGGTTCGATGAGCCAACGGCACGCATGTATTTCTAATAGAGTGTCTTGATTCAGGCTCTATGGTTAGTCTTCGCCAGCAGGTTTTTTAACCTATGTTAATTTGTTTCAGGGGGTTTTGAATTCCAGACATATTGGGAAACTAAAAGCTGTATCTAATAGTATTCAAATAAAATAGTAGAGCTAACTTAAAGTATTAAAGAAAGAATGTATTCTATATACTAATTTTTGACAAATAAACAATTTAACTGGTAGGTCAAAATACCCACTGGCTACGACTATATGTATTTTCTATGGTATGAGTCAGTAGAGGAGTGCTGGGACTATATATAGACAGCTCTCTCCCTCGCTTGTAGGATTTCTCTTCTTTTTTCTTCTTCACACAATCTTTTTATCCCTTTAGTCAATAAATGCTTTAGGAACACTTAGCCATGCCTTGTTAAGTTTCCCGTCTACGACAGTGGAATACACCTTCTACTAGTATCTCCACCTTCACATCTGCATCAGAGAATCCTTGTGGACTCTCTGCCCTACTCTTCTTTTACTCTAGTTTTTCGCTATACCTCGTCCCACTTCACGTCGCTTCGTCTTACCTTGTCTCGCTACACCTAAGTTGTGTACCTTAGCTTGTTTCATCTTTGTCACCGCTTCGCTCCATGATATCAATATACCCAAAAACACTTATAGTTTTTGAGCTGTTGTTGTGACGGAGTAACCCGACGCAAAGAAGAAGATGACAATGATGACGCAGAAGGACTCGAGGAGCACAGTCTACGCGACAAGGAGACTGACGAAGACAGAGGCACCACCGGCCAGGCACAAGCACAGGCACAGGCAAAGGCAAAGGCAAGAGCAAGGGCACAGAAGCACAGAGCAGGGAGAGTGAGGACCGAATGGACCTCAACGGGAACGATGAGGAGTACTATGAGTCCCCTCTTGATAGAGGAGCGAATCTTGGGTACAAGAGACTATGGCTTAGAAATAGGAGTAGATTCCTATGTACCGATATAACAGGAAGACGAGACAGAGAGAAAAGAAAGAAAGAACCAAGGAAAACATCTATCCCCGCTATTTAACACACCTCCTCCACTAGTCCGCTATGACTCACACCTTCGCTCATAGAACCCCATAGAAACCCGTTACTACCACACCTCATAATCCTCCCCACCATCTCCGCTATTCTACATTACCAATCCATCACGCCATCGAACCTCCTAGAACCTGATGACGACAACCTCCAACTCGCGTTCCCCGCTCCCGCTTAACATTACCACAACAATCATAACCATGCATCATCTACCGGACTGTCGGGACGGATGCCAAGACGCCGGGACAGTTGTTATATGACAGAGTAACCGGGAGGCAAAGTAGCGGAAGACAATGATAAGGTGGAAGGATTCGAAGAGCATAGCTAGCACGACAAGAACACTGACGAGAGCTCAGACAACGACATGCGGGCACAAGTACAGGCACCAGCGAGGGCAAAGGCAAAGGTAGAGGCAAAAGAGGCATGAAGGGAGAAGAGTGAGGATTGGATAGACCTCAACAAGAAAGATAAGTGGTACTATAAGTTTTCTCGTTACTGAGGACAAAGCTTTAAGTCAAAGGAACTACGGCTTTGAAATAGAAGTATATTCCTATGTATTGAAATAACAGGAAGACGAGACAGAGAGAAAAGAAAGAAGGAACTAAGGAAGATATCTATCTCCGCTATTTAACACTTCTCTCCCACCAGTGCAGTATGACTCACATATCAGCTCACAGAAACCCATAGAAATTCATCGCAATCACACTTCGTATTCCTCACCACCACCTTGCCACTTCCTATTACCAATCCTCCCTACAACCAAACCTCGTAGAACCTGATGACGACAGCCTCGCCTCATCTCACCTTGTCCTCGCTTAACATAACTCCATCCGTTGCAACAGTGCTACGACTACCAAACTATAGCGACTACTAGTAGTGCCAAAATGCCAGGACATGTTGGCTTTCATCCCAGCCAAAAATAACCTGAATTATAGTGATCTGCATATGCGTTTGTATTGCTGGCCAGCATTTTCTTACCTCATTAATCCAAAAAAGTCCAAAAATATCTACTGGTGCCATCGCATCCTGTTCTACTCATAGTCAGTAATGATATCCAAATTTATTCAACCACTTGTACCTGGACCCCCACCCATTTGGCCATGGCTAAATCAATAAAGTTAAGAAATGTTCTTACCTCTAAGAACAATGATTCCGCATCATGGTGAATCATAGGTAAAGTCATATAGTATGGCTTTCTATCAGCAACAGAAGCTGCTCGCAAGCAACCTGCTCTGGTTCCTTCACTTATATTTTCTCTCCTTCCTCTTGATCTGCACAATCTTTCTAATACAGATCAAGATGTTTGTACTAGCGGCCTTACTGATGTTTGTTGAAACTCTTTTTAAAGGTGCCCGCCGATCTCGTGTTATCAATATCACCTGCATTTATCAGAACTGTACTCCAATGATGAAAACAGTGAATAGTACTCACGCATAGCTTGAAATTTGAACCCAAATCTATATAGTACTACAATACAGTGTGTCTCAAAAATACTGAGACATATACTAAGACATATATTGAGACCGGTTGGTAGTTGTATTGTAGGATGACTAAGCAGAGGGCCAGGGGGCGGAAAAAAGTGGTTTTGAGTGGTACAAGGTAGGGTAACACATGCAAGCAGTTGTAAATAGTTATAATTAGCCGTTTTGACCCCGCAGAAGATACAACAGCCCGCAACCAAATCTTCAAATTTTTTACTTGTATTTACCAATTATTAAAGCAACAAAGATGCCTACTGCAAGGTGTTCAGTGTGTCGACGTGATAAAGTTCTTGCAGAATTTGATTTGAACCGCAATGGAGTTATGTTTAGATCATGCAGGAACTGCCCGGTAATTGCGACTTAATACATCTTTGAATATTTACTTAACTAACACTTTACCGCAAAGAACAGCTGAAATGCGACGAAGACGTGCAGTTGCACAACGGCAGCAAGTTGAAAATCAACAGGTATATATTGCCACATTCTAGAGGGAATATTGGTTTAATTGTAAACTTATTGTTTTGAATAGCTGTCACCTCCAAGAGCTGCACGTTTCTCACACCCAATTTTTCCCTATGCATTTGTTAGTTCACGTTTGCAATGGCGTCCATTGGTGTTGGGCGCAATGAACATCTCTTGCGAGTCATGCGGAGCATTGCATTGGATTGACGAACGAGTATCAGCGAGCTCAAGAGTCAAGTCCCACTTTGAAAGTTGTTGCAAGAAAGGAGATGTTCAACTACCCGCTTTGCGAGAGTCTCCTCCATATCTACGATACCTTTTACAATCCTTGGACACTGTTGCGAGACAATTCCATACGAATATCCGAGGATACAGCTCTGCGCTCACATTCACGTCGGTCAGGTATACTGCTGATCAACGTCCTGCCATACAAGGTGGTGGTATTCATTGCTTTCAAATTCACGGTGAACTCTACCATATGCAAGGACCATTACATCCACAAGAAAATGCTACCCCATGTTTCGCACAATTGTATTTTTACGACCCTGCCTACACAGCCAATTTACGATACGAATCACATCCTAGCCTTAATCTCGAGGTATTGCAACGTCTTACAGCTGAGTTACATGAGGTTAATCCTTTTATAACTATATACATAACTTTACGTGAACGATTCGATGATGCAGAACGAATGCGGGAACCTGCAAGAGTTTTGCTCAACCTGCAATTGCAGTTGATAATAGAATCAGGTGCTGATAAACATCGCAACAACTTGCCAACCAGTAATGAAGTTGCTGTAATCATACCTGATGAGTATGAGGCAGCTGGGTTTCAGGATATTATTCTTGCAAACCGTGACGCAGATGGTAATGAAGCATTTAGCAGAATCGAACCAAATAATGCTGCATATATGCCTTTGCATTATGTTTCTATTTCCATTTGGTGTTGCAGGTTGGCATTGGGGTTTAAGGTTACGAGATGATTTGCAGGTTCGCAAGATTTTACGCCTTAGTCAACGGGTATTTTACAGGTATAATTTATGATTTACAAATAATGCATAATTGTAAAGGGCTAACTCATATATTGGATATTGTTTGCATATACATCCAATGGAGTTCCCTACGCTTTTTCATTCCCAACGCCTCCTACAACAATATTTGGTCGATGCATGGTCTGTTTGCGATCATAACAAATTCAACTGGATTCGATTGAACCAAGCGCAATTACGTGCAGACTTATATAATGGTCTCGCAGATGCTTTGCTACAGCAGGACTTTAATGCAGAGGAAACCGGCAAACGTATAATACTCCCAAGCAGTTATACTGGCAGTGACCGATATATGCAACAGTTGTATCAAGATTCTATGGCAATTGTTTGTCATTTTGGACGCCCCACTTTGTTTATCACGTTTACAGCAAATCCAAAGTGGCCTGAGATCGTTGCAGAATTGCTTCCAGGACAAATAGCTGTTGATCGGCCAGACCTTACTGCAAGAGTTTTTCATATGAAGCAACAACAGCTTCTTGCTGAAATCAAGCACAAAAATATATTTGGGCGCTATTTGGGTTGTGTATGGACAATTGAATACTAAAAACACGGTTTACCTCATATGTATCTGTTGCTTTTCTTGCATCTAAAAGACAAGTTTATTACAACGGATCGCATCGATGAAATAGTATGTGCAGGGTTACCGGATCCTATTGCGGACCCAAATGGAGAGTTGCGAGGGGTTATAACGAGCTGTATGGTACATGGACCCTGTGGAGAAGCAATGCCAAATGCTACATGCATGTCAAAATCGGATGCAGGCTATTTTAAGTGTGCAAAACGGTTCCCAGAAGAATATCAAACTGAAACTATTGTACAGGAGGATGGATATCCTTTTTATCATCGTCGCAATGATGGAGAAACCCATATAATCCCATTGCGAGGTTCCGGTGGAAATGCGACATTCTCCTTTGATAATCGCTGGGTTGTACCATACAATCCATATTTCTCTTAGCGTTACAAAGCACACATTAATGTCGAGGTCTGTACTTCCATTCATGCAATCAAATATATACACAAGTATATATATAAAGGATCAGATCGTACCACTCTGCAGGTTGGCAATGAAGTTGATGAAGTCAAACGATATTTGCAAGGTCGTTACATTGGGTCAACAGAAGCTGTGTGGAGGATCTTTGAGTATGTAATGCATGAGGAGACTCCTGCTGTCATGCATCTAGCGGTACATATGCCTGGTGACTCAGAACAGGCAGTATATTACGATGCAGATGCAAACCGTGATGAGATTCTGCAAAGAATGGAGTCTGCGAAATCAACACTTATGGCGTTCTTCCAGTACAATTTGGAAAATATTGATGGTCATCTATATCTCTATCAAGAGTTTCCAACTCATTTCACATACAGCAAACCTACCCGCAGATGGTCGTGAAGGAAGGCTGGGGTTTCAATTGGACGCATGTACTATTGCAATTTTATGATGGGTGAAAAATATTACCTACAGCTGTTACTTACAGTTGTGAGAGGTGCAAAGTCATTTGAACATTTGCGAACAGTCTCCAGTACATTGCATCCAACATTTAAGTCTGCATGTATGGCTCTTTATCACGGGGGAAACGGGGACGTAATCAGAAAAGCCAAGGTACACAACCGAGGCAGGAAAGCAGAGCGAAGTAAGACGAGGTAAACGAGATGAAAGATACGGGGCGATCCAAGAGCGAGGGCACGAGGTACTATGGGTCACGGGAACTATGGAGGTAGGACGGGATCCCCGAAGGGGTTTCATTTGACGAGACTCAAGGTCCTAAAGTACAATGCTGACTAAAGGAATAGGAAGGTTGCGTGAAGAGAAAAGAAGAGAAAAGAAAACTCTACAAGCGAGGGAGAGAGCTCCCTATATATAGCCCTAACCTTCCTTCGCTGACTCATCCAATAGAACCCCATAGAACCTAAAGGAAATCCTTCGATTACCAATACAGACGCACCATTACCTCATAACGCCCTGCAGCGGAAACCCATGGAACCTTATAGAAAACCCTGACTAATCCTTCTTCCCGCAACCTTGCAAACACGTTCTATGCCGTGATAGATATTAGGTCCCCCTCTGAGGCCTAAGTCCTCTTAGGCTTGCGTGGGTATCGTTCGTGAAAATCTTTAACTAATTCAGGGGAGTTGTCTAAGTCGCCGTAGGGTTGCCATGATGGCTCATCATAACCAGTATATCGAACAAAATACTCAAGTCTTCCGCGTCGTTTCCGAGAGTCCAGAATAGCATCAACTTCCCACTCTTGTTCACCTTCGATTTCAACGGGCGGTGGAGGTATTTGTATTTGACCTGGGACGGGATCATTGGCGGCGGATGATAATAGCGAAACGTGGAACACTGGGTGGATTTTCATTGAGGCGGGTAGCGCAAGTTCATAAGCATAGGGGCTAACAACACGAGAAATTGGGTAAGGTCCGACCTGTTTCCAGTCTAACTTTTTTGATGGTCGCTTAGTCAATAAATTTCGAGTAGACAACCATACCTTATCCCCAATGCTGTAGCGTGGTGCCGGAATACGATTGGCATTAGCAGACTCCTCCTGAATCTGTTGGGCTCTGAACATTTCCGCTCGGAGAAAGTCAAACACTTCTGACATATCTCTCGCCACAGTATTAGCCTGGTCTTCATTCGTGGTAGTACCATGTCGTAGAGGACCGAAGTTCATGCGAGGATGACGGCCGTAGTTAGCTTCGAAGGGAGAGAGCTTGGTTGATTCGGAAACATGATTATTGGTGGCAAACTCTGCCATAGGTAAATAAGTGGCCCAATTATCCTGTTGATAGTCCACGTAGCTTCGAAGATACTGTTCCATGATGGCATTGATACTTTCGGTCTGACCGTCTGTCTGAGGGTGGAACGCGGTAGAATAACGGGGAGAAATTTCGAGGCGCTCGCATAGCGATTTCCAAAAGTCTGACGTAAATTGAGTGCCGCGATCCGACACTATCTTTTCCGGAAGACCATGTAATTTCCATACATTTTCCAGGTACATTCGAGCAACATCTCTAGCTCCTGATTCTTCAGTGCATGGAATAAAGTGTCTCATTTTCATAAGGCGGTCGACGACAACAAGAATGGCATTATAATTATCACTAAGAGGTAGGCCGGTAACAAAGTCCATCGAGACATCTGTCCATGGTGCTTTAGGAACTAAAAGAGGGCGAAGAACTCCTTGAGGGGCATTGCGATTTGCTTTGCTCCTGCGGCAGATGTGGCAATTCATAACATAGCGGTCAGTGTACTTCCGCATATTCGGCCAGTAGTATTCGCGACTGAGTAACTCTAGGGTCTTTGCTCTACCCGGATGTCCCGCTGATGGTTTATCGTGATATTCCTGAAGAAGTTTGAGTTGTAGCTCCTCATGTTCTGGTACGAAAATTTTGCGGCGATATAGAAGAAGTCCGTCTTCGTTCTCGGCGCATTCGGCGAGGGAGATTTGTTTCGATTGCTTCGTGCCGTCTTTCAGCATCATGAGTACCTTATTTGGGAAACTATCTTCTTGGTAAGCTTTTATAAATAACTCCTGAACAGTAGACATTCCTTCAGCGGGTTCATTTGCTAAAGAACCCGCCAACAAACTTAGCTTATTATCCAAATTTTTTCTCTTCAACACGGTCTGATACTGATACGCAAGGCGTTCATCCCCCTCCTTAGGAAGATCCCCTGATCGCCTGGTAAGAGCATCCGGTTTACCTCCCTGTTTGCCTGGACGAAATTGAATAACAAAATCAAAGCGAGATAAAAATTCTGACCAACGGGTTTGTCGACGATTTAACAGCTTAGTAGACATAAAGTATTCCAGGTTTCTGTGATCTGTAAGAACCTTGATAGGGTATGAGGCTGTTTCCAGGAAATAACGCCATTCTTCGAATCCCCGAATAATTGCCAAAAGCTCCTTATCGTATATTTCATAGTTGCACTCTGCTGGCGTATGCTTCTTGGAGAAGAAGGCGACTGGGTGCAAAATTCCTTCGTCGTCCCGTTGTGACATAATAGCTGCTGAGACGTAGTCGGAGGCTTCCGTTTCTACTATAATCTCCCGATCTGGGTCGAAATGCCTGAGTATGGGTGCCGTGGTAAATGCGAGCTTAAGGTCCTGAAATGCCTTCTCCGTTTTGTCTGTCCATTTAAATACCACCCCTGTCTTTGTCAGAGCGGTCAGAGGGGATACTACCCTCGAATATGCGTAAATAAATCGTCGATAAAAGTTCGCAAATCCGAGGAATTCCTGTACATCTTTCAGACAGGTTGGGGTATCCCAATTTCTGATGGTGGCAACCTTTGCTTCATCCATCTTAATTCCTTCCGGAGTAAGTACAAACCCGAGGTACATAGTCTCCTTCACATGCCATTCGCACTTCTCGGGTTTAAGATGAACCTGATTTTCATCAAGTATCCGAAGAACCTTGTCGACATGTTCTTTATGTTCTTCGAGGGTAGCCGAATAGATGAGGATATCGTCGAGATAAGCAGTAGCAAAATGATCCAAATAAGGACGTAACATGTCGTTAACCCAATGTTGAAATGCCGCAGGAGCGTTGGTGAGTCCAAAGAGCATAACAGTATACTCGAAGTGTCCATAGCGAGTGCGAAATGCTGTTTTCCATTCGTCCCCTTCCCTAATTCTCAACTGATGATATCCATTGCGTAGATCCAATTTGGTAAAATACTTGGCCGAGGAAATACCCATAAATGTCTCGGGTGTTAGTGGAAGAGGGTGTCGATTTTTGACCGTTACCGCATTTAACTTTCTATAGTCAACGCAGAGTCGAAGAGAACCATCCGCCTTTTTAACAAATAATACCGGAGAGCCTGCGGGAGAGGTGCTATGTCGAATCCGTCCATTGGATAAATATTCTGCTAAATAGTCTCTGAGTGCTTGAGGTTCTAGCCGAGTCATCCCATACATAGGTCCGAATGGTACAGTCTTTCTTTCCTGTATGTCGATCGACAAATCATATCCGGTACGGTAAGGGGGAAGTTTGGCAGCATTTGGTTCACTGAGGAGATGCAGATACTTATGATGTTCACTGGGTACGAGTACTCGAGGGTCCTTGGGTTTTTGGGCCAGTAGGTCGTCGAGGGCTTTAAGGGTAGTAGAATAGAGTTTCATTCCTTTCCGTTTTTTGTTGATCAATCTGTGGAATGCATAGGAGGTAATAACTGAAATATTGGTTGTTGGTTTAGCGAGAGGGTCAATAGAGATACCCTTTGCGATGACCTTGGTATGATTAAGGGAGCAGTCCCTTATGCAACTTGACGAATTGAAGTGTATCTCATTATCGGCAGGTAATATTACGGTCGCATGTCTGCGCATCCAAGGAAGGCCCATGACAATAGGGTAATGGCCTAATTGTGTGACAAAAAAGGGGGCGTCCTTTCTGTGGCCATTAATATCGAGACTGAGGATGACTTTATGGGTGACCTTTCCCGATTCGATAGGTCTCCCATCTATTACGTCTATGTGTCGAGGAACTTGGAGGGGAATAGTGATAAGGTTATGGTGGTATACGAAGTCTTGGTCTATAAAAGCGTATCCTGAGGCGCCAGTATCAATGAGGGCATATGATGGGATAGAAGAATCTTTATTTTGAGAAATTGAACACGTTACAACTAATTGATTCCCATCCATATCCTTTTCTGAAACTGAAAACCCCGAAAGCGAAAGTTTAAACCAATCCTTAAATCGCCCCTGGAGTGAGCCACTCAGTCCAGGGTAAAATCTTTTAATGCCTCATCGCCGGAGGTCTTTTCTTCTTCTTCTTCTCTAACTTCCACCCTAGCTCCCCTCATATTGGGGGCTGGGTTCCTAGGAGCCGGCGCCTGCGGGCAATCCTTCACCAAATGTCCTCCCTGACCACAATAAAAACATCTATTTTCCACGCGACGGGCCTCTCTCTCCTGAGGGTCCAGGCGGCCACGACCAAACGACAAATCCATAGGGGCCACTCCTCCTGGCGTATGCGACGGGTGAGCAGCAGGGGGGTTGGGGCGAACGGGGCCTTGGTAGCGAGGTGTGGGCGGGGGCAGTGCTGAATACCGAGGTGCAGGAGCGGCTGGGGCCTGGTAACGAGGTGCGGGGGAGGCAGGAGCAACGTAGCGAGGTGCGGGGCGAGCTTGAGGTGCGGGGGCCTGATAGCGAGGGCGGTAGCGAGCAGTGATTATCTGCTGCTTGTTGTCCAAGCGTTGGAGAATAGTGGCGAGTTCGATGATGGTAGCAGGGGTCTCTTCGTGAACCATGAGCTTGGTGAGTTCCTCGCTCAGGCCTTCTAGTAGGGCCTCCACATTGGCAGTTTCCCCCATCCCAGCCTCCGCAGCGTAGCGTTGGAACTCGGCGAAATATTCCGAGAAGGGACGATTGAGTTGCCTGATTCTTCTAAGGGCGCGCCGAGCAGTACCTACCTGGTCTGGGTCCCCGAATGCTGTATTTAAAATTTCGAAAAACCTTTCCATAGAGGGAAGGTTAATCCCGGTGGCGGTAATGTATGGCATAAATTGGTCGGCTGCAGGGCCTTCCAAGCGAGAAATAGCGTATGTTAGTTGATTCTGGAGGGTGGGGTACCGGTCGGCATTGCCCAAGAGCTTAAGTTTCAACATATTTTGGAACTGTGGGAGTCCCTTCCTGTTTCCACGGTATTTCTCCGGGTCGGGAAGTTTCTCTGATCTTTCCATACGGGGTTCGGGGGCAGGGGCGAAGCCTTGCAAGAAGCGGTTGGGTCGTCTTGGAGGTGGGGGTGGTGGTACAATAGGTTCAACTGGAGGGGGTGGAGGGAGAGCAATTTGGGCTGCCAGGGCTGCTTCTGCTTCTTGGGTTGCCTGGTTTGCTTGGATAACTTCGGTTCGGAGACGAGTGACTTCCCCTTCCAGGGTAGTTACCTGTTTCTCCAGGTCTTGATTCTCTCTTCCTTGTTCCGACACCCTCGTTTGCCATTCCTTAGTTGCTTCTTTGGCTTCTTCGGTAACGTCATCGAGTTCTGACAGGAGAGTGTGGACGGCATGAGTTGCATCATGCATTAACTTGTACATCTTTTTTGCTTCGTCGGTGGCTCCTGGAGGGACATTGGGATAGTTGGTAACGAAACTATCCATGTCTGTTACTAATTGTTGGTAGTTAATCCCTTCCGGGTCCGTCATCTGAGCTTCTTGTGACATGGTGACAGAGTTTCTATGGTGGGGTCCTAGGCGAGGGTTGTTGTGTAGGTTGGCGTTGGAGACGCAACCTTAGTATCACGGGGGAAACGGGGACGTAATCAGAAAAGCCAAGGTACACAACCGAGGCAGGAAAGCAGAGCGAAGTAAGACGAGGTAAACGAGATGAAAGATACGGGGCGATCCAAGAGCGAGGGCACGAGGTACTATGGGTCACGGGAACTATGGAGGTAGGGCCGGGATCGAAGAGTTTCGTTTGTGACGAGACTCAAGGTCCTAAAGTACAATCTGACTAAAGGAATAGGAAGGTTGCGTGAAGAGAAAAGAAGAAAGAAAACTCTGGCGAGGAGAGAGCTCCTATATATAGCCCTAACCTTCCTTTGACTCATCCAATAGAACCCCATAGAACCTAAAGGAAATCCTTCGATTACCAATACAGACGCACCATTACCTCATAACGCCCTGCAGCGGAAACCCATGGAACCTTATAGAAAACCCTGACTAATCCTTCTTCCCGCAACCTTGCAAACACGTTCTATGCCGTGATACTCTTGGTCTTCTACAAGATGATAGAGAGTGGACCCAGTGTTTTACTGAAGCAGTGTTATTTGCAACGAGATATGCACTAAGAACATTGTTTGCAACTGCCCTACTATTTGGTGATGTTACAGACCCTGCAGCACTTTGGACAGAGTTTGCAACGAACATCTGTGATGATTTACCTCGCACAATCGAAAGAAATGAAGCATTGGCTGTTCCGGCTGACATGCAAGACCCGCATCTTGATTACAGTGTTTCTTTGATATCCCAAATCCTTGCGGATTCAAGCAAAACACTTGCAGATTTTGCATTACCTCCATATATTCACGATTGGAACCGCACCGCTGGGAATGAAATGATTGCAGCAGAACTCAGTTACGATCAACAGTCAGAACAGTTATTGTGTGATGAGAGAGTTACAAAACTTAATGATGACTAGTTGCGGTGCTACAATACTATCGTAACAGGTGTTACAAATCCTACAACATCACAGTTCTTCCTACAAGGGCCTACTAGAACAAGAAAAACATTCCTCTACAATACGATATGCAACCACTTCCGATCGCAAGGAAAGATTGTTCTTTGCGTCGCATCTTCTGGCATTGCCGCGCAACTGCTACCTGGTGGCAGGACCTCACACTCACGTTTCAAAACACCAATTGTTATCAATGAATTTTCTACCTATGCAATTACTCGCAATACGTTACTTGTGGGATTACTACAGCCCGCAAACCTGATTATTTGGGATGAGGTTCCTATGCAACACAAATATTGTTTTGAGTCTGTAAATAGATCACTCAATGATATTTGCGGTGTTGGAGATGATGCATTATTTGGCAATATACCGATTATTTTAGGTGGTGATTTTGCACAAATTCTACTGATTGTGAGACGTGGTAATCGTGGTGGAACAGTAGAGGCATGTTTGCAAAGATCCTTTCTATGGAACCGGTTTCAACAACTTTCTTTACGGACTAATATGCAAGTACGCGAAGGTGAGGCAAATCAACAATTTGCGAGGTGGCTTTTGCAAATGTCATATGATCGTCAGTGGCATGGTCGGATCTCATTGCCTCGATTCATCCAAGTTTGCACAAACGTACCAGATCTTTGCGAACATGTATTTCCTGCGGTAATAGTTGCGTCAGCGCATACCAATCATACGGTTTTTAAGGGACGTGCAATACTTGCAATGTGAAATGATACAGTTGCGGAGTTTAACAATACAGTTCTCAACTTGAATGCCCTGCAAGGGGAGGTTCAAACATACTATTCTGTCGATAGCATGGATTTCAACAATTCGGAAGAGGCATCAAACGAACTCCCTGCAGAGTATTTACAAAACTTAAACCCAGCTGCATTGCCACCATCACACTTGCGACTCAAAGTTGGTGCTCCTGTTATATTGTTGCAAAACCTGTATCCAAAGCAGGGCCTTTGCAACTGAATGAGAATGACTGTAACCAGGATGGAAGGACGTTGCATTGAGGTTAGGATATTGGGTGGTGATAACGATGGACAAGTGAAAGTTATTCCTCGCATTAAGCTTTCAAGTACTGAAAGAGAGTTGCCATTCATTTTAACGCGAAAGCAATTTCCTGTAAGGCTATGCTTTGCGATGACTGTAAACAAAGCGCAAGGACAATCACTGGATGTTGTAGGAGTGGATTTACGGACACCGCCATTTACTCATGGGTAATTATTTGTTGCGTTATCAAGAGCAACAGATGTAAATAGATTGCGAGTCTTGCAAACAGAGGAAAGAGGGAGAGAAACTGATAATATAGTATATCCAGAGGTACTATTGTAGGATACCTAATATGCTAGAATGATTATAGCTTAAAGGTCTAATGTATAATGGTAGCAACATTTTACAATATGTCATTGATAGTTGCAAATACAAATACAGGTATGCGTTACCCTGCAATAACATCAACCCTTATTGCAAGGACTTTAAGATATATGCAAATGTTGTAAATATAATGCAATCTCATTCCCAACCCCCGCAAACGTTTACAATGAAATAATGACTAAATACATTTAATCTTCCATATCTTGCATAATTTCCTCAACTGCATCAGCTATATCCTCAACTGCCTTCAATAATTTACCCCATTTTTCCTTAACAGAGAGGCGCTTTCTCTTTGTAACCCTCCTGCGCCTATTTGAAAGCTCTGCAGGCTATGCAGAAGTGCTTGCAGTTGCAACAGAACGTTCGCGAAACTTAGACTCTATTGCAAACATTAGCAACACATTGTAAACCCATTGCAAGCATTGCAAATCACTTACCAGGCCGGAAACTGCATTGTTTGCCTTGACTGTTATAGTGGCAGTTGGTACAGCTACCCGCAAATTTGCCATCTACAATTACACAATCTAGGAAAGGACCCTTGCCATATGCACAGGTTACACACTCAGGTCCATCAATCTCACCTCTGCTGTATCCCAAAATAGCCTCAACATTAATAGGCCTAGCCATATTAAGGCCCCTGTCATCCCTTAAGAGAACAGGCCTAACCCATTCCATATTGACTAACTTTTTAGCAGTTGCAGTAGTGGTTGCACCCCCCTGTACTAGAGTCTCTGCAGCTGAATCATGCTGGATTGGGCGGATTTTTGCTTGCCGAGTCTTAGCGGTCTTGGCAATCTCGGCAGTTTGCTTGCCTTTATTGAGTTTAGGGACAATTTCTACCTCAGACTCAGAGCTAGGCTCTTCTGGGGGGACTAGGGGCTTGGCGGTCTTGGCAGCCTGAGTCTCGGCAGCAGGCATGGTAGGGAGTCTTTTCTGGACTGCATTAGAGGCAGCAGGAGCAGGAGTAGGAACTTCAGGAGCAGGAGAGGACATGATTAAAAAAACCAGGAAATTCTGAGAGGAGGCAATGTTTGGGAGAAGGAAATCTGGATGATGATTCAAAAAATGCGGAAATTCTGGCCCTATTTATCTCTTTTTTCTGGGTCTTCAAATTATCTTTGCAAATACCAAAGTTATTTTTGCAACTGTCTGTACCATTTTTGTAATCATTCAATCCTTTGCGCGCGCATAGCAAAACCAGCTACCAAACCCACCCGCTACCAAACCCACCCGCTACCAAATCCACCCACTACCAAACCCACTACCAAACCCACCCAAACTCCACTACCATACCCGGCACCCTCGTGGTCGCGAGGTGGCCCACTGCTAGTAATACTAGTACTCTAGGTTGGGTACCCATTGTTCTGTTAAAGTATCTCGGTCAACCTGAGTGGGAGGTTTAGCTGACAGGAGTGGGACGGTCAATGTCACGAATTTGAGAATTTCATGCGTCCAAGAGATAGACTTGAAAACTGTTGTATCCCAATTAATGACCGAGTGATATATCATGATTATCATACCTCCGAGTGATATTCTGTGATTAATAATCTCTTCCCGGTGAAAGCGAAACGTTTCAAACTTAGACTATACTTTCTATTAGAGATTCGTCTAATAAGCAGCTTAGTTTGAATAGCCGTTGCGGACCCTGATGTGGGCGCCTCTGGTAAGCAGTTAGTTTGGTTTTTCTTTTTTTTTTTCTTAACAAGACGTGTATAACATTATTTACTATTATACTACCATTATAGGCCTGAACTTATGAGTCACTCACTACGGAACTCTTGGTTGACTATGCCTACGTTCTATAAGCATTTCTACTGTGGCTCTGGGGGACCCTAGGTTGTGGTCGATGGGGCTCGTGGCTCGCGGTATACTTGGGAGGTGTTGTAGGGGTGGTAGGAGTACGGCAGTGGCTTGAAAGTCCGTAATCGGGGCTATGACCCAGCAGGCAAGAACGCCATGCTTATAATCCACAAGGCCAGGAGCCCAAGGACACTATCTGCTAGAATAAGGCCAGTAGAGTCGAGATGACTCGAGGAATACCTCCTTAAGCGTCCTCGTGGAACACACTTCTCGGGACCCTCAAGACAATTTACCTCTAGTTTTAGAGGTTATAGGGAAAAGTGGATTTTATCTCTCTTCTCACCCCGTGTTGCTGATGAGCTATTCAGTGGGATCTATAGTCCTCACTGGATTTGACCGGGTAAACCTTCAACGCCTCTTGTGTGTCTAAAGGCATAAGTACACGACTATATTTTTAGACATTGGTATCATATCATACAATCATTCACGCCACCAGGCTTGAGAGCCGATTTGATATTCAATATCTCTCAGAGCGGACTACTTTGCACAAGCAGTGTTCTAGATCAGAATACCAAAACCCCTGCCTACGGAAAAGAATCTCTTGTGTTCCTAACCCCGCCTTAACTCCATGGTATATCGACTCCAAGTGATCGGTCAGAGCATCTTCTGTCACTTCTGGCCAGTCTTCCTCTTTAATATCCTTAACCAAGCCACCCCAAGTTCCCGAACCGCCCTTCTTCTCTTTAACTGATCGTTCAACTCTCTTAGCTAAGTCTCTAGCTGTTGGCGGTGTCACAGTTCCGTCAAGTTCTGCAAGGTCACACGCGAGTAGCCACTGAAATATTGACCCGGGGCTGTAATAAGGAATACCCGCTTCCCCAATTAATTCAACCACCCTCTTGAATAAAATAGTTGTACTACCCGCCCTTCTTTCTTCACAAATTCTTGTAAATAGTTTTGGCACTGTGTCGAATACTTTGACAATTTGGCCAGGGATGTGTTCCGGATTAAATCTGACGTTCCCATAAACGGGCAATGAGTTGGTCCCATAGCCAGTAGATCTTTTGTACGTCTCTCTGGCCTCAAGAACATCTTTAGCGGTCTTGACAGTTCCTAAGGAAACAATTAGGTCTGGATGTCCAAAGGCGTATAGGCGCATGATCACCCAGCGGGTTAGAAATATTTCATCAATCTCTGCCACTACAGAGTGAGATAAAGTATCTCTTATTGCATTGAAACTAGGTCCTGACGTCCGGAATGCAAGCAATTTATCAGCGAGGAGGGCAGAACGTGAGATTGCCGAAGCATAAGCCTGGAACTCAGGGTGAACTCGTCTCAGCAATAACTGGTTCTGACGCAAGCGAAGGCCGGAGAGAGACTTGGCGATCACAGTGAGGATATTCATTATGGTAATTCGTCGAGATGTAGAAGGGTATCTGGGTAGTAGGATTGGATCGGGGGATGAAACGGTGTTGGATTTATTTAGAACCAAAGGAACAATTTCTTCATTTCTCTTAGTTTTGGGTTGTTGTTGCTCTTTTCCTCCCAAATTTCCTACTGAACCCTCCTTTAAACGCGGCCGAAGTATTCGGTCCGTATTTTCCCTCCCGGGAGCAAGGCCCGAGGCTAGCATTGGCCTCTTCCTTCCTATTCCTTCTGTTGTTGGTAATCCATTGAGGCCTGGTCGGGGTGTTCGGGTGTTTCCCCCCTCATCATGGGCAGCATCGGGACTCAATTTCCTTTTCGCCATTGATAGGGAAATAGAGAACGGGTATATAAGGGTTGGCGAGCTTTTCTGGGGTATCAGTACTAAAGAAGAAATAGACCAGAAACACATAAGAAGAACATGTACATACATACAAGTACGTATACAAGTACGTATACAATGTACATGTACATAAATACACGTAAGTACATACATATGTATACATGTACATCCATGTATCCACGGTAGCCTAAGCAAAAAAGAGTATACCTACTCCAAATACATCTATATGAAGAAACCTAAAACACCATAATTCAGCTCGGTACCTCCAACCACAGGTTCTGAGATGGGCTAACATATTTGGCTGTATGGAAGTGGATGCGTTCCCCATAGCTTGTGATCACGTCTAGTAGCTGTTAGGGTGGGTGGTGGTGAAAAATTAAATCAAGAGCTAACGTGAATGCATCATTAACTGCTAGCTAGTATTAGGCAGCTGGTGAAGAGGGAAGAGACTCTGTTGCGCCGTACCTAAAATCGACTTCAAAATTGCAGATATACATAATACTTACATGTATATAAGGGCCGATTTTATCCCGTTGCATGTTAGTGCTGCCACATTGGAAGCCTTCCCGTGGATGTTCTGAAGGTGCTCAAACTTGAAGCCTTGAAGATAACTTACAGATCTTGCATAGGAAGGGCTCGCAGAAACTCTGTAACACCTCCTGGGGGGATCTACAGACCACATTTGAGCGCCTACAAACCTTCAAAAATATCTGCGAGAATGCTCCCATTCTATCAGCAGATTTATATATGATTGATACAAATCCCTGTGGTACAAAATTTGAGTATCCTGAATAGAAGGATGAGTAATCCCAGTATGTAGGATATGTATGGTAACGGCTCCCATACTAATATATTCCAAACAAGAGATGACTTATACCTCCAGTTGCGTAACTCGTGCACTTTCACGAGTTTTTAGGATAGATTTACCTTGGTGGACCAATATACTACCCTCAGAGACAGATATATCATGTATTCTTAATGCAGTTGGACAGGGCGGCAGGGAAGCGCGGTGGGATAGCAAAGCGGCAAAGAATCACAGTGGGATAGTAGGGTGATGGAGTGACAGTGGGCTGGGATGGCATGGCAAGCTAAACCACCATCACCACCATCACATCATCATCAATAATATCGCTATTAGCCCCCCATCCTCACCATTATCAATGCTAATCATCAAGATTATCATAGCAGTAACAGATAAACCCTAACCTATTTTGCTCAAATTTGTTTGCAAATAATTCTTTTAGTTATTGTATTCCCCAACTCTGCCATGCCCAATGATGGAAAAGATGAACTGAATTCGCTATTGATGGGACTGGTGATGAATATGGTACTTTAGTAATGACCGGATAATGAAGCTAGAAAAGTTCATAATAGCTCAGCAAAGTACGGTTACCAGTTCTAGCGGGAGCAGCTAAATGCTCCTAGGAGTAACTAGGGAGTAACTGAGTGGCACTAGGAGTAACTGAGCATGGCTGGGAGTAATTGGGAGGTAACTGGACATGCCTGAAAGTGACTGATTGTGATTATCCTACCTAAAATATATCTCGAGGGACAGGTAAGAGTATAACACATACAGCCCAAAAAATACTCCCACTATCAACAAACTTTACCCTTTGTGACTGGAGTCTCCTGAATCTCCTGATAGTTTCTTGAGTCTCCTGAGACTCAAATAATCGGTAAAATCTTGCTGATGACCCTCTGAACTCAAACATGCAAAACTATCATTTCCTATCCCTGTATTTGAGATAGATTACCGTATCACCATACAAATCGTTATACCACAGGGAATTCAGGTTGCCTAGGAGGTTGGAAAAACTAAAATATTGACGATATTGTAGGTTCATTATTTATGCTGCAAGCAAAAACAAGAAATGGGATATAAGAAAAAGACATCAGCAAACTCAACTTGTGACTGGAGTCTTCCAACAGTCTTCCGTGTCTCCTGAGAGTCTCCTGAGAACCCTGGATATTTTTTGAATCTCATGAGACGCTGTCCCGGCGTCTTGGCATTTGTCCTGACAGTTCAGTAGGCGATGCACGGTTGTGGTTGTTAGGGTAATGTTAAGCGAGAGTTGGGAGTGCGAGGTGGAGGTTGTCGTCATTGGGTTCTGGGAGGTTCGATGGCGTGATGGCAGAATGTAGAATAAGATGGTGGAGGATTACGAGGTGTGGTAGCGACGGATTTCTATGAGGTTCTATGAGCGAAAGTGTGAGTCATAGTGGACTGTTGGGGGAGAAGTGTTAAATAGCGGGGATAGATGTTTTCCTTAGTTCTTTCTTTCTTTTCTCTCTGTCTCGTCTTCCTGTTATCTCAGTACATAGGAATTCACTCCTATTCTCAAACCATAGCTCCACGTACCCAAGATCCTGTCCTCTAAAGAGGAAAACCATAGTACCTCTCATCGTTCCCGTTGAGGTCCATTCGGTCCTCACTTCCCCTACCCTGTACTCTTGTGTCCTTGCCCTTACCTTTGCCTTCGCCGGTGACAGTGCTTGTGCCTGCCCGGTGTTGCCTTTGTCTTCATCAGTCTCCTCGTGGCGTAGACTGTGCTCCTCGAGTCCTTCTACGTCATCATTGTCATCTTCTTCTTTGCGTCAGGTTACTCCGTTACAGACTCAGGAGACATCAGGAGACAAATGAAGTCTTGCTGATGTAGGTACGAGAAACAATGGCTTCAAGAATAGGAGTAAATTCCTATTTGCAGAGATAACAGGAAGACGAGACAGAGAGAAAAGAAAGAAAGAACTAAGGGAAACATCTATCCCTGCTATTTAACACTTCTCCTTCTCCAGTCCGCTATGAGTCATACATCGACTCATAGAAACCCATAGAAACGCATTGCAACCACACCTCGTATTCCTCCCCACCATCTATGCTACTATCAGCAAACTCAACTTATGACTGGAGTCTCACAACACTCTCCTGAGTCTCCTGAGGATCTCCTGAGACTCCTGGAGATTTTTTGAGTCTCCTGAGGTTCAGGAGACATCAAGAGACAAATGAAGTCTTGCTGGTGATTTTACATTACAAATCCATCACGGCATCGAACCTCCTAGAATCCAATGACGACACCTCCTCCTCAGTACACCCCCTCCTCACTTAGCAATACCTTAACAATCATAACACCTCTTTGACTACCGAAACCTCGGGACTAATGCCAAGATGTCGTGTCAGGGTGTGTTGAGGAGAAGGTGTCGTCATTGGATTCCAGGATGTTCGATGCCGTGATGGATTTGTAATGTAAAATAGCATAGATGGTGGGGAGGAATACAAAGTGTGGTTGCGACGGGTTTCCATGGGTTTCTATAAGTCGATGTGTGAGTCATAGCAGAATTGAGAAGGAGAGGTGTTAAATAGCGGGGATAGATGTTTTTCTTAGTTTTTTCTTTCCTTTCGCTCTGTTTCGTCTTCCTGTAATTTCGGTAAATAGGAATATACTCCTATCTTCAAGCCATGGTTCCTTGCACCCAAGATTCTGTCTTCTTCATGAAGAACCTATAGCACCTCTCATCGTTTTCGTTGAGGTCCATCCAGTCCTCACTCTCCCTGCTCTGCGCCCTTTTACCTCTGCTGTTGCCCTTTTTTGCCTTTGCCGGTGCCTGTGCTTGTGCCTGCCCGGTGTTGTTCCTGTCTTCGTCTGCTTCCTCGTCGCACTAGCTATGCTCTTCGAGTCATTCTACATCATAATTGTCATCCTCTACCCTGCGTCAGGTCACTCCGTCATAGCTATAATATAAGATATAGAGAAGATGATCATAATAACACTTCTGGGTACACCACATTATGTGTTTGGGCCCCACGTTCTGCAATCTGCAAGACCTTTAAATCCTCCACATCTGTAAAACTCTAGAGAGTGCAAGATACAGTTGACCATGTGTAAATGCTGGTTCACATACATCTAACCCAACAACATCAAATGACTGTCCTTAAGCTTTGTTTACACCCATTGCAAAGCATAACTGGATGGGGAATTGTTTGCGCGTAAGGATGAATGGAAGTTCTCCCTCAGTTGTAGAGAGTTTAATGCGAGGTATTAACTTTACAGCCCCGTTAAACTCTCCACCGAGTATTCGCACCTCAATACACTTTCTCTCCATTCTTGTAACAGTCATGCGAGCGCCATTACATAGCACCTGCTTGTGGTAAAGATTCCTGAGAACGATAATAGGTGCACCTATATTAAGCTTCACTTTGGAAAGGGGTAATGATGCTAGATTGATGCTCTGAAGATATTCTGCTGGTAACTGCCAGTGATCTGGATTCTCTTCTGAATTGGTATAATCTGCCGAGTCAATGGCGTAAAATTCTTGCACCTCGCCGGATACCTCTTGCAAAACGATTTCATTAATGTTTGCCACTGTGTTATTCCTCATAGCTAGGATTGCCCTATTCACGAAGGCTGCAGGATTGGTGTTTGCTGTTTGCACCAGGTGTAAAGGGAAAACATGAGCGCAAAGTTCTTGCACTCTGATGCAAAGTTTGATAAAGGACGGAAGCATAATAATCCCATGCCATTGTGGGGTGTAAGACATTTGCCCCAACCATTCTGCAAATCTGATATTTGCAACCCCTATTCTAATGCGTATATTCTGCCTTAAAAATGGAATAGTGAATTCACGTCAAAAAAATAATCTTTGCAAACATGCTTCCACTGTTCCACTGCTATTAGCTTTACACACTACAGGAAGTAATTGAGTGTAATCACTACCAAGTATGATAGGTATGTTGCCAAAGAGTACATCATTCTTTAAATCACAAATATCATTGAGTATGCGATTTACAGCCTCAAAACAATACTTATGTTGCATTGGCACCTTATCTCAAATAATAAGGGAGGTTTTCTAGAGTAAACCTGCCAGGAGAGTGTTTCTGGTAATGGAACAGCTGGAGGATTTATTTATGACAATGTGAATCCTAAAACGCGAGTGCGAAGTCCTACCACCTGGAAGTAAAAGCACTGCAATGCTAGAGGAGCCAACGCAAAGTACCATCTTGCCTTGTGAACGGAAATGATTGTATAACACTATCACGGCTCCGCCTCCTGTACCCCGCCTTCCGCCAATACGTCTTCGGAACAGGGTTGTTGGATAGTATCGGTCGATGTCGGAAGTAGAATGATGGATTAGGAAGGAGCTCGGGTAATAGAATGTAAGCGCTAGGAAGGATGGGGTAGTATCGGGTTGGAAGTATGGGTATTGGGAATAGTATGGGTGGTACGGGAGTGGGGGAGGTTCTATGGGATTCTATGGTTATGAGTCAGCGGTGTGGTGGGATAGTTGTATATATAGTGTCTGTTCTTTCCTATGTTTCTGCCTCTCTAGGCAACGTCTTCTTTCTGTTAGCAATACATTACTTTGGCTTCGGCCCTCTTGTTCCTGTTTTGCCTCTGAACCTGAACCCGAACCCGAACCCGAACCTGAACCTGAACCTGAACCTGAACCTGTCTCGCCTCGGGTATCTCCTGAGCCGACCCCGTCCCGTTAGAAACACCTGATATAAAAATCTTTTACCAGTACCCGCAGGTCCTTGCACAAAGAATAAAGCCTTGCGCCAGCTCTCAATTGCATGTGTGATGGTGTTGAAGGAGGGTAACTGGTCTGCATTGAGCTGCATTACACCTTCCACATATTGCACCACTTGCTCCCCTATATTATAATCTGTCCCGGCGTCTTGGCATCGGTCCTGAAGGTTCAGTAGTCGAAGCGCTGTTGTGATTGTTTGGGAATGGTTAAGCGAGGGAAGGGTATGCTAAAGGAGGTTGTCGTCATTTGGTTCTAGGAGGTTCGATGGCGTGATGGATTTGTAATGTAAATAGCGGAGATGGTGGGGAGGAATATGAGGTGTGGATGCGATGGGTTTCTGTGGGTTTCTATGAGCTGATGTATGAGTCATAGCGGACTGGTAGGGGCGAAGTGTTAAATAGCGGGGTTAGAGGTTTTCCTTAGTTCTTTCTTTCTTTTCTCTCTGTCTCGTCTTCCTGTTATCTCGGTAAATAGGAATTTACTCCTATTCCTAAGCCATAGCCTCTCGTATCGAATACTCGATCCTTTGACAAGAGGAAACCTATAGTACCTCTCATCGTTCTCGTTGAGGTCCATCTGGTCCTCACTCTCCCTGCTCTGTATTCTGGTGCCTTTGCCCTTGCCTTTGCCTTTGCCGGTGCCTGTGCTTGTGTCTGCCGGTGTCACCTTTGTCTTCGTCGTTCTCCTCGTCGCTTAGGCTATGCTCCTCGGGTTCTTCTGCGTCATCATTGTCATCTTCTTCTTTGCGTCGGGTTACTCTGTCACACTAAGACGAGACCACCATTGCTCGACTGGCACAGTCCGAGTTCCTCGCGCCATAGTCTACCATGACCGCTCCAGCCACCAATGCATTTGATTATCAAAAGCTCCATACGGATCTTGAAGAGTTCTTCGTCGCCCACCCTGAAGTGGACCCCGCCGCAACGGAGGAAGCGAAGCAAGCGTATGCCCTCCTCCAAAGAGCACACGGAGGGGTCCAGCAATATGCGATCGACCTCACCACTCACCGCTCCGAAACAGAACAAGGCCGGGCTGAGTTCCACAAAGAAATCCAGGGACTAGTGGCTAAGATCAAGAAGTTGCAAGAGGGAGTCAAGGAGGTTTAGAGGAGCTCCATGACAACTTAACCAAGCCAGCCAAATCAGAGAAACTCCCTGACCTGGAGAAATACCGAGGCTATCGCAAAACCCTGAGGACCTTTCAAAGACAACTACAGATTAAGCTTACGGCTAACCTTGATCGTTTTCCTACTTCGGCCCAACAACTGGCGTATTCTATTTCTCGATTGGAAGGACCGGCGGCGGATCAATTTCTTGTTTATATTACGAATGAAGGAATCGCGCTTGATTCAATAGCGGAGTTTTTTGAAACTTTGAATAACGCTTTTGGGGATCCGGATCGCGCTGCCACTGCTGCTCGTAACTTGAGGGAAATCAGGCAACGCCAACGAACCTTTTCAGAGTACTTTGCAGAGTTCCAGCGGTATGCTGCCGACTCTGAGTTCAACGAGGCGGCCAAGATTGAATGTCTTTTGGAAGGGCTCAACCAAGACCTGATGGCCCTAATGATTCAGAATCAAACCTCAACGACAATTAAAGATTGTGGGCTGCTCCTTCAACGTCTTGATAACAAACAACGAGCCTTGCAAGCCAGGATGGGACAGTTTCGATTTCAGATCCCTAGTGCCCCTGCTCCTCACCTGTTTGCCCCTTGCACACTTGTTGCATCAACAGCATCCCCAGTCGTAAGAGGAACCCCTCAACCACCACCGAAGAGTGTTGCGCCAGTGGCCCACCTTTCCTATACTCCAGGGGGAGCTGTCCCTATGGACTTGTCTAATAGTCGTCGTCGTCCAGATCCTAGGGAAAGGGAAGCACGTTGTGCGGAGAATCGTTGTTACTATTGCGGGGGAGTTGGACATTTGGTAAGGGACTGTATTCTTTCGCCCTCAGAGAGGGCAGTACCTAGGATGAGGGGAGCATTATTGGAAGCGAAGAAGGAAAACAAGGAAAAGGAGGAGGATTTGTCGTTGGATGGGGAGGAGTTAAAAGATTCGTCCCTGGCCTAAGCGGCATAGTCCAGGGACCTCCTAAATTTTTTTCCAAAGTGTCTATTTCAACGTTTTCAGTATCAGAAGGGGAGATGGATGGGAATCAATTGATTGTAGTTTGTTCTATTTCGCAAAATCAAAAATTCATTGTACCCACCTATGCCTTAATTGATACTGTAGCGTCGGGATATGCATTTATTGATGAACACTTTATGCGCCGCCATGAACTAAAGATGAAGAATTTGAGGACTTAGAGGGAGATTGACGTGATTGATGGAAGACCTATTGAGTCAGGGAAAGTGACGAGGAAGGTGACGTTGGAATTGGAAATCAATGGACATGTGGAGGAATGTCCTTTCTTTGTTACGAAACTGGGACATTATCCGATAGTGATGGGGATAGTGTGACGGAGTAACCCGACGCAAAGAAGAAGATGACAATGATGACGCAGAAGGGCCCGAGGAGCACAACCTAGCGACGAGGAGACCGACGAAGACAAAGGTAACACCGGGCAAGCACAAGCACAGGCACCGGCAAAGGCAAAGGCAAGGGCAA
Organism: Morchella sp. 2018-W30; assembly: GCA_024713625.1. Classification (NCBI taxonomy): domain Eukaryota; kingdom Fungi; phylum Ascomycota; class Pezizomycetes; order Pezizales; family Morchellaceae; genus Morchella; species Morchella sp. 2018-W30. Next base: position 584,496 of record JAMJEW010000025.1, read on the forward strand.
GGGCACAAGGGCACAGAGCAGGAAGAGTGAGGACCAGATGGACCTCAACGAGAACGATGAGAGATGCTATGAGTTTCCTCTCATCAGAGGATCAAGTATTTGGTACGAGAGGCTATGGCCTAGAAATAGGAGTAGATTCCTATGTACCGAGATAACAGGAAGACGAGACAGAGAGAAAAGAAAGAAAGAACTAAGGAAAGTATCTATCCCCGCTATTTAATACATCTCCTCCACCAGTCCGCTATGACTCACACTTCCACTCATAGAACCCCATAGAAAACCATCGCTGCCACACCTCATATTTCTCCCCACCATCTTCACTATTCACATTACCAATCCATCACGCCATCGAACCTCCTTGTCCCGGCGTCTTGGCAGTCGTCCCGACAGTCCGGTAGGAGATGCGCGATTGTGGTTGCTAAGGTAATAATAAGCGAGAGTGGGGAGTACGAGGTGGAGGCTGTCATCATTAGGTTCTAGGAGGTTCGATGGCGTGATGGATTGGTAATGAAGAATAGCGGAGATGGTGGGGAGGATTACAAGGTGTGGTAGCGACGGGTTTCTATGGGGTTCTATGAGCAAGAGTGTGAGTCATAGCGGACTAGTGGAGGGGGTGTGTTAAATAGCGGGGATAGATGTTTTCTTAGTTCTTTCTTTCTTTCCTCTCTGTCTCGTCTTCCTGTTATCTCGGTACATAGGAATCTACTCCTATTTCCAAAGCCATAGCCTCTCGTACTAAAGACTCGATCCTCTGACCAGAGGAAATTCATAGTATCCCTCATCGTTCTCGTTGAGGTCCCTTCGGTCCTCACTCTCCCTGCTCTGTGCTCTTGTGCCCTTGCTCCTGCCTTTGTCTTCGCCGGTGCCTGTGCTTGTGCCTGCCTGGCATTGTCCCTGTCCTCATCGGCCCCCCCGTCGAGTACACTGTGCTCCTCGAGTCCCTCTGCGTCATCATTGTCATCTTCTTCTTTGCGTCGGGTTACTCCGTCACACTCCTAGAACCCAATGACGACACCCCTCTCAGCATACCTCCTCCTCGCTTAACATTACCCAAACAACCACAACAACCCTTCGACTACCGAACCTTTGGGACTGATGCCAAGACGCCGGGACAAATACCATGGGTGAGGAAGCATGGAGTCTTGATTGACATTGGAAGGAATGAGATTCGCTTCCAGTCATCAGTATGTCTGGAACATTGCATAGCCAACCGCAAACCTATTGTTGCTCGGGGGATTTCAACTCCACCACCGGAAAAGCCAGTTACTCATATTTCAGCAGTTACTCCTTGGTCGTTTAAGAAGTTGGCTCAGGATCCTACCGTCCAAGTCTACTCAACCACTCTATATGCTGTTAATAAGATATTGGAGATGCCTGCCAACCCGGATGGAAAGATTCTGATAGATTATCAACGCCTTTTACAATTATTTGATGAAACCAATGCAGCCAGGCTACCACCACACCGTCCCTATGATCATGAGATAAAGCTACAAGAAGGAATAGCACCCTCCTTTGGCCCTATGTATAGCATGTCGCGGGAAGAATTGAAGGCGTTAAGGGATTTTTTGGCCGATAACTTGAAGAAAAGATTTCTTAGGTCTAGCAACTCCCCAGCTGGCGCCCCGGTGCTATTTGTTAAGAAAGCTGATGGTTCCTTACGCTTGTGCGTTGATTATCGGAAGTTAAACGCCATCACGGTTAAGGATCGATACCCTCTTCCCCTTACACCAGAAACTATGGCCAAACTAGCACGGGCGAATTATTTTACCAAGTTGGATCTGCCATGGGGTTATAATCAGATCAGGATTAAAGAAGGGGACGAGTGGAAGACGGCTTTCAGGACACGCTATGGACATTGGGAGTATCTGGTTATGCTTTTTGGTCTAACTAATGCGCCCGCTACTTTTCAACGATGGATTAATGATATCCTTCGGCCTTTTTTAGATCGCTGTGCTACCGCTTATCTGGATGATATTCTTATTGATTTGGAGACCCTGGAGCAACACCAACGGGATGTGCAACAGGTACTGATAGCCCTGGAGGCCAATGAGGTTCACTTGAAGCCCAAGAAGTGCGAATTTAGTGTATAGGAAACTAAATATTTGAGCATGATCTTGACTCCCGGAGGAATGAAAATGGATCCTGCTAAGGTACAGACAATTATGGATTGGGAGGCGCTGAAGACAGTGAAGGAGGTTCAAGAATTTCTTGGGTTTGCTAATTTTTATCGACGTTTTATTTACGCTTACTCCCGAGTGGCTCGGCCATTGACTGGTCTAACGAAAAAGCATGTACGATTCGAGTGGACCCAAAAGGTTGAACAAGCCTTCCAGAAACTCAAGACTGCCTTTACCACTGCTCCTATACTGATGCATCCTGATCCTAAAAAAGAATTTATTATGGAAACTGACGCGTCGGATTATGTGTCGGCAGGAATACTATCACAACGAGACGACGAAGGGATACTGTACCCAGTCGCATTCTTCTTCAAGACACACTCGCCAGCGGAATGCAATTATGAGATCTATGATAAAGAATTACTGGCCATTATTCGTTGTTTCGAAGAATGGAGACCTCATTTGGAGACAGCTCAATTTCAAGTCAAAGTGCTCACGGACCATCGCAATCTTGAATACTTTATGTCAACCAAATTACTGAATCGATGCCAAACTCGTTGGACGGAGTTCTTGTCTCGATTTAATTTTGTTATTCAGTATAGACCGGGGAAGCAGGGAAGGAAGGTGGATATTTTGACAAGGAGGTCTAAGGATTTACCGAAGGAGGGGGATGAGAGGTTGGAACAACAAAGTAGAGTAGTGTTGAAGAAGGAGAATTTAGATGCAAAGATAGGTTTGTTAGCGGTCTCTTTGGCAAATGAACCCGCTGAAGGATTGTCTCCCGTACTTGATTTATTTAATAAGGCTTACCAGTGTGATAGCTTTCAAAGCAAAATTCTATCCCTACTCCGGGACGGCGTTCGACAATCGAAAGAAATTTCATTGGCTGAGTGTAGGGAAAGCGACGAAGAGTTACTGCTTTACCGGAATGTACTCTACGTTCCTGATTATGATGGACTCAAACTCTACTTGCTGCGGGAATACCACGATAAACCTTCTGCTGGACATCGTGGACGATCAAAGACACTGGAACTCCTAAGCCGGAACTATTATTGGCCGACTATGCGGAAATATACAGACCGCATCAGCAAGACTTCATTTGTCTCCTAATGTCTCCTGAGCCTCAGAAGACTCAAAAAATCTCCAGGAGTCTCAGGAGACTCTCAGGAGACCCGGGAGACTGTTGGGATACTGCAGTCATAAGTTGAGTCTGCTGATGCGCTATGTCTAGAATTGTCATACCTGTCGGCGGAGCAAAGTGAATCATAATCCTCTTCAAGGGGTCATGCGACCGCTATCAGTACCTAAGGGACCTTGGACAGATATTACCATGGACTTTATAACTGGACTCCCGGAAAGCAATGGGTTTGATGCTATACTGGTGGTAGTGGATCGGTTAACAAAGATGAAGCACTTGATTCCCACAACAGAGAATGTTAACGTCAGGGATCTGTCTCGTCTATACCTGGAGCAGGTACATCAGCAAACTCAACTTGTGACTGAAGTCTCCCAACAGTCTCCCGGGTCTCCTGAGAGTCTCCTGAGACCTCCGGATATTTTTTGAGTCTCCTGAGACTCAGGAGACATCAGGAGACAAATAAAGTCTTGCTGATGTATGGAAATTACATTGGTTGCCGGAGACTATTGTTTCGGATCGAGGGACACAGTTTACGGCTGAGTTTTGGAAAGCTCTTTGCAATCGATTAGAGATTGCCCCGTGATATTCCACTGCATTTCATCCTCAGACCGATGGACAAACAGAGAGAACCAATGCGATTATGGAGCAACACCTACGCAGCTATGTTTCCTATCAACAAGATGATTGGGTTAACTTTCTCCCCCTTGCTGAGTTTGCTACTAATAATCATATTTCCGAAACCACCAATATGTCCCCCTTCCTAGCAAACTATGGAAGTCATCCTCGAATGACTTTGAGGCCGCTACAACATGGAAAAACGGTGAATGAGGATCAAGCTAATGGGTTGGCAAGGGAGATGTCTCAGGTTTTTGACTTTCTGAAGAGCGAAATGTTTAGAGCTCAGAAGATACAGGAGGAAATGGCAAATCTATACCGGACCCCGGCACCTCGTTATGCTGTTAGTAATTCTATTTGGCTTTCTACCCGAAATATTGAGACGAAGCGACCCTAGACGAAACTCAACTGGAGGCAGATCGGTCCCTACCTGATTAAACGAATTGTGAGTCCCTATGCATATGAGTTGGAATTACCTACCTCCATGAAAATACATCCGGTATTTCATGTTTCACTATTATCGCCGGCGATGAATGATCCTGTTCCAGGACAAATTGTTGAACCACCCTCACCAGTGGAGATTGAAGGAGAGACTGAATGGGAAGTAGCAGATATATTGGACTCTAGGAAGAGGGGACGACGGGTGGAGTATTTGGTTAGATATGTTGGATACGAGGAACCTTCTTGGCAGCCATCAAACGATCTTGAACATAGCTCTGAGCTTCGAAAAGCTTTTCATGATCAATATCCTTCGAAACCTCGGCCTATTAGGAGTTAAGCCCTGGGAGGGGACCTGATCTCTCCCGGCGTCTTGGCATCAGTCCCGAAGGTTCGGTAGTTGAAGCGATGTTGTGATTGTTTAGGAATGGTTAAGCGAGGGAGGGGTGTGCTAAATGAGGTTGTCGTCATTTGGTTCTAGGAGGTTCGATGGCGTGATGGATTTGTAGTGTAAATAGCTGAGATGGTGGGGAGGAATGTGAGGTGTGGATGCGATGGGTTTCTGTGGGTTTCTATGAGCTGATGTATGAGTCATAGCGGACTGGTAGGGGGAAGTGTTAAATAGCGGGGTTAGAGGTTTTTCTTAGTTCTTTCTTTCTTTTCTCTATCTCGTCTTCCTGTTATCTCGGTACATAGAAATTTACTCCTATTCCTAAGCCATAGCCTCTCATATCAAATACTCGATCCTCTGACAAGAGGAAACCTATAGTAACTCTCATCATTCTCGTTGAAGTCCATCTGGTTCTCACTCTCCCTGCTCTGTATCATTGTGCCTTTGCCCTTGCCTTTGGCTTCGCTGGTGCCTGTGCTTGTGCCTGCTGGTGTCACCTTTGTCTTCGTCGTTCTCCTCGTCGCTTAGGCTGTGCTCCTCGGGTTCTTCTGCGTCATCATTGTCATCTTATTCTTTGCGTCGGATTACTCTGTCACATAATCCAACCCTGCTGCTATCATGTTGTTACCTTCTGTACGCCCCCAATCATAGGTGTAAGGAGGCAGGTTAAAGTCCCAGAGTGTTTTACCAGAATCAGCCAAAATCTGGGAGATGAGATAGAGGCCATAATCTAGATGTGGATCTTGTAGTCTATCTGGAATAAGTAGCGCTTCATGACGCTCAAGCGCATGAGAAAGATCATCACATATGTTGGTTCAAAAGTGTTGCCAAATGTGTATTAAGATATGTTACATCACCAAAAAGGAGTGTAGTCGCAAATAGGGTTCTGGGAGAGGTACCACACAAAAATACTGACGATTCTGTAAAATATTGTAGCCACTCTTGATCATCCTCCAATAATCCAAGTGCAACACATGCACCTTTAAAAGTTGAGTGTAAAAGTCCTTCCACCATGTGTAAATGTTCAAATGACGTTGCATCTTTGACAATAGTGAGTAGCAGGCGTAAGTAATATTTTTCACCCATTATAGTATTGCAATGATAGATTCTACCAATTGCAACACCCTTTTTCTTAGGTGACTATTTTCGCGCTTGCTGATTGTGTAGGTGGGGAACTCCTGATAAAGATACTGTCCGCTGTCGGTATTAAGTATATTGTATTGAAAAAATACCATGAGGGTTCAGCGCGCTGATTCCATTCTCTGCACCAGTTCCTCTGCGCTTACATCATTGCGAAAGTAAACTGGTTGTTCACATGGTAAGTCTATCGCTAGGTGTATAACTGCCGGTAGCTCCTCATGCATCCCATATTCAAACAAACGCCAGACTGCCTCTGTTGGGCCCCTGTAAATACCTTCACACTTCATCTGCATCATCTCCAACATGAAGTGTAGTGCAAACTGATCCCTTGTAAATATATTTATGAATATATTTTACGGACGCTAATCTGCAGTATATTTTACCGATGTAAACGTGAGTGCAGAGTTGTATTCACGAATATTTGCCCAAAATCTCCTTGCAACAGTATCCAAGGGCTCAAGCAAGTACTGCAAATAAGGTGATGATGCTTGTAAGAGGTTAAAATATACATCTCTTTTTTTGCAGCAAATCTCAAAGCGTAATGTACTCAAAGAGCTAGCGGAAATACGTTCACAATGCGTTGTAAGAGGTTCAAACTACAGACATTCTTCCCAGCTCAAGGGGAGCCCAACATAAGTGGGATGAGATGAAAGCAATTGGCTGTATCTGTACAGAAACTCTTACAGCCCGGTAGCGAACCTATTACACTTCGTTTAAATCTAGGACTACTTCTATCTGAATCAATAAGTGTAAATCACCTCTGTAGGATTTTTTTGCTCTTGCAAACGTCTTGCTCTTGCTCACACATGCCACCGCTCACGCGCAAGTATTTATTACATATTCTGCAATTGGCCTAAATAAGTTGCATTGAGCTTGCACCAACTTTGCCATTCACCAGACATTGCTGAAAGGATTTACGCAAGTTACCCTAGCAATCTCTAGCATAATCCTAAGTTGACTTCTCTCTCTTGTAGGTAAGGCATTTGATTGATATTGTTTTGAGCAGAATGGATAACCTAATGTCCCGGCGTCTTGGCATCTGTCCCGACAGTCCGGTGAGTGATGCATGGTTATGATTGTTGTGGTAATGTTAAGCGAGAAGCGGGGATGCGAGTTGGAGGGTGTCGTAATTAGGTTCTAGGAGGTTCGATGGCGTGATGGATTGGTAATGTAGAATAGCGGAGATGGTGGGGAGGATTATGAGGTGTGGTAGCGACGGGTTTCTATGAGGTTCTATGAGCGAAAGTATGAGTCATAGCGGACTAGTGGAGGAGGTGTGTTAAATAGCGGGGATAGATGTTTTCCTTAGTTCTTTCTTTCTTTTCTCTCTGTCTCGTCTTTCTGTTATCTCGGTACATAGGAATCTACTCCTATTTCTAAAGCCATAGCCTCTCGTACTAAAGACTCGATCCTCTGACAAGAGGAAACTCATAGTATCCCCCCTCCTCCCTCACTCCTCTCCTGCCGCCTTGCGCTCTTGCTTGCCTTTGTCTTCGCCGGTGCCTGTGCTTGTGCCTGCCTGGCGTTGTCCCTGTCTTCATCGGCCCCCTCGTCGAGTACACTGTGCTCCTCGAGTTCCTCTGCGTCATCATTGTCATCTTCTTCTTTGCGTCGGGTTACTCCGTCACACCTAATATTCTGGCATCTTGGCATCGGTCCCGATGGTTTGGTAGTTGCAGCGCCGTTGCAACGGATGGAGTTAGGTTAAGTGAGGATGGGGTGTGCGAAGGGGAGGTTGTCGTCATTAAGTTTCATAAGGTTCTATGGCGTGATAGATTGGTAATAGGAATTAACGAGATAGTTGGGAGAAATACGAAGTATGGTTGCGATGGATTTCCATAAGGTTCTATGAGTAAATGTGTGAGTCATACCGGACTGGTGGGGAGAAAGTGTTAAATAGCGGAGATAGAAGCTTTCCTTAGTTCTTTATTTCTTTTCTCTCTGTCTCGTCTTCCTGTTATCTCGGTACATAGGAATCTACTCCTATCCTCAAACCATAGCCCCTCGTACCTAAAGACCCTGTCCTCTAAAAACTTGAAGAGTAAAGCTATAGTACCTCAAATCGTTCTCATTGAGGTCCATCTGGTTCTCACCCTCTCTGCTTTGTGCTCTTGTGCTCTTGCTCTTGCCTTTGCCTTCGCCGGTGCCTGTGCTTGTGCCTGCCGGGGTTACCGTTGTCTTCGTCGGTCTCCTCGTCGCTTAGGCTGTGCTCCTCGGGCCCTTCTGCGTCATCATTGTCATCTTCTTCTTTGTGTCAGATCACTCCGTCACAGTAGTGATGGTAAGTTGTTCCCCTACCCTCCCCCCTGTTTTTTTTTTTGATTTTGATGGGGCATGCTTACTAAGTGGACTCCTGTCATCTTGTCCCGGCGTCTTGGCATCGCTCCCGAAGGTTCGGTGGTCGAATCAATGTTGTGGTTGTTTGGGTAATGTTAAGTAAGGAGGAGGTATGCTGGGGGGGGGTATCGTTATTGGGTTCTAGGAGGTTCGATGGCGTGATTGATTGGTAATGTAAATAGCGGAGATGGTGGGGAGGAATACGAGGTGTGGTAGCGATGGGTTTCCATAAGGTTCTATGAGCCAAAGTGTGAGTCATAGCGGACTGGTGGAGGAGACGTGTTAAATAGCGGGGATAGAGGTTTTCCTTAGTTCTTTCTTTCTTTTCTCAGGCTCTCTGTCTCGTCTTCCTGTTAACTCGGTACATAGGAATCTACTTCTATCCAGCCATAGCTTCTTGTACTCCAGACTTTGTACTCTCGAAAGAGGAAACCCATAGTACCTCTCATTGTTCTCATTGAGGTCCATTCGGTCCTCACTCTCCCTGCCCTGTGCCCTTGTGCCTTTGCCCTTGCCTTTGCCTTTGCCGGTGCCTGTGCTTGTGCCTGCCCAGTGTTGCCTTCATCAGCAAACTCAACTTGTGACTGGAGTCTCCCAACAGTCTCTCAAGTCTCCTGAGAGTCTCCTGAGACTCCTGGATATTTTTTGAGTCTCCTGAGGCTCAGGAGATATCAGGAGACAAATGAAGTCTTGCTGATGTTTGTCTTCGTCGGTCTCCTCATTGTCCAGGCTGTGCTCCTCGGGTCCTTCTGCGTCATCATTGTCATCTTCTTCTTTGCGTCGAGTTGGGGTCTATGAGCCTCAGTCTCGGCGGTGGCAAAGTAGTACTGTGAGATCCAGCTAGTGGTCTGACATAGATTCAGCGGCAAAGCAACGAAATTTGACCCCTCAATTGCGCAAACTTACAGCTTTCTCATTTCTTGTCCAATTGTAATGATTTATAGGCCGTTCAGAAGCTAGAATCAAGCTCTACTTCTATACAAAAGGCCATTTCCCGTGTACAGGTAAGTGTGGCGATGATCTCAATTTCAGATAGGGTGATAACCGGTAATCTCATAAGAATATGGAAGCAATTGAACTACTCTTTCAACAGTTTATAGAGGGGATTGAAGCGCTGGAGCACCTTGCCAATGTTATACGGCATGATAATACTAGGTGGAGAGGTCAACAAAGAGATAGTGGTTGTATCAATTTATAGAGTATAGAAGGCGATACATGATTGACATACATCAGCAAGCTTAACGATTTGTGACTAGAGTCTCCTGAGACTTGAAAAATCTTGCTGATATATTTCCGGCTAGTACAATGTATATACACTTTCACTCAAGCCTATTGTTCAGGTTATTAGGTTTACAAAGGAAGAGGTATATCGACTTGCCTTCTATTTACAAATTCCCGATGTCATAAAATGTGATAATGATATTATTGAGGACAGAATTACAGCTTTTTATATGCTTTTGGCTCGGTTTTCCTGGCCTAATAGGCTCTTCGACTTTCACTTAAAGTTTGGCTGAATAGCAAAAAGGTTTTCCCGTACAGTCAACACCTTAACAGTGTTTCTACACGATAAATGAAAGCATTTGTTGGTGTTCAATACGGAGTGTCTTATACCGGCTAGACTAGTATTATATACCGACATTATACGAGGTAGAGGAGCTCCATTGCATACATGCTTTGGGTTTATTGATGGTACAATCAGGCATGTAGCACATCCTGCTCGGGGGCAAGAAGTAATCTACAATGGATGGAAACGAGTACATTGTTTAAAGTATCAGGCTATCGTATGTCCTGATGGAATTATCTCACATTTATACGGACCAGTTGAGGGATAGCTTCATGATTTAACAGTCTATAACGAGAGTGGTCTTTCAGAAATCCTGGAACTGTATGCAAATGCGCCTGACGGTACACCACTTCAAGTATATGGTGATCCAGCATACATAGGAGCACTCAGTGACCATCTAATCACATCTTTCCGAGGTGCAGCACTTGACCAACAAGAGATTGGAATAAAGTGATGTCAAAACTTCGTATCATTGAATGGAGTTTTAAAGAAGTACTACTGCGATCACCATTTTTGGATTCCCCTAGATTTCAGTGTATATTGCGTTCTCCTGTCAGTCTTCAATACCTAGTCGCAGTAATCTTACATAACGCTCATATCTGTTTACACCATCCCCCAAATTCCCCAGCACTCCGCAAGAGAAAACCTGATCGACCCAGCCGAAGGGGAGGAAGCACCAGAACTGCCACCACCACCCACCCCCGAGGAGTATTTTCATGCATCCGATCACCCTGCGTGACTCTTTGTATCCAGTTTCGAATCATATCATTTGTTGACTTCTGAGAACGTATCAAATCCCGCATATCCTCATGCAACTTTTCATCCGAACTTCTTTTCTTTTGAATCTCTATCTCTATATCAGTTGCTTTTTCTTTTAACCCCCTTACGATCTCGTCAATCTGATTTGCAATGAGGTTTTTTGGTGCCCGGGAGCCTGAAGAGATAGAAGAATCCCCTGCAATGGAAAGCAAGTCTTTTTTGAGAACCCTCGAGGACTCTCTTATTATCTTTCCCTTTTCCGTTTTCTCAGCCAATTTTTCCTTTGCAGCTTGCTTCATATCCGAACTGGTCGAGATGGAGTCGTAGAGTATCGTGATTTCTGATAAGTTTTCCATGTATTCGGTAGTCTATTCATCGATCCCAGTTTTCTGTCTTGACTGTGAAGTCTCGCTTTACCCATTGTTAATTAGTAAAAAACTATTATTTATTATCTCAAACAAATATAGTATATTATACTCTGTGTTGCGCAATCAATCTGTCCATCCTGTCAATACAAGAAGCCCAAGTACGATCGATACCAACAAGTTTTCTCAAATTTTCTGAGACCGTTCTCCATCGCTCTTCTTTTTTCCCAACCTTATTAGTTATAAGATTATCAGCGACTCGGAGCACCTGAATAGCAAGTGCTCTATCTTCCCACTCAGCCCAAGCAGCACCTCTCAGCCTTTTATTTGGTCTTTCCATTTCTGAATCGCTAGCTGATAATTCAGAATTAAGGCCTCCCTGGTTCCTAACAATACCACTGGTAGTATTCCCCGACTTTTTGTGCTCCTGCTCAAGAAGCTCCAACAAGCCCGCACTCAGTTCTGTTCTAGTAGACATTAAGCTCGGCGGCTCGGCATTTCATTTCACTGTTTGTTCCGTTTTTGATTCGTTTCGTTGTTTCGTTCCGATACTGTTTCGTTCTGATGTTGTTTCGTTCTAAACCTGTTTTGTTTGGTCGATGTTTCGATGTTTCGTTCCGATGTTGTTTTGTTTTACACCTGTTTCGTTCCGCCGATGTTTCGGTATTTCGTTTAATTTGAAGCTCTATTATAAATTAGCAAGAGTTTACAATTGATTTTTAGATGGCATGCCTTTGAAGAGCTGTGAGATATATGATGATAGGGACTGTGGTGAGGAACTGTGGGGAAGAGCCGTGGTTGTGAATTCATCCTCAGTTGATCTGGTGATGATGATGTAGCAGCTACAGTATAGTATCAACGCAAAGGGAAAGTAGTTCACAACCCTCACTAGTGCGGCAACCGGCTTTTGCACCCTGGATCGATCCAGCGCAAAGGCTGTATTAGATGCTGGGACATTCACAGCCTCAATGCCAGGATAAACATGAGCGGCGTTCAACATAGAATAGATACCGGGTATGGTTAGTTTTATATTTCAATTCTGACTGACTGTCTAAGGAATAGGCAAGAAAGGGTTAGGGTGGCGCTAAAGATCCTAAAAAGAACAACTTAAAATATAACATCTATAATGAACTACTTTGTTTTTCTAAAGAGAGAAATTGCTATTATGACCTGTAACTGAGTATATAATGCGTTGCAAATTATTTGGTGGTCTTGTGGCGGATCGTACGTGTAGTATCAACCTACATGTATCAACCCAGGGTGATAATGGTTCCAAGGCCGGGTAACCTATGTTCTGCGTAAAGACTCGGAAAAATTTGTTTGTTCAACAGTACTCTCTCTACTCACCACAATTTAACAATGAAGCGGAAATATGATCAAGACAGAAACACAGCTGTAGCTGATGAGACAATCGTCGATCCGAATTCCTCCTTCTCCACTCTAGATCTAGATGCAAGATTATTACAAGGTATCGCAAAGTTGAACTTTGCGCACCCTACTTTGGTCCAGGCCAAAGCAATTCCTCTGGCCCTGGAAGGAAAGGATATCTTAGGTATTGATCTCTTGAATCTATCAATAACATTCTCAACCACAAGTGAAGGCTGACAATAACTGATGTATAGCTAGAGCAAAAACCGGTTCTGGGAAGACGGCAGCGTATTTGTTACCAATACTTCAGGCAATACTTAAACGGAAAGAAGTACTTCATGTTCGAACTGTAAAACTAGGTCTATGTCCGGCTAACCTTACACCTATGGGGTCATAGAGTTCTCCAGACGAAAGGTTCACAAGCGCCTTGGTTCTAGTCCCCACAAGGGAACTTGCGGAACAGGTCCACAGCACCACCGAAAAGCTTTCAGCGTACTGCGCGAGAGCAATCCGAGCTGTGAATATAGCCCAGAATGTCTCGGAACAGGTCCAGCAGTAAGAATCCTCCTTGAGCAGTTTGTTGTTCAGTCCCAAAACTGTTATAATGACTGTACGGAGGCAGCGCTAACATACCTACCCTGCATTTCAGGTCTCTACTTGCCGAAAAACCGGATATAGTAATCGCCACCCCTTCCCGCGCCCTCTTATACAGCAATCATTCCGCCCAGGTCCTTACATCAAACGTTACTCACCTTGTAATTGACGAGGCTGATTTAGTGTTATCGTACGGATATGAAGATGATTTACAAGCCGTGGCGAAAGCGCTACCAAAGGGACTTCAAACATTTCTCATGAGTGCTACATTAACTGCGGAGGTTGAGACACTGAAAGCGCTTTTTTGCCGGAATCCAGCAATACTACGGTTGGAGGAGAATGAGGAACAGGATGGGGGGGGCGTGAGTCAATTTGTGGTCAAGTACGTCCCATAGCCTTCAATGCCAATCCCTAGCCAAGTATCGGTAACCAAGCTAATCACGGAACTAGGTGTGGAGAAGATGAAAAGTTTTTGCTGGCTTACGTGATCTTCAAGCTTAAACTTATAAAGGGGAAGTGCATCATATTTGTTGGTGATATAGATCGGTGCTATCGTCTTAAGCTGTTCTTAGAACAGTTTGGGATACGGAGCTGCGTCCTCAACTCAGAACTTCCCGTCAACTCTCGTCTTCATATCGTGGACCAATTCAACAAGAATGTTTACGAAATAATCATTGCGTCGGATGAGAGCGAAATCTTAGGAGAAGAGGACGAGCAAGACGAGGGGGGAGAACCAGGTGAAAATGTGACGGCAAATTTACACAAAAACGCTAAGGCCTTTAATTCTGGTTTGGATGAATTGAAGGTAGTGGAAGCAGTATCCAAAATCTCGCTAAAGAAAAAACGAAAAAAGGTTCGTCGGGATAAAGAATATGGTGTTTCGCGCGGTATCGATTTTCAAAACGTTGCTTGTGTCCTCAATTTCGATCTTCCGACTACTTCTAAATCATACACCCACCGTATTGGCCGCACCGCGCGAGCTGGAAAGACTGGTATGGCGCTTTCATTCGTCATCCCCACCGAACTTTTCCGGAAACATAAACCCACCAGCTTTCCAACGTGTGCGAATGACGAGAAAATACTTGCAAAGATTTGCAGACACCAAAAAAAGCGCGGGAAAGAGGTAAAACCTTATCACTTCGATATGAAGCAAGTTGATGCATTCAAATATCGTATGGACGATGCACTCCGCGCTGTGACCCGCATTGCCATCCGCGAGGCTCGCACTAGAGAGATTCGACAAGAGCTTTTGGCTAGTGAGAAACTGAAACGTCATTTCGAGGAAAATCCAGAAGACTTAATCCACTTGAGACACGATGGCGAGCTGAGAGCTGCAAGGGTGCAGCCACACCTGAAGCACGTCCCTGACTACCTGCTTCCAACAGCTGGAAGGGCTGCTCTCTCTCCTGGATCTTTAGATTCCACTAGTAGAGGGAGGTTTGTTGGTATCAGGAAGAGTAGTGACAATAGGATTAGAAAAGCCAGGATGAAAAAAGCAGGGAAGTCCGGAAGGAAAAGTACTGGATCGGGGCGGGACCCACTAAAAATGTTTAGAGGGAAACAGTAGATAATGGTAGAAAATGGAGGGGAGCACCTGTAGAAAATCAAGGCAAATTGGTTAAGGACCCTCTGGATTTGTTACCCGCATTACGTTGCAGGCTTCTAGGGGCCTCTAGGCTGTGTCCCGCTTTGTAATAATTCCCCCATCTTAATCATCAACTCTCACTCGACCAACTAAACTGCCAAGGGTGGGGCCTCCGCGAAAACTGTGCTGTTTGATTTTCTTCACTTATGCAATTTGATCAACCTATTCGGCAGGGCGTTGGCAAACCATTTTCCCTCGTGGAGCGAGGCCGTAGAGATTTTAGGGACATTTAGTGATTTTCACACCCTCCGACCCTCTTCACTTGTTGCGATATAAGTGGAGAGACGTTGGATTAAAGGTGAACGAGAATTAGTTGAGCTCCGTCTTTCACGACGCTTGAATATTTGAGGTTCAATCAAGACCAAGAATGAAAAATGGAGGTAAAAAGCATGGGAAGGATGAATGAAAGAGACCACATAGTTTACAAAAGCCGCCAAGGTGTTTTGAGCAGATACAACGTATGACCTATTCTCAAAGATAGTCAAGACCATCCCAGTTGCGTTCAAATTTCAATGCAGCCATTGCACTTTCTCGAACTCGTCGTCTACCTTTCGTCTTCGCTAGGTTATCCTCTAGCGCAGGAACGAATCGACGGTATACAGGGGGATCATCTTTTATGGGGATTGGAGGTGGACGAGGGGTGTTTGGGTCAGGCGGAGGTAGAGGTGCATGCTTTTTCGGCTTGATGACAAGAAGAATAATCATCCCTGCTACTAAGAGCAGTAGAAGTAGTATCGCCTTCCGCTTAGTTGTTCTACGCTGATATCCAGAGGCCTATTGTGCAAACATGAGCTACAGATCTCTCATTACATCAAGTGCAGGCAGGAAACAAACCACTGTCATTTCTTTATCCGCTGCTTTGATATGCACGCTCATTCGTTCAACGTTGTAGTCGATCCTATCAAGAAGTGTTCCCTGATCTATCACCATGGTCTGCAGTTCTTTAAATATATCGGCAAGCTCTATAATCCCTTTCGCTATGTCGGTGATTTCTCGCTCTCTCTGCATGATAGCGGCATCGTTCGAAGTCAGCGTGGCTGACTGCTGCAGGGCCGATTGCGAAAATGAGATATCTGCAGAAGGATCTGAATCTTGGTTAAATTGAGATGGTGAACCGGCGCGATCAAGAGGGGTTGTCATTCCGGAGAGACCACGGAGTTCTCAACACTCAAAGTCAGCAAATGCCTCCTCTACCCAAGCATTCATAGCGCTCACGTAGTAGGGCACATACTTTTGAGATAAGCCGATTGTTTCTTTCTAAATGATGTACTAGCTTCTTGAACCTTAGTCGCTAAATTTATCTGAATATTCTTGCTCATGGCTCCTTCTGCTCTTGACCCGCCATTCACCATTGCTTGTACCTTGCGTATTTTCTTTTGGCACTGGTGAAATTCGCCCGTGATTTCCGTTGTTAGTCTCTCAATTTCCCCCTCTTCTGCTGATCGATTGTCATCAAATCCGGGCAGAACGTGCTTTTGGTGGAGTTTATCCAATTTAGCGGATTTGCGAGCTATATCCACCAAAATCTCATTAACCTCGTCGGAAACGTCGGCCCATCTCGGGGGAAGTAGATCCATCTCAATGACTGCGTCTCCATTATTGGAGAAAGTGTCTTCAGCCTCGTTGGATGAGATAAGACCACGACGCTCTTCGTCCGTATGGAAGCCAGGGGAGAATGCACCCGCGGATGGCCCAAAACGGGGACGTTTAGCTGGATGGTGAGAGTAAGACTGGCGATAGGAGATGTAGCTTGGTAGAGAAGGTAGTTAGATAATTAGTAGTGTAAAAAGATACGAAACACAGCTCACAGGTTAGTTCTATCTCGCCACATTAGCCTGTAGGTGCGCCAGTGCTGGGTCTGCGATAAAAGTCCTGCCAGTGTCTACCTGAAGGAAAGTATGATTATCGGAAAGTATCTAACGGTAACGGTGTAATAATAGTGATATGTATCTGAGACTGGAAGGGTTTTAGTCATCACCCCCTCTGGGCCATCACAGTGAATGAGGCTCAGCTATTGCCTGTTAGGAAGCCCTAGCTACTGCTGCTAGTCTCACCTGGTCTTAGTCTGACCACTATTAGCCGCCAACTACAGTCGGTTTTCGAGCAACGACGAAATGAGTTGAACGACGAACAGGGATATTGTGGCGGATGTGGCAAGTTTTTGACTAAAAAAAAAATATGTACAGCCATTTCTCAAAAGACTTGGCACCTCAAATCCCCTATACGGTCCGTAGTGATTTGCGGATTGAATAACCACAACGAGTATGATAGAAAAGTTTAAATGGGAATATGAATGTATATACTTGTGCTACTATCACCATTTGGTATGACTTCCATTTGCGGCAATACAGGCTTCAATTCTGTCAGGCATACTTTCCACCCATGAATCAAAACAATTTTGATCCAACCCGTCCCACTAGCACTCCTCCTCCATAGCTTACAACAACTCTGCTTCACTATGAGGTCTTCTCTCTCTATCTGACCATCGCTTATGAAGTTTTTTTTTAGGCTATTCCATGAATTTTTAACGGGATTGAGATCAGGGGAGGATGCCGGCCAAGGAAGATTTTTGATATTATAGGCTATTCGGAAATTGTCATTAATCTTTGCTGTATGATATCGTGCTCCATCCTCCATTGGGAGATATTGATCAGTGGGTTCCTCTTGGGAATGCATATAAGGAATAAGATATGGCTCCATAATCTTATTCCTATATTGTTCTGCATTGGTGCCAAGTTTGTCTTTTATACTGGTTCGTTC
This sequence comes from Morchella sp. 2018-W30, assembly GCA_024713625.1. Lineage (NCBI taxonomy): Eukaryota > Fungi > Ascomycota > Pezizomycetes > Pezizales > Morchellaceae > Morchella > Morchella sp. 2018-W30. The sequence goes on from JAMJEW010000025.1 coordinate 601,727, forward strand.
AAAAGCCTGCCTTTTCCGGAATAAACAAAGTGGGGTTTGACTGTGATAAATGTATGCTGCCCAACAACCTCCACTAGTTCGTCCTGACTTAAAACTAGGTGCCAAAAGATCGTCTCGAAGTTCTTGCCCAGGCTTGCACCGTCACGGTGGGGCGAAGATTAGGCAACCAGCGTGTAAGCGAGGGCTGAGAGCGCGGCTAGAGATTAGTGCGCCTTGGCGCTTTGGCGATGATTTTGTCACGTGGCGCGTTTGATAGTTCACTGTTTTGTTTCCTTTCGCTCTCTTCATCATCATCAACAATAATCAGTTTTATGGTTCATCAGTTTGGGCAACAGTTCAAACATCGTGAACAGTGAATCTATCAAAGTTATCGATCCTCTATCTAAATCTAAAACACCTCTTTCCAAAGCCTCCAAAACCTCCATAATTTGTGTCCGCAGCCACAACGGTACACGTTGTCCTGGGACAATTACACTGGGCTCCATTTTTGCTTCATCTATCCAACACACATGCTTTCAATGCCCTAACAGCCAATTTCGATACTTGAGACACCAAACTAATCGTTTATGTTTTTGAAGTGCTGTAAGGAACGGTTCTTTGCGGGGAATTCTAAGCTTATAGCCCAACTTGAATAATGTGCGATCAACTGTACTTTTGCTTATGTTGCAGTCGACAAGATCTGCAAGCTGTTGCAGAGTTGCACGAGGATGTTGTTCAGCTACTAGTAGCATATCAATCTAATCGGAGTTGTAATTTTTGGTGGTTTTCCGGAGCGTTGAGCATCCTGAGTATCTCCTTGCCGGAGTTTTGCTCGGCGTACTACCTTTCCAATAGTTGAATATGATACACCCGTAACATCATGGATTTTGTTATATGTAAAATGTGCTTTATTGCTAAGTGTCCAGATTTCCCTGTTACGGTCATATCTTTTTGACCGGGGCGAAAATGTATTTGGTGGAGCCATAGAGGCAAAGGAAAGTGGGGTCGCGATGCTAGGTTTTGGCGAGGTGCCAAGTCCTTTGGGAAATGGCTGTATAATAAGGAGGGTCATAGCGATTTAATGAAATCATTGAAAGAACTACCGCAAAATCTCAGTTCGTTCGGACGGTTGCCAAGGGACAATTTTGCAGAGGAGCTGAAAAATATCACCCCTTAAAGGAAGAGATCAGAGCCTTTTACAGCCAACACCGCCCTTGGCAACCGTCCGAACGAACTGAGATTTTGCGGTATGTACCGGGTGTGCACCTTAAATACCGAGACACCTAGATTAATTAGGTAAATTTGTATGGGCGTCATATGTGGCAACCAAAAGCATCCAATGAATTTTGGCCTTGGCTGCAAGATTTGTATGAGGGAAAGAAGTACGGAGACACTTCATATTATATTCTCATTTAAAAAATCTAAACATTTTCCTAAAAATACAAAAAAATAACTACTGAATAGCGCTCAATCTTAGCTTCATCTGCATAGTGATTTGTAGTCAACAAGAAATATTTTGGTGAAGTTCGAAAGAAACAGGAGTAGAAAAGAGGTCAAAGAGGTTGTGTTATGAGAACTGCGGGGCACACTATCCAAATACCTGCTTGGCTTCCAAGTGTGAATTTTTCAAAAAATTATATCATCTGCCCAACCAGATTCTTTTGCAGACCCTCAATTTTTAAAATTCCCTAAAATAGGCGTCTCAATACTTACCCTTACACCCCGGTACACAAAAGATTTTGCGTATAATGACTTCATCAGCAAACTCAACTTGTGACTGTAGTCTCCTAACAGTCTCCCGGGTCTCCTGAGAGTCTTCTGAGACTCCTGGATATTTTTTGAGTCTCATGAGGCTCAGGAGACATCAGGAGACAAATGAAGTCTTGCTGATGTTAATCGTGAACACATTTCACAATGGAATCAAGAACGAGTCAGCTACAAATTATCAATTATAATAATAACCACTCTAAATAAGAACGGCTTGTTTTAGCTTTAAGTCACTATCATATAGATCTTAAGAGATACTTGGATAGCTCTGATTTCCTGAAACCAGTTGTTTTGCAATTAGCAAAAATTTATCGAGTGTCCGAGCCAACTTTGAGACGACATAGTAAAAATCCTAGCCAAACGACAAAAAAAGATGTCGATATTGATAAGAGACTATTGTGTCCCGACGTTGTGAAAGAGTAACCGGACGCAACGTGACAGATGACAATGATGACGCAGAGGGGCTTGAAGAGCACAGCCAGCACAATGAGGGCACTGACAAAGACAATATCACGGCGTACCACGGACTTCACGGAGGAGAAGGATATTGGAGAATGGGTTTTCGGGTGCAAGGTTTCTTTTGGGTTCTTGGAGTTTCTATGGGTTTCCGTTACACGATGTTATGAGTCATGACTGTACAGGGATTAGGAGGGGTATATATATACGTTGCTACGGACCTTTCGTTTGTTCTTTTCTTTCTCTTTTCTTTCCTTACGTGTTCTTCCTGTTGTCAACCCTACGGTTTAGTTTCGTCTCGTCCAGTGTCCTTAGTTCTGAATATATTACGTCATAACCATAGCCTTCGCCAAGACCCTAGTGGGTCTTCCATAGTACTGCCTCGCCCGCTCGCTACGTCCTCATTCTGTCTCGCTTCGCTTTGCCCCGCCCATAGCTCATGACCGTAGTCCGTGTCGTCTACTGGTATCTTCGTCTTCACGTCTTCGTCAGAGAGGCCATTTGGACCCTCTGCCCTACGACCTTGCTTCTCGGTTAAGTTCCCTGGTCCTTGTTCCTCGTTCCGGTTCTCGTCCCAGTTCTCGGCTCTCTTGTTCGTCTCCGCTGTTCGAACACTCAAGAACACGCCCCTCCGCCGACCTACAACGCCTCTCGCTCGCCGTCATAATGACGACCTTAGTTGGGATGTCCCATGGGGACTGCCCCAACCCTGTCTCTCTCCCTGGCCCTCGAGCCGCTTTTTCCTGCAGAAATGCAGACGCCACTCGCTTCGCCCCCGCCTCCCACTGGTTCGACCTTGGCAGAACCGCTGGCTCGACTCAGACGCTCACCGCTCGCACACGCCATCTCCCACGGTTCAAGCGCCGACGCCCACTGGGCTAAGGCCACCTTTACTCAACCGGCTCCGGGCAAGCTCCATATTGGAGCCCCCACCATCGATGACTCCTGCCCCGTCCACGACTCCGAAGCCATTATTCGTGGCCTTAGGGACCCTGCTCTCGCCCAAGACACCATCGGCCGTCCTCTGGAAATCCCCGTCGCCTCCGCCCCCAGTACCCTGACCGAGAGACTCACGAGCTTCTTGGAAACCTTCGGTCCCGTCGAGGAAGACTTCGGGTACGAGCTGACCGAGGCTCATACCCTTATTGCTGAAGCTCTTGCCGCCCTGACCGCTCACGCTGATGCCCCCGCCCCGCCTCGAAGAACCAACCAGACAGACGCCCACGATGAAGTCATCGGTAACCTCAAGCCGAACTGGCGCAGCCGGCAGGTTGTCTGACCTCTATCCCTGATGTGCGAGGCCCAGGAAGAATTAGTGGAGGCTGCCCAGGATTTCCAGGAAGAAGTGGCCTCCCTTACAGCTGAGAAGGAGGAGTTCCGCTACCGCTTGGCCCTGCACCAGGAAGCCCTAGCTGACGCGGATGCCACTATTGCTGACCTTCGCCGCCGCCTACCTCTTGCCGCCCCTAACGCTACCAGGAAGCCATCTCGCCCCGCCGCCCAGACCCCGAAGTCCCGCATTCGCCCCAGACCCAGGATCCTCGTTCTCGATTAACCGGAGAAGACACCAGTTGAGCCTAATGCGACCCTAAGCCGGCTAAAGGTCAGCCCCTTTGGTAGAAATTGGCACACCAAAGGGGCTAGTCCCGCCACCTACTTTTGTTCTTTCCGCCGCCGCCGTTTCCGAGGACAGGATGTCTGAGGAGTCTCTTGTTGTTTCCTGCTCTGTTGCTCAAGACGCCGCCGCCCCCATTGCTACCCACGCCCTGATAGATACAGGAGCTTCGGGCTATGCTTTTGTTGATCAAGGGTTTGTTTTGCAGCATGGTCTTGTCCCGGTTCCCCTGAAGACATCACGCTTGCTCGAGGTAATCGACGGCAGGCTGGTGGAGTCAGGAAAAATTACACATATGGTAAAGATGTCGCTGGATATTAATGGTCACCAGGAAATTGCTCCGTTTTTCGTTACCAAGCTAGGACATTACCCATTGGTCATGGGTATTCCCTGGATGAGACATCACGACCTGGCCATCAGACCAAAGACGAATAAGATCATCTTTGATTCTGACTTCTGCGTTCGGAATTGTTCTCAGTCCCATGCTGCGGTAACCGCCAAAGGAATCTCTGTTTCGTTCCCGGATGCCCCCGCTATCCAGATCGCGGCTATTGGGGCTGTACCTTTTGTGGGGCTCGCTCGGCGCCGACAGAATAAACTCTTCTGCGCCTCAATTCGAGCCATCGATGAAGTCCTCGCGGGAAAGATGGACCAAGACCCCTCAGCTCACGTACCCAAGGACCTTCAGGAGTTTATGTTATTGTTCCAGGAAAGCCAAGCCACCGCCTTGCCGCCGCACCGCCCTCATGATTTGAAAATAGTCTTGCAGGATGGAAAGGTTCCTCCGTTTGGTCCGCTATATGGCATGTCCCGTTTGGAACTACAGGCCCTCAGGGATTACATTACGGAAAACCTGTCGAAAGGGTTTATCCGCTATTCTGAATCTCCCGCCGGTGCCCCAGTCCTGTTTGTCAAGAAGTCTGATGGCTCCCTTCGATTATGTGTGGACTATAGGAAGCTCAACGAGATTACGGTTAAGAACCGACATCCCCTGCCGCTGATCCCGGAAACCTTGTCCCGCCTTTCCAAGGCGAAATATTATACCAAGCTGGACCTCCGTTGGGGGTATCACCAAATTAGGATACAAGAGGGTGATGAGTGGAAAACGGCGTTTCGGACCCGTTATGGGCACTTCGAGTATAATGTGATGCCTTTTGGATTGACCAATGCTCCTGCTGCGTTCCAACATTGGATTAATGATCTTCTACGCCCCTATTTGGATAATTTCGCCACGGCATATCTCGATGATGTATTAATTTACTCCGAGACCCTGGAGGAGCATAAGCAACATGTTCGGGAGATTCTGAAAGTTTTCCAGATCCATGGTGTTCACCTCAAGCCTGAGAAGTGCGAGTTCTACGTTCAGCAGACCAAGTACCTGGGGTTGATTATTACCCCCGATGGTGTTCAGATGGACCCCAGCAAGGTTTCGACGGTTAGAGATTGGGAGACACCCACTAGACTTCGGGAGGTTCAAGAATTCCTAGGCTTTGCCAATTTTTATCGACGATTTATTTATGCGTACTCCCGCGTGGTTTCACCCCTTACCGCCCTGACCAAGAAAAACGTAAAGTTTGAATGGTCCCAGAAGGCACAAGAGGCATTCCAGCAACTTAAGGACGCATTTACCTCGGCCCCGATTCTCGCCCACTTTGACTTTGAAAAAGAAGTTATTGTGGAAACTGATGCTTCCGACTATGTCTCCGCCGGTATTATGTCGCAGTACGGTGATGATGGACTTCTTCATCCGGTTGCATTTTTTTCCAAGAAGCACTCCCCGGCGGAATGTAATTACGAGATCTACGATGAGGAGCTGTTGGCAGTTGTTAGAAGTTTTGAGGAATGGCGTGCGAATCTTGAAGGGTCCCGCTTCCCTATTAAGGTGCTAAGCGACCACAGAAATCTGGAATACTTCATGTCCACAAAGTTGTTAAATCGGCGTCAGACCCGTTGGGCAGAATTCCTGTCCCGATTTAATTTCGTTATTCAGTTTAGACCAGGGAAACAAGGAGGGAAACCGGATGCACTTACCCGGAGGTTAAAGGATCTGCCAAAGGAAGGGGACGAACGGTTGACTCATCAGGCGCAAGTGGTTTTGAAGCAGGAGAATTTGGAATCAAGGATTAAGCTAAGTTTGTTGGCGGGTTCTTTGGCAAACGAACCCGCTGAAGGAATGCCCACCGTGAAGGAGTTGTTGATCCAAGCTTACCAAGAAGACAGTTTCCCGAATCAAGTTCTGACGATGCTCCGCAATGGCACAAAGCATTCCAAGAAGATCTCCCTTGCCGAATGCACCGAAACAGAGGACGGATTCCTTTTGTATCGCCAGGCTATTTATGTTCCTGAATTTAAGGACCTTCAGCTTCGCCTCTTGCAAGATCATCATGATAAGCCCTCCGCTGGACACCCAGGTCGTGCCAAGACTCTTGAACTCCTCGGCCGGAACTATTACTGGCCAAATATGAGGAAGTATGTTGATCGATACGTCCAAAATTGTAACGTGTGCTTCCGTAGCAAGGCTTCCCGCAATGCCCTCCAAGGTGTTCTTCGACCTCTTGCTGTACCCAAAGGCCCATGGACCGATGTATCAATGGATTTTGTCACAGGACTCCCGGAAAGTAATGGTTTCAACGCGATCCTGGTGGTGGTTGACCGTCTAACGAAGATGCGTCATTTTATACCCTGCACCGAGGAAGCCAATGCCAGGGATGTTGCTACCATGTACCTCGATTCGGTTTGGAAACTTCATGGACTCCCAGAAACTATTGTCTCGGACCGTGGCACACAGTTTACGGCCGAATTTTGGAAAGTTTTATGCTCCCGCCTTGAAATTGCCCCCCGCTATAGTACTGCATTTCATCCACAGACAGATGGGCAGACCGAGAGGATCAATGCCATTATGGAACAATATCTCCGAGCCTACGTTTCGTACCAACAGGACGATTGGACCCAGTATCTTTCAATGGCGGAGTTTGCAACCAATAACCATGTCTCCGAGACCACCAGAATGTCCCCGTTTCAGGCCAATTATGGGAGGAGTCCCCGCATGTCCTTTGCCCCGCTACAGCATGGAAAGACAACCAATGAGGACCAGGCGAATGGTATGGCCAGGACTATGGCACAGGTTTATGAGTTCCTTCGTGATGAGATGGCCCGGGCTCAGAAAATTTATGAGGAGGCAGCAAATCGGAATAGAATTCCCGCCCCTAGGTATGCCATCGGAGATGAAGTTTTTCTCTCGACTCGGAATATTGAGACCAAACGACCTTCGAAGAAACTTGATTGGAAGCGCATTGGCCCCTATGTGGTTAAGCGGATGGTTAGCCCCTATGCTTATGAACTCGACCTTCCGGCTTCGATGAAAATTCATCCGGTGTTTCATGTGTCTCTTCTGTCTCTTGCGCCTAACAATCCGGTCCCCGGCCAACTACAGTCTCCGCCCCCAGCTATTGAAATTGAAGGTGAACAGGAGTGGGAAGTGGAACAGGTTTTAGACTCCCGTCGGCGTTATGGGAAGTTGGAGTATTTGGTTCGGTATCTTGGTTACGATGAACCATCCTGGCAACCCCCCGAAGACTTAGAGCACGCCCCCGACTTGGTTAAGGATTTTCACGATGGTTACCCACGCAAACCTAGGCCTACCAGGAGTTAGGCCTGAAGGAGGGCCTAATCTATCACGGCGTACCACGGACTTCACGGAGGAGAAGGATATTGGAGAATGGGTTTTCGGGTGCAAGGTTTCTTTTGGGTTCTTGGAGTTTCTATGGGTTTCCGTTACACGATGTTATGAGTCATGACTGTACAGGGATTAGGAGGGGTATATATATACGTTGCTACGACCTTTCGCTTGTTCTTTCTCTTTTCTTTCCTTACGTGTTCTTCCTGTTGTCAACCCTACGGTTTAGTTTCGTCTCGTCCAGTGTCCTTAGTTCTGAATATATTACGTCATAACCATAGCCTTCGCCAAGACCCTAGTGGGTCTTCCATAGTACCTCGTCTCGTCCTCGCTTCGTTACGTCCTCATTCTGTCTCGCTTCGCTTTGCCCCGCCCATAGCTCATGACCGTAGTCCGTGTCGTCTACTGGTATCTTCGTCTTCACGTCTTCGTCAGAGAGGCCATTTGGACCCTCTGCCCTACGACCTTGCTTCTCGGTTAAGTTCCCTGGTCCTTGTTCCTCGTTCCGGTTCTCGTCCCAGCCTCGGTTGTGTACCTCGGCTCTCTTGTTCGTTGTCTCCGTGCTGCTCCGTAACAGACAAGAATGGAGCCGGGCGGGCACAAGTGCAGGCACCGGCAAGGGCAGAGGCAGAGGGCGCAGGGCAGAGAAGGGAAAGCAAGGACCAGGTAAGGCCCCAGACAAGGATCAGAGAACTTGAAACTAGAGAGGGACCTTCCGCGAAGGCATGTTTGGAAGCGAGGACTATGGCTATGGATAGGAGTATATTCCTACATACCAAGATAACAGGAAAAGTCTTCCCGCGCTATTTAACACTCTCCTACACCAGCCCGCCATGACTCATACCTTTGTCCATAGAAACCCATAGAAATCCATCTGAACCATACCTATTATTCCTCCCCATCGTCTTCTCTAGTTATATTACAAATCCATCACGACATAGAATCCAATAGAACATAATAATGACACCTCCACCTTGTCACATTCCCCCCTCGCTTAATATTCCTTCATTACTAGTAGTTACATCAGCACTTCGACAACCGAACCCTCAGATCCGATGCCAAGACGCTGGGACAGGCATCTTGTCATTGGTTCTGAGAGCTCAGTAGTTGCAAGGAGGGCCTGAGGTAAGGTGAAGATTTCATCAATAGGTTCTATTAGTGTCCTGGCGTCTTGGCATTGGTTCTGACAGTTTGACAGTTGTAGCGCTGTAGTAACTAATGGGGTTATACTAAGCGAGAGAGGGATGAAGTGAGATAAGATTGTCGTCATTAGATTCTATGAGGTTCGATGGTATGATGGATTTGTAATATAAATGGAAAAGATGGTGGGGAGGAATATGAAGTGTGGGAGTAACAGGTTTTCTGTGGGATTCTATGAATTGAGGTATGAGTCATAGTGTACTGGCGGAAGAGGGTATTAAATAGCGAGGGAAGACTTTTTCCTTAGTTCTTTTTTTCTTTCCTCTCTATCTCGTCTTCCTGTTATCTTGTTATGGTGCGGCTCATCTTAAAGGTGACAGCAAATACCGTTGCTAATAACCTTTTATCAAGACATGATATTCAAAATCTGTCTGACAGAAGTGTAGGTCTAGTGATGGTGAATACTTCTATCAGACAGATTTTTGATATTTTCCCTTGTTAAAAAGTTATTAGAGATTGAATTTGCCTGTTTTTGTATGTAAAAATGTTACGGAGCAACACGGAGACAACAGACAAGAGGGCCGAGGTACACAACCGAGGCCGGAACAAAGACGAGGACAAAAGACGGGGACGAGAGAACCTAACCGAGGAGCAGAGTTGTGGGGCAGAGGGTCCAGATGGCCTCTCTGACGAAGACGTGGAGACGAAGATACCAGTAGACGACACGGACTACGGTCATGGACTATGGACGAGACGAGGTAAGGCGAAGACGAGGACGGAGCGAAACGAGGACGAGGCGAGGTACTATAGAAGACCCTTCAGGTCTTGGCACGACTATGGTTATGACGTATTATATTCAGAGCTAAAGACACAAGATGGAAACGAAACTAAACCGTAGAGTTGATAACAGGAAGAACACGTAAGGAAAGAAAGAAAGAGAAAAGAACAAAAGAAAGATCCGTAGCAACGTATATATACCCCTCCTAATCCCTGTACAATCATGACTCATCACATCGTGTAACGGAAACCCATAGAAACTCCAAGAACCCAAAAGAACCCTTATACCCGAGAGCCCATTCTCCGATATCCTCCTCTTCTGCGAAGTCCGTAGTACGCCGTGATAGATTAGGCCCTCCTTCAGGCCTAACTCCTGGTAGGCCTAGGCTTGCGTGGATACCTATCATGAAATTCCTTAAGCAAATCGGGGGAATGTTGTAAATCCTCGGGGGGTTGCCATGAGGGCTCATCATAACCCAAATACCGGACCAAATATTCTAATCTTCCATACCGCCTGCGAGAATCTAAAACTTGTTCCACTTCCCACTCTTGTTCTCCTTCAATTTCTATTGCTGGAGGCGGAGACTGTAACTGACCGGGGACGGGGTTGCATGGCGCAAGAGACAAAAGCGATACATGAAAAACGGGGTGAATTTTCATCGAAGCCGGAAGGTCGAGTTCGTAAGCATAGGGGCTAACCATCCGCTTAATCGTATAGGGACCAATGCGTTTCCAATCGAGTTTCTTCGAGGGTCGCTTGGTCTCAATATTCCGAGTCGAAAGAAAAACTTCATCTCCAATAGCATACCTGGGAGCGGGGATTCTATTCCGATTTGCTGCATCCTCATGTATCTTCTAAGCCCGAACCATTTCATCACGAAGGAACTCATAAACCTGTGCCATAGTCCTGGCCATACCATTCGCCTGATCTTCGTTGGTCGTCTTTCCATGCTGTAGCAGGGCAAAGGACATGCGGGGACTTCTCCCATAGTTGGCCTGGAACGGGGACATCTTGGTGGTCTCGGAGACGTGATTATTAGTCGCAAACTCTGCCATAGAGAGGTACTGGGTCCAGTCATCCTGTTGATACGAAACATAGGCTCGAAGATATTGCTCCATAATGGCATTAATCCTTTCCGTCTGCCCATCGGTCTGTGGATGAAAGGCGGTACTATAACGTGGAGCAATTTCGAGGCGGGAGCATAAAGTCTTCCAAAACTCGGCCGTAAACTGAGTACCGCGGTCTGAAACAATCGTTTCTGGGAGTCCATGAAGCTTCCAAACCGAATCAAGATACATCGCGGCCACATCCCTAGCATTCGCCTCTTCGGTACAGGGTATAAAATGACGCATCTTAGTTAGGCGGTCAACAACTACCAAAATTGCATTAAAACCATCACTTTCCGGAAGTCCTGTAACAAAATCCATTGATACATCGGTCCACGGGCCTTTGGGTACAGCCAGGGGTCGAAGAACACCTTGTAAGGCATTGCGAGAGGCCTTGCTACGGGAACACACATTACAGTTCCGGACATAACGATCGACGTACTTTCTCATAGTTGGCCAATAGTAATTCCGACTGAGGAGTTCGAGAGTCTTGGCACGGCCGGGGTGTCCAGCAGAGGGTTTATCGTGATGATCCTGCAAGAGACGAAGCTTAAGATCATTAAACTCGGGGACATAAATAGCCTGGCGATATAAGAGGAACCCATCCTCCGTTTCCGTACATTCGGCGAGAGAAATCTTCTTCGATTGTTTGGTGCCGTTGCGAAGCATGGTCAGAACTTGGTCAGGAAAACTATCTTCTTGGTAAGCTTGGATCAACAATTCTTTCACGGTAGGCATTCCTTCAGCGGGTTCATTTGTCAAAGAACCCGCCAACAAACTTAGCTTAATCTTAGATTCCAAATTCTTCTTCTTCAAAACCACTTGCGACTGATGTGTCAACCGTTCGTCTCCTTCCTTCGGCAAATCTCTTGACCTCCGGGTAAGTGCATCCGGTTTCCCTCCTTGTTTCCCTGGCCTAAACTGAATAACGAAATTAAATCGGGACAGAAACTCGGCCCATCGGGTCTGACGTCGGTTTAACAACTTCGTGGACATGAAGTATTCCAAATTTCTGTGGTCACGTAGCACCTTAATAGGAAAACGAGACCCTTCCAGATTCGCGCGCCATTCCTCGAAACTTCTAACAACTGCCAACAGTTCCTTATCATAAATCTCGTAATTGCATTCGGCGGGAGAATGTTTCTTGGAGAAAAACGCCACCGGGTGGAGGAGTCCATCGTCACCGTACTGCGACATAATACCGGCGGAAACATAATCGGAGGCATCGGTTTCCACAATAACCTCTTTTTCAAAGTCAAAGTGGGCGAGAATCGGAGCCGAAGTAAATGCATCCTTGAGCTTCTGAAATGCCTCCTGTGCCTTCTGGGACCATTCGAACTTTACATTCTTCTTGGTCAAGGCAGTAAGCGGAGACACGACTCGAGAGTAGGCATAGATAAAACGTCGATAAAAATTAGCAAAGCCTAAAAACTCTTGGACCTCCCGAAGCCTAGTGGGTGTTTCCCAATCCCTAACCGTCGACACTTTACTGGAATCCATCTGGATACCTTCCGGGGTCACAATCAATCCAAGGTATTTAGTCTGTTGCACATAAAACTCGCACTTCTCGGGTTTGAGATGGACGCCATGAATCTGGAAAACTTTCAGAATCTCCCGAACATGTTGCTTATGCTCCTCCAGGGTCTCGGAGTAAATCAATACATCATCGAGATAGGCCGTGGCGAAGTTATCCAAATAGGGACGTAGAAGGTCGTTGATCCAATGTTGAAACGCGGCAGGAGCATTGGTCAGTCCAAAGGGCATCACATTATATTCGAAATGCCCGTAGCGGGTCCTAAACGCCGTTTTCCACTCATCGCCCTCCTGTATCCTGATTTGGTGATACCCCCAGCGAAGGTCCAGCTTAGTGTAATACTTCGCCTTGGAGAGGCGGGACAAGGTTTCCGGAATCAGCGGCAGAGGGTGTCGATTCTTAACCGTAATCTCATTAAGCTTCCGGTAATCCACACAAAGTCGAAGGGAACCGTCGGATTTTTTAACAAACAAGACGGGAGCGCCGGCAGGGGATTCGGAGTAACGGATAAACCCTTTCGACAGGTTTTCCGTAATATAATCTCGAAGGGCCTGTAGCTCTAAACGGGACATACCATATAACGGACCGAACGGAGGAACCTTTCCCTCCTGCAAGACTATTTTCAAATCATGAGGGCGGTGCGGCGGCAAGGCGGTGGCTTGGCTTTCCTGGAACAACGACATAAACTCCCGAAGGTCCCGGGGCACATGAGCAGAGGGATCCTGGACGGTTCGTCCAGCAAGAGCTTCATCAATCGCACGAATTGAGGCGCAGAAGAGTTTATTCTGTCGGCGCCGAGCGAGGCCTACAAACGGTACGGCCGCGATAGCTGCAATCTGAATGGCTGGGGCGTCTGGGAACGAGACCGAAATTCCTTTAGCCGTGACGGGAGTATGGAACTGGGAGCAATTTTGCACACAAAAATCAGAGTCGAAGATGATCTTATTCGTCTTCGGTCTAATAGCCAGGTCGTGATGCCTCATCCAGGGGATACCCATGACTAGTGGGTAATGTCCTAGCTTGGTAACAAAAAACGGCGCAATTTCCTGATGCCCATTAATATCCAACGACAACTTTACCATATGCGTAATCTTTCCTGACTCTACCAGCCTGCCGTCGATTACCTCGAGCAAGCGTGACGTCTTCAGGGGGACCGGGGAGAGACCATGTTGCAAGACAAAACCTTGGTCAACAAACGCATAGCCCGAAGCACCTGTATCTATCAGGGCGTGGGTGGCAATAGGGGCAACACCATCTTGAGCAACGAAACAGGAGACAACCAAAGATTCCTCAGACATCCTGTCTTCGGAAACAGCAGCAGCGGAAAGAACAAAAGTAGGTGGCGGGACTAGCCCCTTTGGTGTGCCAATTTCTACCAAAGGGGCTGGCCTTTTAACGCCGGCTTCGAGGTTACTAACTCAACTGGTGCTTTACGCCAGTTGTCAGAGGTGCGGGGATTTTGGGAGCGGGGGGCGAGGTAGCGGGGTTTCGGAGTCGAGGTGGTAGGGCGAGCTGGCTTCCTAGTAGCATTGGGGGCGGCAAGAGGAAGGCGGCGGCGGAGGTCGGCAATGGTGGCATCAGCGTCCACAAGGACTTCCTGATGCAGGGCCAGACGGTAACGGAACTCCTCCTTCTCAGCTGTGAGGGAGGCCACATCTTCTCGGAGGTCCTGGATAACCCCCGCATACTCCTCCTGGGCTTCGCACATGCGTTGCCACAACTCAGCAGCCTTTTCTTCAGCCGCATCGAGTTCCAAGTTGAGGTCCTCAATGACCTCGTCGTGGGCCGAACATACGGCAAGTTCCTCTGGGGCAGAGGCGGGAACATCGGTGGTGGCGGTCAGGGCGACCAGGGCTTCGGCAATCAAGGCATGAGCCTCGGTCAGCTCGTACCCGAAGTCTTCCTCAACGGGGCCAAAGGTCTCCAAGAAACTAGTAAGTCTCTCGGCCAGAGTAGCGGAAACGGGGGCAGCGGGGTTCTCCATGGGGCGACCAATGGTGTGGTACGCCAGGGCGGGGTCTCTGAGGCCACGAATGATGGCTTCGGAGTCGTGGGCGGGGCATGAGTCATCGGTGATGGGGGCTCCCACATGGAGCTTGCCCGGGGCAGTCAGAGTAAAAGTTGCTTTAGCCCAGTGGGCATCGGCGCGCTTGAGACCGTGGGAGCGAGCGTACCGGCGAAGGAGATGGACGTGGGGGTCAGATCCAAGGCGACAGCCAAGGTCGAACCAGTGGGAACGGGGGACGAGAGCGAGATGGCAGAACCCTTTCCTTTCGGGAAAGTAGCAGTCGAGAGGACCGGGGGAGAAGAAGACGGGATTGGGGCAGTCCCCCATAGGGACATCCCAACTAAGGTCGGTCATTATGACCGGAGCGGAGCAAGACGGGGGCGTTGTGTAGGTCGGCGGAGGGGACGTGTTCTTAGTGTTACGGAGCAACACGGAGACAACAGACAAGAGGGCCGAGGTACACAACCGAGGCCGGAACAAAGACGAGGACAAAAGACGGGGACGAGAGAACCTAACCGAGGAGCAGAGTTGTGGGGCAGAGGGTCCAGATGGCCTCTCTGACGAAGACGTGGAGACGAAGATACCAGTAGACGACACGGACTACGGTCATGGACTATGGACGAGACGATGCGAGGCGAAGACGAGGACGAAGCGAAGCGAGGACGAGGTAAGATACTATGGAAGACTCTTCAGGTCTTGGCACGACTATGGTTATGACGTATTATATTCAGAGCTAAAGACACAAGACGGAAACGAAACTAAACCGTAGGGTTGATAACAGGAAGAACACGTAGGAAAAGAAAGAGAAAGAAAAGAACAAAAGAAAGATCTGTAGCAATGTATATATACCCCTCCTAATCCCTGTACAATCATGACTCATCACATCGTGTAACGGAAACCCATAGAAACTCCAAGAACCCAAAAGAACCCTTATACCCGAGAGCCCATTCTCCGATATCCTCCTCTTCTGCGAAGTCCGTAGTACGCCGTGATAAAAAAGCGCCAAGACCTGGTGAAGTGGAACAGTATTATACCCATTTATACCCCTACACCACAGACCTGCAGCCAAGATTTAGTTCTCAGCCATAATATGGCTGAAATATAAGGCTTCAATTGACTCAAGAGCCAATTGGAGTGGCCAAGATTGTTCCAGCTGAAATGCCGGCATGTCACCTTTAAGACGCGCCGCACCATACATAGGAATATACTCGTATTATAGAGCCATAGTTCACTTTATCTTGGAACCTTTCTTCAATAAAACGAGGAAACTCATCGTACATCTCATTGTTTGCATTGAGGTTCATCCGATCCTCACTCTCCCTGCCGGGTGCCTCTTTTGCCTCTGCCCTTGCCTTTGCCCTCACTGTTGTCTGTGCTTATGTCCACCCGGTATCATCTCATCCTCGTTAGTGTTCTCATTGTGTTGGCTGTGATCCTCGAGTCCTGCTTCGTCATCATTGTCATCTGTCATATTGAGCCCGGTTACTCCATCACAATGAGATTCGGTTGCAGGTAGAATTGGTAATAGGATTTGGTGAGATTGTGGGGAGGAATATGAGGTGTGTTTAGAGCTGATTCCTATGAGTTTCTATAGTCTGACGTATGAGTTATACTGGACTGCCAGTGGCAAAGGAGGATGTTCAATAGCAGACTCTGCTCTCCCCCGCGTCCCTTTTGCTTTTGCCCTTGCCTTTGCCCTTGCCAGTACCTGTGCTTGTGACCGCCCAGTGTCTTCGCTGCTCCTGGCTATGCTACTTGAGTCCTTCTGATTCATCATTGTCATTTGTCACGTTGCGTTTCGGTTACTCCGTCACATATTGACACTGGGGGAGGAGGAGGTTTACCAAGGCAACTTCTTTTCTTGGACGATTTTAATATTCCTGCAAGTCGGGAACAGTTTTATGAGCTGGCACGTGAAATTCTACGTCAACGTGGACCTGTTCAACCAATCGGTAAAGATTGGTTCTACCGATTTTTTAATAGTTATGGGGAATACATGTATTTGGTACTAAAGTCTATCTGTACTGGTCTTGCAAATACAGTTCGTTGGGATATGATGGATGATTTCTTTGCTAAGGTAAGCTTGAACGACTTATCAGCAAGTTAGTATATGAATCCAGATTCTCCTAAGGATTTCATGAGACTCTGGAGTATATGTTACCTTGCTAATATAGGAAAATTGATAATTTCGATACATTAACTTGTCTCTTCCTGGATATAGCTCAAAGTTTCGATAATTAAATATAATATTTTACCTAAAAATACTTAAAATCTCGAGAGACTGGTTTCATTTTGGGCATGGGTGAAGAGGTTAAAAAAATACGTTGAAATGTAAAATCAGATTCAGTTTTCAAGGAATTCAAAATAGGTGGGTCTTATACTTTTATCGAATCGGTTTTAGCAACAGACGACTTCTGTGTAGCAGCAGTTGGTATTTTTAAAGGACAAAACCATCTTGCTGGTTGGTTCACAGACGTAAATGCAGAAAACTGGTAGTAGGGATATTTGCTGAAAGGATACAATAGAAGCCAATTGTGTTTGAATTATTTGAAGAAAATGTTTGAGCCGGAAACAAGAGACCGGTTAGTATATTATGAAGATATATTTTTTAAATACCAAGTGGAACGAGCAACTAATTGTTATTAAGAGAGCAGATAACCATTAGAGATTGTTCATCTTCGACGGATATGAATCGTATATGCAACTGAAATAAATAGAGTTTTGCCTTCAAAATAAAATTCTACCTTTTTCAGACGTCTTACAATCTCTTGACTTTCATAGATACAATAGTGTGGCAGGATTGGAAGTATTGGGATTGACAAGGCTGGGATTACTGTGCGCTAGGAGGTAGAGATGAGTCAGAAAGGCTTCTATGAGTTTCTGTTATGCAAAGGAGTGAGTCATGGTTGGGGTTATGTGAGAGTATGAGTCAGGCTTGATGACAGAATGTTGGATATATAAGGGAGGCAACGGTGCCTACTTCTGTACTTTCTTTCTTTTTCTTTTTGCTCTTTATGCAACGTCTTCTGTACTTATCTACCAATATATATTTCATAGTTTCTACCTCACTAGTTACTATTCAAGTTGCTGCCCCTCTATCCTGACACTTCCCTTATACTTTCCCTTTCCAGGGAGTATTGTTGTTGTTACTCCGCATCCTGCAGAACAAAGCTACACTCTAACGCCTCCTTGAGATTGACGTCAATGTTTTCTCACCTCCTGAGAAATATTACAAACATGAGCTTACAAGTCTCTGTTCAACTATTACTAAAAGCAATTTTCCAACATTGCTTGCCGGAGTCAGACAACAAGCGCTTAGTAAAGAAAACATAGAAGCAGGATTTAAAGCAACCAGCATACACCTTTTTAAACCCAGAATAATACTTGATGAACTAGTAATACCGGAACCTTCTATCACTGATGATATCGCTCTTGCGAATTCTGATTCAGTTGCACCGTCACACTTAAGAGCACCTTTTGATCTCTATTCTTTTAATCCCCTAATCTCTCGTGCACCTCGCTCGCTACAACAAATACTACGTATGGGTCTTTCCACAATCAGATCGAACAGTCCGTCTTCTTTCATGTCAAAAGTAGTGTTTCAAGACTTCCCCATTCTACGAGTTCTCCTCTATCTCCATATCTCTCCCCTACTAGTAGTGTCCAGTTTCTAGTGGTGATCTGAGATAGTAGAAGGAATTTATCAATGGTTGCCAGTGCCTGAAGTCCTTTGTCTGTATGTATGGCGGTCATCCAGTTGAGTGGCATTGGTTTGATTGTGACGGTAAAATCTTTTCTGAGTTTTGGTAGTGGATGTTGTTTGCAGTAAAGTAGCAGGTGAGTTGGGGTTTCCTGGAAGTACCCGCACCTGCATTCCGCTGTATCAATGTTTGTTGTTGGTATTCTGGATGGGTAGGATTTGGTGTATCCATGGCCTGTTCGCATTTGGGTAATTGTGCTTGCAAATCTCCTTGGTATGTTTCGACGAAGGGGTGCAGACATCTTGGAGGAAGGAGCATCTCTGTAGCTGCTTCCTTTCTTCATAGTTTTCCAGTTCTCTCTCCAAGTAGCTATAGACTGCTCCTTGATTTTCCTCTTCAAGTGGGTGATTGATACCCTTGCATCTGGTTCGACCCTTTTACCCTGTGCGCCTCTTTTTGCCAACCTGTATGCATGTTCATTGCCATCTACCTCCACATGTCCTGGTAGCCGTTGGATATGTATTTTGATGTTTAGCGCTTCAAGTTCCACTAGGTTTGATCTTGCTAGTTGAACCCAATGTTGGCCTGGGAATGCTTCCGGTTTTTTCATTCTCCATATCACTGCCTGGTTGTCTGAATAGATCCAGACATCACTTGTGTGATAACGTGAATTTCTGATCTCTTTCCGCGCAAGCTGTGTAGCTTGAGCTATTGCGTAAAATTCGCAATCAAAGACTTCCACCTCTCTTCCAAGGTGGTAGAATTGCTCCACCACTATTTCGTTGCCTCTAATGCCAACGACTCCAGCCCCAGCTTTTCCTTCCATTAGGGATCCATCAAAGTAGAATATCAAGCAGTGTAAGTTGTTGTAATTCCCTTGAGTTGTTTGTCTATGGTTTTGTGCTGCTGTATCTTTGTCTATTGTATCAATCTGGATGTCTATGATGTTCTGATGCCATGGGGGACAGGCAATTGTATCTATGTCCTCCACTAGACATTAAGGTTGAATCCAATCGCTGACTTTGTTTAGGATCTGGTGTTATCTGGACTGGTACTGTGGCCTAGCACCAGCAGAGTGCCATGGGGTAGCTGTAGGTTCTTCCTCTCTTCCTGATTCCTGTGTACTTGGAAACGACTCTGGGCTGAAGGTACCCATAGGGTAAGTGGCTGGCCTACTAGGAATGCGTAGAGCATATTTCTGTTGTTGAAGTTCAAGCCTGATTTCTGTGGGTAGTAGTGCAGTTTCTGCTTGGAGTGTTGATATTGATGTTGATCTGAAAGCGTCAGTGATCCTTCTAATCGCACTGCTTTGAAGCTTCTGAAGCTGTATCTTGTATCCTATTTGTCCGTTCCACCAAACCTCTGCACCTGTTACGGGCTTTGGGAAAATGGAGACAGGAAGACCAGCAAAGCCTCCCTATGCTACTAACCTCCCAAGTGGCGCCGCAGAGGGGTACAGTGGTGCCAGTATGGGCCAGATTGTGGAGTTGCGGAATCACTAGTTAGAAAACACATTTTTGACCCTGAAAAAAACCCCCGGAGCGTCAAAGCATTGGTACAGTCGCTCATTACACCGGTGGGTATATGAGCGGGCAGTAGTTCAAGTTTGGAATCAATCAGACCAAAACAGATCAAACGGCGAAGGTTTTGAGAGCTGACACTGGTGACTTCTCAGGGAAAGGAAAGAATACCCAACACCTCCGGTACCTGGCCGTTGGGGGTCCTAATGTTGAGCTACGCTCTTTAGTGATAGATAACAATGCAGGGAAAGAGTTGGCGAGCGAAGTTGAGGCCTGGTACCAAGGTGTTATCGGGTAGGCTGACTCCGGCATTTCCCCGCGGACGAAACTGAGTGTATGCAGCAGCGCGATCTAACATAAGAGGTTTAAAAGGCGTTGTGAATGTTGGAGTTGGTGTTTGGTTTTCTTGGCGATTATCAGGGTCTTCTGGGTCTCCCACATATCTGTTGTAATTATAGTTCTTAGTTCGCATGACATTTGCGCGGGATATAAATACAGTGTCATTCTCCGACTTTGTTGAAATCATCATCGACGAAGAAAGAGTCTTAACGATATAAATCTATTACCTCTATTCTATACGCTCTTAGTGATCCTTGAAAATATCTACCTGAACCAATCTTCGTGTTAGCATTACCCCAATCTAAACAACTTTCTATACTCGTTGGACTAGCATCAGACAGCGGAGATTCTAGTTACGTTTAGACTGAAGTGACCCCGTTCCTTTCTGCCTTTGCAGTTGGCATTTCGGGCTCTGAGCTCTTCACAGTACTACTCTAGTAGTCCGGCGCGACACCCTAATACGTTGGTAAGATTCTCAGCATATTTCCATGTAGGGGCAGCATAGCCCTTCCACTTAATCAGGGCAAGAGTAGCAGAGGCTGGAATCGAGAAGTTCAACTACTTCCTATTCTTCATCACTATCAATAATGACTGGAGGTACAGGAGCAATGACCTAGCCCCACAGGTGATCCGTAGCGTAGGGTTCCAACTTCTAGATGTGGAAGACAGGGTATATCTCCATTGTAGAAGGCAGGTCGAGCTCAAAGGCGTAGGGTCTGAAAACAGATTTGATCCTGAATCACTCAAGGCGTTTCCAATCTAACTTACAAGAGGGCCGATTAGTCTGGATGTTTGTCGCGTTCAACCATACTTCATCATCAATCTTATAAATTGTGGCGGGAACCCGATGGGCATTGAGGTTACTCTCCTGTCAATTCTGAGTAGAGCTGTCCCAGCCTGCAAATGATCATGGAACTCTGCTATCTTTATAAAAAGAGTACTTAGTATTCTAGGGGCGGTCGGTAAGTAGTGATAGTGCAAGATTCTCGGTTAAGAGTGGGTCAAAACCATAGTTTGCCGTGAATGGGGAGACTTGCATGGTTTCCGATAGGAGATAATTTGATGCAAACTCAGTCAATGGTAGCCACATCAGGAAGAGTTCATTTGTCTCCTGATGTCTCCTGAGTCTTAGGAGACTCAAAAAATATACAGGAATATCAAGAAACTCTTGGGACACCTGGGAGACTATTGGGAGACTCTAGTTACAAGTTGAGTTTGCTGATACAGTCGACACAGTTATCTTGCTAATAGGAGATGTAGCTCTTCAGGTATTGTTCTATGACCGCATTAATCAATTCCATTTGGCCATGAATCTCTGGGTGAAAGGCACAGGAGATGAAGACATCAATCTTGAGTGCCTTGTAGAGAGATCTCTAGATTCTGGATTTGAATTGGATGCCATGGTTAGGGACTATACTAGTGAGGAGGCCATGAAGCTTCCAGATATGATTGATGAACAATCGAGCCAGGTTCTCAGATCCGGTAGTGGTATTGCAAGCAATGTAGTATCTAATCTTTGATAAACGATCAACTACTACCAAAATGGCATTTCTCTCTTTGCTCTCAGGCAGACCTGTCCCAAAGTCCATGGAAATATATGTTCAGGGTCTCTGAGAAATCAGCAGGGGACGAAGGACTCTATAAGGGGCGTGGCAAGAGGTTTTACTCCTATTTCAGGTATAGCAATTCCTCACATAGCAGTGAACGGTACTGCTCATTCCTGATCAGCAATAAAATCAAACTAAAAGCTGAAGGGTCTTTCCCTTTCCGGAGTGGCCTGCTGATGGGGTATTGTGATGTTCTCTGATGAGATGAAAGTGCAAAGCTGAATTGTTAGGGACAAAGAGGATCCCGTGGTATGTGAAGAGACTTTTCCTGGTGGAACAGTCTGTTAGCATGATTTCTCAGAAGTGTCTAATACCATCTCGGAGAAGTCCTAGAATTTATTTGAGAATTGATCAGTGATATAAGCCTGTTGAAAGAATTTCAAGTTTCTACGGGTGACTGCCAACTAACCCAGGTTCTGGGACTTCAACACCATCCGACTTTGGTGGGCCAGGCACTCATCCTTCTCTTTAGGCTGATCTCCTAATCTCCCAATCAATGCATCCAGTTTACCCCCTTGCTTTTCTGGTCAATACTTGATCACATAATGGAAACGAAAAAGAAATTCAGACCAATGACCCTGCCGACAATTCAGGTCCCTCTTAGTCATGAAATATTCAAGATTATAGTGGTTGCTCAAAACTTTAACTTGTTCAGGTACAGACATGAGTTCAAATCTCCATTCTTCAAATCATCTAATGATCGCTAGCAGCTCCTTATCGTAAATCTCATAATTGTACTCAGTTGGGGAGTGACTCTTGGAGAGGTAGGCAACAGGGTGGAGGATTTCTTTGTTACTATATTGGGAGGGTGTACCGCCCAAGATTTAGTCAGATGCGTCAGCTTCCACAATGGTACGGTGGTTAAAGTCGAAGCGGTGGAGGATCGGGCTGTGGTGAATGCAGTCCTCAGTCCTTCAAAAGTACCCTTGAATGCAGGAGACTAGGTGAGTTGAACATTCCCTTTAGTATTGTAGTGAGACGACGAATAATTCCCGAGTAACTCTTGATGAATTGACGATAGATCGGAAGTTTGCTCATTCATTGCATACATGTATGTCTGTAACGTTTAGGGAGTGGGCCCACTTAATGACGATTTCGATCTTACTAGAGTCCAGTTTGAGCCCTTTGGTAGTGACAATAATTTCTTGGTATTTCATTTCCTAAACCTGGAACCTACATTTTTTAGAAGAGCAGTAGAGATGTGTATTAGTAAGGCCTTGCAATTATTGATTGAAGTGATCACAATCTGATTCTGGATTCTTACTATAGTTGAGGGTATTGTCGAAGTAGGCTATACAGAAGCGATTGAGGAAGGGCTGAAGCATATGATTGATTAAGTGTTGAAAAACAACAGGTGCATTCATTAGTCCAAAAGGGATTACCTCATACTGGAAGTGACCAACTCGGATGCGGAAAGCGGTCTTCCACTTGTTACCGGTGGCAACTCAGACTAGGTTATAGACAACCTTCAGATCCACCCCTGTATATCATTTGGCATTAAAGAGCTTATAGAATCTCTTGTTGTGTAATGACGGTAATACATCGATTCTTGAAGGTGATGGCGTTTAGTCCTCAGTAGCCGCTGATGCAAAATCTAAGTCCATTAGCTGGCTTTTTCATAAATAAGATGGTAGAGCTAGTGGGGGGAAGAGCCCGCCCCGCCTCAATGAATCCTTTCTCCAGCATGTTATTTATGTATTCGATTAATGTAGTTAACTCTTCTCGGGACATAATGTATAGAGTACTAAAGAAAGGTTTCTTTCCTTCATGAAGGTTGGTTTGCATATTGTAAGGTTGGTGAGTTGGGAGCTTTCGGAAACTTTCCTGGCCAAACCAATGCCAGAGCTGCTGATGCTCCAGAGGGACTAGGGCAGTAACCTAAGGGGATATTGACTCAGTAGAGCCAGTAGAGCCAACCAGGAATAATGCATACACGTTGAGTCACTGGGTGGTTTTGGCGAAGGTGACGGCCTTAACGATTTCAAAATCATTGTTATCGGGAAATGGTGAAGTAATCCCATTCATATAGATGGGAATATGGTTATCATTACAGCGGCAGAGATGGCAAGGGGAGCTCAATGAGTTATCAGCAAAGTTAATGGTAGCATTATGTTGACGGAGTATGGTGGAGTACCGGAGCACAATGTTACAGGTGACAATGATAATGCAGAAGGACTTGAGGTACGCAGCCAGAGAATGCCAGGGTACAGGACGGGCACAAGCATAGGCGCTAACAGGGGCAGAGATAGCAGAGGCGCAGAACAGAGGGAGTGAAGACCAGATGGACCCCAATGTGAACGATGAGAAATATTATGGTTTTCCTTGTTACTGAAGACAGGTATTGAGGTCACAGGGATTATTGCTATATTCCTATGTATCAAAATGACAGGAAGACGAGAGAGAGAAAAGAAAGAAAGAACTAAAGAAAAAATCTCCACTTGCTATTGAACATTATCCTCCAACAGTTCACTATGACTCATACATCAGGTCATGGAATCTCATAGAAATCCGTTGTTACCACACTTCGTATTCCTCCCCACCATATCCTCACATTCCATTACCAATCCTGCTTGTAACTGAATCCCTTAGAAACCAATTATGACTACCTCACCCCATCTTAACCCATCCTCGCTTAATATAACTCCATTGATAATGACACTGCTATCACCACCAAACATTCGGGACTGATGCTAACAGGCCGGGACACGGAGCTAGGGAATACCTAGCACTGGGGCATAGTGTCCCAGGTAAGTAACATATGTAGTGATTTTTTTGGTATGCCAGTGGCCTAAGATATGGAAAAACAAGTGAGTAATATGGGTGATGCTACTGGAGGAAATTTCTCTGCCATCAATAACATGAAGAGCGTGGGAGTTGGGTAGAAGAGTAGTGGACATTTCCTTGTGGTGTACAAATGATTCATCAATGAATGCGAATCTAGAAGTCCTAGTGTCAACAAGTGAGGAGGATTTGACTGTTTTATTTTGATCAGATACGATGCATAAAACAACAAGATGATTGTTATGCAAAACATTCCCAACAGAGACACCAGAAGCAGCAGAAACAGACAAAAAAATAGAGGGGACCTGGCCTAAGCTATCTAAGACAGGTCCTAGTGAAACCTAGACTGGTCAGGGGCAGCAGCAAACATCTCAACAGGAGAGTTCAAACCCAAAGAACCAGAAGCAGAAGAAGAGGAACCAAACAGAAACCCAAAAGCATACTCAGAAGAATCAGAAGAAGGATAATCAAAAGATGATTGATGAGGACCATTGTTTGAAACTGGGGGCATATAACTGGAGGTGCGTCGATCTGAAAAGTAGTAGTAATACGAGCAAAATGAGCAATAGGATGATCAAAACATTCGGCGGCAAAGTGGCCAAGACCTCAGCAATATATATAGAGTTTCCTGAGTAGTATGGCGGGCATGTTCAGCAGGGAAAATTGGGCCATGAAGTTTGGGACAGCAGGCACCGGAGAGATCTATTGGATTGACACCTCCAGGAAGAGGAGAGAGGTGAGAGACAGTGGCCAAGGCAGAGGAGCAGAAGCAGAAGTACAGGCAGGAGCCTAGGAGGGGGCGAAAAGTGGACAAGAGATGGAGGAGGAGAAGCGATCTCTGGCTCGAGTATCTTGTAGCCTGATATCCAGTTTCTGGAGTAGGAGAACTTACTTAAATGTTGTGGCTCTGATATCAAGATGAATCATGGTAGACTTGAGTTGGCAGGAGAATCCCTGAGTTAGTGCATCTTCTTGGCCTGATCGTTCCATCTAACTACAGCAGCAAAGCGTTGGAATTCAGCAAAGTAGGTTGAGAGGTTTCGGCCATCCTGCGTGAACCGCATCAGCAAGTCTTCATTTGTCTCTTGATGTCTCCTGGGCCTCAGGGGACTTAGGGGGGATTCAGGGGTCTCAGGGGGCTCTCAGGGGATCCGGGGGGCTGCTGGGGGACTCCAGTCACAAGTTGGGTTTGCTGATCGGCGTTTGAGCTCTCGTTCAGCGGTGGCAATACAGTGTGGACAAAGGCAGTTTCCAGGATGGTGATATGGGCTTTGATATCTTCAAGATCAATATGTCCCCCTACCATAAGAGGCATTGCATGGGCAAGGGCACATCTAGAGGAAGGTTAATGGCATAGTCGAGGAGGGCTTGGGTAGTGGGAAATCAACCATGGTTGGCAAGCATCTTGAGATGAAGTTGAGTGATGATCTCCTTCCTCTTTCCATTGAACTTGGGAGGGTCAGGAATCTTTTCAGAATAGAGAGTAACTGGGGGAGCAGCAGGGGGAGTGGCGGTGACCTGGGTGTAGGGAGTGCTGTTGATTTGGTGAATCTCCAACAGTTGGGTATACAGGTCAGCCATGTAGGCTGCAAATTCTTGGGCACTATCTGCCATATTTAAGGCATGATCCAGCTCAGCTTCTTCTTTTGCCAGGTCGGCCTCCACTCTTGCCAGATCAGTACGAGCTTGATTCCTTTCTGGTATGGCTCAGTCCTGAATTTCAAGTTGGGGAAGATAGGTCAGGTGATAGTATTAGACAACAGTGTCATTAGTGTGCTGTTGGAATTCAACTAAGGTGGCAGGCAATTCCCATTCTGTTTAGGAGGACATAGTGTATGAAGAGCTGATAGGAGAGGCAAAGTAATCTAACAAAATATGATCAGGTTTGGGAATGAGGGTGAGCTCAAGGGCCGAAGCGAGGACAAGATGTAAGCAGGGACGAGGTTGGCTCGGGATACAGTTCAGGGCCAGGCCAGGGCAGGCTTAGGTTTAGGTTCAGGTTCACATTCAGGTTCAGGGATGAAGCGAGTACAGAAGGCCAGAGACAAAGATATAGGTTGCTAACAGCAAGAAGAGGTTGCTTAGAGAGGCGAGGATAGAGGAAGGGCAGAGTTCTTTATATACAACCTTTTCCTTAGACCACCGACTCACTCCAAAACAACTGATTGGAAGTCAATAGGGTCCCATGCTATCCATACGACTTGTAATATCAATCCGTCTAACCTACAATTTACCCAAACATCCCTAGCATTTATATTCCATTACACGAGCTACTTTCCAATCCGTTACCCTGATCCCACATGGTTCGATTCTATTCAACAACTTAGTTCCAGAGGTGTCTTGGTGGCAGGGGAAGTGCTGAAGGCTGAGCTGTGACACCTGACCATCTTCAATATAGTCTGTGCAAGAATAGCCTTTTCTCAAGTGGACTTTAGGGGTGTAGCTTTGTTCCGCAGGGTGCGTGATAGTAACAGCGATACCTGCAAGAGGGGAAGGTATATGAGAGAGAATAAACGGGCGGCGATAGTCACTGGTATATAATAGAGACTATGATGGATTGGTATGTACATACAGAAGACGTTGCGTAAAGAGAAAAGGAAGAGAAAGAAAGTACAGGAGTAGGTGCAGTTGCCTAGCTTATATACCCATCATCCTGCTGCCACGCCTGACTCATATTATCACGTAACCCTACTCTCACCCATCCTTTTGCGTAACAAAAACCCATAGAACCGATTCTGACTCATCACCGCCTCCTAGCGCACAGTAATCCCAGCCTTGCCAATCCTTCCATTCCACCGATCCTAATATATCCATGAAACATTGCTGCAGGCAGCTGTGGTTGTTCGGAAATAATACATAATGAGTTATAGCTATGCAGCCACCTTGGGTAGCTCATCTGAGCGGAGACTTATTGCATGCATGCCTGTAGCTGTATGACAGCCAGGCTGCAGGTGATCCTAGACCCTGGCTAAGGGTGCTTACTCTAAGACCAGAAACACCTTCTAGCGCTTAGGGAGAGTGTAACCGTCCTAGTATTGTGGCTCTAGTCCCGACGATTCAATAGTCGCAGTGCTATTCTGGTTGATAGGGATATGTTAAGCAAGCAGGGAATGAGATGAGGTGAGGTTGTCATCATTTGTTTCCATGAGGTCTGGTTGCAGGGAAGTGTCCCGGCTTCTTGGCATCGGGCTCGAAGGTTTGGTGGTCAAAGCACTGATGTAACTAATGAAGGAACGATAAGCAAGGAGGGTATGTGACAAGTGGTAGTGTCGTCATTAGGTTCTATGGAATTCTATGGCGTGATGGATTTGTAATATAATTATAGATGATGGTGGGGGAGAATTACGAGGTGTGATTGCAATGGATCCCTATGAGTTTCTATGAATGAAGGTATGAGTCATAGCGGACTGGTGGGGGAGGGTGTTGAATAGCGCGGGAGGACTTTTCTTTTAGTTCCTTCCTCCTCTTCCGAGTCTCTCTGTCTCGTCTTTCTGTTACTTTGGTACATAGGAATACACTTCCACCCCCAAGCCATAGCTCCTCGCACCCAAGATCTTGTCCTCTTTGGAGGAAATCCATAGCACCTCTTATTGTTCTTGTTGAAGTCCATCCGGTCCTCACTCTCCCTGCCCTGTGCCCTTTTGCCTCTGCCTTTGCCCTTGCCTTCGCCGGTGCCTGTGCTTGTGCCTGCCCGGTGTTGTTCCTGTCTTCGTTGGTGTCCTCGTGGCACTGGCTGTGCTCCTCAAGTCCTTCTAGTGATCATTGTCATCTTCTACTTTGCATCGGGTTACTCCGTCACAGAAAAATTGATAATGAGATTTACGGAGATGCCAGTGGTGGAGAAGGGTATGAGATTTGGTTACATGGCAGTTTCCATGAGTTTGTATGAACTGATGTATGCATCATATTAGATTGGCGGAGGAGGGTGTTAAATAGTCAACGTCGATATTCTTCTTATTTTCTTTCTTTCTTTTCTCTTTGTCTCGTCTTTTTGTTATTTCTTTCCTTAGGAATATACTCCCATCTCCAAAGCCATAATCCATGTGATCTTGGAATCTGCCCTCAGTAAACAAGGAGACCTATAGTACCTCTCATGGTCCACCTTGAGGTCTATCCGGTCCTCACTCCCCCTGCTCCGTGCCTTTCTTGCCTTTGCCCTTGCTTTTGCCCTCGCCGGTGTCTGTGCTTGTGCCCGCCCGGTGCTCTACTTGTCCTAATGAGTGATCTCGTTGTGTCTGCTGTACTCCTCGAGCCCGTCTGCATCATCATTGTCTTTTGTCACCTTGTCTCTTGATTACTCAATCACCGTAACAGAGTGACTAGAGGTAACTGCTTGACAGATGAAGATGACAAATGATGCAGATGAGATCAAGGCGCGCAACTTGGGCTAACGGAAGTGCAAAGCAGCAACAAAGACAAAGGCACAGACAACGACAGGGCAGGGAAAGTGGGGACCAGATGGGAATACTGCGCGAAGATATCGAGAGAGTCTAGAGTCACCTTCTGTGAAGGCAGGTTTGGGGTGAAACAACTATGATGGTAAATAGTAATATCTTTCTATGTACTGAGATAACAGGAAGGTGAGATTAAGGGAAAGAAAGCAAGAATTGAAGGAAAGGTCCATATCAGCTATTTAACATCCTTCTCCACCAGACCAGTATGACCCATATATCAGCAGCCCATAGAACCTTAGAGAAATCTGTTTCAAATCCAATTAACAAGCCCTCCTGCAGCCGAACCTAATAGAACCAGATGATTACTACATCGCTTATTATTACCATATTATCACGGCTTCTCCTTCTGCACCTCGCCTCCCGCCAAGACGTCTTCGGAACAGGGTTGTTGGATAGTATCGGTCAATGCCGGAAGTAGAATGATGGTTTAGGAAGGAGCTCGGGTAATGGAATGTAAGCGCTAGGAAGGATGGGGGTTAGTGGGAATAGTATGGGTGGTACGGGAGTAGGGGAGTTTCTATGGGATTCTATGGTATGAGTCATTGGTGCGGGGAAATAGTTGTATATATAGGGCTCGTTCTTTCCTATGTTTCTGTCTCTCTCGGCAATGTCTTCTTTCTGTTAGCAATACATTACTTTGGCTTCGGCCCTTCTGTCTGCGCCTCGTTCCTGAACCTGACCTGAACCTGAACCTGAGTCCGCCTCGCCTCAGGTATCTCCTGAGCCGACCCCGTCCCTATCCTTGTTCCTGAATCTACCCCGCTTTGTCCCTGCCCCGACCCCACTCCGTTAGACTACGTTGCCTCGGCTTTGGCTCCCGAGATAATATTATGGCAGCCTCCGGATCCTCGTTTATTATTGCTCCCCCTCCCGTTATTACCGAACGCATCGCTAACAGCGATGTGGTTCCTGCCACCTGGGCCACCCCTGAGGATGTCTGAGCCTTTTCCAAGCAATACGACCATGACAAGGCCCTTCTCTTTGATCTCCTGGGATATAATATCTCTCGCATCAGACATGAGAGAGACTTGGCCCGTTTCGAGAGAGACACGGCCTTGAACACCGCCTCCGTTATTTCCGAACTCGAACAGCAAATTGCAAATCTGGAAAGCCAGCTCGCGGAGGTCCGCCAGCTCAATAGCTTGCTGTCTGCCCAGGCGGCTGCTCCTCCTCCTGCTCCTTCGGTTGCTCCCCCTCCTGATCCTCCGGTCGCTCCTCCTCCTGCTCCTCCGGTCGCTCCTCCTCCTGCTCCTCCGGTCGCTCCTCCCCCCCGCTCCGAGAAAGTCCCTAATTTCCCTAAGTTTGACGGTAAGTGGGAGGAACTTCGCCCCTTTGTTACTCAACTCCGCCTCAAGATGCTCGCCAACCATGATCGCCTCCCTGCTGCCCGAGCCCGTCTTGCCTATGCTATTAATCTTCTCTCCGGTCGCGCTCTTGCCCAGGTGATGCCCCTTGTTGTTGGAGGACGCATCGACCTGGTGGATATCGAAGCCTTGATTACTATTCTGGAGACCGCCTTCGGGGATCCAGATCGTATAGCCACCGCCGAGCGCGAACTCAAGCGTCTTACCCAAGGAGGCCGAGACTTCTCCACTTAGTTCGCTGAGTTTCAACGTTTGGCTGCTGAGGTTAGATGGAACGATGAGGCCAAGAAACATGCGCTTACTCAAGGGCTCTCTTGTGAGCTCCGATCCGTTATGATCCATCACGACGTCCCGGCTGCCACCTCCGAATAAGTTCTTTTGCTCCAGAAGTTGGATAATAGGCTCCGAGATGCTTGTGCTAGAGATCGCTCCTCCCCCTTTGTCCCCCACCAGCCCTTTGCTTCCTCTGTTCCTGCTCGTGCTCCTGCTTCTGCTTTTGTGGCCCACGCTCCTCACCCCTCTTACTCTCCAGGTGGTGCGGTGCCAATGGATCTCTCTGGGGCCCGCCGCCCCCAATGACGTGGCCCTATTACACCCGCTGAACGCGCCCGTCATGCCGCTCAAGGACTCTGCATGTATTGCGGAGGTCCTGGGCATTTTGCTGCTGAATGTTCTGCTCGCCCCGTTGCTCGTCCTGCTCGTGTTGCTGTTACTTCTGAGGTCGGCGTACCTCCGGTTATGACTAGGGCCAGCGCGCCCCCTGTTGTTAACAATGCTTCTCGTTCTTCTTCTTCCTCTGGTTACGTTTTTGGGTTTCCTTTTGGTGCTTCTTCTTCTTCTTCCGGTTCTGGTTCTTTGGGTTCTGGTTCTTCTGGTCCGATTTCTGCTGCTACCCCAGATCAGTCGGGTTTTCACGAGGACCTGTTTTAAGTGGCTTAGACCAGGTCCCTCCTCTTTCTTTGTCTGCTTCTGCTGCTTCTGGTGTCTCTGGTGAGAAGGTTTCGGATAAGAATCATCTTGTTGTTTCATGTATCGTATCTGATGAGAATAAAACTGTTAAAACCTACTCACTTGTTGACACCGGGGCTTCCGGATTTGCATTCATTGATGAATCATTTATACGCCACAAGGAATTCCTACTACTCTTCTCCCCAATCCTCGCGCTCTTCATGTTATCGATGGAAGAGAAATATCCTCTGGTAGCATTACCCATATTGCCCACTTTTCCCTCCGTATTCAAGGACATACTGAAAAAATCTCCGCTTATGTTAATCACCTGGGACACTATCCATTGGTGCTAGGGATCCCCTGGCTTCGCCGACATAATGTTACTATTAATTTTGCCGATAACTCGGTGACCTTCGGGTCCCCTCACTGTCTCCAACGCTGCAATGATGATCAAATCCCTGTCTACGTTAAGGGCATTTCGTCTCCGCTCCTCGCCAATCATGATTTTGAAATTGTCAGCGCCGCTACCTTTGCCGAAACCACTCAGGGACTTACGGTCTACGCCCTGTTCCTCGGTGGCTCTACAGAATCCATTCCTCCGGAAATTGCCGCCCTGGTTCCACCTGAACATCATCACTTCTGGCAACGGTTTGGAAAGGAAGGCCCCCAGAAGTTGCCCCCTCATCGCCCCTATGAGATCCGAATAAACCTCCATGAGGGAAAGGAACCACCGTTTGGCCCTTTGTACAGCATGACCCGGGATGAACTGGCCGCACTAATCGAGTATGTCGACGATATGCGAAAGAAAGGTTTTATTGAATCTAGCTCCCCCCCCCCCCGCTGGAGTCCCTGTATTGTTTGTAAAGAAACCTGGTGGGGGACTTCGATTCTGCGTGGATTACCGAGGCCTGAATGCCATTACTGTTAAAAATCGCTATCCGCTGCCGCTACCTAAGGAAACGTTTAACCAACTCTGCAAGGCCAAATGGTATATCAAGTTGGACTTGAACAATGCCTATAACCTGATTCGAGTTGCAGCTGGAGATGAATGGAAGACCGCGTTCCGCACCCAGATCGGTCATTTTCAGTATAAAGTAATGCCCTTCGAATTGACCAATGCCCCCACGGTCTTTCAGCACTTTATTAATGATACTCTTCGCCCCTTTCCGGATCGCTTCTGCACAGCTTACTTCGATGATATCCTTATCTATAGTGAGGATTTGGAATCACACCGTGATCATGTTGATCAAGTTCTGCAAGCCCTCACCGATGCCGACCTATATTGCTGCCCCGAGAAATGCGAGTTCCAGGTTAAGGAAGTTAAGTACTTGGGTATAATTGTTACTACCAAAGGCCTGAAGCGCAATCCCAAAAAGATTGAAACCATCGTTAAGTGGGCGCGTCCCCTAAACGTTAGAGATATACAGGTATTCAATGGTTGGGCGAATTTCTACCGGTATTTTATCAAAAATTACTCAGGAATTGTTCGACCCCTTACTACGCTTACCAAAGGAAATGTACCATTTATATGGTCTCCAGCTTGCGAAGCGGCATCCGAAGGGTTGAAAACCGCCTTTACCACCGCTCCAATTCTTCGTCACTTTGATTTTGATCGCCGGGCCATTGTGGAAATGGATGCATCGGACTATGTCTCAGGTGGTACTCTCTCCCAGTACAGTGATGAGAATATTCCGCACCCCGTCGCTTTTTTCTCCGGGACTCATTCCCCTGCCGAATGTAACTACGAGATCTACGATAAGGAGTTACTGGCCATTATTAAGTGCTTTGAAGAATGGAGAGCTGAACTCATGGGTGTCGCCGAACCCATTGAAGTCTTGAGTGATCACCGGAACCTGGAGTATTTTATGACCAAGAGAGACTTGAATCGGCGACAGGCGCGATGGTCAGAGTTCCTCTCCCGCTTTAATTATGTGATTAAATATCGACCTGGGAAGCAAGGGGGAAAACCAGAAAGTTGTTTAGATTGGGGTAATGCTAACACGAAGATTGGTTCAGGTGGATATTTTCAAGGATCACTAAGAGCGTATAGAATAGAGGTAATAGATTTATATCGTTAACAGTCTTTCTTCGTCCGATGGAACTTCCTTCACTCTCATCCAAATGAACAAAACCTAGAAGCAGGAGCCATCCTACTTCTGGAACTTATAACCACAGCAGCTGAACGTAATGTTCCTATCAGGAAATCTTCTCCTCGATCTAAACCATGGTGGAGTGGGGAGATCACAGAACATAGACGGCATATGAAGAGTGCTTTAAGAGAATGGAAGTTGGAAAGGTCTCCAATGATGCATCAAAGATTCAGATCGCACAGATCAGAATACTTCAAATGCATCAGGAGAGCTAAAGAGTCCCATTGGAACAGCTTCCTTGAGAACGCTCAAGGAAAAGACATATTCACAGCCTTCAGATTCACTAAACCCAGAAAGACAGAACGTACACCACCACTCAACAATGTTACAACTGGAGAAACCGCCACCACATTTGCAGAAAAAGCCAATCTATACAGAGCTGCTCTCTTCCCACCTCCCCCTATCTCACCTCAAAGAGACATCCAAACACAGGGAGACAGAATACCATGGAAGGACCTGACGGATGATGAAATCAAGAGGGCGATTATGACTTCATCTCCCAATAAAGCTCCAGGGCCAGATGGGATCAACTTCAAATGCATTCAACAAGCATACCTAGCGATACCTCACCACTTCAATTCATTTTATAAAGCAACCATGACCGCTGGCTATCACCCACACATTTGGAGAGAAGCCACTGTTGTTATTATAAAAAAGCCCAACAAACCAGACTATTCCATTCCAAAAGCATATAGGCCAGTCTCCTTGCTTAATTGCTTAGGCAAGGTACTGGAAAAGATAATGGCTTCAAGACTTGCATACCTAGCGGAGAGATACAATCTACTCCACCACTGGCAGGTTGGAGGAAGACCAAAGAGATCTGCTGTAGATGCCTGTATGCTGGTAGCAAGCATAGTGGATGAAGCGAAGAGAAAAGGAAAGGTCGTTTCAGCACTGTTTATGGATGTCAAAGGGGCATTTGACAATGTATCCAAGGACAGACTCATACATACAGCGAAAGAAAAACGCCTACCCGCTCAAATAGTCAGATGGATAGACAACCTCCTAAGCAACAGGAAAGCTTCGCTAGCCTTTGATGGACAACAAGAACCTATGTCAATGATAGCAACAGGAATTCCACAGGGAAGCCCAACATCACCGATTCTTTTTACTTATCACCACTCTTCGATATTCTTCAACGCCACTTTCCTCATCAACAAATACCAAGCTATATTGATGATATTGACATGATAATGGTGGGGAAAGATGAGAGCTCGAACTGCAGACACTTGGAAAGAATGGCACAGCTAGCTGTCACATGGGGTGAAGCCACAATGCTCTGGCATTCGACAACCCCAAAACAGAACTACTTCACTTCCACAACAAACGCACTACAAACACTACGGATACAGCCAAGGTCAGAATGCCTGATGGTACTCTGGTTGAGGCTAGCGATACACTGAGATGGTTGGGTGTTTGGTTTGATAGAAAGCTATCTTTCAAACATCATGTCAAAACTAAAGCGGCTTCAGCTATGAGGGCATTTCTTGCACTTGCCAGGTTAGGAAATACAGAGAAAGGGCTGAGCCAAACAGCTCTCAGACAACTCTATCAGACCTGCGTCACTACAATCAGCGATTTTGGTGCAGAGGTTTGGTGGAATGGACAGATAGGATACAAAACACAGCTTCAGAAGATACAAACTAATGCGATGAGAAGGATCACTGGTGCTTTCAGAACAACACCAACATCAGCACTCCAAGCAGAAACTGCACTACTACCCATAGAGATCAGGCTTGACCTCCAACAACGGAAATATGCTCTACGCATTCTAAGCATGCCGGCCACCCACCCTATTAGCACATTCAGCCCAGATTCATTCCCAAGTACACAGGAATCAGGAAGAGAGGAAGAACCCACAGCTACCCCATGGCACTCTGCTGGTGCTAGGCCACAGTACCAATCCAGGCTACACCGGATCCTAAACAAAGTCAGCGATTGGATTCAACCTCAAAGTCTGGTGGAGGACATAGATACAATTCCCTGTCCCCCATGGTATCAGAACATCATAGACATACAAATTGATACAGCGGATAAAGATACAGCAGTACAAAACCATAGACAAACAACTCAAGACAATTACAACAACTTACACTGTTTGGTATTCCATTCTGATGGATCTCTAATGGAAAGGAAAGCTGGGGCTGGAGTCGTTAGCATTAGAGGCAACAAAATAGTGGTGGAGCAATTCTACCACCTTAGAAAAGAGGTCGAAGTCTTTGATTGCGAACTCTACGCAATAGCTCAAGCTACACAGCTTGCCCGGAAGGAGATCAGAACTTCACGATACTCCACAGATGATGTCTGGATCTTTTCAGACAACCAGGCAGCGATACAGAGAATGAAAAAACCGGAAGCATTCCCAGGTCAACATTGGGTTCAACTAGCAAGATCAAACCTCTTGGAACTTGAAGCACTAAACATCAAAACACATATCCACTGGGTACCAGGACATGTGGAGGTGGATGGCAATGAACATGCAGACAGGTTGGCAAAAAGAGGGGCACAGGGTGAAAGGGTCGAACCAAATGCAAGAGTATCAATCATCCACTTGAAGAGGAAAATCAAGGAGCACTCTATGGCTACGTGGAGAGAGAACTGGAAAACTATGAAGAAAGGAAGGAGCTACAGAGGTGCTCCTTCCTCCAAGATGTCTGCACCCCTTCGTCAAAACATACCAAGGAAACTTGCAAGCACAATTACCCAAATGCGAACGGGTCATGGATACACCAAATCCTACCTATCCAGAATACCAACAACAAATATAGATATAGCGGAATACAGGTGTGGATACTTTCAGGAAACCCCAACGCACCTGCTACTTTACTGCAAACAACATCCACTACCAGAACTCAGGAAAGATCTTACCGCCACAATCAAACCAATGCCACTCAACTGGATGACCGCCATGCATACAGATAAAGGACTTCAGGCAACCATCGATACATGTCTTCTACCAGATCGCCACTAGAAACTGGACACTAGCGGAGAGGGATGGAGATAGAGGAGAGCACGTAGGATGGGGGAGACTTAAGGAAGAAGAAGAACGGGAAGGAGAAGGATAGTCACCAAGGTGCTTGCACCTATTGTTATGAGCTAGAATGGCGAGGACAACATGCATGATAACCTTGGCAGAGGGTTGATAGGAACACGGCCGTGAGGAGGATTCGCTTTATGAAATATAGTATATGACCGTGATGATTGGGTTCTTTCTTTGTATGCCATATCCGGATTCGGATGCAAGCAGTATGAGTGATAAATAAATAAATAAATAAATCTCCAAAAGACCATTAATTACTTTAGCACCAGTTCGGATATTTCTATAAGTATGATTTTGAGTACTAATACTGCGGCATGGTTTTAAAAAGACTTAATTTCGAAAAGACAATTAATTGAACCCAAAAGGGTGAAAAATATGATGTTTGGTGCCCAATTTAGCATAATTAAGGGTCTTTTAGAAGAGAATCATATACGAAGGAAAAGAGTTGTCAAAAACTGTAAGCAAATCAGGGTTAGGGCTGGGACTTAGAGATATCACGTTCCTTCTACACCTCCATCTCCACACCTTCATCTCCACACCTCCATCTCCA
Organism: Morchella sp. 2018-W30; assembly: GCA_024713625.1. Classification (NCBI taxonomy): domain Eukaryota; kingdom Fungi; phylum Ascomycota; class Pezizomycetes; order Pezizales; family Morchellaceae; genus Morchella; species Morchella sp. 2018-W30. The sequence goes on from JAMJEW010000025.1 coordinate 638,240, forward strand.
TCTCCACCTCTACAGCTCCATATCTACGGCTACACCCCCCCCCCCAGTTCTCTGCCCCTACTAATCATATTGATTCATACATGAGCTAATCCATCAAGCAGTGAATCCAAGCAGTGAATCCAAGCAGCGAATCAAGCAGGGAATCGGACAGCAAATATCCAAACAGCAAATCAAGCAGCAAATCAAGCAACAAATCAAGCAGCAAATCAAGCAGCAAATCAAGCAGATATGGCAGGTAGGTACGGAAGGCAGGTGAATAGCTAAGACTTGTAGTATATAATCAGGAAGTAAATAAAAATTTAATCTGTGAAATTTACCTATGCAGAGTAAGTGTGAATACTGGCCTACCTGCGCACCCATATTTTTCACCGAATAAAATAACTTTTATAAAAGTATTTATCATGTATTAAAATCATTTACTAATATAAGGATTAATCGAAACATAGGTCAATAAGAGACTATAGAAAAAAAAATATTAAAAATCAAAAAAAGCCCTATAATAGGAATATTAATTGCTTAATATAGGTTTATATTTTTATGGAAACTGGCGCTAATGTATGTTTTAAAGGAATCTAAATGAGCATCAAATATCATCTTCTTTATCCTTTTGGGTTCAATCAATGGTCTTTTCGGAATTACATCGTTTTAAAACCATGCCATAGTATTAGTGCTCGAAGTAATACAAATAGAAATATCCGAACTGGCGCTAAAGTATTTATTGGATAGCATTAGTTTACTATCGGCCTGTCCCTGGACGGCTTCACCACATGGTACGTTAATAGTAACTCTTGCTTTGCAACCTCCCTTTTCATTTCATGAATACGGCCGTCTCTAAAGATACTGTTGGAGCCTTGCCAAGTCTTTTCCTGTCATGGCGCTTTGGCATACAAAAATATACAAGTACCATCACTTATAACTTTTTTCAACCAGACCAAATTTCCAAAATCTCAGAGGCAAAGGCCCTCACCTTAGCTATCGGTATAACTTGTTCTGTTAGATTTTGTTTTACGTCACCTTTAACACACGCGGCACCATACCACAATTATTCGGGCTTTTTAGAGAGAGTGCATACGTTACCATAACTTGCGTGTTTAACCGATCCGGGTCCGCCATTCACCCAGGAAATTTTATAATCCACCTTTTTCTTCTGTCGTAAGTATTGCCTACATGTAGATTTTGTTTATATAAATATAAATTTGTCCTCATGCGACCACTTCTGCTTCCGTTGTCGTCGTCGTCGTCGTCGTCGACAGGCTTCACGGTGGACCAACGCGTTATGGTCCTGGCATGGGTTCCAGAAAGGGAGCGCGGGGCACCTTGCTTCAGCCCTGGTCTGAGAGTTCAAGCTTGGCACTTGACTCCCCCTCTTCCCCTCCACATTCCAGCTCCTAGTTTGTCTTCAACTCCTCTTTTTCTCCCGATCCCTCATCATCACCTAGCGACCTCCATCAAGCATCACCTACGCCCTCACGAATTTTAATTCACCACAATTTCATCATCACGAGCTCAATCAAATATGGTATTCTCTTTACTTTTCTTGGCCCCTTCGCTGCCCGGCGGTAGCTGTCCTGCCTTACTCACAAACATCACTTGCTTGATTCACTGGACACCAGAGCTGACAGGGTACATTACAGGCCGATTCGCTTTCTGAAGACCAGGTCTCCGAGTTCAAGGAAGCGTTTTCCCTGTTTGTATGTTTAAGTCCCAAAATTTTATTCTTCTCCTTGGGGTAATAGTCCTTTCTCCCTGTTGACACAGCCTGTGACATTTAGGACAAAGATGGAGATGGTTAGTAATCGCTATACATCCTATGTTTCGCTGTGGAAAGTTTTGGGTACTTGTGATAGATGCAAAAAGCTCTGATCAAGCTTCATGTGAACGACATCCCTCGCCAGAAGTGATGCTAACAGGGTTCCAACGAAACAGGCCAGATCACCACTAAGGAGTTGGGAACTGTCATGAGGAGCTTGGGACAGAATCCTTCTGAGTCCGAACTCCAGGACATGATCAATGAGGTTGACGCCGACAACAATGGCACTATCGATTTTCCTGGTAATTCGTTCATTTGCGCATTACTTTCGTTCTAACTATCTATAAGGTGGGCCTAATATCGTGAATATAGAGTTCCTGACCATGATGGCTCGCAAGATGAAGGACACGGATAGTGAAGAGGAAATTCGGGGTACGAATATTATATAATCCGTATGAGAGGCTTCACACCATAACTAACATGTCTCCTTCCATAAAGAGGCCTTCAAAGTCTTTGACCGTGACAACAACGGATTCATCTCCGCTGCAGAACTAAGGCACGTAATGACTTCTATTGGTGAGAAGCTTACCGACGACGAGGTCGATGAGATGATTAGAGAAGCAGACCAAGACGGTGACGGAAGAATCGATTGTATGTTTAGCTACTTTACCTCTTAACTCGGTCCTATAACACTGACTTATTTTTTTTTTAGACAACGAGTTTGTACAGCTCATGATGCAGAAATAAACTGTATACGTACGCAGGAGGAAACAACTATAATCATTTGGGCTGTACAAACCTGAAATGAAAGGAAATTGAGAGTTTGAATCCAGTTGCAACGTACTTGTATTTTCTCTCATATATCCTAATTGCACTTCCAAGGGCCCCAGAGTAAGGCTTAGTACTTCCGTAGCGTTGTTCTGAAGGTTTATTTTGAACTGGGAACATCCCTTTTATCGTTTTCTTAACTATTTCCTGGATTTTCTCCGTGCAAGTTATATTTTATTTGTCTCTCGCTCGGGTATTGACTTAACATTTACTAGCCCGTTGAGCATTATTGGGTTTTAACACATGTCCACTGTATCTACACTCACTTTCATAATGAAGCAAGATCACAAGTAAAAAACTCCCAGTAACGTTTCCTTCTAGTGTTGCTTGCGCGTTCATTCAAGGCCCGGGGTGTTTGTAGGCATTTGCTTGCGATGACATTCAAATTGTACTTAGCTCAACTAGATTACTTTTCTTTCTTTCCCTTGCATGTTAACCCCACAACATCGAAGTTGATTCACAAAAATCTACCCTGTTAATATGCAAGAAATCTCTATCTTTATGAAGTCTCAAATGGATAATATGTGTAGACCCCTCTTGGCGACCCCCAAGAACGCCTGAATGACTTACATTAGGAATATTTCGTCTCTTTTAATGGTACCTGCCTCAAGTGCAAAACTACTGGTTTACACGTGGCCACGAGAAATCAATAGAAGGGAGAAAAGAAAAACAGGGGATGCAATTATATTGTACACAGGCGAAGCATCTCGTCAGAGCTAGTTGGAACCCCAACCAGCCATTGTTCTTCCTCTCATCCCTATACCCGCCGCAATAGCTCCGATTTCCTCCATTCTCGTCTGCCCTGCCTCAAACACCTCCTGCACCAGGGTCATTACTACCTTGTAATCACCTCGACAAACCTCCCACCGCTGTTTATCGACATAATCCCAGGAGCTCTCAACAACACGGAGCTCTAAATCCATCTTTTGAACTCCTTCCTGAGCTTGAACACATAATCTTCGAAGATCACTTTCAAATGATTGGAGCGAACGACGATTGTTTAGAGGAGATTGATCCGAGGTTTCCAGCAAAGATAATAGGCAGCGCAATATGTTTGTAACCGTTGGTATATGATCTTGAATCACTTTTTCGAGGGCAAGGTGAGTTGCGTTCCCAGCAGGATGGCGAGGAACAGGTTGCGTCGACCGAGATCGCGAGCAAGCACCAGGCATATTTTCTTTTTGATTTTGCTTTTTCCCAGTGGTTTTTGTTCGGCCAGTAGTTGATTAATGGCTTGATAATTCTCCGATTTTGCGATCAAGTATCACGTTCCTTGCTTGGATGAGAACGTGTAGGAAGCTTGCAATAAAATTTGAACCAGATGTGAGTTTTGAGAAGGTAGGATTAACCACTTTGTTTTAGCGCAGAATGGAGAATGAAGTGTAGCGTTATAAGAAGCCACGGGTGATAGTAGGAGGTGCCTTATAATTATTGAATCACTATCTAATCGAGAGGGCAAGGTTAGAGACCCCTCTTCTGTTTCATCTTTGTCACTTTCTCGATCCGCGATCTTGATCATCGAGCGGTCTGATGTGCTAGCATGTCAATCAACCTGCAGAGTAAACGTCTATTTGTATAAGTAGGTACCAGTGGGGAGGTGGAGCCATACGCCAGTACATAACTCCCGCGCGTTTGCCCGGTATCATACTGGCGTTGATTGGGTGCTTGGTTGGAATAATGCGACCGATTTTCCTTGATTAGACCGATTTGCCTGTTGCGGAGAGATTATCTATCTACATGTACCCATCAGCCCCAGAATCTCTCATAGTCAACCAGACCGTCTTATCACATGCAAAGGTACTATAATTACACTAGTGGTGGGGTATGTATAGTAGAAATTTCGATACTCTGGTCATCATACCACGTACAAAGTAACGGTTCTATGTGCAATACATCTACAACGTCCCTGCGTTCTGCACATTTAACCCGCTTGTTACCAAATTGAGTTTTAATTCCAAATCAAATATAACATCTCAATCATTGTTACCTAGTTCTGAAGAGTAAAATATAGGCACAACGTAATTAACTTATTTTATTTAGAGGACTTGATAAAGGTAACGTAGATTGGGATGGAATAATTAATTACTGGGCAGCGCGAGTGATATATCATGTTCTATACCATCCCTTCGTCTGTGAATGCTGCCACATTATATCAAGTGAATTAATCATTGATGCAAGGCGGGTTCAGCCACTTTGATTCAGATTGCGTGATAGGTCAGAAAAACCAAATATATATCAGAATAGTGCGGGTTCATTCTTTATGGTACAAGTCAAAACAGTCAACGGGACATAAGAAAACTTGACAAAGTGTACAGAAGCTTTTAGTTTGAGCGGGTCTTTTCCCTGTACCACCTGGTATACCATTGAAGCCGTAGTATCCTGTATCTCCATGAACCCGGTTGAGAGAGTTTTCACCTAAAACTGTCCCAAACTGTCTCCTTTCTACCTGTGCTCTACCCCGCATCCAAGTACAGTACGCACAATAACCTTTCTTCATCTGTCTATCATTTGACTGGTGGCTACCTTTAAGGTGTTGGCCCGGCTGGAATCTGGTATGGGGAAGCGATGAACCATTACAGCGTCGTCTTTTGGTGCTAGGAGTTATGGGTTTGCGTATAGATTGTGACTCAGCGGAAATAAGTTCTTGAAGAAGTTTTTCACAAAATTTACGTTGACTGAGAATGTCTTTCAATAAAATACCAGAGGTAATATTTACCATTCGGTAAAGGATGAACGCGTTGATAATGGCAGTATCAAGACACCAAAAAAACAAAGGAAGCCAGTTTCTTGTAACATGGAGTTGAGTAGGCCAATAGATTTGAAATTGATCAACTATATCAATGCCTCCCATGAACAGGTTCAAGTTATACATATCAATTAATATAGGGATGAGAAGAATACGTATATGTTTCCCACTAAAAACAGGTTTCACAACCTGAGCATTTGTACTGTTTCTCCCATGTCTAGGTCGTCAAACTAGATGCAAGGGTATCAATTACCCAGTTGAAGATGGAAATCAAGGAGTAGTCTATTACTATTTGGAGAGGAAACTGGGAAAGTATGAAAAAGGGAAGGGGGTACAGAGGTGCTCCTTCCTCCAAGATGACTGCAATCTTTCGTCGAAATACATGAAGGAAACTAACAAGCACAATCACGCAAATGCAAACAGGCCATAAATATACTAAATTCAGCTGTCCCGGGATCTTGGCATCGGCCCCGAGGGTTCGGTAGTCCAAGCGCTGTCTAACTGCTGAAGTGATGTTAAGTGAGGAGGGGTTGAGATTGTGACAGGGTAACCGGGAGGCAAGGTAGCGGAAGACAATGATGACGCAGAAGGATTCGAGGAGCACAGCAAGCACAACGAAAACACTGACGAGGGTGAAAACAACACCGAGCAGGCACAAATACAGGCACTGGCAAGAGTAATGGGAAAGGCTGAGGCAAAAGAGGCGCGGAGCAGAGGAAGTGAGAATTAGATAGACCTCAAAGTGAATGATGAGGGATACTATGAACTTCCTCGTCTTTGTGACGGAGTAACCTGACGCAAAGTAGAAGATTACAATGATGACGCAGAAGGACTCGAGGAGTACAGCCTATGTGACGAGGAGACCGACGAAGATAGGAACAACGCCGGGCAGGCAAAAGCACAGGTACCGGCAAAGACAAAGGCAAGAACAAGGGTACAGGAGCGCAGGACAGAGAGAGTGAGGACCGGATGGACCTCAACGAGAACGATGAGAAATACTATAGCTTTCCTCTTTTAGAGAATAGAATCTTTAGGTACAAGGAGCTATGGCTTGAGAATAGGAGTAGATTCCTGTGGCGGAGTAACCTGACGCAAAGAAGAAGATGACAATGATGACGCAGAAGGACTCGAGGAGCACAGCCGAAGCGACGAGGAGACCGACAAAGACAAAGACAACACCGAGCAGGCACAAGCACAGGCACTGGCGAAGGCAAAGGCAAAGGCAAGAGCAAAGGCACAAGGACACAGGGCAGGGAGAGTAAGGACCAGATGGACCTCAACGAGAACGATGAGAGGTACTACGGGTTTCCTTCTTTGAGAGAACCGAGTTTTTGGTACGAAGAGCTATGGCTTTAGAAATAGGAGTAGATTCCTATGTACCGAGATAACAGGAAGACGAGACAGAGAGGAAAGAAAGAAAGAACTACGGAAAACGTCTATCCCCGCTATTTAACACACCTCCTCCACTAGTCCGCTATGACTCACACTTTCGCTTATAGAACCCCATAGAAACCCGTCGCTACCACACCTCGTAATTCTCCCCACCATCTCCGCTATTCTACATTATCAATCCATCACGCCATCGAACCTCCCAGAACTCAATGACGACAACCTCCACCTCGTAATCCTCCCCACCATCTCCGCTATTTTACATTACCAATCCATCACGCCATCGAACCTTCCAGAATTCAATGACGACAACCTCCACCTCGCGCTCCCCACTCTCGCTTAATATTACCCTAACAACCACAACCATGCGTCGCCTACCGAACTGTCGGGACAGATGCCAAGGCGTCGGGACAATTCCTATATACCGAGATTACAAGAAGACGAGACAGAGAGAAAGGAAAGAAAAAAGTAAGTAAAATATCTCTTCCCACTATTTAACACCTCTCCTCCACCGGTCCGCTATGACTCATACATCAGCCTATAGAAACCCATAGAAGTCCGTCACAACCACACCTCGTATTCCTCCCCACCATCTTTGACATTTGCATTACAAATCCATCACGCCATCGAACCTCCTAGAACCCAATGACGACATCCCTACCTCATCTGACTCCATCATGGCTTAACCTAACTCCATTTATCGCAATAGCACTACGACTACCGACCCATCGGGATCGATGCCAATAATCTAGGACAGATATGATGAACCTTCTTGGCAACCTTCAAGTGATCTAGAACATAGCCCTGACCTTCGAAGAGGATTTCATGATCAACATCCCTTGAAACCTAGGTCTATCAGGAGCTAGGCCTTAGGAGGGGACCTGATCTGTCCCGGCGTCTTGGCATTATTCCCGAGCATTCAGTAGTCGAAGCGCTGTTATGATTATTAAGGTATTGCTAAGCGAGGAAGGGGTGTGCTGAGGAGGAGGTAACGTCATTGGATTCTAGGAGGTTCGATGACGTGATGGATTTGTAATGTAAAATAGCATAGATGGTGGGGGGGAATACGAGGTGTGGTTGCGACGGGTTTCCATGAGTTTCTATGAGTCGATATGTGAGTCATAGTGGACTGGAGAAGGAGAGGTGTTAAAAAGCGGAGATAGATGTTTTTCTTGGTTTTTTCTTTCTTTTCTCTCTGTTTCGTCTTTCTGTAATTTCGGTGCATAGGAATTGTGACGGAGTAACCCGACGCAAAGAAGAAGATGACAATGATGACGCAGAAGGACTCGAGGAGCACAGTCTCGGGACGAGGAGACTGACGAAGACAAAGGCAACACCGGGCAGGCACAAACACAGGCACCGCGGGCGCGCGCAAGGGGCAGCAGGCAAGAAAACGAGGCAGAGGCAGGCGAGGACCGATGATAAATACTATAGGATTCCTTGTTGGGAGGACAGAGTCTTTGGTACGAGAGGCTATGGCTTGGGAATAGGAGTAGATTCCTATTGTACCGAAATAACAGGAAGACGAGACAGAGAGGAAAGAAAGAAAAAACTAAGGAAAACATCTATCCCCGCTATTTAACACACCTCCTCCACCAGTCCGCTATGACTCACATTTTCACTAATAGAATCTTATAGAAACCCGTCGCTACCACACCTCGTAATCCTCCCCACCATCTCCGCTATTCTTCATTACAAATCCATCACGCCATCGAACCTCCCAGAACCTAATGACGACAACCTCCACCTCGCATACCACCCTCGCTTAACATTTCCCTAACAGCCGCAACAATTCCTCGCCTACCGAACTGTCGGAACAAATGCCAAGACGCCGGGACAGGAATATACCCCTATCTCCAAGCCATAGTTCCTTGCACCCAAGATTCTGTCTTCTTCAGGAAGAACCCATAGCACCTCTCATCGTTTTCGTTGAAGTCCATCCGGTCCTCACTCTCCCTGCTCTGCGCCCTTTTGCCTCTGCTGTTGCCTTTGCCCTTGCCTTTGCCTACGCCGGTGCCTGTGCTTGTGCCTGCCCGGTGTTGTCCCTGTCTTCTTCGGTGTCCTCGTTGGGCTGGCTGTGCTCCTCGAGTCATTCTGGGTCATTATTGTCATCTTCTACTTTGCTTCGGATCACTCCATCACACTGATAGTAGTAATGGTAATTGATTAGGGGAGGTGTAAATGAAACCGTAGAGACAAAAGTATAGTGATGGATGAGGGTATAGTGATGAGGGTGTAGAGATGAAAGTGTAGAGATGAAGGTGTAGAGGTGAAGGTGTAGGGAAGAAGGAAGGGTGAACGTGATATATCTAAATCCCCAACCCTAACCCTCATTCCTGAGATTTTTTGATCATCTGATTTTTCCGTGAATGATTCACCCCTAATTGAACTTGATTGAGATGTGAATAGGCCCCAAATATCAGAGTTATCGCCCAATCAGGAAGGATTGAGGGTGATTCTGCATCTACAGCTCATATCACGCTCTAATCAGACCTGGGTCTCAAAATCAGTCTGATATTTTTATACGGGCTGGCGGTAAAGTAGGTACGGCTTGTAAAGGCATTATGTTGCTTACATAATTTTGTTCTTATTAATAGTTGATTGAGGAATAGATATAAAAATGGTGAGCATAACGGGGAGATAGAGGAAGAAGGAGACTTGAGCAAGCGAGCGAAACCAACTGTAGGTAGTGATCGTGAGTTGGTAAAAGAAAGACGGGACAAAATTGCAGAGAAAGTGTGGCAAGACTATATCAAATATATTGGTAGATCGTAATTGTATCTAAATATTATCATCCTCCTTCATTTCTTGTAACCAATTCTGTTTTATATGTGCTGGTGGTGCGCTACAAAAAAATGTCGCATGCCGCTCATCCTTTAACATTAATTTGTATGCTTGAGTATAATCCCTATCCAACCATATACCCTTTTCTACAAACGAAGACATGATGTCTAATGCCTGTTCAAGTTTAATAGAAGGTGGTGCTCATATCTGTTTTGCTTTTTTTGAAAGCCTTTGCAAGGTCTTGCATACTTTCGGCAGCAGCATGCTTCGCTGTTCGAGACTTTTTGTTGCTTGTCATTGTATTTGGACAATTGATGCTGATGGACTATCAGTCGGTGCTCTGGATCTCTTTCGTGACACTGTGTTATTTGCCTCTGTTCTAATTGAATTCTCATCGTCTGATATATTGATATGCTCGAGTAAAACTTGAGTTTGTTGACTCGATTTCAGTGTTTGTGTAGATGAAGCAAATGTGCTAGTTGTTACTGATCTAGAAAAAACCTCGTATAATAAATCATAGTTTGCAAGTCCATGAAACCTAAACTGTTTTGCCTCTTTATGGTATTTTAAATAGGATTCCCAAACATCGTCCGGTGCCGTAGGAGTACATTTTTCCGAATCCCATCCAAAACCTGAATTATCGCAAAGCTTTTGAAAAATATCTAGCTTTCGTTTCAACTAGATAATCAATTAGTCCTTGACTGATAGAATAAAAAGTTTATACATACGGTAACTGCTCGTGTCTTGATCTGTTCTCTTTCATATTTGGGAAAAATAACATTGAACTCGGCAGTAACAAACACCCAAGCTTCTTTTTTGTAACCATTATCGGACCACTTTCCTGCTCTACTTTGCTCCAATAATAATTTTAAAAGTAACTTGTCCTTCTCATCATCCCAAGTTGCTTTGGGTTTTTGTTGTGACATTGAGACGCGTTTGTCGGTATGGATGCGGGTGGGTATGAGTGGGAGCAGTTGCGTTGCAATAGAATTGTAGGGGTTGAGTTTTCTGGACCCCTGAGTGCAACCAAACAGCTACAACCCACTCCAAATTATGATCCGGGTTGAAATCATGTTCTGAGCCGTTGCAATCACGATTTCGGTAGCCCAAACGCACCCTAAGGCTAATATCAGAATCATATAGACTCTTGTCCGGGAGATCAGGGTGATGTTTTTATACGGACTGGCGATCAAGGACATTGGACCTTTACGGTAGGGCGCACCATACACGCAATGTTTAAGATACCTACAGATGTAGTTACTTAAATTTACCACTCGACGTCTCTCGGCATTTCCTCGCCCAACATATTCTTGACAACATGTTTCCCGGCAAGCTTCTTCTCCACATTGCCCAGGGTATCTTCAAGAAGCTTTTTACCATCTTTTTCCCACAAACCTTCGTCATCATTCCACACCCAACCTTTAAGCGCTTTGCATTCCCATCCTTGTACCATCCTTGCCCTGATTCTTACTGACTTATGTAGAAACTCTTCCATTTCAACAACCTCATCCGAAGAAGCGTACCCGCCGGGAGTTCTGTAGCTTCCACTAAACACCCTCATCATTCCTGTGGCAGAGTCGTATATCAGCCCGGCGGCCCATTCTTGAGTATAATCTTCATGGTTCTTGATTATACTCTTCAAGTAGCCTTTACTGAATTCTAAAAAGGGGAGATGTTGCTGAATCATCCACGCTAGAGTTATGTCGGCGATTTCCTGGTTATCGTAACCACCACCGATATTTGTATGCACACCTGGAAACCAAACTTGTTTCAAGTTTGTGGGCGAGCTAGGAGACTTTTTCCAAAGGGTTGGGGTAAATGGACCGCGGTGTTCGTCCAGTGCCAAGGCATGAAAGGCGTTCTCGACGTTGTCTGAAAGTTCAACGTTGTGGAAACTGTTAAAATGTCAGAAGCTGGTAAAAAGATGGACAGAACCTGATATAAAATACGTTTGGTTTTCTCCACGAGCGATACTAAGTTCCCCAAGAAATGGGAGGCGGATACTAGGAATTCCAAGAGATCCAACCGTGTCCCAGCACCCAATAGATTTGACCTTCACACCAGAAATTACGAGTTTCCCGCCCTCCCTATCTTGAAGTTCTTTGAGTAGTCTTGTATTATCAGCAATTTAGACCATCCAAGGGAGCTTTGGGGGCAGGATCACGGATGTAAGGGCACTGAGGGGGCGAGAGAGGGTTTGCGAGGTAATACCCAGGATCTTCCCTATATTTCCTTTTTGTGTATTTACCCCAAACATCATGGAACTCATCCATTCCCTTCTTGGTTAAGACGCCAACACTACATATCAGCCCGCAGACTGATCGAGCAGTGTAAGCTCCCCTAGAGAACCCAAAAAGATGAATAGAATCACCCGGATGGTAATTATGAGATAGGAAGCAATATGCTTCGCGGACATGCTCGTCTAGTCCGTAACCAGTACCACCTATTAACAACTTATAATTTAGTTAATCTATCCCTAAGAATAGGGAATAATGCGAGGGGGGGGGGGTGTTGTGTATACACTATGTAGAGTTGACATAAGTAATAGACTTACCACCAAGGATTTTGTTCAGTGTCCCGCCTGTTCCAACTCCGCTCTGATAATAAACGATCTGAGAAATGCCATCTTTCTTCGTATAACTTTTCAACGCCCTTGTGATTCTAGTGACATTCGTGGGCACACTGGGTTCCCCCCCGTCGGAGCTTTGCCAAGTTCCTTAAGAAGAAATTAACGTTGAAATTGGTTAGTAATCTCTATCATCGTTACAACGTACCGTCACAGCAGATAATTATTCGCTTCCGGCTAGGAACCTTGTGGCCAAATGGATCGAGTACGGGCATGTTGGTATATCTTTGAGCCTGTAAATATAGGGGGACCTCGGTGATAGATTGATTTTGGCAGACGTTGGTGTCTTTGTTAGCATACCCACCACGGGCGGGGTCCTATTTTATATATGAAGGTTTTCATGCTTATCAGACGCAATGCCTGCGAGGTAAATACTAGTTCTCCTCCACTCGTTGGAACTTGAGAGCTTCAGCAGAGCTGAATCATTCATGACCATGCAATGCGGTACCCCTCCAATCATTGAGATCCTAAAAGTAAGACATTACGAGCCAACCAGCACAACTTTTGAAACATAGGTGTCGGAACCAGTGCCAAGGCAGTAAATAGTCCAAGACATCAAGTGCTGGCTCGGCTTTTTAATAATATTACGAGAGTGCTTATGAGGAAGTAGGTATTGTTTCCACAACAAGTACCGCAAAATCTGAAAAACTCGTTGCGCTGCAGCAAGGATTATTTACACCAAAACTTGCAGGTTAACCTCTAAAGGTGGATTCTGGTTGGCCTATACCCCTGCTGTCTCGCAACGAGTTTCTCCAGGTCCTGCGGTACTCCAGATAGTATGTAGCCACTGGCCCCTCAATACCTGCATCGAGCATGTAATTCGGGTTAATGGAAAACAAAACCGTTTGTGGAGTACTAATACCTGCAGAAAATAAGATGCGCGATTACTCTGGCAGGTTCTTGTGAGTGCTTTTTAAACAATAGCAACTCAAAGGTACGTACTCGCGACAGGTAAAAAGTACCCGAAAATGCAGCTGCACTGAATTGGTGTATTTCCCTCTTTTAACCCAATAAGAATTGCAGCACAAGACTTGCATATTCGGGTATGCGAGTAGATACTAAATGCGCTAGCGCCCTTTGCACCAAATTTCTTGAAACAGGGATCACCAGTCCATACAAATTATCCTTGCCCCTAAGCAACTGGCCCCCATGGTGGTAAAAGAGTACCGGGTGTGACCTTAAATACCGAGACACCTAGATCGATTGGGTAAATTTGTATGGGCGCCATGTGTGGCAAGCAAAAGCATTGAATGAATTTAGGCCTTGGCTGCAAGATCTGTATAGAAATATACTCATATTCATAGCTATAGTTTCTCCTCTCCAAACTCACCTTCGCAAAAGGCAACCCCATAGTCCTCTTGATCTCCACCAGGGTTTGGACCTGGTCCTCGCTTTCCCTGCCTTGCCCTGTCCTCTCTGCCTCTGCTCTTGCCCTTGCCTTTGCCTTTGCAGGTGCCGGCGCTTGTGCCAGCGCAGCTCCCTTCTCTTCCTCGTTAGTGTTCTCGTAGTACTGGCTGTGCTCCTCGAGTTACCTTGCATCATCATTGTCATCTATCATATTGCGTCCGGCTACTCCATCACAGTTATGTCTAGGGATAATCTACAATGGGTTACAGCTCTGCGGCTTCCTTTGGGTAGATCATCTGAGCGGAGACTCATCTAATTCAGGCCCGGAGCTGTGTGACAGCCAGGCTGCAGATGATCCTTGACCCTGGCTAAGGGTGCTTACTCTAGAACCGGAAATATCCGCTAACACTTAAAAAGAAATGGGTTAGCAGAAGAATTGTTTCCACTCCGGAACAGAGTTTTCACTGGAACTTAGTTTGAGCAGTGGAATTCAGGAAATAGAGAGATTTGGAGTATAAGTACTCATCTCCATTTCTGCCCACTAGTTTTAGTTTTTCCTCATTATTAGTTGTAACAAGCGGAAGAAGATCCTTCAAGTTAAGATTATTCTAAGTCTATCAAGAAGAATCTTTACTCTCTAAACCTAACGTCCATTTTCTATCGGCTATCTTGCTTCTTATGACAGTAGAGAAAGTCATCCATTGTGTGACGGAGTAAACCGACGCAAAGAAGAAGATGACAATGATGACGCAGATAGGCTCGAGGAGCACAGTCTATGCGACGAGGAGACCGACAAAGACAAAGACAACACCGGGCAGGCACAAGCACAGGCACCGGCGAAGGCAAAGGTAAGGGTAAGAGCACAAGGACACAGGCGAAGCGAGGACCAGATGAATCTCCACGAGAACGATAATGAGTACTATAAGGTTCCTCTTTCGGAGGATTGAGTCTTTGGTACGAGAGGCTATGGCTTAGAAATAGGAGTAGATTCCTATGTACCAGAATAACAGGAAGACGAGACAGAGAGAAAAGAAAGAAAGAACTAAGAAAACATCTATCCCCACTATTTAACACTCCTCCACACCAGTCCGCCAAGACTCCCTATCGTCATCCACGGAACCCCATAGAAACCCATCGCTACCACACCTCGGCTACCACACCTCGTAATCCTCCCCACCATCTCCGCTATTTACATTATTAATCCATCACGCCATCGAACCCCGTAGAAACCTATGACGACAACCTCCACCTTGTATTCCCCGCTCTTGCTTAACATTCCCCTAACAATCACAACTATACATCGCCTACCGAACTGTCGGAATAAATGCCAAGACGCCGGGACAGATCAGGTCCCCCCCAAAGGGCCTAGCTCCTGATAGGCCGAGGTTTTAAAGGATATTGATGGTGAAAGGCTGTTGTAATATCAGGGCTATGCTCCAAATCACTCGAAGGTTGCCAGGACGGTTCTTCATATCCAACATATCTAACCAAATACTCCACCCTTCGCCCCCTCTTCCGCGAGTCAAATATCCCCTCCACTTCCCACTCAATCTCTCCTTCAACTTCCACCGGCGGAGGCGGTTCAACAACTTGTCCAGGAACAGGATCTCCAACTGTAGGCAATAGTAGAGAAACATGAAATACCGGATGTATTTTCATAGAGGCAGGTAGTGCCAGCTTATAGGCATAAGGGCTCACGATTCGTTCAACCCTGTAGGGGCCAATTTGTTTCCAATCAAGTTTTTTCGAAGGTCGTTTTGTTTCGATATTCTTAGTGGAGAGCCAGACGAAGTCGCCAACCGCATATCGAGGTGCTGGGGTGCGATGTAGATTAGCCATCTCCTCCTGTATCTTCTGAGCTCTAAACATCTCGCTCTTCAAAAAATCAAACACCTGGGACATCTCCCGTGCCAATCCGTTAGCTTGATCCTCATTTATCGTCTGCCCATGTTGCAACGGCCCAAATGTCATTCTCGGATGTCTTCCATAGTTTGCTTGGAAGGGGGACATATTAGTAGTTTCAGAAATATGATTATTCGTAGCAAATTCAGCCAAAGGTAAAAAGTGCGCCCAGTTATCCTGTTGATATGAGATATAGCTGCGAAGGTACTGCTGCATAATCGCATTGGTCCTTTCTGTTTGCCCATCGGTCTGCGGATGAAATGCTGTGGAATAACGAGGGGCAATTTCCAACCGTTCGCAGAGAGCCTTCCAAAACTCAGCAGTAAACTGTGTCCCTCGATCGGAAACGATAGTCTCGGGTACTAGTAATCCATGTATCTTCCATACCTGCTCCAGGTATAGACGAGACAGATCTCTGGCGTTAACATTTTCCGTCGTGGGAATCAAATGCTTCATTTTTGTCAACCGATCCACCATTACTAGAATAGCATTAAATCCATGACTCTCCGGGAGTCCCGTTACAAAATCTATCGTGACATCCGTCCAGGGTCCCTTGGGCACCAATAAGGGACGTAGAACTCCTTGTAGGGGATTGTGGTTCGTCTTACTTCGCCGACAGGTATGACAATTCTGGACATAGCGGTCTGTATATTTCCGCATGGTCGGCCAATAATATTCCCGGCTAAGAAGTTCCAAAGTCTTTGATCGTCCAGGATGTCCAGCTGAAGGTTTATCGTGATACTCTCGTAGCAGATAGAGTTTGAGTTCGTCAAAGTCAGGGACATAAAGGGTATTCCGATAAAGCAATAACCCCTCCTCGGTTTCCTTGCACTCGCCCAACGAAATCTCTTTCGATTGTCGAACGCCGTCCCGAAGCATAGATAGGACTTTGTTCGGAAAACTATCACACTGGTAAGCTTTGTTAAATAAATCAAGTACGGGAGACGATCCTTCAGCGGGTTCATTTGACAAAGAACCCGCTAACAAGCTTATCTTTGTATCTAAATTCTCTTTCTTCAAAACCACCCGACTTTGCTGTTCCAATATCTCGTCCCCCTCCTTCGGTAAATCTTTAGGCCTTCTAGTCAAAATATCGACCTTCCTTCCCTGCTTCCCGGGCCTGTATTGAATAATAAAATTAAATCGAGACAAAAACTCCGCCCAACGAGTTTGCCACTGATTCAGCAATTTGGTTGACATGAAGTACTCAAGATTACGATGGTCTGTGAGCACTTTAACTTGAAATTGTGTTGTCTCCAAGTGAGGTCTCCATTCCTCAAAACACCGAATAATTGCCAGCAACTCTTTGTCATAAATCTCATAATTGCATTCCGCCGGCGAATGTGTCTTGGAAAAGAAAGCAACTGGGTGAAGTATTCCTTCATCATCCCGTTGTGACAGTATTCCTGCCGACACATAGTCTGATGCATCTGTCTCCACAATAAATTCCTTCTCCGGATCCGGGTGCATCAGCACTGGAGCGGTGGTAAAGGCAGTTTTGTGTTTTTGAAAAGCTTGCTCGACCTTCTGAGTCCATTCAAATCGCACATGTTTCTTCGTCAGGGCAGTCAATGGCCGAGCCACTCGGGAGTAAGCATAAATAAAACGTCGATAGAAATTAGCAAATCCAAGAAACTCTTGAACCTCCTTCACTGTCTTCGGCGCCTCCCAGTCCACAATTGTCTGTACCTTCGCAGGATCCATCTTTATTCCTCCAGGGGTCAAAATGATGCCCAGGTATTTCGTTTCTTGTACGCTAAATTCGTATTTCTCCGGTTTCAAATGAACCTCATTGGCTTCTAGAGCCTCTAATACCTGTCGCACGTCTTGTTGATGTTGCTCCAGGGTTTCCGAATAAATGAGAATATCATCCAAATAAGCAGTAGCGCAACGGTCCAAAAAGGGGCGAAGAATATCATTAATCCAACGTTGAAAGGTAACAGGAGCATTGGTTAGACCAAAAGGCATCACCAAATATTCCCAATGTCCATAGCGTGTTCGAAAAGCCGTTTTCCACTTGTCCCCTTCTTTAATCCTAATCTGATTATAACCCCATCTTAGCTCTAGCTTAGTAAAATAATTAGCTCTGGCTCAGTTGGCCATCGTTTCTGGTGTAAGGGGAAGAGGGTATCGATCCTTGACCGTAATAGCATTTAGCTTTCGATAATCGACACACAAGCGTAAGGAACCATCAGCCTTTTTAACAAATAGCACCGGGGCGCCAATGTTACGGGACGGGGTCGGGGTACTAGGACGGGAGGATTATAGCAGGAGCAGGGTCGGGCAGAGAGTCCACAGGGAGTCTCTGAGTTCAACGTATACGCGAAGGCACCAGTAGATAACTCGGATCACTGTCATAAACGAAGACAGGGTATATCAAGGGGCCACGGGATTAAGCGAGGCGAACGGGTTCAGGACACGGTGTTACCAAGAGGCACAATCGATAACGAGGACAGGACGAGGGATAGAACCAAGAGTATATTTTATATCCAGACAAAAAGAGAAAACCAAGCCGAAGGCAGATAACAGGAACCTAAAGGAAAAGGTTGATAACAGGAGGTTGCGTAAGGAAAGAAGAAAAGGAAAGACAAAGGAAATCCTAGCCGTATATATATAACCTTCCAATTTTACCGATTACTAATCCGTACTACGGAAACCCATAGAAACCCAAAGAGCAATTCCCCGCACCACTAACCGATCCACATACTAAAACCCGATAACTCATCCCGAAGAAACCCAAACTCATTACCTAATCACTTCCTACCTTCCCGAACGTGCCGTGACAGCCAGCTGGAGAATTGCTAGACCTAAGAAATCCTTTCTGCAAATTGTCGGCCAAATAATCCCTCAACGCCTTCAACTCTTCCCGTGACATACTATAAATGGGACCAAAGGGTGGTACTGTTCCTTCCTGGAGTTTGATCTCATGGTCATAGGGACGATGTGGTGGTAGTTCAGAGGCATTGGTCTTATCAAACAGCTGTCGGAACCGCTGATAATCAATTGGAATCGTTCCATCAGGGTTGGCAGGCATCTCCAATATTTTATTGACAGCATATAGGGTGGTCGAATAAATTTGCACAGTGGGGTCTTGCAAAACTTTCTTAAACGATCGAGGAGAGATTGCCGAAATATTTGTAACAGGCCTTTCTGGCGGTGAAGTTGAAATTTCTCGAGCAACAATAGGTTTGCGGTTGGCTATGCAATGTTCAAGACACACCGATGATTGGAAGCGAATCTCATTCCTTCCACTATCAATCAAAACTCCATGCTTCCTCAACCAAGGTATTCCCATCACGATCGGATAATGTCCCAACTTCGTAACAAAGAAAGGACACTCCTCCACATGTCCATTAATTTCCAATTCCAACGTCACCTTCCTGGTCACCTTCCCAGACTCAATAGGCCTTCCATCAATTACATCAATCTCCCTCTCAGTCCTCAGATTTTTCATCTTTAATTCATGGCGGCGCACAAAGTCGTCATCAATAAATGCATATCCCGACGCTCCAGTATCAATCAAGGCATAGGTGGGTACAATAGATTTTTTATTTTGTGAAATAGAACATACTGCAATCAATTGATTCCCATCCATCTCCCCTTCTGATACTGAAAACGTTGAAATAGACACCTGAGAGAAAACCTTTGGAGGTCCCTGGGCTAAGCCGCCTAGGCCAGGGACAAATCTTTTAACTCCTCCTCATCCGATAATACCTCCTCTTCCTTTTCCTTCTTTTCCTTCCTTGCTTCCAACAACGCTCCTCATCGCAGGTGCTGCCCTTAGAGGCGAAGTTCTGATCACTGTAACCAAATGTCCAACCCCTCCGCAATAATAACAACGATTCTCCGCGCGACGTGCCTCCCTTTCTCTGGGATCCGGGCGACGATAACTATTAGACAAATCCATAGGGACAGCTCCCCCGGGAGTATAGGAAGGATGGGCCGCTGGCGCAGCACTCTTCAGTGGTGGTTGGGGTGGTCCTCGTACGACTGGGGGTGTTGCTGGTGCAACGGGGGGGACGAGGAGCAAAGGGTCGCGGAGCAGGGGCTTTGGAATCTGAAAACGAAACCTCCCCATCCTGGTCTATAGCGCCCGTTGCTTATTATCAAGACGTTGAAGGAGCAGTCCGCAGTCCTTAATCGTGGTCGGTGTTTCATTTTGAATCATCAGAGCCATTAGGTCCTGATTAAGCCCTTTCAAAAGACATTCAATCTTGGCCGCCTCGTTGAACTCAGAGTCGGCAGCATGGCGCTGGAACTCTGCAAAATATTCCGAAAAGGTACGTTGGCGTTGTCTGATCTCCCTCAAGTTGCGGGCAGCCGTGGCAGCGCGATCCGGATCCCCAAAAGCATTATTCAGGATTTCAAAAAACTCCGCCATGGAATCGAGAGCGATTCCTTCATCCGTAATATAAACAAGAAACTGATCCGCCGCTGGCCCTTCCAGGCGAGAAATAGAATACGCAAGTTGCTGAGCCGAGGTAGGGAAACGATCGAGGTTAGCCGTGAGTTTAATCTGGAGTTGTCTCTGAAAGGTCCTGAGGTTCTTGCGATCGCCCCGGTATTTCTCCGGGTCGGGTAGCTTCTCAGATTTACATGGCTAGGTTAAGTCGTCGTGGAGCTCCTCTAAACCTCCTTTGACTCCCTCTTGCAACTTCTTGATCTTAGCTCGTAGTCCCTGGATTTCTTTATGGAACTCGGCCCGGCCTTGTTCTGTTTCGGAGCGATGGGTGGTGATGTGAACTGCATATTGCTGGACCCCTCTGTGCGCTCTTTGAAGGAGGGCATACGCTTGCTTCGCTTCTTCCGTTGCGGCGGGGTCCACTTCAGGGTGAGCGACAAAGAACCCTTCGAGATCCGTATGGAGCTTTTGATAATCAAATGCATTACTGGCTGGAGAGGTCATGGTAAACTATGGTGCGAGGAACTCGGACTGTGCCAGTCGAGTGAGGATGGTCTCGTCTTAGTATGACGGAGTAAACCGACGCAAAGAAGAAGATGACAATGATGATGCAGATAGGCTCGAGGAGCACAGTCTACGTGACGAGGAGACCGACGAAGACAAAGACAACACCGGGCAGGCACAAGCACAGGTACCGGCGAAGGCAAAGGTAAGGGTAAGAGCACAAGGACACAGAGCAGGGAAAGCGAGGACCAGATGAATCTCCACGAGAACGATAATGAGTACTATAAGGTTCCTCTTTCGGAGGATTGAGTCTTTGGTACGAGAGGCTATGGCTTAGAAATAGGAGTAGATTCCTATGTACCAGAATAACAGGAAGATGAGACAGAGAGAAAAGAAAGCAAGAACTAAGAAAACATCTATCCCCGCTATTTAACACTCCTCCACACCAGTCCCCCAAGACTCCCTATCGTCATCCACGGAACCCCATAGAAACCCATCGCTACCACACCTCGTAATCCTCCCCACCATCTCCGCTATTTACATTATTAATCCATCACGCCATCGAACCCCGTAGAAACCTATGACGACAACCTCCACCTCGTATTCCCCGCTCTTGCTTAACATTCCCCTAACAATCACAACTATACATCGCCTACCGAACTGTCGGAATAAATGCCAAGACGCTGGGACACATTGGTATCTAAGAGCTCCCGTTTATGTTAGAGACTCTTTGTAGACTGTTTGTGCTATTCTTCTCCTGTTGTAGAGGCAGAGCCCCGTCACAACCTCGTATTCCTCCCCACTATTTTCTCATAACCATTAGCAAACCTGTAGATTTCATCGGACGCTCCAGGCGCTCAGGGTACTGAGGGTGTACGGGATAAAATCTCATTCTCCTGAGAATTTCGCCAAACCTTTGGGTGCTCTGAGCGGAGCTATCAGCGCCCTAAGTGCCCTGAAATAAATCACAACCTCGGTTAGCGCCAGGAGTTAGGTTTTCTCTCAGAAACGCATCTAGCGGAGGTATTTTGCCAGTGCGCCTGCCAGTGGCTCGGCCTGGGCTTTATCTTTCCACTCTAATCCCCCCTGGTAATATACTTTTTATGATTCATCGTGCTTGGGTGTCCCTGACGCGCTCTCAAGGGGGCGTTAGGGTTGTAGCTTTGTTCCGCAGCCTGAGGGTATAGAGTGGTAACAGCAATACCTCCCAAAGGGAAGTATATAAAGGTAAAATAGGGGGCAGCGATAGTCACTAGGGTAGTAGAGATTATAAAGTATAGTATTTATAGATATAGAAGACATTGGGTGAAGAGAAAAGAAAGGGAAAAGAAGGCACAGAAGTAGGCGCCATTGCCTCACTCATACCCTCGTGTAACCCCAACTATTACTCACCCCTTCACATAACAGAAACCCATAGAACTCATTTATTATAGCGTGGAGCGTACTCAGTGACGTTGCGGGAAGGAGGACCAGTCAGGGCCCCCTATGGCACCCCATGAGGTTCCGTTACAGGGTCCCTATGAGTCAACGGTATATATGTATTTCTAATAGAGGGATTTCCTTGGAGTTCTACGTGGTTCTATGGTATGAGTCAGTGGAGGGGCCCTGGAGCTATATATAGGGAGTTCTCTCTCTCGCTTGTAGGATTTCTCTTTCTTTCCTTTCTTCTTCACACAACCTTCTTGTCAATTAGTCAATACAAGGTTTAAAACTCCTCGCCTTTGCCACGACACCCCTGATACACCCTGGAAGATTCAGACTTCAGGCACTACTATAGTCTCAGCACTTGCCTTCGCCTCGCTCCTGGATTTTAGTTACTTCGTTACACCCTACTGCCTCCACTATTCTCGTCTCGCCCCACCTTGCCATACTACCTTAGCCTCGCCCGGGTGTTGTACCTCGACCAACATCAGCAAGATTTTACAAGTCTCAGGAGATTACAGGGGTCTCAGGAGACTCAGGAGACTGTCAGGAGACTCAGGAGACTCCAGTCACAAATGGTAAAGCTTGCTGATGAACTCCGACCCTGCCCTTGCTTCTCTCCGTAATACTATTCTGACTCACTTCCACCTCCTAACGCACAGTAATCTCAAGCCTGCCAACACTTCCATTCCTCCGATCCTAGTACATCTATGAAACACGCACGTCTAGCTCCTGGTGCTACCTGATTCCTTTCATGTATTTATTCACTTCACGATAGCTTTCAGAGATATCTTCTATTCCTCGAATAGTATGGATATATTCACTTATGGTCTCGCCATTATATAATGATTATAATAATACATATTACTATCTCTACAGACTTCCCCATACCTCTTAGAGATCTCCTTATTCC